>CM067350.1:36622133-37093304 GCA_034190875.2 Urechis unicinctus | reverse complement strand
ATTTAAGGTTTCTATAAGGCAATCAGCTCAGCAAGAGTATTATTGTTATGTAACCAATGCAATAGTCAAATCGAATTGTGTGTGATGAATAACTACACGGTTGAATTGATCGGTTTACTTCTGTTCCATACATGTTAGTCAAACCGTGCTTCATTCCATCAAATGTTATATAATTATTGTAGAAATACAAACCCATTTCTAATCAATGATGAATTATTTCCCACGCTTCGATGATTATACGCTGTGCATAGCAAATGTTTTATTTGTTATATTCTAGCATCTGATCAACGCTAAGCCCCAGATCACATGTTATGAGCCATTGCAATGTATCAGGTAGGTGTAGTCTACGTTGCCCTTGATCACATCCCATTAGTTCAAGTTGTCCCTTTCGGATAAGCAAAGTGAAGCCTTCAGTCGGATTCATGTCACGATGGAATATCTCGTGAATACAACCATTGTGTTGTCTACAGAGACTGAACTATGTGGCTCATCTGCTCTGATACAGATAAGCAACCAGTGTTTATTATGTGTCCCAGAGGTTATCAGTAACATAGCTAAGATGGTCTCTGAGCAATTAAAAGTGGCTACTGCCCGGGAAGGTCGAATATTTTGATAACCCCACTAAGCTGTGTTTATACCAGTCTAGGCAACTTCAACCTCTGCACACAGAGACTTACCAAAAAAAACCGTGTTTTTCTAGGCAGCGTTATCACTTATTGTATATACATGTTCATTGACCCTTAAGCTGTGGTTGATATACTGATACATTCAAGAAGATAATGCTGCTGAGTGCAAATACAAACAACCAATTGTAGTAATGAGGTCAAATTACAAATGATGCTTGCTATCATCTCCGGAGTTAGAAGACATATTAATAACCACATCAACTTGTTTAAGATACTTTAAGACATAGATAGATGATTACCAACAACAATATCGAATGAGTTATAGATAATCAAAATATATTCAGTGTACAGAACAATCAGGAAACAAAAGCAATGAAGGATAAGTAGGCTGTCTTCACTGCCAACCAATTGCACAATTTACACTTGTGCCCTTAAACAGAAGGAATGTAATCCTATCACAAGCCTATTTAACAATAGCTAAACACACAATCAACGATGCAGTTTAAAAATCCACGGGTGATGCAGGTGCTGAGCAGGTTGGCTACGTCAACTTTTAGAATGTTTGATTTCTCAAACAGCGTTCATCGTTTGATGCAGTCTCCCCAACCAAGAACCGTGATGCTCCTTTTCCATCTCCAGGCAATTATTATACCTCCCGTTAGCGCCATAGTCGCCGTCTTCAAGCCCCTCCACCCCCGCCCACCCCCATCTCCTTATACTTCTTCCGATCCTTGTGATACACCTGGTTATACACCTCAGCCCTCCCCAGGTCCTCAAAAGAACACAACCTGAAAACGCAATCGACAAACACCCCGATGGTCGCCACTGGACTATGGTGCAGCCCCAACAGAACCTGAGATTTATACATATCCCAGGACTCTGAGTGTAGGGGCACTTTATCTCGAGCAGCACAATCTCCTCAGGATGCCCCAGACAGACAGCATTCACTCCACCCCCACGGCCACCCCACTGCCGGATAGGTTGCACACTAAAGCCATCCGGAGAGTAGGCCGTTACACCACCCTGAATATAAATATTATTTTCGTAGAACTTGATGTTGTACACCTTCTCCAATACCGCAATTGCAACCTCCTCAAAAGTCGTACCCCAGAGGCAGAGCACGCTAAAGCGAACACCCACGTTGCTAGTTTTTACAGTCAACTTCTTACTATAGCTGCTGAAGTAGTTTTGCCCTATGATAGCAGAGTAGTCACTTCCTCCAACGCAGCCCTTCCTCGTGGTCTCCCACCGGTCCGTATTTTGCTTGAATCCAGTATGATTGTTGCAGAAAGATTTTATCGCCACCTCCATTATACCCAACAATCACCACTCTTTAAACAGACGGTCGGTCGGCTGCTCTTACCGTGGTACCGGCACGATCACCTCCTGCGACCCCCGTCGGCCAACGTCTAAGCCTTAATGTCGTTTTTCATTCGAGTATATTTTTCTATCTCGGCCGAAACGAGCTAAAACTCATCGTCTGAGATAAAGCCATCTTCAAGCGCCGCCGAAATAATATCTGTAACCGTGTTTAGTTTGCTCCGTGCCAGAATTTGAATCTGGTCGTGCTTCTTTACCTTCACCGACAGTCGCCGGCCGATGACTTTTCCTGCGATCGCAACCAGCTCGCACACAGCCCCGGTAGCACCCAAGACTGTAGCAACTGGGACAGCAACCACCGTAGACATCAGACCCGCACCACTTGAGCCAAGACACATACCCACAGCAACTAAAGCAGTGTCTACAATGTCCACTGAGTTTTACTGCACACCTATATTTTTTGTACATAGCGCCATATTTTTCAATTTCTTTCTCAAGGTATTGCTTCTTAAGACTGATTTTATTCAGCCAATAGGATTTCCCTAGACCACATTTCGGCAGCTCCCGATTTAACGGTGCAGTCGTTTGTTGTTGTTTCATGCTGCTGCTTTATACGTCTGCAAGTCAAGTTCAATTAGGAGTGAAGCTACAGACCAAGTCGCCCCTCTGTTTTGTGTGGTTGTATAAAAATTAATAACGTTGCCTTGTTCTACCTGTAAAGGCTGGTCTAAAGATATTACAACAGCCCGTTGGTCAGCAGGATTACTTATTCCTACCACTTGATTCGTTCCATTAATAACAGGAACGACTGCTATAGAACCAGTATCAGCACCAACACCCGAAGACAACCCCATACGAATGATCCTACCATTGCATAACATGGTATATCCACAGATTGAGTCTTGTGAGTCTCGACCCCTAGCCCCATGGCCAAACGTCCACTCATATCCACTTGCTTCTGCCTATATAGTAATGAGGGGTTTTGTCTGGGAGTTTATGTGTTCTCTCAGGTCCCTACGATGCTGTCTGTGTCTCTCATCAACATACTTTTTATTAGCAGCATCTTCAGGCGATATTGGGTCTTCCAAACTGAACGATTTTATTATCTCCCATTTCAAGGTCTCCAGCCATAGTACCGCCACTTTTATCCATTTTATGTGAGTCACCAATAGATACATAGGTCTTTGTGGCATATTCCGAGAGGTCGGCGCCGCCCTGATCTGGTTTCAGTTGAGTTCCATAAATACTCGCTTTTATTGACATCTTGTAAATTGAAGAACAACACCAATAGGAAGGTCGTGATTGTTCAATATACGTCCCTTATTAACCCTTATCTGAACTCATTCACAGTTCCGACAGTAACACGTTCTGACACAGGATTAGCAATGTTTGTGGTTATGATATCACCGAAAGAGCAGCCCTCACAACCCACAACTTCAAGAAGCGTAGCGGGCGCACTATCAATCATGTTGTGCGTGGTACTGACTTGATCGAGGTGGACATAAAGTGGGTTAAAGATGCTAAAGTTCACAGGCCGGACGCCTTTGTGAAAACCTGAAGGAATCCATCCTCTACCCAGACCAGCATCAAGACCTAATATTTTTAACACACCGTCACATCGTAAAGACCCAGAAGGAGGAACTGAGAGGGTAACAATCCCCGTTGAATCATCAACCTCCAAACTAGGACCTAAAGTATATGACAAGAGGGCATATAAGAGACTCTGCACTAACTTTGGTGTTCAACCAAACACAGACTGGCGCCAGAAGGCAACCGTAGCTAATAGTGGCCTTGGTATCTTATATGCACATGATGCGTATGGTTAAGGGAGTGTCGTCAAGGTTGCTGGTCGAAACGTTCGTTATGACCCTACACAGATGGCCTTTGAGGCGGAAAAGGATACAAAGCCAGGTTTTACCCATGCGAGCAACCTACAATCCTTTCATGAGCAAATGGGTGCTGTTCTACACATAGCACAGGGACCTGAAGCAGACGAGACCTGGAGTACATTTATACTGGACACATCTGAGAGCTTTACATAGACCGGCGTTGAGCAAATTAACAACAGCATTCGGACCTATGTCTGGGCCATTCTTAGGGCTCAGGTGCAGACCCGCTCAAAGATACTAGGTGTTGGAGCGCCTTACAATTGACCAGGTTGAATCAATGTCTGATGAAGAGATCATAAAGCTGTATGTGAGATACGAGGCTCGGCTAGGTGCTAGCATGACGCGCACTCTAGGTCAATCATTGCTACAGCTATACTCAGGTATTGCTTGTATGTTTCTACCAATCCCACCAGAACACCAGCCTGAGCTAATTACAGACCTCGAGACTGACCCGTTTGTTAGACACGCGCTAAGCACTGCCATTTGTGAGTTATATCATCACTATGGTATGTTTTTAGCTCCATTAACTGCGGCTTAAACAACAATTAAGCACTGTCAATTTGGAAAAACAAACACTGAAACAACAGGGGCTGGGGGAGAGGAAGACACTTGCACGCTATAGTATGTGTTTAACTCCACTACAGCATGAGCTTAACTACGCTATTACAGCTTAACTCCGCTATAACAGGTGCTTAACTCCGTTATAACAGGTGCTTACTAAGAGCTGTCTATTGGACAAATAAATTTAGTAAGTAAACATGGAAGAAACGAACACGAATCAAGGAGAGACAACACCGGTGGAGATAACGTCAGTGACCACTATGAAAAATGCTAAAAGGGTTGCGGCAGGACAAAAGGGTGCTGCAGCTCGGAAAGCCAATCGAAATAAGCTTCTGAGAGAGCTCTGAGAGGCTGAGGCCACGCTTACAGATGCTAGAGACGAAGCTGCCGAGCCAATATCAACCAGCAAGCCTCTGGAAAGGTGGGCGTGGGGAAGATGGGCTGCGCCTTTGGTTGTTGGGATGATTGGACTCGCATTGTATTGCTACAGGCACCAGATGGTAGCCTCACACATTAAACAGGTTGTGGTACAAAAGCCTACGAACGCTCATTTAAAGGATCAGCTTTATATGGAATAAGATGACAACACCAATTAATGATGGAAAAATGCTCGTCAATGCTCTGTACCACGGTGCAGTTGTTTCCGGTATTTCAATAGGTTATGCTAAGCTTGCAAAGATGGCTCTGGGTGGTGGGGTGCCACGTCTTGATTTCACCCCACGTGACCTGGCTATGGCTGCTGCCGATGTATCACTAGCTACGGCCACAAAGGATATGATAATTAAACAAGGAAACTTACCAGTTGTTATACTGAAGTAATGGCCACACTCGCGCTGCTTGTTGGAGGCGCTCTTGTTAATGCCCTTGCATTCTCTGGGAGCAACTTTTTAATCTTTAAGTTACGAAGCAGCCAAGTAGATGCGGAACATAAACGCCATGATATGGCAATCAAGCAGCTTCAATCTGCTCAGGCAGCATGGGCCAAGAAGAGAACTATATCAATGAGCAACTGCGCCGCCAGGGACATGTCGAGCATACTTTTAGGGATGCAGACAAGGCAATGAGTGAGTACTCCCTGATTACGAATAAAAACGGTCGACCCGCTGGGCCCTGAGCCTCAGCTTTCAGACTTCTACGAGCCCTCAGATGGTCAAAAAAAGCGTGAGGTGGCGTTCATTATACTGGGTATGGCTGCGACTGGGTTGGTTGCATACAGGCTTGCCAAGTAGGTCATTTGGAGACTCGGGCGTTTACTTTGTATGGATCGTCGCATGCAGAAGATATACTATAGTCCTAAGGGCTACTGGAAAGGCATAACAGTTATCAAGAAGCTTGCAACAGAAGCGAGGGTTTCTGAGGAAGCTGCCAGGGGGTGGCTAACAAAGTAAGCTATATGGCAAAACACATTCCCATGCCAAAGTTTGATGTCCCTGTCCCTAATGAGGTTCACCAAGGCGATCTCTTATTTCTTCCTCATGACGTTGTGAATAGCCGGACTTACTAGTTTGCCCTAACAGTGGTTGATGTGGCCTCACGCTACAAGGCGGCTGAGCCATTTACTACAAAAGAAGCTAAAGAGGTCGCAGGTGTGCTCGAGAGGATATACAAGCGAGGACTGCTGGAGTGGCCCAAACTACTTCAGGTCGACCCCGGACGGGAGTTTATGGGAGCAGTGAATCAGTTGGTAGCAAAACATGGAGTATCAGTCAGGCGTGGCCGTGTGAATATCCATCGAGATCAGGCTATAGTGGAACGCTTTAACCGAACACTGGCTGAATGACTCTTTGGTCACCAGTATGCCGTAGAGTTAAGGGATACTGGAAAACAATCGACGGAGTGGGTTTCTCGGCTGCAGGCTGTAGTCTCTGCGATAAATAATGAGGTGACCCGATTGACTGGGGAAAAACCTAAGAATGCTATAAAGGCAAAACGAGTTGTACAAAAGCCCTCTGCAGTTGTACCAGGGCGCCCGCTGGGGGTTAAAGAGCAAAAGCTTCCCTCTGGTGTTGGCGTTCGCTACCTATACCAGCCTGGTGAGGCAGAGCAAGACCAGCGCCGGCGGGCCACTGACCCTGTGTGGTCACTCAATGTTTACCGGATTGGACGCTCTGTCACTAAATCTGGTGAGCCTGTACTTTACTATTTGTTTGATGGACCGCTCTGTGGCTTTTGTAAAGGAGGAGCTGCTTGTTGTTCCGCCCGATACCCAGTTACCACCAGACGGTATTACCAATTAAACAAAAGGCATATAGGTAGTAATGGAAGCAACTGGAAAGTGCCCCTGGATATTACTTGGGAAGAGAGAACCTTGTGACAGGCCCTGTAAGTTTGACTTTTGCGCAATGCACAGGTTTAAGATTAAAGGGGGATCGTAAATTGGCTTTGTGTAGAGTGCCAGAAGGGCATTAAAAATAACCTAAATTAAGTATGGATTGTGTATACGAAAGGGTTAACCACAACCTCCTGAGGAAGAAGAAGAGGTTTGAGAGTAGGAAGGCCCGGATGGCGACTCACGTTGAGACTGGTATGACTGAGGAAGGCGTGCTAGATAAACCTTCTCGAGCTAGGAATACCAAGCCCCCACGTCCGCGCGGTTGTGCCGCTCCCAAATCTCCTCAGGACAGGAAGACCACTCCTTTATACTCTCCCCAGGCCACCACGGCTCACTATAGCCGGCAAGGTGGATGACCTCCTGATTGCGGAGGGGGTAGAGGGTGAGGGAGAGGTGTCCAACAGTGATGCGGGAAGTTCACCATCACCCCTCATTGGCCGGTCGTAGGTGGAAGGTGTGGATACACCCACGGTTGAATACGATACACCCTGGGTGCGGCTATGCCCGTAGGCTAGGGTGTGTACGCCACCCGAAGCTATCCATCGCTTTGTATCAAAGGAGGATAGAGACACCTTGTTGACGTGCAGCCCATATATCTTGTGGCTGTCACTTCGGAGCATGTTCATCCCATGGCGGAACTGCTTCTGGTCGAACAGCGATTCAAGGTATTGGGTGTGGCGCAGGTGTTTCTTGACCACTACCTTTTTTACACCCTTTGCTTTCTTGATTTCCTCCTGGGTCGACATTAGGATGGAGTACATCTTTGGGCGCAGGCCTACATACTCCCTGATGGGTACACCGCCGCACTCGTCCTTCATCTTTCCTAGAACCTTCTTGTTCTCGTTGCTGTGGAGCGGGTGGGCTGGGTCGTAGTTGCTGGTGTCAAATAGGGCGCTGTCTTTTTTCATGTCGGCGTAGATGTCTGGTGTGCGGATCTCCAGGAGGAGGGAGTCAGTGTCGTTATAGAGTAGGTTGACCCCGCGGCCGTACTGGGACTTCATGGTGTTGTAGTAGAAGTTATACATGAGGTGCTTGGACAGATCGAGTATGCACATCCCCACATAGACTGGGCAGTTGAGGACCAGGTGGGCCTTGTGGATGTGGATGGCGGCCAGGTCGTCGAAGAATATTTTCTGGCAGGCGAAGGCGGGGCTGGCGATGAGCTTTCTTATTTTGTTGCTGTTTGCAGCTCGGACCAGCTTCACGTCAACCCGCTTGCGGAGGTTCTCCATGGTTTGTATAGGTCCTTCTCGAAGTCGCTGGTTGCGGCCTTGTGGAGATCTGTGTTCTTCCAGATGTAGGGTTCCATCCAGGGGCTTTGGGTGAAGAATAGGGCGCGGTGGATCTTGGTCAGCCTCATCCCCAGGGCGAGATACAGTTTAAGGTTCCTGTAGTGGAGTACGTACTTCTCCTTATTCCTCCGGTTCGGGACCAGCTTCTCGACTCCGTGGCCGCCTTATTCGTTAAGCAGGTTTCTCTGGTAGTCTGAGAGCCACTCGTTCTGGACAAGTAGTCGCTCTGGGGCCAGGGGGTAGTCGTTGTGGTCGTCGTGAAGCTCAGCTGGATACTCCAGGTCGACCTCAGAGATGTACCCAGTCTCGGCATCGTCAGGGTGGGCGCGGACTAGTCTGGAGAGCAACTCTGGCCGGTCCACCCACTCAATGTTCGAGGTGGGTAGGGCCTGGCTCATTGCCCATCCATAAAGGTTGTTGGCGTCGAAGTCTGGGCTGCGTAGAAGTCTCCTCCTGCGTAGGGACTGTTTGCCTTGGCGTGGCGCCGCGATAACATACTTATTCCTCCACGCAGACCCTTCTCGATGAAGAGGTGTTTGTCGTAGTCGGTGAGGAGTTCGAGTTTTACCCCTGTGCTCTTGAGTAAAGCGACCCACGAGAGGCCTGGGCTGGTATAGTAGTGGGCTGGGTCCAGGCCGTACTGCTTTAGGCTGGTCTTCCGGAAGGTTTCAAATACATCGGCTAGGTGTGGTGTAGCCGTGGAGGCAGCGTTCGCAATAAGATTTGCGGCCCTCGTATTTTGTCTGGTCATAGAGTAGGCGGTAGAGTAATCCAGGTGTAATGGTATACTCCGTCCTTCTCGATCAGCATGAGGTTTATACAGTTGTTGGGGTGCTTGCTGATCCGGTGGACCATGACAGCTTTCCTATCCTAGCCAAATATGTTCAGGCATAGGTTAAGAGCCTTTTCGATTTTTTCGGCGTGGGAGACGCCACACCTAAGCCCTTTAGCTTATCTAGTAGCCACTGGATGTTGTATTATGATGGTCGTTGTGGGTGTTTGGCGACTGGGTACAGAGCGGCTATAATGGACCATAGAATGCATAAGTCGTCCCAGTTCTTTACGTTTATGATGGCCTCTTTTTTTGACAGTGCTGGCGGTAGGGGAGGCAGGAGCCGCCTTTGAGTGGTTGATACTTGGCGATACCGATCCAGATGGTTTTTACTACTTCGAACACCCATCCAGAACCTTGGTTAACCCACTTCTTCAGCATCTCCTGAATTTGGGGGGCGGCTTGGTTCATCGTAGGGTCAATGTCTTCTGGGTCTAGAACCACCTGCTGCTTATTTCGTAGGATTGGTTCATTATACTCTGTGACACCATCTTTGTCGGTCTTGTAGAGACCTACCTTGATTGCGAACTGGGTCTTGAGGCCGCCTAGCCGGTTCAACTCCTATGCCAGAACTTTACGTAGGGGTGAGTCTTGGGAACGTTCATGACCCAGCCTTGCAGTTGGTTGCTGATGGCCCGCTTGGTTCTCCTGAATTTGAGGCGGGGAGTGGGAACTGGTCTGAGGCTTGTTCGGAGAACTGGGACCGGCCTTACGCGGGGGAGTGGTTTCCTGGAGGCGGGCCTGGGGTGTGGGGCCAGTGCTTTCACCACTTCAGACCAGAGTCGGGGGGATGGAGTCTGCAGCTGAGGGTCACGGTCCGCCATGGTTGTCATTCTTGCGTACATCTCCTTGTACGTCCTGTCGAAGGCGTTTTTCTTTATGAGTGCCGTGAGGGCGACCCTTGTCCATGGATAGGGTGGCAGGGCCTGGCCGTGAATTTCAGCATAGTCGGCTTGAGCCTGTTTCGCACGTATGTGGTGGGGCGTCATTAATCTAATGTTTTATTAGTCTAAAAGGGGGTTCAAATGACACAAAATCAAATCGCAACGAAATACCCACCTATGACTAGTGACTGGTGGTTCCTTGTACCCTGCGACTCATGGCTCCCTTACCCTGCGATTTCGTTGCGACTTGATTTTGTGTCATTTTTTTGCACTGTGACTCATGACTGCCCCCTTCCCCTGCGACTCATGGCCTGCTGAGAGGGTCACAGTATAGGTAATGGTGGTTCCCCTGTGATTCATGGCTGCCCCTTCCCCTGCGACTCACAGCCTACTGATAAGGTAGCAGTTTCAATCCTTGGCCAGCTCTTGGCAGCTCTTGAGACCTTAGGACCCAAAAAGGATAGCTGAAGTGGGTTAATTATGCTCTAAAGTGGGGGGATTCCTTATCGTTGGTGGGTTGGGTCTCTATTGTGAGGGGTGGACTGGAACCGCTATTACCTATACTACTATTGCAATTGGTAGAAATCCATCACACCAGCAAGTAAATGCTACCAAAAAGTGAGACTATCGGTTTCAATAGTTTTAGTAGTAAGTATGCATATAAGCTTTCTTGTCAAGATATAAGTCTCATTCAGATTGAAGCAGGCAGAAATGTTATCGCCACAAAGTGCGTATGGATGAACAATTATCTTGAGAGCTATTAATGAACTGCCACTTTGACACGTATCAATTATATAAATATATATAATGTTACAAAAGTCTAATGCTTAGCACAATTTCACGAAAGGCATTATAATTTATGCTGCTACACTGAAGTGAAGTTTTCTGTCTGTTGCCTTACAAACAACTCGCCAGTGCTGGTTTTACAAAACCAAACATTGTAGCCTACATTTGCATTTGGTTCATGGCATTGGAAATATTGTTCAACCCATCCAATGTGATTTGGCACTAGATCCACTGACGTTTGAATATAATTAGCGCATGAGGCTCAAGACCGTAGCTTCTGAGCTCATTATTGTGAATTCATACATTTTTGGTACATCTCAAAGGACCATTACAATAACAATATTTTCTGCCCTATGAATATAAATGTAAATGCGGTGTGTCCCCAGGGCTTCTCTGTATGTCATCTTAATATTATAGTTGATCGATAAAATATAACTTAGCATGAGAATATTGCACTCGTTCAGATATATACCCTCAGTGATATGTGAGTCGTTATGTTTCTTGTCTATACCAACACTCCTGATTATATTATTGATAATATCAACACCCTTGCCAATACCAACACCTAATTTTTCATAAACAGCGCCAAAAACTAAGATGCGGATTATTAAGAAATAACCACAAAGCTACCAACCAGCTGGTTACTTAAAAATACAGTAATTTATGGAATAATAATCGCCTCTCTACTACACAGTGGTCAGTTAACCTCATCATAGGCCAAATCCTCTTGCTCTCCTCTTCCCAGTGAGCTAAGAACTGCGGTGCTCGCGATTGCTCGAACTTTCTCTGCTGTTCGTCAGTTTGGGTTTTACTGAAGCCATTGAAAGATTATCTAATAGAGACTTCTTTCTTGACTAAAGATACTTTCGTAACTTTGGCATTGTATTCGATCATTGAGATGGAATGAAACTCGCGGCAGATACGCCGCATAATTTGAGCTCAGTTCATCGTTTAGACAAGCGCAATGTTGACGCCCAAACAAGCCATCGTCATTGCTGATATGTTTAACTGAGTAGAAGACTAGGTAGTCAAGAAAGGAGTGGAGCGACACGTTCACTAGCTTAACAGTGATGTACAGCTAATCTACGTCGGAAGGCTGGAATGAGGTGTTTCCCACCGTGAAAAGCTGTTGGTTTTATTCGCTCTGTCTCTTACATCCAACTAACATCGTCGTCCGACAGGGTGTAATCAATTGTTTTACCAATGTTTGATATTTCGGCTGGCTGGTTGATATTAAAAGCAAATAGCTATTACAATGCGTGAATGGTGTGATCTAGCGTTCCTTGTCACGCGAAGACCAATGATTAGCTGTACCTGACAAATTTTATTATTTGTTCATGAAGCTGATCTCAACAACAGACTGGCGCTTGCTGCAGCCAACCCCAAATCGGCGGCCGCATAAAAAAACTCGGACAGCGAAATTGCCGATCTGGCGCGCTGATAAGGAAATCCACTGGCCCGAACGACTGGGT
Organism: Urechis unicinctus; assembly: GCA_034190875.2. Classification (NCBI taxonomy): domain Eukaryota; kingdom Metazoa; phylum Annelida; class Polychaeta; order Xenopneusta; family Urechidae; genus Urechis; species Urechis unicinctus. Next base: position 37,081,310 of record CM067350.1, on the reverse strand, counting down.
TACTGGCGCAGGGCCATCGGGCTATCTAACTTGTCTCCGGTACTGGAACACTATACCGCTTGTACGTTCGGGTAAGTGGCCAGTCTTTGCACTTGCCCGTTGACATGATTGACACGGCCGGCAGTATTCCGTGTAAGGCGGTTGAATTTGATAAGGCTGCTCCACAGATCTAACACATAGACTTATTCCGTCGGGCAGCCATATGTATGCTTGCCCTTTTCCTAGACAATCATCGGATAATAACTAGTGATCAGCTCTAGCCTACTGTCAAATTTGCTTCAGATAACTTTACCCTTATCATCATGCTTGTGAGCTTGAATGTCTCAAACAAAGCACGACATTTCTTGAGCAAGGAGTCAAGTTGGACCGCATCATCACCAACAGGCACAGGGGTATCAATAAATACATCCGATATGATCTAACAAACTGTAGTGTTTCTGGTTGCGTGAAGGCAAATAACACTGGTTAATTAATACAAAACTTTAATTCAAAATGGAGGCAGTCAACAACACGTGAGCGCAGGGCGCATGCGTGAAAATGAGATTTACAAGTGCAATCTGCAAACAGCATACGAAACACAAATACACCACATTCCTCCCCATTTAGCTTAGAGCGGGGCGAATCATAAAATGTCTTTATAATTCAGAAAGTACAGACACAGAAGGGCAGCGTTCGGCGTACACCCTGTACAGTATTTCACAGGTTTAACCTAGCGGGTGGTTTAATCACACGTGATGATCGTCGTAGGGGAGTTGCGGCTGATGTCGATTCGCGGGGTGTGGTGGTGATACGAGTATCGGGTGGTCTGGTATGTTCAGATGGCGTTGGTGTTGCCGAATTGCTAACGTTCCGTTGAGGCGTCAGGGCAGCTGGAGGCGAAACTGACTTGGCGTTGGCAGGAACTCGGCTCGCAGACGATTCTATAACAATGTGTCGACCTATGGCGTCCGGTCGCGGCAGCGGCAGTTGAACAACTGGTTCGTCAGTGACAAGCGGCTCGGGTTGCGGCTCATGCGGCAGTCGCTGACGCAAGTGATCGATGTGTCGCTTCCATAGGCGTCCATCTGACAGTCGTACCGTGAACGAAACAGGGCCTGTTTGAGTCTCTAACACGCCTGGTAACCATTTAGGGGTGCCAGCAAAGTTCATTGACCAGACAGCGTCGCCGCAGAGGAACGAGCGTTCATCGACGTGATCACGGAGACCACTAGCTTGCTTGGCAAGTACCTTTACTTGGATGTCAGGACACAGAAGGTCAAGCCGAGACCTCGGGCGTCGTTTAAGCAGTAGCTCTGCGGGTGATTCACCAGTAGTTGTCTGGGGTGTGAGACGATATGTTGCGAGGAAACGGTACAAGCGAGTCTCGAGATTGGGACCGACTGTTTTCCTCAAGCCGTTCTTGACGGTTTGGACTGCACGTTCTGCTAAACCGTTGCTGGCGGGATGGTATGGCGCACTGCGGATGTGCTTTATGCCATTGCTCCTGCAGAACTGGGCAAATTCTTCGCTGGTGAAGGGCGTACCATTATCGCTGACAAGTTGTGCTGGAAGACCGTGGGTCGCGAACGTCTGTAGTAGCTTGATGATGGTGTTCGCGGAGTTTGCAGAGGGCACGATATGGCACTCAACGAACTTGCTGTGTGCATCCACGATTACTAGCAGCATCTTGCCTTCCACGGGCCCAGCGTAGTCAATGTGAAGGCGGTGCCAGGGCCTTCCCGGCCACTCCCAAGGGTGTAGGTTACCTTTCGGTGGGCTGACAGCTTGTTGCTGACAAGAGTGACACGAACGTACGGTAGCTTCGATTTCTTTGTCCATCCCGGGCCACCAGATATAGCTTCTGGCAAGGGATTTCATCCGGATTATTCCGGGGTGTGTTTCATGGAGATCGGCAAGAATAGTGTCTCTGCCTGGGGGTGGGATAACGACACGGGATCCCCACAAAATGCATCCTTGCTCGATTGAAAGTTCATTTCTTCGATGAAAATACGGCGCTAACTCCTCTCTGGCGGCAGATGGCCACCCTTCGCGCAAGTACTTGGCCACAAGCGAGAGTATGGGGTCCTTGGCAACCCACTGAGCCACCAGTTTTGCCGTAACTGGAGTGTTGTCGAGACTTGAGAGGGCTAGAATTGTCTCTTCAGGGACCGGCACGGACGTCAAACCAGTATTGACGGGTAGTCTGCTGAGACCGTCTGCGTTGGCTATCTGGGAACCAGGGCGATAGCGTAAGTGGTATCGGTAGTTTGCTAAAATCAGGGCCCAACGCTGAATACGGGCGCTGGCTGTCGGTGATATCGCTTTCTGCTCGTGCAACAGACCCAGCAGCGGCTTGTGGTCGGAGAGAATGGTAAAGTCCCTACCATAAAGGTATTTATGAAACTTTGTAACACCGAAAACAATCGCCAGGCTCTCGCGCTCGACCTGAGCGTAATTTTTCTCCGCTGGAATCAGGGTTCGCGAGGCAAATGCTACAGGTTTGTCGACACCATCGGGCATAGCGTGAGATAAGACTGCTCCAATACCGTAGGGTGAGGCGTCGCATGTAAGCACTAACGGCAGTTTCGGGTTGTAGTGAACGAGCAGTTTCGATGAACGGAACAACGCTTTCGAGCGTTCAAAAGCATCCTGTTGCGGCTTTCCCCAATGCCAACGAGTGTCTTTGTGGAGAAGTTCATGCACAGGAGCAAGCACAGCGCTAACGTTAGGCAGAAATGGGTGGTAATGGTTGACCATCCCGAGGTAACTACGCAACTCAGACACGTTGGTGGGTGCAGGCGCGTTCTGAATCGCGGCGGTCTTCTCCTCAGTTGGACGTATTCCTTCAGCGTCGAGAATGTGACCTAAGTATACGACCGAGTCTTGCAGGAATTGGCATTTTTCCAATTTTAGCGTGAGACCAGCATCCTGAAGCTTCTGCAGCACTGCATGGAGATTGCGGCGAGCTTCCTCGTACGTATTGCCTGAGACCAGGATGTCGTCTAGGTAGACAGCTACCATCGGCATCCCTTGAAGAACCTGCTCCATTATCCTCTGAAAGATTCCCGGAGCCGACGAGACACCATAGCACAGACGAGTATAAGCAAATAGACCTTTTGAGGTAGTGATGGTGGTGAGTCTCTGGGATCCCTCATCAAGTGGAACCTGTTGATAAGCGTGACTCAAGTCGAGTTTCGAGTAGTATTTACCACCAGCAAGTTTCGCGTACAAGTCTTTGATGTTCGGAATCGGATATTTGTCGACTTTCGTGGCGGCGTTCACAGTGAGCTTGTAGTCACCACAAATTCTGATGTCACCGTTTGACTTCAGCACCGGAACGATGGGCGCAGCCCAGTCGGCAAATTCAACAGGATGGATGACTCCTTCGGACTGAAGACGTTCCAACTCCGCTTCGACCTTCGCTTGAAGCGCGTAGGGAACGGGGCGTGGCTTGTAGCATCGCGGTGTTGCATTCTCATCCACGACAAGTTTCGCGGAGACGTTTTTCACACAACCAAGTTTATTTGAGAACAACTGCGGGTAGAGTTTAGGAAGACTGCCGAATGGCGCAGCCTCTACACGGTGGAGGTGAGGCCAGTTAAGCCTAACACACTGCAGCCAATCTCTCCCAAGCAAGTTTGGACCATCGCCGGGGACGACAAGTAAAGGAAGATCATAATTCTGGCCTTCATGTTCGACATGCACAACACAACGTCCCAATGGCTGGATCACGTCGCCTGAATATGTCTTCAGGTTTGGTAGGTTGCTTGTGTCAAGTGGTACCGAATGGGGTAATCGATCATATTGCTGAGCACTTACGAGACTGAGCGCGGCACCAGTGTCTATCTCCATCTGGGTCGGAAAACCATTGAGTTTGATCTCGCACACATAAGGACCTCGCGGTGAGCGAGACTGGACAGTGAACACAGCATACTCGGAACTATCCAGGACTGCGGACGCATCTTGCACAAAGTGAGTACGGGCGTGAGCGTTAGCGGCAGGTGGTTGACGCTGCGGGGCTGGTGCACCTCCACGGCACACTGATGCGAAATGGTTGTTTTTGCTGCATTTCCCGCACTGCTTACCCCAAGCAGGGCAATGCTTGGCTCGATTCATGTGACCCTTTGCATTGCCACAACCAGGACAGCAAGTCTTGGCTTGGCCCGTTGACGTAGACGGCTGGTTTGGCACACGTTTATGTGGTTTCGGATTGTTGAAACGTTGCTTGAACAATCCGGGACAAGCATCGACACGGTGAACAACAGGCGTAGCCTTGGAGTGTTCCGTCGATCCACCCATGGACTTCACTTGGGTCATGGTCGCTTCGAGTGTACGGCCATACTGTAGCAGGTCGGACAGCAATAGATTTGGTTCACGAAGTCCCTTATCGCGAATTTTCGATAAAACACACTTCTGGATAATCTGAGACTTTATCTCGCGGGCAGCATCAGTAAAGTCACAATTTCTCGACATTTGCAGTAATCGCGCATAGAATTTGTCGAGCGTCTCACCAGTCTGTTGTGTCGTCTGTCGGAACAGGTATACCTCGTACTCGGCATTTCGCTTTGGCGCAAAATATTCTGTGAGTTTCGACAGGTTTAACCTAGCGGGTGGTTTAATCACACGTGATGATCGTCGTAGGGGAGTTGCGGCTGATGTCGATTCGCGGGGTGTGGTGGTGATACGAGTATCGGGTGGTCTGGTATGTTCAGATGGCGGTGGTGTTGCCGAATTGCTAACGTTCCGTTGAGGCGTTAGGGCAGCTGGAGGCGAAACTGACTTGGCGTTGGCAGGAACTCGGCTCGCAGACGATTCTGTAACAATGGGTCGACCTATGGCGTCCGGTCGCGGCAGCGGCAGTTGAACAACTGGTTCGTCAGTGACAAGCGGCTCGGGTTGCGGCTCATGCGGCAGTCGCTGACGCAAGTGATCGATGTGTCGCTTCCATAGGCGTCCATCTGACAGACGTACCGTGAACGAAACAGGGCCTGTTTGAGTCTCTAACACGCCTGGTAACCATTTAGGGGTGCCAGCAAAGTTCATTGACCAGACAGCGTCGCCGCAGAAGAACGAGCGTTCATCGCCGTGATCACGGAGACCACTAGCTTGCTTGGCAAGTACCTTTCCTTGGACGTCAGGACACAGAAGGTCAAGCCGAGACCTCGGGCGTCGTTTAAGCAGTAGCTCTGCGGGTGATTCACCAGTAGTTGTCTGGGGTGTGAGACGATATGTTGCGAGGAAACGGTACAAGCGAGTCTCGAGATTGGGACCGACTGTTTTCCTCAAGCCGTTCTTGACGGTTTGGACTGCACGTTCTGCTAAACCGTTGCTGGCGGGATGGTATGGCGCACTGCGGATGTGCTTTATGCCATTGTTCCTGCAGAACTGGGCAAATTCTTCGCTGGTGAAGGGCGTACCATTATCGCTGACCAGTTGTGCCGGAAGACCGTGGGTCGCGAACGTCTGTAGTAGCTTGATGATGGTGTTCGCGGAGTTTGCAGAGGGCACGATATGGCACTCAACGAACTTGCTGTGTGCATCCACGATTACTAGCAGCATCTTGCCTTCCACGGGCCCACCCCACCCCCCCCCCCCCCCCCCCCCCCCCCCCCCCCCCCCCCCCCCCCCCCCCCCCCCCCCCCCCCCCCCCCCCCCCCCCCCCCCCCCCCCCCCCCCCCCCCCCCCCCCCCCCCCCCCCCCCCCCCCCCCCCCCCCCCCCCCCCCCCCCCCCCCCCCCCCCCCCCCCCCCCCCCCCCCCCCCCCCCCCCCCCCCCCCCCCCCCCCCCCCCCCCCCCCCCCCCCCCCCCCCCCCCCCCCCCCCCCCCCCCCCCCCCCCCCCCCCCCCCCCCCCCCCCCCCCCCCCCCCCCCCCCCCCCCCCCCCCCCCCCCCCCCCCCCCCCCCCCCCCCCCCCCCCCCCCCCCCCCCCCCCCCCCCCCCCCCCCCCCCCCCCCCCCCCCCCCCCCCCCCCCCCCCCCCCCCCCCCCCCCCCCCCCCCCCCCCCCCCCCCCCCCCCCCCCCCCCCCCCCCCCCCCCCCCCCCCCCCCCCCCCCCCCCCCCCCCCCCCCCCCCCCCCCCCCCCCCCCCCCCCCCCCCCCCCCCCCCCCCCCCCCCCCCCCCCCCCCCCCCCCCCCCCCCCCCCCCCCCCCCCCCCCCCCCCCCCCCCCCCCCCCCCCCCCCCCCCCCCCCCCCCCCCCCCCCCCCCCCCCCCCCCCCCCCCCCATGGAGATCGGCAAGAATAGTGTCTCTGCCTGGGGGTGGGATAACGACACGGGATCCCCACAAAATGCATCCTTGCTCGATTGAAAGTTCATTTCTTTTCTTCGATGAAAATACGGCGCTAACTCCTCTCTGGCGGCAGATGGCCACCCTTCGCGCAAGTACTTGGCCACAAGCGAGAGTATGGGGTCCTTGGCAACCCACTGAGCCACCAGTTTTGCCGTAACTGGAGTGTTGTCGAGACTTGAGAGGGCTAGAATTGTCTCTTCAGGGACCGGCACGGACGTCAAACCAGTATTGACGGGTAGTCTGCTGAGACCGTCTGCGTTGGCTATCTGGGAACCAGGGCGATAGCGTAAGTGGTATCGGTAGTTTTGCTAAAATCAGGGCCCAACGCTGAATACGGGCGCTGGCTGTCGGTGATATCGCTTTCTGCTCGTGCAACAGACCCAGCAGCGGCTTGTGGTCGGAGAGAATGGTAAAGTCCCTACCATAAAGGTATTTATGATGAAACTTGTAAACACCGAAAACAATCGCCAGGCTCTCGCGCTCGACCTGAGCGTAGTTTTTCTCCGCTGGAATCAGGGTTCGCGAGGCAAATGCTACAGGTTTGTCGACACCATCGGGCATAGTGTGAGATAAGACTGCTCCAATACCGTAGGGTGAGGCGTCGCATGTAAGCACTAACGGCAGTTTCGGGTTGTAGTGAACGAGCAGTTTCGATGAACGGAACAACGCTTTCGAGCGTTCAAAAGCATCCTGTTGCGGCTTTCCCCAATGCCAACGAGTGTCTTTGTGGAGAAGTTCATGCACAGGAGCAAGCACAGCGCTAACGTTAGGCAGAAATGGGTGGTAATGGTTGACCATCCCGAGGTAACTACGCAACTCAGACACGTTGGTGGGGCAGCAGGCGCGCGTTCTGAATCGCGGCGGTCTTCTCCTCAGTTGGACGTATTCCTTCAGCGTCGAGAATGTGACCTAAGTATACGACCGAGTCTTGCAGGAATTGGCATTTTTCCAATTTTAGCGTGAGACCAGCATCCTGAAGCTTCTGCAGCACTGCATGGAGATTGCGGCGAGCTTCCTCGTACGTATTGCCTGAGACCAGGATGTCGTCTAGGTAGACAGCTACCATCGGCATCCCTTGAAGAACCTGCTCCATTATCCTCTGAAAGATTCCCGGAGCCGACGAGACACCATAGCACAGACGAGTATAAGCAAATAGACCTTTTGAGGTAGTGATGGTGGTGAGTCTCTGGGATCCCTCATCAAGTGGAACCTGTTGATAAGCGTGACTCAAGTCGAGTTTCGAGTAGTATTTACCACCAGCAAGTTTCGCGTACAAGTCTTTGATGTTCGGAATCGGATATTTGTCGACTTTCGTGGCGGCGTTCACAGTGAGCTTGTAGTCACCACAAATTCTGATGTCACCGTTTGACTTCAGCACCGGAACGATGGGCGCAGCCCCAGTCGGCAAATTCAACAGGACGGATGACTCCTTCGGACTGAAGACGTTCCAACTCCGCTCCGCTTCGACCTTCGCTTGAAGCGCGTAGGGAACGGGGCGTGGCTTGTAGCATCGCGGTGTTGCATTCTCATCCACGACAAGTTTCGCGGAGACGTTTTTCACACAACCAAGTTTATTTGAGAACAACTGCGGGTAGAGTTTAGGAAGACTGCCGAATGGCGCAGCCTCTACACGGTGGAGGTGAGGCCAGTTAAGCCTAACACACTGCAGCCAATCTCTCCCAAGCAAGTTTGGACCATCGCCGGGGACGACAAGTAAAGGAAGATCATAATTCTGGCCTTCATGTTCGACATGCACAACACAACGTCCCAATGGCTGGATCACGTCGCCTGAATATGTCTTCAGGTTTGGTAGGTTGCTTGTGTCAAGTGGTACCGAATGGGGTAATCGATCATATTGCTGAGCACTTACGAGACTGAGCGCGGCACCAGTGTCTATCTCCATCTGGGTCGGAAAACCATTGAGTTTGATCTCGCACACATAAGGACCTCGCGGTGAGCGAGACTGGACAGTGAACACAGCATACTCGGAACTATCCAGGACTGCGGACGCATCTTGCACAAAGTGAGTACGGGCGTGAGCGTTAGCGGCAGGTGGTTGACGCTGCGGGGCTGGTGCACCTCCACGGCACACTGATGCGAAATGGTTGTTTTTGCTGCATTTCCCGCACTGCTTACCCCAAGCAGGGCAATGCTTGGCTCGATTCATGTGACCCTTTGCATTGCCACAACCAGGACAGCAAGTCTTGGCTTGGCCCGTTGACGTAGACGGCTGGTTTGGCACACGTTTATGTGGTTTCGGATTGTTGAAACGTTGCTTGAACAATCCGGGACAAGCATCGACACGGTGAACAACAGGCGTAGCCTTGGAGTGTTCCGTCGATCCACCCATGGACTTCACTTGGGTCATGGTCGCTTCGAGTGTACGGCCATACTGTAGCAGGTCGGACAGCAATAGATTTGGTTCACGAAGTCCCTTATCGCGAATTTTCGATAAAAACACACTTCTGGATAATCTGAGACTTTATCTCGCGGGCAGCATCAGTAAAGTCACAATTTCTCGACATTTGCAGTAATCGCGCATAGAATTTGTCGAGCGTCTCACCAGTCTGTTGTGTCGTCTGTCGGAACAGGTATACCTCGTACTCGGCATTTCGCTTTGGCGCAAAATATTCTGTGAGTTTCGCGGTGAGGCTTGTATACGAGTCGATCGTTTGACCCTCGACGGACAGTGCTTCATGAATCTCAAATACCTCTTCTCCCCCGTAGTGCAGTAACATGGCCTGTTTTCGGTTGTCGTCTGTGATATTTTTGGCCACAACGAAGTTGTTAAATCTTTTCAGCCAGCGGTCCAGCGTGTCGCACACGAGTCGTGCGGCTCTGGGTTGAATGGGGGCAGCGACATATTGACATGGTCCTCCATTTTGAAATGTGTGGGAAGTTGCTACGGTACCGTTGCTGCTGGGATCATCGGCGATCCTGGGCTCACCTAGGCGACCTTCATAACTATCACATTTGGCATGAAAAATTAGAAAGATTACTTAAACTTAATTTAACTGTGAGGCTAGGAGCAAAATGGAAATGAGGGGTAGCTTTTACATGCACTATATGTTAATAAAGAAAACTACATTTAAAACACTGCTAATAAATTATTTGCTTCAGTGTACTTTCTGCAGGTCTTTGAAAAATGATTGACGTACTGGGAAAAATGATTGTGAAGACATAAAATTATGGATGGAATCTATCATAAATCATGCACCCTGGTCATTCACAGCCTGAGGGAATACATAGAGCTGATATGATTGCGGTCATGTGGACGTCAAAGCTCAACAATATTCGTAACCTCCATGCTCATTCCAGTCCAATGTATTCTCAGCATGACCATCCACAACTTGTTAAAGCCGAGAGGCATAAAAATGGTTGGAGCTAGGTAAACAACTGCATTTTAGAAACATACAAGTCATGCAAACTTATGAATGAAGTCTGAAAATGGTATTTATGAATAATGACTGATGCAGGTATTTTGAGAGAAGGTATATAATATAACTTTTTTGTAGAGACAGCAAAGTTTCTCAAAGGCCCTACTGAAATACCTCATGTCTCCACTATATCAAACATCTACCCTGGACGCTTTCCAAACCACATAAGTTTCAAGGTGTGTTGGTTTGATATTCAATTATGTTCACCTAATTGTTTGTGCACCCTGGTCTGCCTTAATATATATTACACTGGCCCTGTTCACTTGATTTCTTGTTTGTGGCATTTGAGCATTGATATATTTAAAGATGGACACATATGAAACATTTTAACCTCCAAATCTGTCAATCAAATTGTGAATAGCTCTACCGGCTATGTTTTCCCAAATTCAAGAAAGGAGGAGTACAATGTGCGCAAAGACAAAACATATGGTTTGTTTATTCAAAACCCCATCATTGTATGAAAGGATATACAGAGCCTTCTTGAGCTAGTCTTACCCAGCTGAATAATTCCATTGCTGAAATGAATGACTATGCTGACAAGGAAGAGGCTGAGAGGCAACACATAGAGAGGTTTGATATTTGCTTCTTTTTAAAAGTAATATCTAAGCTCTGTTTACATTTCAGCTTTGGCTTCAGCTAAGTCAAGTTCATAGCATTTCATTGTACCTGTATGTTAACAGATGGACAATGACATAACTATTCGTTATCATCATATATACAACATCAATGGTACATATTGGGGTTTAAATTCACTTTCAACATCAATCGTCATATCGTGCCGGTGATGGATGATGAGGAACAAATATTAGAGTTTAAGATGCTATCGCCCAAATGGCACCACCATGCATAGCACACAGCGGGGTTTGAATCTGCCACATTTGATAAAGTTGACAAACACGCTCACCGCCAAACAACAGCTGTCGGCCCATCATCATAAACATCATTGGTGAGGTTACTTTCAGGATATGACCTCTTGTGTTGAAATTAACGTTAAGCTACTATATTGACCAGTTTTATTTTCCAACATGTGTATGGTTTTAAGTCTTAATTTGAATGTTAAATGGGTATAAGGTAAGCTGAGCTGTGGTTAAGTGAAACTCAATAACTGTTATATGCCTCCTTTTTGTGGTTTGCTGAGAGTTCTTGGTTCTCTAGGAAAGAAAATCACATGCTGACAAATGGAAACAACGAAGAATGTAAGTCGGTTAACAGCTTTTTAAAAAGGAGAATGATTCGATTTGATATTAACCAATGCGTTAAGGACTCGTTCATATAAAAAAAACAGTTACTCTACTCACATAAAATGTAGCTTGCAAAAATCATTTGGGGTCGTCTACTTCAAAGTAACAGTGCTGGCAGCAGTACAAACGGTTGGCCTTCAAATGCGCCACAGAAGAGTTTCCCAAACAGGCCGGTCTGTCTACTTGCGCTGTTCTTGTTGAGATAAACGCCATTTATTGTGACACACTTCCTATGACATAACTGCCAAAATGTGAATTGTTATGGCGACCGTATGTCGTAGTCGTCATCCACTAGAGCGAGCACCCGAATTCCAGACTCCTCGCTAATAATACTCAAACCTGACCTGTTCTAATTTGACCGGCTCAGACATTACCGATTTGTATTGCTGGTCGCTTAGAATTGTCTGTTGCCTCTCTGCTCATTAGTGTGAGAAATAGCTACAACTTTACAACAACGTTCAATGTAATCATTGTATAAACTATACCATTAATTCTCTTAAGCTGTAGCCCCAAGGGGTCACAACTGGATGCTACAAAATATTTTCAGATGTATTCTAGCCGTTTATTTGACCATGTGTATGGATGACCTTGGAATCTCAAATCGATGAGAACAGTCCCCACTTATATGCTCTTATCCATACAATTCTTTGCATACCTGGATGAGAGCCTACAGAAACGTCAGAACGCTTATCCCACCACATCATACACTCAAAGATACTACTAGACAAAGATATCCGACTCCTGTCATTTGGGGCCTCTCAGCCGTGACACACATACGGTGGCGCCGCCGCACGGCGAGTTTCCATGACTAAAACAATTGCCGACGACGGTCGTTGATCCTGCTACATATTTTTCTTCCCCGTTTTCTCAAATAGCTCAAATCAACGTAAATTGAACATGTCAAATAAATGAATGAAACAAAATTTGATTTTGTTTTTGTTGGCATTTTTTCCCGATTATCAAAAGAACTGACAGTCAGTGAAAGCCCTAGGCACAGAAACTCCGCCCCTGACAGCGCCGCGCTATTAACTACTTTCGATTTCTCACATCCGCACTGTAGATGGCATCAGATCATCAAAACACCAGCGGCGAGTGCCTTGCCTATGATAGCCCTACAAGACGTATGGGTATATACTTATATTACCGTTCGACCGGAGCTAAGTCAGTGACAGCAGTGCTTGCCAGACAGCCTGACAGTCCCTTTTTGCATGTATTATTAGGGCCCACCGACAGTGACTCAAATCACTGACCCGGCGATCGATACATTCTAATTTGTTTTTGAAAGCTGATAGTGGACCCCCACACCATACAATATCGTGATTAATCACACAGATGACAAAACAAAGTTGCTCTATTTAATCCTTTCACCAACACACTTGATGGTAGTTAATAAATGCCAGGACACATTTCCATTGCCATTATAAACACAGACAGGTGTAAATGTACATTTACTTGGTTACCCAAACAAAAAATGGTACCTAATCATGTTAAGGTACAAACTACAAGTCCGACTATTTACAATGAATGCTACTTAGTATTCAAAACTACATTAAGAATATTTTGACACAATGAGCAATTGTTGCACAAATAATATGTAAACATGATCAAACATGACTAAACTTCAGGGTTTTCCGATTCTGCCTATTACCAGCTTGTTTTAAACGTCTGTTATTTTCCCTCAATGTATGATGGATGCGAATAGTAAGCATATGGTGCAGTACCGTCTTTTCAACATGACACTGATCACACACTATGGTAGAGAAATCTACATTTTTGACAACCCTACTGATGATTGCATTCATTACACCTTTCTTTGACACAGACACCCCTATAACATTTCTGTATTCATGTTCAACCAGTGTTAACACATCCAGTAAACAAGTGGAAGGGGCACACAGACCAGTAACGGCAGACTCATAGTTTTTCTTAACAGGAATTCATGTGATGGTTCATTATGATCTATGTCAGTTGCCAACTTATTAGAACAAGTCCGAGCACATATGACATTTTAGCTTCTTGACAATATAACCACCAATTATGCCAAAACATTTGTTTCCTGATAGTCGAGAGGATCTAACTAAAAATTCAAGTTTGACTACCAACACAGAATCCCGGTGTACCCAAACCTAAAAAGTAATCACCAAAGAATTCTTCTCCTTCACATTCATGAACATAGAGTCCTCAAAGTGGTCCTGACACACCCTACAGTTGCTGTACAGGTAGGTGGCCGACTTGTTCCTCAAATCATCCCGACGAAGGTTATTCACCCACAACTTGCATCTGAAAAAAAAAAGAATAATGAAATATAATAGACTCCATTACACACTACAAATTTATATATAAATACACATTTACACATTCTGAAGGTGGTGGTAAGGGGGGGGGGGTGACAAATGTAGAGGGGAGGTGTGATTACTGTAATACTACTAGTAATCAAATGAAATAGCCCCTCCCCCCCCCCCCCCACACTACACACCCACACGAACCAGATTCGTAGATTTATATAACTAGTCCCGTAATACAGCCCTTCCTCCAATTGGGCCAATACCAAAATACAATTTTCATTAGCTACACCATGCAACAAGTAAATCACAACATAAACAGTTGGTGCACAAGGTTGAAGCTTGAAGAAATGGTAAAGTCCCTCGGGGTAAAGTTATCGAACTATCGCTCAAAACCAAAACATACAACAATTGAAATATACGGGGTATTTACACGATGAGAATCGATCCAAGGCACTTTAACCAAATAAATACCTTCTTTCATCCTTCGGGAAAACGAAAGAAACTAAAATGTCTGTGCCATTTTCGGGAATGGAAGCAGTTTATGGCCGCACAATACGAGCCCTGCCATCCCAGTGCGCTCGGCTGGCGTCCATGGTGCAGAGAATGAGTTTAAGGTGACGGACCGCTTGGAGCGCCACTAGAGCATTGTGTCACATGGAATAGACGGGGAGTCGGATATCTTTGTCTAGTAGTATCTTTGATACACTTACCACACTGAAAGAGACCGTCTTTCACGACCTTGGGACCATTACTATTTCCCCCCTTCTCTGTTAAACTGTTCCATGTTTTCACCTAATCACTTGATAACAAATTCTGACGTACACTTAGTAAATATGCTAGGCGTAGACTTTCTTGTACAAGTTATCTTTCGTGTAATGCTGTTTCGTCGAGTTCGAAAACACGAAAACACGTCGCTAATAGCGTTGTCAAACTTCATCCGATTGAGCAATCCTACAACTGTTTATTACAGCCAATGAATGAAGCCACTCTTTCTTTGGACGATAAACTCCCTCCATGGCATCGTCTAATTGAATGATTGTTGAGATACCTCCAGTATGTGTGACTACGCGTAAGGCAAACCACGAACATCAACAGATAACGCTGATGAATACATGAGTCCAAAGATTAGAATCATATACAAATGATAACTCGCTTTCGTTGATGCGATACAACAGAAAATTTCATGTTCATTATTTGATGCATTTCCTTTGAGCGAATGTGAACTGCGGTATTTCAATCAAAGCGGCTAGTCAGCTGTGTCAAATGAATAATTCAACGATACCAGACTTCATTTATGCAATGACCTAACTTAGTGATATACAACAACCTTGATACTCCGAGCTGTCTGATATTGTTGCGCGGTATTCTTGTGGATGCAAAACCTTGGATCGTTAATCAAGTTGTGTAGGGCTCGCTACAAAACATGCAGATTGCCAGAAACCAATTTTGCTCTGCGTAGAGGAAAATAAACAGCCTATCAATTGCAATTAGTATAAATCCATCACATCAGCCAGTAAATGCTACCAAAGAGTGAGACTATCCATTTCAATAGCTTTATGAGTAAGTATGCATATAAGCTGTCTGTCAAGTTAGAAGTCTCATTTAGAATGAACCAGTCAGAAATATTAGCGCAGGATCTCATTTAGTTATATCTGGGCGCCACAAAGTGCGTATGGGTGAACAATTATCTTGAAAGCTATTTCTTAACTGCTGCTTTGACACTTACTATTAATAACATAAACTGCATACAGTGGTTATGTCAAAATAGACATCAATGTCCAGCTAATTTTCTAAAAGTCTCTTCCTTCGCACAACTTTGCAAAAGACATTAAACAACTCTGCTGATACTCTGAAGTGTTTTCTGTCTGTGCATTCTGTTTTTACAAAATCAATAATGGGTGCATTTGGTTCCTGACATTGGAAATGTTGTCTATTGGATCAGAAGAGTCCAACGCATCCCCTGTGAATTGGCACTAGATGCACTGAATGTATGAACAATAAGCGCATGAGGCTCAAGACCAAGACCGCAGCTTCTGAGCATATTATTGTGAATTCATACATTGCACTCATTCAGCTGTATAGTGTAATGTGAGTCGTTATGTTTCTTGCCCATGCTAACACTGCAGCCATATCATTAATATTGCCTTTACCAACATCCTTGCCAATACCAACACTCTTGTCTATACAAACACCCATGTCCCTACCAACATTTCTGTCTATACCAACACCCCTGTCCCTATCAACACTCCTGTCCATACAAACCCTCCTGTTGGTACCAAAACGTCGGTCTATACCAACGCTTCTGTTTATGCAAATGGCCCACTTGATGAATTTATATGAAAGGCATATAACACATTGGGAAAGTCGCAGGGTCTTCACATAAAACCACAACAATGCCATATCTGCAAAGATTCTACCATGACACTGGTAATATGCAAGAAACCTAGCGCCACTAATAAACATATATATTATTTCAAAAGCTTTAAGTTCACGTTCTTGTTATTGCTCTATGACCACCCTCCCCAACCCTTTACTAATGTTGCACGGGCTCAGCTTAGTCATTCAAAGCAACATATTCATGATATTGCCTCTGAGGTTTAAGATCATACGATATAGTACTATCCCAAGAAACGATTTTACAATTGACGACCCCGTCATCATCACTCAATCAACAGCGAGGCATTTGCGCGTATTGTTATTGGACATGTGAGGCTTGATGTATCGTCAGTTGGGTAATGACAAACTCCGTTGGAATACTATATCACGTCTATTGCTCAGTTCTAGAAGTAGCTTTGGGCGCATATTTACCAAACGGGATATACATTAATGCGGCACTTCGGACACCCAGACGCTCCAGTAAGTAGACATTCGTAACCCAATGCAAGTCCATCAAACAATATGTATCCTACCTTAACTATACATTTATAACAGCAAATTGTGTAAGAAAACGTCCCTCACATGTGGTTTAAATCCAGTAATCGATTTTATAGATTCAGTTGTGTACCATGCCCTCTGACATATTGTCTGTCTATTGACGTGCGATGGTGTATAAAGAATCTAGAGTATAGCTGAAATAACAATTATAACAGTTGATATCATAGTCATTGAACTATTGCATTCGAAGAACCATTTTGCATAACCCTTGTATCTGTTACAAGTAGCTGCCAAGTGCACTGTGAAATATCGTTGGGAAATTGTTCGTAACTCTTGTTTTATGCGAGCAAATCAAATATTCAATTCGTAATGCATAGTTATGATAATATGGCCGCAGCCGGACCAAACACATCATGTTACATATAATACTCCGGGCAATACATAAACTTCAGTGACGACTCATTCTATAGTGAGGTGATCCATCATATTGCAAGTACTATAATGCTTCTATTATCAGCATTGTAAGTGCTTAACTGAAATACCACGTTGTATTACATTGATTTCAATGGCAAACGTAATTCATATTCAAGAAATCATATTTCAATGCATTAAGTTCTATGTTATTAGGTGCCACATCGGTTTTGTTGACCGCCTGTAATTTCGTGACTTTGTGGCGATGCAGGAATAACCACTCAGCCGTCATTCGTTACGTACGCATGGACACATACGTGGGCGTCCACGAAAAGAGCAGTCGTAAATCGTAAGCAAAATATTCATGGATTTGTAGGTGTATTCCACTCCTATTAAATTATCTTCAAAGAGAGGGGTGCAAGTTCAGTCAGAGTAATGAGTCAATCCATTTAATTGATAAAGAGCTGCTTTAAGCGGGAGATATTAATCGATTGGCGAGTACTGTTCATTACAAAGGAAGGTGTTACTCACAAATAGCCAATCTATCAGGTTTAAATATCATATCAAAAGTATTGATTTATACCACGGGAATCTCGGGGTAGCAAAAAAACTCAAATTAAGCATCGCCTGCTTACAATAAGCATCCCATACTCCAGATTGGCTTAGAAGAACATTTTTGCTTGCATCTCTCTGTTGGTCAGCCGATAGTGGTTGTATGACATAAAGAAGGTTCACGAATTGTGCTTACAAAATTCATCTGAGTTAAGTAAAATATGTGAACGGTACATTTTTATTAGTATCTATCAAATACAATCAATCCCAAATTATTACCCCAACATGTAATCTAAACATAGTTTGCATAGTAACAGATTTTCTCCCGTAATTGCCCCTCATTTGCAATTATAAATGAGAACTTGGATCCTCTGTCTAACCAGAAATTTTGTACACAATGACTTAGACACAGATGCATATGGTTCAACTGCTGCAAAACATATCACTTCATTGACTTTCATTACTTTTGTTGAGTGCCAAAATACATTATGACGACAAACCTACCCATCATCATAACGTGTCTCTCTCAGTCATCATCTTTATTGAGTAACACCCTACAGCTGATATGAACTTATAGACCTGTACGTCCCATGAGAATTGGGTAATGTTAATGGTCATATTGGACGAAGATCTAGCACGGCACTATTGAGCCACTGCGTCGGGTGCATCCCCTTTCGGAGATGGGACCGCCATTTAACGTGATCATTCGTGACACGAAGAGCCAGTCAGTTTTTCACACCTTGGTATCGAACCCAAAACCTTGTTTACCACTACGATCACATGAGAATTGCTAGCCTGGCCTACGAGCTCAACACATCTCCTCAATCTTTAGGCAAAGCTCCATCTTAAATTCTAAAGCCATGTTAAGTTATAAAGTTTCGAGTTTCTTCTAAACCATACACCTCGAGATCGAGTCTGCTTTATCACAAGTGCGTATTGTTACATCTCTACACATCACTTCACAATGCGACACTTTCTAGAAACCAATGATGCTATATACTTTATCCATGCATCAATTCTCACAAGTATGGACAGCTATGTAATGTTCTTTATTGTCTTCTTGAATAATCATCATCCGTGTTTTGATTATGCAGGCCTGAAGTAATTTTCTACAGCGGGATGCCCTTCCTTTGCTAACTCTGAGGGTGGTCACCGCCACCGTCCTCAGATGTTATTTTGTTTCCCCTTTCAGAGAGATGGGACCGTCATTTTATGTGATCATCCGAGTCACGAGTAACCAGTCAGGTTGCCACAGCATGTGGGTCGAGTGGCGAAGCAGTAAACCACTACGCCACGGAGACCAGTTAAAGAATGCAAAGATCTCCTGTTGTGATAACATACGACTCTCCTATTAGGTTTTTTGTGCTGAATGTTCATTTGCTTGCAATATATGTGTAAGACGCCAATTAAAATTATAATGACTCAGGTTAACATCACCACTTGCTGTATGTTGACAAAGGCGCTTTGTTGATCAAAGCGAATTACAGTATTCACATTAGCCTTGCCTGATTTGGCTGACTACGCATGATGACGGTCAACCACAATATCGTGCTTGTTACAAAACACGCAGCTTGTCTGACACAAATAGTGTTGCATGCAGTACCAACATATAGTTTGTCAATTCCAGTTGGTGGACATCTATCTTACATGCTAGTGCGTGCAATGAACGTACATAACTATTGGAGTAGTTTACAATCAATGCATATTGTTTCGAGCTGGAAGGCTCATTCGCTGGCTCATTTACTTATCTGATCCCAGTGCCCCAGTCAGCGGGAACCCGGGCGCCACAAAATCCATATTAACGACAATTAAACTCAAACCAATTCCTTAACTCCCACAAAAGCGTGTTTATTACGATCATCAATACATCTTTTTTTATAACAAAAGGCCATTATTTGACTGTTTATGTGAAGTTAATTCCTGGAATATCACAAGCCCATTTGGCGAGGTTATTGGATAGATATAATGTATTGGGTGTTACATAAACTACAGCAGCACCCCATATGTTCTTGCAGTAACAACTATGATATAAACTATATTGTCTCTGGTATATGATGCAGCAACCATACATAACAAACTGTCTAGAGAGCTCTTTATCAATAAGATTTATATCTGCGCCTACTTATTCTAGTTTTTCAAAACAATGAAATGATCAATGGGCTCTTACCATTTCAAATACGTACTTCGTATATTAGTTTTCTCCTGGTTTTTATTTTACTTTCTGCAGAAGTATGCATTGAACAAATGTTCAATGATCGTATTATTTGGAAGAACAAATCAACATTAATAAATTTACAAATAATATAGGAATGTCTTTATTTGCTTCTAAAAGCATCTTATGTCGGACAAGTGTTGCTGCTGTGACTTGACAATTTACTCATCAGATATTTACAAACTAGTTTGAGTGGCATTTTTATTTCGGTGCCATGTCACATCGACCGTTGTAGTAGTATGCTTTCTCTGAAGATTCCATTGCATAAACTGATGGATGCGACCTTGTTCTTGGGATATCGTCAAACTTATTTTCCGATGCTTCCCATTTTTGAGACTTAATCCTTAAAAATGGTCAAATAGTGTATTTGCATTTTATTCACCCCCTTCTTCAACTATATAAGTGTACATAAGCACAGAAGCTCGTACATGTGAGATTTTCTTTTATTATATTTCCTTTATAATAATAACGTCCAAATTATGAACGTCGTCAGGTTTAGAATCAATCACTGTGAGTATTGATATATATAATCATACTTGCACTATTAAAGCAAGTCAAATATTATTCACTTACATTGGTTTTGTTAATGGTCATAAAGCCAATGACACCCTATGAAAAAATTACAAATCCAATTGCCCTTTTAAGTAGTTCCTTGGTAGTACCGACTGACTCCTGACTACTCATTGGTTTCCATGATTAGATCAAACTCATCGTACAGATATCCAGTTTATTCTGATAACACTATCTAGTATTCGTTTCCTTGAACACGATCGAATATCAGGTGGCCCTGAGTCACAAATGATTGCTTTCCTGACCCTGCAGCTCAAAGGTAGTGTTTTGGTCTTTCGTCCAAGCATATGTCAGTTCGCGTCCTGGCGACGGCAACGGGTTCGTGCTAAGTGTGTAATGTAAGTTTGCCTTAAGACCCCAAATAGTGACCATGATTTGGGTGCATTATCTTATTAAAATATTGCAGTCTACGCAATACCCTTTATGCATCAAACTAGGAAAGACGGATGTGTTTATCATCAAACGAATATATATCTATCTATCCATACACCCATTGTTCAATGACAATTATTACGGCAAATATCATTCACCCAACGACTCGTTACCGTCTGTTTTATTCCGTAGTTATTCAAACCACCAGTATTTATAGATGTATTTCAACCATAGTCAATGAATATATTATTGTCACATTCATCAATAGTGTAATACGGTCTTAGAACGGCGATCCCATGATCCTATCTCTTATCTACAAATAGAAACGATTTACAGCATTGATTGTGGCAGCGAAGGCAGATTCTCCGTACCCCTTGAAGGCACAAGGTGCATTCAATTTGTCTTGTTTGTAATAGTTGCATTGTCACAAGTTACATTTACGCCACTATAAAACATTTCTTGATATCGCTTTAGTGCCCCTATCGTTTTTTGCTTGCCAGTTTTAGAAATACGCAAATTCATTCAGACATCGAAACATAAACTCAACGTAATCAATGGCCGATCATACAATTTACCGTACCATATTGTCTGAAATTTCCTTCCTTGCACAATGAAACAAGGCGATAACAAATAGCCCTTGGTATTTATTGAAGTAAGAAGGTGGTAAACGATGACGGTATGCACATAAGCAAACGTTGTGTTATGTTTTGAACAAAGCTTCTTTACTCTTTGTTTTTAAACCAATTCAAGAGGACGCGGTATGCTTTCCGTGAAAGTATTATATTAAAATAAACCAAGAAAGCAATCATTGATCTGTAAAAGATATATTTGTGTACACTATCTTGCGATAACCATGATGATATGACAAAGTGCAGTGCGACAGCCGATAGCCATATCCACACTATGGTAGTGCAATATAACGCCACTAGTTGGCATCTGCCATTGGATCATCGTATTGGTCGTTTATCACTCCAACGCTTCTTGGGCAATTATCTTGTTAAGCTTTGCTGCAATCCCCAGCATCCATTGACTGCCCCAAGGACTATACATCATCCGCTCTAGGTCGTTTCAGTTGTCGCTTGACATAATGATATCCTCTATAATGATGTCATCGATTTTCTTCAGTTAATGCCAATCTCATCGTGAACATCGACCAAAAGTGATAGATTGAATCCATTCATGTAGATAACCCAATTGCATGATCGAGCTGCAAGCTAATACAAGAATAGTCTAGATGACAATATCTCAACATCAGCTGCTTCGGTCAATTGATGTTTATTGCAAATTATTTGTGTTCAAAGTGCTTGATAATATGAAGGTTAGCACAAGCTACAACCATTTTTTCATGCAGAATTGTCTAAGTGGTTGTCATAATGCTTTATATTAGAGTTGCAATGTGTCAGCTATGACAAATGCCACATTGATCGGGTATTTAGCTATTGACTAGGCGACCATGTACACCCTAATATTAAGATAGTACATTTTAGCTGTCATGCAACAGGACCAATCCCGCAATATTTTATAAGTACCATTAACACAGATGTTATTATTACATGCTCTGAAACATTAATGTCGGGTTTATGAATTTGCGAATATGCCTGATTAAAAACCAATGTTATTCTGCAACATATATATATATATATATATATATATATATATATATATATATATATATATATATATATATATATATAATATATATATATATATATATATATATATATATATACATATATATCCCCATCTATATATATATATATATATATATATATATATATATATATATATATATATATATATATATATATATATATACATATATAATCCCATCTATTCGATTTGACTAACGTAAAAAAGACACGCTGTTAGTCATTGCAATAGTTTAAGAGCGATTATATCAAACACCAGTGTGTGTGTATGCTAACATTTGTGTCAATGGAAGTCCGTTAGCCACAAAGGTAAAACTAAATAGTATTTCTCATGCTTTTGTGAAATAGAGACAATACTTAATAATATTGCACCTCTTAATGTCTATAGAAGACCACTGTAACCCTTTATATGACCTCTTAACCTATATCACATTCCAAAACATGTAATTTATCACTCAGAAATGACAAAGATATAATAATTCCCGAATTGGCAACCGGATCAAGCCATATGTGGTGGTCCAAATCATTCATCTCTCCACCAACATTAGTATCTATATTTCCAGTTAATTACGGATAGCATTGTTAAGTCTTTAAAAACATAGCGTAGCAAAATCATTCATTTTAAACCGATATCAATGTACTTGTATGTTTTTGCTGATCAATTCAAACCCGCACAGAGAAACACAGACCACGACCACTGAAGGTCCCAAGACTGTGTCCTACTGTGGATAGACTTCAGAAACGAAGACAAGGGAAAGCTTAGTGATTTGCAGCTTGAATAGTTGCACTTTGTATATAACATTTGTGTCAACATTGCTTGTTGTGGTCTGGAATATGATATTTAAATTGTTGTGGTAGCTAAATTTGCTGCATTTGATATTCCGCAGATCCCACTGGGAGTGTCGTTGTTATATGACAGAAGCACAGCAGAATTCCATTATGTGGAACTAATCCAAGGTTGATATCATATATTATGATTACAAAATTTCACAATAGCTTATTGGAAGTTCTAAGTTTTTCATATTTATGCGTGAATAACCCTCACAATATTCATTAAATGCCATAAGCAATTAGCATCCCTAAATGATCCTAAGTATGCACTTTAAAAATGAATATGGGTGTTCAATAAAAGAACAAACGTATCCATTACAGCAATATAGTGGCTCAACATCGCTTTTGAGGTTTCTGAAAGCTGGCCTTAGCAGATGGTTAATCACGCTATGTAACGCTTGTACCAAAACAGAGACACGTATAAGCACACAGTCTGTCAATCGCGTTTGGAGGAATCCCGCTACCTAACTTGTCGAAGTGTAAAAATTTCCATTCGACTTTTGCATGTACATTCATTACAAATAAGTTCGCTCCTTGCCGGTTAAAATGGAGTGATTATTTACGTGGCTTATCTGAGCAATGCATCTGACTGTCTGAGAGCCACAAAATGCATTAAAATAACACCATTTCCGACATCAATTTACTTCTGCCCACTTATTATCAATCAGTCCAAAACACAGTGGTATTTACTGAACGAGGTATTGAAGAGTCCCATGCAGCAATCAGCTCACGAAGACGTATTCTGTGTAGCCATGATAGAACGATGAGGGTGATACTACGCAGTTCTTAGCAAAAGTGTCACTGTACTGTTTGCAGATGCAATTACCAAACGGAATTGTGTGGGATAAACGACCAAGGGTTGATACAACCAGGTTTCCACTTTTTGATTTAGGTAAATGGGTTTCATCCAACCACCCATTACCCCTGATTACATAGATACCTTTGACGAAAGACGAACCCACAACAATCTTGTGATGATTACTGCCCATAATTTGACGATGAAGAGTCGTCTAATGCAGTAAATCAAATCGAATGATTATTTGTCTGCTATTCAGCGTTGACACTTTGTAGAAGGGAAATTGCATAATCTAATACGGTTCTCTTATGCATTCCACATTCTGTGCCCTATTTGTATGTACTCACTAACCCTATTTATGTTGCTCGCAAAAGGACCCTAATTAAAATGTCGTCTCTTAAACACATCATGACTGTATTGACTACTCAAGTGTATTCAAATTGTCTCGACTGTGGTAAATGACTGCTTACAAGTTTCATTGAAACCACTCTAGAATGTGTCCTCACTAATGTTTCTATTGACCATATCCGACTAGAGAAGTCTTGCACGCACGCGCACAGACGATGGAATCGGTATTCAGAGTGCAATTATTCACAAATTTTAATCCCTACATTAATTGCAGCCGTTCAGGACACATGGTTAAATGTAAAACGGGTTAAGACACTGAGCACAACATCTTGTAGTAGTCACAAGCATAGATGGACAGCAGTTTATTGTATATCACTAATGTACGTGGGCACACGTTGCAAGCATATTACTTGGACCAGTCCATATTAGGACCATTTTTCATGACAGTTTTCTTTCCTGTGGTTTGTAGATTGTATAACAAAGCTTAGAACACCAGATTTGATCGGGCTCTTTCCACGTACATGCAGTCCGAACTGACAAAAAATCTAATCGGGTAAAAAGTGTGAAAATAAAAAAAAAAAACTGCTCATACATATATTATTTAATAAATGCGTACATATAAAAATTAATTAATTTACGCGCAAATGATTCTCACATAATATTGTTGGGCGTCGTCTATCTCAAAGAAGCAGGGCTGGCAACTGTGCAACAGTCCTGCCTACACATGCAACAAGGAAGAGCAGCAAAATTAATAGGTCACTGCGCCCGCTTACTCTTTGCTCGGTCAATGAGACACAGCCAACACGCGCCAATATCAAAATGTGATCAGAACACGACTGCGAGTTGCCAAACGAGTACTTGTTATGTTGACCGAGTCAATGTCATCAAAGCACCCGTCTGCATAACATCCGTTTCAAATACCACATGACCACGATAGTGCAGTCGTAGTCGCGGATCACCTGCACTATTTTTGTTTCAGAGCACACACGCATGACGGGCAAATTCAAAACACTAAAACTAAGGATTTTAGGTCCAGTTGTAACGTCGTTGTTATTCTACAATAAATGGCATTCATGAGCCAAACATTAGCGGCTCCACATATAAGTCTTTGGCATTCCAAATTATCGGCCACTCTGTTCCCTGAAAGGTACCTACAGAGGTCATATTGACCAGGATGAGTTTCATGGTTCGGTACTGTGATTGGTTACCTCCCACACTGTAATGCATCAATGTAGCCACTCCTACTTTATTGGAATACAATTTGAATTGTAGGGACGAATTCTGCTCAACAACTAATGTTTGTGTAAATCCACCGACAGAGAGGAAGAAACATATTTGTTTAGAACCCAATATTTATTTACAAAGATATACAAGCGGCGGGGTGTGGACGGCAACAATATTTCAATCTACAATAGCACTTTATTGGGGTGACGAGAAGTATCGACATCTGTGAAGTATCGAACTGTATCATTCAATTACAAGCATTGCTATCTATTCAACTAAGCTGTTCTATGGAGCCACAACTCGATTCTAGCATATATATCTATTTAGCCCTTAGTTTTCCAATGTTAATGAGTGTCCCCAGTGTCTCAAGTCTGCGATGATGACGACATTGCTCACTTAAATTAATTGGTCCACCTGCACGTCCCATAATGACCGAACAGTCTTGGTACCCTCACCAGTTGTATTACCATGAGCTTCCATGCAAACTGCAGTTTATTCATCAAACTTCTTTTATGGAATAGCCTAATTACGTGATACACCCACCTGTTTGTTGTTGCTGTCGCTGTGTCATATTCCTGTGAGCGTAAAATCTCGGTTAATCACACTACGTCCGGCTCGCAACAAAACATGAATATTGCGAAATCCCAATTGTGTTTTGCGCAAAAAACAAATACCCAAACATATCAGTTGCAATTAGCTATTACCAAATTGAAGCCATAACAAACGCACTGAGGTGGAGCATAAATGTTGGATTGAAATCTATGAACCTCGCTGATGCCACGCCGTGATTGACATAAAAAAGTATTTTATGTATAATAGACAGCGCCCCACGGCAACAACAACAACAAAGCCGGACTTGGCATTAGTAACCGAATGGCACATCTGAAACAAGGTATCTCTGTCTATACCATCTCTCCACTCTATACCAGCACACCTATCTATACCATCACACCTGTCTATACCAACACTCCTCTGTAAATCACAGTCATGTATATACCAACACTCCTGTCTGTACGAACACTTCTGTATATACCAACAATCCTGTGTAAACCACAGTCCTGTTTATACCAGCATTTCTGTCGACACCAACACTCCTGTATTACCCAACACTCCTGTCTATACCATCCCTCCTGTTTGTAACAACACTACTGTCTAATCCAACAGTCCTGTCTATATCGACACCCCGGTACATGCAAACAACTCCGACGATTCACATCGATGAAAGCCATCTGCTATGTGTACCCATAAAATAGATACTTGTCCAGTTTAATGTGACAGAGAATTCACAAGTAATCATAACATTGTCATATTATTAGTGATTTGACCATGGCGCTTGTCTTGATTGAGGCTCTTTGTGTGCTCGCTGTAACTGTACCTCTATGATCACTTCAGTTATGCAAAACTGCAAGTCCAGAATCCAAGCGCCATTGAACAACATCACATATCAAAAGCAATTAACGCACGTTTTTGTTATTGCTCTATAGTCATTCACAGCAACATTTTGGGTTTAGATCATAAAATGTGGAAACTAGCTCAATAGGCGAATTAATAATGGATGACCCACCACCATCATTTAATCAACAGCGAGTCATTCACGCGTATTAATATAGGACATGCGAGGTTTGATGTATTGATAGTTGGGTAATAACACAACACCGTAGGGATGATATATCATGTCTGACATGAATATGTAAGTAACCGTTGTATATGCGTTTTTTATATACCACATGTAGCAGCTACGTGCGCTATATTGGTTTTGAGTTCCATGAACTACAATCTTGTAAACGAGCTTCTCCATTTTTCCGCATCTGCAAGTAACACCTAGTAGGAATAACATTGGTTTTGCAAATGTGAAATTCGTTTCATTGGTAATGCGATCAATTCCCCGATGACATATATGAGTGCGGGTGGTTCTAATGTTAAAATTCCTAATGCAATCTTGTGATATTTAAAATGGCCACGACCAGACCAAACGCATCGTGTCACATATGATACACAGGGCAATACACCAATTTCAATGACGACGCATTCTACAGTCCGGTGATTCATCATATTTCAAGGCTATCATGCCTTGATTATCAGAATTGTAAGTGCTTAGCTGCAATGCCGTATCACATTGTATCAAATTCAATGCCAAACGTAATTCATCTGTGCACTTACACGCTGTATTAATTGTAAGGATCCATACATCATTAGATGTCTGCATCATTTTGCTTTATATGTATGTACTGTTAGATGTTGCAAGCAATAAATTATTATCATTATTATTATCCAAGTAATCAATTACTAATTCATTGTGGTCTTTGCTATTAGCTGGCACATCGTTTTTCTGTAAGCTAGTTCGTCCGGCAGACAGACTGTAAGGCAAGAATACGCAATCTGCCGCCTTTTTTTACCGTATGAATAGATACATGGGCGTCCATGCAATTAATGGTTATATATCGTTAGTAACATGTCTATAGAGTTGTTAGTACATTCATCTCAAATTGAATTATTTTCAAGGAGAGAGATGTAACTTCATTAAGGCTAGAAAGTGTACCCACTCTATATTAAAAAAGCAGCCCTATTTGCAAAAAGCTACATTCCGATTCTGCTTTACACATCAGTCACTTCTTAGTGACAGGCAATTTGGAACGGCTCACGTATTCGCTGATACTGTTTGCATAATGGCTGACTGAACTTAAATCATGAGAGCCGTATGTAGCCGGACCCGTGTATAATTGACGGACTATAGTCTTTTGTTGATTACTGATGTTTATTTCAGTAGAACACTATAGGTAGCATAGTGACTAAATCGTTGATAAACACCGTGAAAACTGTAATAAGAAAACATAGGACATTAAGTATACAGTTAACACTACTCAACAGAGTAAACATAATGGCTGTATGTCATCTCATGAAGTAGAAATATTAGTCTACAATGATTATCTGAGTTACCCTTTGTGCATTGTATACACACTCGCACACTCTTGGTTAACATAATGTAGTTAGGGCTGTAATATCATGTCCTAGACATACAAGTCTTAAGCATAATAACCTTACTATTTACTCTCAATGGTAGTAATATATCTAGACATACTGACATGGATTCACACAGATATATGCTTTATAATATACAGAACCTACACATGACATGAATGATACACTTAAATACAACACAAATGGCAGTATTAACTCTTACGTACACAATATCAGGCCTGTACTAACACAAGCAGTATGATGGATAAATGAACACCATGAGGGATCACAGATCTCGGACAAGCCTTGGACCTTATATGTGATATACAACACATCCAATCATAAATGAGGTGTCTACATAATTCTGGGCATACATCATTTTCATTAGACATACCTTATTGCGCCATACACAGGTCTGGATGATCATATTTCTTGCCTTCTTGCCAAACTTACCGGAAAACTCTAAACTGTTTACATTTTGCCTCCCAAACATGCCTGGTTACTTACAGGTCTAACATATTCATACTCAACATGCCAGGTATCCCTTATGTCCAACTTAATACATTTACTGACAGTCACAATTATTCAAATGCATGTAAATAAAGGATATATAACAAAACTGATATTAACATGCATATAGTCTGTCTTCTACATAGTGGCACTTGCGGGAACTATGTTTTTGGGTGCAGAATCACTTGGTCTGCGGCAAACAACCATCCGCACCGACCCCGACCAGAGCCTTTAGGTTTGTCTTGGGTGTTTTCTTTGTCCCACAGGTGGCAGCAGCTTATGTGCAGGTTTGATCACCTTTACATCGTGTTAACTTATTAATACCATACACATTGGTTCATAACTATAACCATATCATGCAATTGCAAAATGTCGAGTTCAGTATCATGTCACTATGACAAACGTCATTCATTGTGACGAACATCAACATTTATGACATTTACATCCCATCCTATGATGTGCAATTACGCGTAAGTATCACAACATATTAAAAGTTGATTCCACGGACCAATAAGATCATCAGTCTATCATGAAACAAAGTACATTGAGGGATGACAGCTGCAGGAGATTCAACTGTTGTCAAACATATTACAATATTGATTACCACTACACCTTAGAAATTAATGACGTTAAATCCTTCTATTTCACATATGGACCAATTCTTCCCGGTATACTCTGTTTTGAAGTGACTTGTATAGTCCTCTTGAATAAGTTTTTATATCTATCCATTACAATGAATGCAACTATTTTGGAAACATGCTATTCTCTTATTAGACCCGAACGCTATATATGTTTATTAGTTATGTTCATATAACGTTGTTATATGCCCATTAAAACTACAATGACAGTCATAATAAAGCCACAACCATCTACGGTTAACATCACCCATAGTAATATGTGCGACAAATGCACCGGGTTCATTAAAACGTTTTATTTATTTTATACTTTGGCTGAATACGCAAGCTGATGCAGTGAGATGCTTAAATGAAATCAAACCCAATGCCGGCCAACCGCTATTGCTATATTGCAATGTTGTGTTTGTTACAAAGCACGCAGATTGTCAGACAGTAGTAGTGCTGTCTGAAGAAAAAACACATAGCGTGTCAAATCCAATTAGTGGAAATCCATCTTTCTGTCCAGTGCATGCAGTGAACGTGTATACTTAACCACTGGCGTAGCTCGTTTGCAATCAAAGAATATTGTTTTGATGCTGGCTTGTCAATCGGAAAAGCTCATTCACAGATGCATTTATTTATCTGATCACAATATCCGAGTCGATGGGAGCTCGGGCACTGTGATCTGTCACCTTGGCAAACTGTTCTTGAACTTCCAATTGTGCGCGGTCTGTCAATTTCAGTTGAAAGATCTCTCTTATTCCAACCATTACGCATGTACGCATACCCATTCGACTGCATACGTTATTCTGAAGACGTGTTAATTGGCTGCCGCCATCGTACCACAGCCATCGTAGAGATTAGGAGGTGTGCATCTAAACATAGGTAAAAAGTAATAGAATAAGAGGTACAAATGCGACCGTGTAAAACCAAGGATGGAAAGTCGCTAGGTTTAATAGCATTTACCATATTCTGTTGTCCATTTTTGCATCTTTGTCAAGCTCGTGGCCGTCCCATGAGTTTGCAACTTTTGCTTCTGATCCAGCTCTATTTATCGATTCCCTTTTATTCTAGAACAAAGCATGTGTGCCGTGTTGGGAACCATATCCATGAGGCACGAAAGAGTTGCCTAAAGTTTTCATTTTGCATGGTTCATCAAATCAACCGCTTTACAAACATTTGCTAGTCAAAGATCTTATGCGCAAGTGTTCTATTCCGATGTTACGGCAACTTTGAGATTGCCAGACATACAGTGGTAAAAACATAAAACCATCATTCAAGCAACGTATTGTATTTTATGCAGTACTTGCGTGCGAACTGTCTCATAAGTTCTGTTGCCATGTTCATTTGCTTACCCATACATCAAAGCGACAATAATCTACGCTACAAACTAAGCATAATCAATCTGCTGTAATCAATCTGTTGACTTCCTTTATCTACGGATCAATGCCTCACTGACATGCTACAGGGAAAGCCCCTACGTATGTATGGGATAGCAATAAAATCTGTTTTATGCAAATCCATTTGTTTCAAAAAACCTATAAGTTAACCAACGATCGTTTTTGGCCATGCGCTGCAATACTCGTGTGTGTGTGTGTGTGTGTGTGTGTGTGTGTGTGTGTGTGTGTGTGTGTGTGTGTGTGTGTGTGTGTGTGTGTGTGTGTGTGTGTGTGTGTGTGTGTGTGTGTGTGTGTGTGTGTGTGTGTGTGTGTGTATGTGTGTGTGTGTATGTGTGGTGATCATCCATAATCAAAGCTTGGTCACAATGTATTTTGAACTACCTTTAAAGAACTCAGAGTAGCGGTTCTCTAAATATTGCTTATTCGATTGATCTTAAGTGATCGGCCACGTTAGGCTTTTCGCCCCATCATCAGTTGTTTTCAATTACCAGTGCACTTAGGTGATAGAATGTCATTTGCTAGTTGTAGGTGTGGAAACATGCGTAAACAATCTTCCTTGGATACAATCTCCTTGCTTTCGGAGATATTTACTTGGTTCTCATATATTAAAATAGCTTTATATGCTTCAATGGATGTCAAATACATGCTATGAGGCAGCTAAGCTTGACCTGCTCAATCACTGTTAAGGTATTGCATTGGCTATGTAGTACGCGGTAAGAAGCGGGCTGAGAGTTGCTTGTCCAAGTTCTCAGAGAAGAGCTTGTTTTTTCCCTCCTGTGCCATGTCAACTTACACATCAAGTAAATCAGCCAAAATAATTCTCACTGCAGATTTGTGCTGTATTTTAATGAAAGCTCTTTTGATATTAAAACGTAATGACCCATCCAATACTATACCAGCTGAGTATAGTTTTAGAAGTGTGTCAGAGAATTAGTCGTTCTGTATTCTCAAGAGGTTCATCAGCCTTCGGCAATCCTAGGGAAAGACTGGAAATAAGAAGAAATAGCCTATTATATCGATCAGTTAACCATATTGCTCAAGTCAAAGTTAGCTCACTGAATAGTTTTAAAACCATTCACAACCATATCGTGTGTTTTTCCAAGACACAATATTTTAGTAATGTTGGACAGTAATGTGTACAGAAAGATAAAATATAGATAAACTGATTCATTCCCTCAATCCCGTATTTCTCTTTACCTACCCGTGTATTAAAATATAGTCTATATAATCCAAATTGGTTAATGTAAGGCCTCTCTGACAGACACGACCAAAACGACACATGTGGCATGGATATAGAGCTTGTGGTGCTCTTTATCCCACTGGGAACTAGATACGGCGATATGGAGATAATCTCTGTTTACCGGAGTATGTTTTCTCTCCTACGTTGATGTTGCATACCATATTATCAGTTAATTGTCAAATTCACCTAGCTCAGACATAGATATGATGTCGAAATGCCTATCAAAATATTAAGGGGCATACGCGAGATCATACGGCACCAACCATATTTTATTGGACGCAGTTGAAAAGACCAAAATTAAAATAATGATTTTTCTCGGCCAATATCTCTAACTACATTGACTGATCCTTAAATTTCCGATTGGCAATAACTGATTTTAACAAATTTCATAATCAAATCGCTATATTAAGCGACGAAACTGTATATCATTTCAGTGTGCAACGATATCCTAACTTTCCGTTCAATAATATGGCACATCCTGTTCTTTAACAATAATCATACCTACCCATACAATGCACCATCAAGAATGCTGAAATACGTGGATTCACTTCATATGATGCAAAAAATAATAATAACTTTGTTAGAGAATCACATGACGGTTTTCTTTAGCTGTCATTGTTTTTAATCAATTTGTAATTTCTATCAGACTTTGCTTTCTCACCCTCGTTGAGACTCAACACAATGTTAATTGCTTTACCCTGCAATTTCCGATTGAATGATTTCGTGACTGATATCCTGTATAATACTTCAGAGTCAAACATATTCCAATATTTCCTTAAAATATCTTTATGTTGGGTGCTCATACAGTAATAAAATAAAATGAATAAGTTTAAGAGTAATCCAAAACCTTGCAGCTAGTATGCTGTGAGAAATAAGACATATATAGAGTTGACAAATGGGCTTATTTATTGGAAGCCAGATGCATATATATATAATAAGGTGAACACCATAAATCGCACACAGCAAAGGTGGGGGAGAAGACAACCACTACTACAAGAAAATGGTAATACATTAAAAAATACTACAACAAGAATTAAAACAGTGGGTGGGTGGGCTAGGGATAAAACATCGTGTGAGCCAAGATGGCGACAGTCATAGAAAGAAGGAAGTGAAGATCGCCCCTATTGGCAACTGCAGTAATTCGAAGTCATGTGACATCCTAGCAGGGCGGCAAGCCGATAAGCAACGGGTCACATGTACAAGATAATGCCGAGAGATCGCCAAACATTATGACATAAACTCATGCTATGATTACAAACAATGCTAAACTACAGAAATAAAAAGCCTGCATATCAATCGATAAAAGTAACACCATAAAACCAATTTAATTATATGCATGTTAAATTATTATTTACAGCATTTTCCCAAATGCTCCTCTGCATTTTGTGTTAAACTGTGTAATTTCCTCCTCCGAGTCAAATTTACTCACATTCCCATAGAGCGACGGAAATACAAGCACACTCTGATAAATGGAAGCCATTTTAGAACGTATAAATTTGGCGGAAGCTCCACTGAGCTTGAAGTCAGCTGTTGGTGGAGACCACACGAATCTCGATTCAGAAACAGTCTTTGGAACCAACGGATGAGTAAGAAATGTACTCTCTCTGTACTGTCCACTGAAAGCATGATCGAATGAGATCAGAGTCAAATGGTGAAGAATTAGGCAAGAGGTTTTGTTTTTTCTTGGACAGATAAATCTCGGGAGGACAACCACACGGTTCAGAATCTGTCCTAAAGCTAATGCATTAATAAGTGCAGCCCTTTCGTGGTTCCATGTCGTCTTCTGGTTCCCAAACCATAAGGGGTTGGAATATGTGAGATACTTCCTTGTTACGTCCGAGTAATAACGATCGGGTCCATCTAATTGCCAGTGATGCAGCTCTTTTGCACGGTAGATCTTGGCCGCAGAAGTAATAATCCAGTTATTATGAACGACAATGCATTCGTGACATGGATTGTCACCTGCAAAATATCTTTTTCCTAAATCATAGTATTTCTTACCGCACTGATATTTATTGTCCGGAAGCTGTCGTACAATGATGCCATTTTCGTTTTCCGCTTGTATTGCCTGATTTAGGGCAAATTGATCAGTTTTCTTTGTTGTTCTTGCTATTTTATCCATGCGAGTATAAATAGCAATTGACCGAGAAGTGTTTCTAATGAAAATAAAGCCAGCGTTGTATATAGAATAGTCCCATAGGGGTGCCAAGTCACACGTGTTGTTACAAATCGAGGAAATATCTGGCCGTGGATCAGCAAAAAACATCATGTCTGCATCAGTATGTAGTACATTGTATCCCAGGTGTAGAGCATCCAAAATCATAAAGGTTCTCACATTCATCTTCCGAATAAAATCAGCTGTTCCAAAGCTTGAAGCCTTGTTGGTATTGGTATCGTTCATATAATGAAAACACGGCAATTGATCGTGGTCGAGGGCAATGCAGACATTTTCACTGGTTGTAACTATCAAGAAGTTTGAAATGTTATATGGACGCAAGGATGTAATATGGAAGTTTAAAGTCATGTTCATTCCTGCAAAATCAGTAAAGATTAATATGATTGTGTTGTTGACAGCCCGTCTGCTAATTGCAGCATCGTAAGCCAGCAATGGCACGGTGTTAGTGCTTCTTGTTGTTATAGGCACTCGCTTAGTGCTGAGAACATCAGAGCGAACCGTTGGTGTCGCAATGGTCGAAAAATTAAATTTGATGGTATCTCGGGGAAGTGTATCCAGTCCAAAAGGTTTATTGCTGGCAGTTCTGTCTCTGTTAAAGCT
Organism: Urechis unicinctus; assembly: GCA_034190875.2. Classification (NCBI taxonomy): domain Eukaryota; kingdom Metazoa; phylum Annelida; class Polychaeta; order Xenopneusta; family Urechidae; genus Urechis; species Urechis unicinctus. The sequence continues at coordinate 37,046,745 of CM067350.1, read as the reverse complement.
GTTGACTGCCTCACTGTAGAAGGTTTTCAGAAGTGAAGTGCTTTCTGTTTGAAGCATATTTGTGACCAATTGGAGAAGGCAAAGAGAGAGAAGTGTAAACGTCATCACATAGAAGAGGGTCGTCTGTATACCTTGCTTACACCAACCTTAAAACATCAAGGAAAAGCAATCCGATTAATATATTTACCTTAGGTGTTAAATGGTTTCTGTGACAGAACGGATGAATCGTGGTTCTGTTGTATTTTAAAATTAGATTCAATGTTTTCATGCGGTTTTCTTTCTCATAAGTCTGATATTACTTATTTGAAATGAAGTCCGCTAGGGCAATCGTCAGTTTGAATTACGATCAGGGTCTGTATATATTACGTGTTTTTGTTTATCAACACAAAAACCCCAAAACGAGCAGGAATAGCTACATAATTTACGATCAACAATTCACTTTCCGGGTTTTGATCAAGTTAACGGCAAGCAAAAAAAAAAAAGATTATTTTGGACGAACGTACACGAGTGGTGCTGCAGTTGGCGGTTTTTTACTGGAACAAACGGGTAGATATTTATCGTTGACATTTAGACAACTCGGCCAATCGACAGTTCACGTCGGACGTTTCGTCCATCATGCAAATCACATACTGGGTAGAGTATGTGTATGTGGGGCTGGTGGGGCTTTTTTTGTCTGTGGAATTAGTACGATTTTAAAACTCACTGGGTTTCATCTTTGTTCATAATATAGACCTTTGGATATAATATGAAGAATTCTAAGGAATGCTTTGATAAGCTGCCTTGATTGAATTATTAAACAGGCATTTGCTGGTTGGATTGAGATGAAAAAGGAAACATACACAGCTAAAACGGCTAAGGGGACGAAAAGAAACACATTTTGCCAACAATAATTAAATTAATGTCAGAAGGTACCATCGGAAAATGAATAAACATTCTGCAACAGGATCATATCTTATATCGTCGAGCAGAAGATTGAAATAGGGAACAGTCCAGGCACGTGTAATGGGATCTAGCACTCCCCCACCCCACAACCACAACCGTTTGCTCCTAAAATCAATTAATGGTTATATATTGATAGTGATATATTATATCTCCAAGCACACGTGTATTGAACAGTATATGCTTAATACAGGAGAGCAGCCATCAACATGTATTAACCACTTGGACCCGAGCTGAGAGATGAAACGTCTGTCAAAACCCCCGACATGAGACGATATATATGCCCGATAATTAGTGCAGAAGTTGGACCGTCGGTTGGTCGACAAGTCTGGATAGCAACAAAAATACCTAGCCACTGCAGCGCTACTTACTTTCCGTCTAACCTAAAGGAAATTATGGGGGTTTTTTGTACTATGTTTTTTACATGGTAAATTAATCAGTTTATTGCTGATACTTTTTTTGTATTGGCATATAAAAACGTCTAACTTTCTAGCTATTCTATTTCATTTTGGGGTGAAAAAGATGACAAAAGTATATACACTGGCCAATCAGGGCAACATTAGATGAGCACATATTTGTACCAACAAAACCCCCTGCAATAAAAAAAATAAACATTTCATATCATCAAACCATGGCTAATGATAATAATCTGATGTATTCGGTAATATAATCATGAAACAGACGTTATCAAGCTTCATAGTTTATTCTATTTTAAAAGGCTGGAAAACTGAAAGTTGCGCTTAAGAACTAACCAACTTGTACATGTATCCTTTCCCATCTCATCTAATGGATACGAACTGATTATGTTTGAAATTTCATTTAAACCCAAACATTGTACACTAAGACATTCGATAATTTTAAACCATTCGTGGCAAAATGATCACAACCAACTTAATCACCATGGTTATGCGAAGGAAACAGATAGCATCAACATCCGATCGCTTTAAGAAAACACGCAGAGAGTTCCATTGTCTACGTCCAAGTCAATAATAACCCTATCAACAGTCTCAATCATTTTAACACACTGGATACATTTGTACCATTCGGTGTCATTCCTATCCAATACATCCTCCACAAAAGATATATTCTGGTTGGTCTAATGTGCAAACGAAATCAATAGATATTTCATACTTGTCAGGAATTAATCATTCTTTACTACCTATTATTTAATCATATATGTAAAAGTAACTCACATGAGCAGAATTCATTATACAACAAATAAACAACGAAGTGTTTTAGTAAGTATTGGATAATCAATAAACGTAATATCATTTGCATGATATAGACATTAACAAATCATTCAAGCGATCCTAGAGTATCCTCTATAATCCCTTTTAAACAACTTAATGATATATTTTACCTCTCAGCACCATCTTGGATAGATTTCCTCTTCCTATCTCTTGTATGTCAATAGATTGCCTAACACCTTAGTTTAGACGCAAATGTACAAGAGAGATCTCCTGGTATGTGATGGTTTCGAGCGGCGAAACCACAGCAGTGTGCCGAAAGGCTTGCGTAACACGGACGTCACCACACGGTCTAACACGTGATGGACACTCTATTGGAGGGGTTACACGCCGGTAAATATGGCATTCTGCAACAGACGAGGAAGATGCAGCTTTCAAATACTTTACGCGCCCAATGTGCATTTAGTGTGTAAAAATAAACTCGTGTTTGGACACATATGTATCACATCCTTGAAATATATTATTTTTTATCATAAACTTTCTGTGGTGTACCGAAAAAGTTAACACTTCACAAAAGTTATCGATGCCAACCGTCTATGCCGTTAAACCAAAGAAGATCATTATATATTTTGCTGAGTCTGGTATCATGGAGATCATGGTAGAGCTACAAGTGCTCAGAGATGCAAAACTGCTATGATGGCCTGCAGATAGTGGATTTAACAAGCGGCTAGCTAATTATATATTATTTGAGCACACGTGTATTTAACAGTATATGTTCAATGCGTGAGCGCAGCCCTCCCCATATTTTATCTTCTTAACGTCTGTCTATAGCCCCGACATGGGACGATATATATGTACATTGATTAGCACAGGGAACGAATGGTCGGGACGACAAGTTTGGATACCAACAAACGTATCTAGCCACGAGCTGGAAAATGTACGCCCCGTCCACGGTGGAAAAACTCAAATATGGTGTTGGGTTACTCTGTGCAATGGTGTTGGGTTACTATGTGCAAAAGCTGACTACAACGAAAATAAGCTTAACGTTTCGTACCCCATGCTAATCCAAGTGCAGACTTCTCTTCACATATGGGGCAGCGTATGTGTATGTGGAGCGGGTGGGTAGTTTTGTCTGTTGAATAAGTATGATTTTAAAAATCACGGGTTTCATTTATGTTCATAACATAGATATATTTTGAAGAATTCTAAGGGATGCTTTGATAAGCTACGTAGATAGAATTTTAAAATGACGTTTAATGGTTGTATTTAGATTAATGAAATACGTAAATAGACAATACCTGCTCAACACTGAAACAAGAAGCATGACGACTAAAACGGCGAAGCAGATGTTAAGAAACACAGCAGTAGAAAGAAATAGGGAACAGCCCAGGCAGGTTCAATGAGATCTAGCACTCACCAATACCCCCCCCCCCCCCCCCTCACAACCGTTTGCTCCTAAAATCATTACAGGGTTATATATTGATAATGATAAATTATTTTCGAGCACAAGTGTATCAAACAGTATATGCTTAATGCAGGGGAGCAGCCTTCCACATGTTTTATCCACTTGGACCCAAACTTAGGGACGAAACGTCAGTCTATAGCCCTGACTTGGGACGATATATATGCCCAATATTTCGCGCAGAAGTCGGACCGTCGGTTGGCCGACAAGTCTGGATACCAACAAACATATCTAGCCGCTGCAACGCTACTTGTTTTCCGTTTAACCAAACGAAATATTTGTTTTCGCTTATCGTTTCATGACCGAGACACGGTGAATTAATCAGTTGCTTGTTTACCCTTTTTGTTGGCGCATATAAAAACGGCTAACTATCTAGCTATTCTATTTCATTTTGGGGTGTTTTTGTTTCAATGAACGAAAAAGTGAACGACGGTATATTCACCGAACAATGAGGGCAACATTAGATGGACACATATTTGTACCCACAAAACCGCCTGAAATAATCAAACCATGGCCAACTGTTATAATATTATTTCTAGCTTAAGTTCCCCTGCCACTCACATTCATTATCAGCACGATATGGCCCGCGCTTATCCCATTGGTTAATGGCTAACGAGTCCACTGCCTCATGGGGGCTTGTTAGGCGAGAGGCCGTGGTCCAGTAGCGTGGGTTGGTCAAAGTCCTCTGGGGTATCCAGCCCCCGGGGGACTATATAACCAGTCCGCGCATATGAAAAAGGGGAGAGCTATCTAGCAAAGAGACGAAGGTATCTAACTCAGATTCTGATCGAGATTCCAGAAAAGCTAATAAGCTTAACTTCAATAAACAACAAGAACTATTCTCCTGGTTATTTCTCCAGGTATGCCCCACTCAAGCAACTACAGGCAGCAACGTTTCCTATAACGAAGGAGCGCGCATAAGCAAGAAAATTAAGCATAACACAATGATAACAATATGATGAACACTTTGGTAGCTTCATGAAAGAGTCGATATCAAGCTTCTAAGTTTATTCTGTTCTAAAAGGCTGGGAGACAGACAGTTGCGTCTACGTCCAAGTACATGATTGATAACGCTATCAACAGCCTCAATCTTTTTAACACACTGGATACATTTGTACCATTCGGTGTCATTCCTATCAAATACTGCTTCCGTCAAAGATATATTTTGGTTGGTCTAATGTGCAGACGAAATCAATAGATATTTCATACTTGTCGGGAATAAATTATTCTTTACGAACCATTACTTATTCATATATGTTAATATAACTCAGACGGACCGAATTCTTTTTACCGCAAATGTTTCATTATACGCAAATATACGACCAAGTGTTTTAGTAAGTATGCGGCATATTGTATTAATCAATAAACTGGCTGGCTAATTCTTCTTCGTCAACATCGTCGTCATCATAGCTGACCGAGGGCTTTTCCCATGACAAATCGACACCATCATCATCTTCCTCTTCCGGCTCGTCGTCGTTGGATAGTTGGGCATTTATTTTTCTGGTGTAGTTTTTTAAAACCGTCGCTCCGGAAGCCCAATTACCTACTCTTTCGACCCAATTATCGAGCTCCCTTTATATCTCGTCGGGTTTGGTGAGCAGCATGACTGTCATGGTGGTGGTAGTGGTGGTGGTCTTATGCGAGCCGGTTAGCGTTTTCCGTGGAAATCCAATACTCTCCAAAACCCCATTTGGGAAACGGAACCCCACCCTTAAGCTTATATCTACTAGACTGGGTGTGTGTGTGTCTGGGAACGGGTCGAGCACGTCCATCCATGATGGTTTCTCAAGATTCTTGTGTGTCATAACATTATGGCTGAAGTCTGGTTTTCATTCATTTGACACAGCAAGCATGCGTGTTGATTAATAACTACATTTCTCACAGTGGCGCATAAACGCTCCATATGAATACACTCATTTCTCTGTTTGTAGCGCATCATACCAAGGATACTATCAGCAAACAGACATTACAACCAACGACCTGTGTCGTCTCTGTTTCTCAGCATCACCTGTGGATTCAAGCGGTTTGTTTAAGTCATAGCCACACATTTCAACAACTGCACAGTGAAGGACAGTGTTGTTTGGTGTGGTGAGTGAAGGGTGTGGCGTAGGTAGTTTTGAGTCGTGTCTGTGGGACATAACACATTTAATCAAGTGGATAATACCAGTGAGGATTGTTTTAATCGTCGCACACATGAGACTCCGAAAACAGACATAAACATTGACATAATTAAGTTTAGGTTGGAACTAATATATATATATATATATATATATATATATATATATATATATATATATATATATATATATATATATATATATATATATATATATATATATATATATATATATATATATATATATATATATATATATATATATATATATATATATATATATAACTTTGTGGACAGTCTTTGCCAATGGCTTTGTACCACCAATAACTAAACCAACAATGTCAACCGATTAAGCCAATCTTATTGGCCACTTTTAATAAAACAGGGTAAACACACGAATGGATTAATTAACTATATTTTGATCATGAAATAGCAAGCAGAGAGCAAGCAGCAAGTGGCGCTGTAGTCCGAGGTGTATTACTTGGTTCTAGTAGCAAAATAGGTTTGTTGGTATCTAAAATTGTCGTTTGAAACGACGGTCCGTCCACTGCGCTAATTAACGGAAATATGTATCGTCCCATGTCGTGGCTATAGACAGACGTTTCGTCTCTCAGCTTGGGTCCAAGTAGATATAATATGCAAAAGTCTGCTCTCCTGCATTAAGCATATACTGTTCAATACACGTGTGAATGAATAATATATATCACAATCAATATTGAGCTATGCATTGATTTTAGTAACAAACGGCTGAGAGAGGCGGTTGAGTGTGTGTGTGTTTGTGTGTGTGTGTGTTTGTGTGTGTGCGTGAGAGTGAGAGAGAGAGAGGGACAGTGTGTGTGTGTGTGTGTGTGTGTGTGTGTGTGTGTGTGTGTGTGTGTGTGTGTGTGTGTGTGTGTGTGTGTGTGTGTGTGTGTGTGTGTGTGTGTGTGTGTGTGTGTTTATCAACGGATAGATAGACGTTGCTTCAGCTCCACGGTCGTTAACAAACGGATCGGTCGCTTGGGGGATGGGGGTCCACGGGGATATATCGGATAGTTAGGCGTCTCTCAAGCACCACAGATATTATCGGACAGACAGCCTTCGGCGGCTCCATGGATATGGTAGGATAGCTAGTCGTTGCTTCAGCTCCATGGATATGTCTGATGGATGGGTCGCTGGTCCACAGTCACGTTGGATGGATAGATGTCACCGGGCTCTACGGATATCATTAGATAGATAGACATCGCTGGCTCTACAGTCATGTCGGATCGCTGTCGTGGCTATAGACAGACGCTTCGTCTCTATGCATTGATTTTAGTAACAAACGGCTGAGAGAGGCGGTTGAGTGTGTGTGTGTTTGTGTGTGTGTGTGTGTGTGTGTGTGTGTGTGCGTGAGAGTGAGAGAGAGAGGGACAGTGTGTGTGTGTGCGTGTGTGTGTGTGTGTGTGTGTGTGTGTGTGTGTGTGTGTGTGTGTGTGTGTGTGTGTGTGTGTGTGTGTGTGTGTGTGTGTGTGTGTGTGTGTGTGTGTGTGTGTGTGTGTGTGTCGCTGGGGGGATGGGGGTCCACGGATATATTGGATAGTTAGTCGCCTCTCAAGCACCACAAATATTATCGGACAGACAGCCGTCGGCGGCTCCACGGATATGGTAGGATAGCTAGTCGTTGCTTCAGTTTCATGGATATGTCGGACGTATGGGTCGCTGGTCCAAAGTCACGTTGGATGGATAGATGTCACCGGGCTCTACAGATATCATTAGATAGATAGACGTCGCTGGCTCCACAGTCATGTCGGATTACTGTCGCTGGCTCCACAATCATGTCAGATCGCTGTCGATTGGCTCCACAGTCATGTCGGATCGCTGTTGCTGGCTCCACAGCCATGTCGGATCGCTGTCGCTGGCTCCACAGTCATGTCGGATCAATGTTGCTGGCTCCACAGCCATGTCGGATCGCTGTCGATGGCTCCACAGTCATATCGGATCATATGTACGGCAAAAGGTGACGTCAAGGCCTGTGGCCCCTTATATGTACCTACCCAGCCGCCGCTATGACTACGAACCCGCTGCTATGAAAACGAACCCGCGGCTCCGACAAAAAACAAAGCAATATTCGGTCAGATGGGTTTTGCCCCCCCCCCACTAAAAGAAAAAAAAAAGGGCCGTTATGATTTTTCACAGATGGCCGTTTTGTCCTGTTGTGTTTTTCTAAATAATCGGGAAGTTTCTGGTGAAGCGTATTGTGACGTCTAAATCTATCTATCTATCTGAAAATATCCTTGAAACCATTGACCACGACTGGCTGACCCGATTATCCGTGGAACCGCCGACGACGACCATCCGAAACATCCATGCAGCAGCGACGACTAGCCAACCCGACTATCTGTAGAACCGCCATCGACATCGAGTTTATAGCTTCGCTAAGAAAGCTCATTGGAATCGCTTAGCTGCATTGTATTTAAATTAAATGCTAAACGTAATTCTTCCTAGTAATCTTATTTAAATGCATTTGTGTATTCGCTAAAATCTGACGCATTCTATTTGTTTCTTTGTTCGTTCGATTGAGTATCTGTAAGGTGATGTCTTCATGGCAAAGATGTATCTGTTTGAAAGCAACTAGCATAATCTATTGCAGCTCGTTTTGTATATGCGTCAAACTTCTGCCCTACCCATTTGTATGTGAAGTTTTCTTCTAGTAAAATGTTTTTAGTATTGGCGCAGGGACTTAGAATATGATTGGTGCAAGGTTGGCAACTCACGTCTATGAGATTCAAATGATTCAATTTCCCCGACCCTTCGGCTCAATCGTATCGTGTTGGTCTTTCCTTGATGCAAATGGGACTTCACGTCCTGGCGATAGGCAACGGTATACAATGGCACTTCGTCCTAAAATGCCAAGTTAAGAGCGTAGTTTGGATCCATCATCTGATCCAATTTTAGTTTTTGCATGGCAGAAATCAACAACTAGTCTCTATATCGCCATGGTGATCACAACGGCCATTGGTTCACGCAGACGCTCGAGTGGTTGGCTATTCGTGGCCCACTGCGATAATGAACACATTAGGCAACACGCATGGGACATCAAATACTTCTTAGTGATGCACTGATGAACAGCTACGAACAACCTTAGATGATGGATAAATTCTAAAGGATAACGGTTATAGTGCATACCACACTCGGTAATCGAATGCATAGCAAACATGGACTGTTTGTAGTCCCAATCGACATCACCGCTATTGTTTGTACATAAGCTATGATTGAACCACGCTATTGCACGCAAATGATGGGTGTCCTTGTGGCTCATTAGGTGATTGATATCAATTAACACCGTGCAGCTTCATTGCAATATGAAGGAAGATTATCCGTATCCCACGGAGATAGCTAACATGTCACAAGTTATACGTACGCCAGTGATAAGGATTGTCTTGTGGTTGTTTGCTTGTCTCTAGCGTTATTGCTTGTCAGCAGCGGAAATGCGGTCATCAATCTATATTTGTTACATTTGTGTACATTATTCCACATATTCTGATGTGACAAAGCTCAGTGCGATAGCCATGGTCACCTCACAAGGATGATACCATATAACGCGACTGGCTGGCATCTAACATAGGGTCATCATTGCGTCGTTTATCATCCCACCGCTTCTGGGTGATTATTGTCAGGTTTGGCCGTAATCCCTAGCACCCATTGATTGTCCCTAGGGTTTAGTGTCTAACACCCCCGGCCGCACATATAAAGACCCAAGACATTATCCGCTGTCAGATCGTTTTTGTTGTCCGTTAAACAACGGCCGATAACAGACAATAGCACCTATTAATTTTTATAAAACGTCATAGGAAGGGGACAGCCGTAATTGTACTTCTGCTTTCCTACAGTGTGTTGATACCCGTTACACGGCAAATCGGTATTGGATCAATAGACTTCTATGAAATCCAGTAAAATGACCGACCCGAGTGCATACTCGAGCTGTAAGATAATAACGATGGTCTCTCAACAATAGCTGCTTTGGTCGATTGATGCATAGAGCTGCAATGAATTTCGCCTACGTGCGTAAGTGAAGTGTTAATCATATGAAGGTTTGGACAAGCTACAATGATGTGGTCACGCAATAAAAGGGTTGTTTTCGTATTGTATTGTATTGGGGATATATATGCCTCAAAAGCATCAGCTCTTATGGCAAATGCCACGTCGTCTTTATTGATTCACTAATTTCCTCTAGCCAAGGTAATCATTTACGTTGTCAAGCAAAGGGACCAACCCTCAATATATTTTGAATACCAAATCCATGTCTTAATAGCATAGTGCTTACATGTTTCTAAAGGTTAACTAAGCCCGTTTGTGACATGAACTGAAATATAGATGCTAATAACTTCAGCTTTGCTTAAGGAAATGTATGGTGCCAGCTTTCTGGCGAGTTTGGCACGACTCAGTCTTATTGTGGTCATGGATATGTAAAATAAAATGACATTCTGCAACAAAACCCGTCACCTTCATTCTGGTAGCTACAGACTACGAATGCAAATTTTATTATTGTTGATGAACAAATTGACAAATAAAAAACAATCACACATGAATTAATGTATTTTGTTATTGTTATGCTTAAATCTAATGGTATCATACCACATTGTTTGTCACATATACGTTCAGTGATCTGCCTCATGAATGGTATATGGTGCAATAACTACTTGGTCATTAGTGCATATAACAACAGGGTGTGTGAACGATCACCAGAGCCGTTACCTAGTTACATTTTCTTGTCCGTCTTCACGGGTCTATCTCCTAATCGGTCACACACACTACTTATCAACGGCTAATATGCTGCCAAGATTCTAGATGCATATTGATTGACTCGTAAATTCTGTCTATTCACAAGATGAATACGCGTAACCCTTATATTTCATTGATCTAATACACCAAAGACTGATAGGCAGACATCCTTGCAATAGAATACCAAACGGTTATATACAACACAAATTTAAATACTATAAATATGTATAAGATGTAAAAGTATACAATAAAAAGCTCACAATGATATCAATGGCGTGACACGGTCGAAAATTCAACTAATGCAATATATACTAATCATCTGAATCTAGTTGTTAACCATCATATGCTGTTGTCAATATCGTAACTCTTAGGATGGTAAGGCTACGCAATGTGATGGTTGGGACAAAGTAATGTGGGTGGTAAAATAACTTGTTAGTTTCAGTTAGTGGATATCTATCTCCCAGCACGCAGTCAAATAGTAACAATATTTATTCTAGTTGTATGTTTACAATCAATCACTGTTGGTTCGATGCTTGCATGTCAACCCAGAATGATCATTCACAAAGGAGTTTGCCGTTATCTGATCACAGTTCCTCAGTGAATGCAGGACCAGGCGCCACAAAAACTAATGTTCATTAATATTATTTCTTATGCTTTTGCGAAGCTGAGATAGATCGGTATATTGACTTTCATGGCACCAGAAAATGCACATTCTTATCCTCTTTATAGGCTCTTAATTTATATCACATTCAACGCATGTAAAATATATATCATAAATTTCAAAAATAATCCCTCGCCTATTGTCATTACGGCCACACCATATTTGATGATCGAATTGATCTTCAATTTTTCCCGGACAACAGTAATTATATTGTAAGGTAAGTATGCATAGCACTGTATGTGTTTATAAGCATAACGTCGCGAATTTATTCATTTGATAACGGATCTCGATATATTTCGGCAAAGGTGCATACAAGTTGTGAATTATAACACACCTTCTCTTGCCCGGCGGTAAGTCTTAGCTTATTCATTGATCAATTCAAACAGACACAGAGAAGATAGACATTGGAGCTCCCAAGGTTGCATAACGCTCTTTATATGTAATTTCTAAGACTATGTGTTATTTGTGTATACGATGCTTTCAGTAGTTTCAAAATATAGCGGCGATATATAAATGGCAGTAATATAAGGTATTAATTATGCCTTAATTGCATTGTTTCAATGTACTAACTATTGTTGCAGTAGCTACAATACACATACATCAACAGTACGCATAATAAAGAAGACATATGGCAATTGGCTCGCAAGACAAGTGCTCTGCATTTCTCCACGCATCATACCCATCGAAGACAGATAAATCCATCACAGCTCGATTATTAATTATTGCCAAGGCTTCGACGAACACTTGATGTGAAATGCAAATTGTTTTTCCTTTGCAAACCAGTGTATTAAATACATACTACACATACATAATTCGTTTAAATATTCTGGGACATTTCATGTTTTTTAACATACGTTATACGTTTCCGTGATTCAGTGTAAGGTTTACTTGATAGAGCGTTCACGCATATATAAACCAAGAACTACGTTATCAAATATTACAGTCTCCAAATATAATCTTAGCGTTGGTTTGCTGATGCTACCCTTGTTGATGGTACTTGAATGACGATAAAAGACACCGATATTAGCAATAAATAATACATGTGCAGACACGTGATGGCCTCCGACGTGATCATGACAAATTGTAAAGCTTCACTGATGCTAACAAAATGTGACCAAAGATGTGAAGCAAGTTGCTTGCGGTGCTAAATGAAGGAAACTTACTTGATGTGAAGAGACATTATATGGCTATCTATGTATTTGCTGCTCTCGTTATGCTCTCTTGTATCATCAAGCCTCCGTCAAGTTTATCCTGGATCAAATTTTTGGATCATCAGGAGCAAGTGTTTTAGTGTGTGCTAGTTATGAGCTTCCCCTTGCATGAAACATTTCCTCGTTATTCCACAAGGAATGACAAATGCATGCATTTTCCACCTAAGGTGCAATGAGCATGGGTCATAATACTTGGCGATTTTGGTGTGATGGGAGACCATATTTTATATGAATTTTGATTTATCGTTTATTTCCTTCTCGTCAGTGATTTATGTAAAATACGTTGTTTATCATATTTAGTGTCGTCTGTCTTCAAGTACATATCAGAGTGTTCCTTTCTAATCAAATGATTATTTGCCTGCCATTCAACGGTCACATGGGGATTTTTTTCAGAGGGGAAATTGCAATTTCAAATTCTGTTATCTCATGCATTTCCATATTCTGTGCAAGTGCCTCATATGTAAGCTCTCGTTGGCTCTTACTACATTACTCACATAAGCCCCCTTATTTCAATATCGCAGCACGACACATAGTTTGTATTTTGTTATTCTCTGTGTGTTTTATGCATATAATAGGAATCTATTCTATGAATCGATCTTGTCTTATGTTATTTTTCCCGTCCTTGTGTTTAGCAGCTCCATGAGGTCACAACTCGAAGCGAGAAACTATCCATTCCTAATTAAACCCCAGCCCTAAATCTGTCCATGTTCATGGGTCTCCCCGGAATCTTGAGTCATTATTTATATGATCTCATCCATGTAATATTTTATATGCCTCCATGAGATGCTACAACGACGTCCTAACACTGCCTCCGCCATATACGGCGTAGCAAGCAATGAACAAAATTGTCCTTTACTGTCTTGGTACCCTTACTTGTTGCCGTACCCATGATGGATGTTATCTAATCACTCAAAGTAATTAAGTTTCTCAGAATACACCGAATCTCTTGAAAACAATGTCTGACGAACACTCAGTCTATATTTCATGCATAGCCATCCTCTTACTAGATATCATCCGTTTTCGTTGCGTATGAGAAAACGCTTTTATTTGTGTTGCAAAACGTCAGCCCATTAAATTCGGGATCACTTTAAAGTATGTATTTCGCCAAAAACCAATTATGCTTTGCGAAGAGAAAAACATCCAGACCGTCAATTACAATTAGTAGAAATCCATCACTTCACACAATAAATGCCACATAAGAGTAAGACTATCTATTTCAGTAGTTTTATTAATAACAATTGATTTAAGCTTTGTTGTCTAGATAGAGGGCTCATTCAGAGTGAAGCAAGCAGAAATATGATTGCAGTGCCCCATTCAGTTATAGTCGGAGCTCCGCAAAATGCAATTAAATGAACATTTATCTTAAAAGCATCAAATTCACCCAAAGCATATATTGGTTATTTGTAAGTGGACATTCTTCATGCCCCACAACCTAGTTTACCACTACGCTCTCATGAAAATTACTAGCCTGGCCTCCGAGCTCAACACATCTCCTCAATCTTTAAGCAAAGCTCCATCTGAAATTCTAAAACCAAGTTAAGTAATAAAGTTCGAGATTCTTCTAAACCCGACATCTTGAGATCGAGTCTGCTTTATCACAAGTGCGTATTGTTACATCTCTACACATCACTTCACAATGCGATACTTTCTAGAAACCAATGACGCTATATACTTTATCCATGCATCAATGTCTTCTTGAATAATCATCATTCGTGTTTTGATTATGCAGGCGTGAAATAATCCTTCACAGCGGGATGCCCTTCCTTGGCTAACTCTGAGAGTGGTCACTGCCACCGTCCTCAGATGGCATTTTACATCCTCTTTCAGATCGATGGGACCGTCATTTTATGTGATCTCAGAGTCATGAGTAACCAATCAGTTTGCTACAGCATGTGGGTCGAGTGACGAAGCAGTAAACCACTACGCCAAGGAGACCAGTTAAAGTATGCAACGATCTCCTGTTGTGATAACATACGACTCTCCTATTAGGTTGTTTATGCTGTATGTTCATTTGCTTGCAATATCTGTGTTACACGCCAATTAAAATTATAATGACTAGGGTTAACATCACCCCCCTTGTTATGTTGACAAAGGCGCTTTGTTGATCAAAGCGAATTACAGCATTCTCATTAGCCTTGCCTGATTTGGCTGACTATGCATGATGACGGTCAACCACAATATCGTGCCTGTTATAAAACACGCAGCTTGTCTGACACAAATAGTGTTGCATGCAGTACCAACATATAGTTTGTCAATTCCAATTGGTGGAAATCTATCTTACATGCTAGTGCATGCAATGAACTTACATAACTACCGGAGTAGTTCACAATCAATGCATATTGTTTCGAGCTGGAAGGCTCATTCGCTGGCGCTTTACTTATCTGATCTCAGTGCCCCAGTCAGCGGGAACTCGGGCGCCACAAAATTCATATAAACGGCAATTAAACCTCAAACCAATTCCTTAACTCCCACAAAAGCGTGTTTATTACGACCATCAATAAATCTTTTTTTACAACAAAAGTCCATTGTTTGAATGTTTATGTGAAGTTTATTCCTGGAATATCACAAGTCCATTTGGAGAGGTTATTGGATAGATATAATGTATTGGGTGTTACATAATCAACAGCAGAACCCCATATGTTCTTGCAGTAACAACTATGATATAAACTATATTGTCTCTGGTATATGATGCAGCAACCATACATAGCAAACTGTCTAGAGAGCTCTTTATCAATAAGATTTATATCTGCGCCTACTTATTCTAGTTCTTCAAAACAATGAAATGATCATTCCAATGGGCTCTTACCATTACAAATACGTACTTCGTATATTAGTTTTCTCCTGGTTTTTATTTTACTTTCTGCAGAAGTATGCATTGAGCAAATGTTCAATGATCGTATTATTGGGAAGAACAAATCAACATTGATAATTTTAGAAATAATATAGGAATGTCTTTGATTGATTCTAAAGGCATCTTATGTGGGAATAGTGTGGCTGCTGTGACTTGAGAATGACATCAATTTTCTCATCAGATATTAAAAAACTTGTTGCAGTGGCATTTCTATGTACGATTTTTATTTGGGTGCCATGTCATGATAAATAGATTATCTATTTGTTGGCTTAATGTGAATTGGCCAAAAATTGCAATTCACATTGACAGTTGCAGTAGTATGCTTTCTCTGAAGATTCCATTACATAAACTGATGAATGCGACCTTGCTCTTGTGATATCGTCACACTTTTTTCATGATGCTTCCCATTTTTGAGCCTTCACTTAATCCTTAAGAATAGTCAAATAATGTATTTGCATTTTTGTTCACCCACTACTTCAACTATATAAGTGTCCATAAGCACAAAAGCACTTACATGTGAGATTTTCTTATAATAAAAACCTACAAATTATGATCGTCGTCAGGTTTAGCATCATGTACCCAAGTCACTGTGAGTATTAATATATCTACATTTGTTTTGTTAATGTTCATAAACCCAATGACACCCTATGAAAAATTACAAACCCAATTGCCCTTTTAAGTACGTTTTAGCATCTGCATCAAGCTTCTGCCCCACACATTATTCATTCTGATAACACTAACTAGTATTCGTTTCCTTGAATACGATCGCATTCCAGGTGGCCATGAGTCACAGGTGATTGCTTTCCTCACCCTGCGGCTCAAAGGTAGTGTTTTGGTCTTTCGTCCAAGCATATGTCAGTTTGCGTCCCGGCGACGTCAACGGGTTCGTGCTTAGTGTGTCATGACAGTTTGTCTAAAGACCCCAAATTGCGAGCATAATTGGGGTGCATAATCCTGTTAAAATATAGTTTTTGCCTGGAAAGGATGAAGTGTAAAACAACACATCTTCGTTGCCTGCTAACGAGTAAGCCCGACCATCGTTATATTGTTACATGTTCCCATTTGTCTAGTGATACAAATTTGCCAACTTTACTTTTGTACAATTAAGTGGTCCAGTGCTACATGTATTGAGAGCAGGTCGCGCAAGATTCTCAAATCCATGTCGTCGAATGTTCCTATTCCTTGCAATATACTAATCGTTTAAAATATTATCTCGCTGGCATGTTAACGCAAGAATTATTCACAAAATTGCTTACAATGCTTCATAATTCTCATACCTCAACGGCCATTGGTCCACGAATATTATTTTGACAAGGTGGTCATTCGTGGGTCACGGCATGAAAGCACATCAGGATACACATATCGGACCTAAAACTAGTCTACGCTACGCACTGACGAATTGCTTAACTGAAATAACCATTATATAAAATGCCATTTTTCACGAAATCATCGTTGCACAAACAGAGGCAAACTGATTTGATAAAACTTGCTACTATTGTATGAGTAACCAACAATTAAATTTTTTTTATGCAATCAACTCCTCCATGCGTCATAGACATGATGGTTATAAACGTCAGCAACCTGAAAAATAAAACCATGCAACTGTATCACCATCTAGACGATTATGTTGACAAACCTTGCTAATGTCAACCATTTTCGTCATCTGTATTTATTTAATGCCTTAAGTGTCGCGACAAATAACCAGGGCCATATGTAGCATATGTCCAGTCTTAGGCTCCCCCCATCAAACTAAGCTGCATGAGAGCCACCTGGTGAAGAACACACGTCCATTATATCATATACAAAATGGGGAAAGGTTCAAGAGGTCAGGACTTGATGAACTACATATTGATGACTGCATGTTGGACAGTATTTCTTTCTATTTCATCTACTCCCTGTGATGACCATCTTACCGAATACACCTCGGCGATGTCAGCGTTCACGTCAGATTATACTCGCAGTCTGTATGCATACGCCGCCTTCATTGTTATAATAGCTGTGGCCAATGCAATGAAAAAGGCATCAATGCGTGTCTTTATCATGGCAGCGGAAATATTCAGTATACACAGTACGAGTGATTGACACTTCATTTATTTGTATGGCAGTGCTATGGGCGGGTAAATTCCGAATAGCGACATTTGGGGAAAGGAAAGGAGGCTGATATTCCGAAGTACCTGTTATGTAACAGATGTACATAGCCACATCAGACGTTGATGCAGCAGTAAGATAAACGGATGTCCTCTTTTTATGAATGAAATGTTAACCGTCAAGAATACTGGAAATATAGGTGACTGTTTGCACCAATTCATGTCTGTATCTTTTCATTTTGTGTTATTTAGTTGAAAGGATTGACGAAGTGGGTGAAATATTTCAGTTCTTGTCGGACATTGTCGCTTCAATATGTATAGCTTCACAATTTGTTTACATTATTGGTGAAATAACCTAATTAGGCAGTTATTATGCAATCGGTGCTAACAGAAGATACTTCCGTCTGCTATCTCATATACCCAATGTTCAATGACAATCATTACGGCACGTATCATTCACCCAACGACTCGGTCGTCAGTTTCATTCCGTAGTTATTCAAACCACCAGTATTTATAGATGTATTTCAACCATAGTCAATGAATATATTATTGTTACATTCATCAATAGTGTAATACGGTCTTAGAACGGCGATCCCATAATCCTATCTCTTATCTACAAATAGAAACGATTTACAGCATTGATTGTGGCGGCGAAGGCAGATTCTCCGTATCACATCAAGGCACATGGTGCATTCGTTTTGTAATAGTTGCATTGTCACAAGTTACATTTACGCCACTATAAAACATTTCTTGATATCGCTTTAGTGCCCCTATCGTTTTTTGCTTGCCAGTTTTAGAAATACGGAAACATCGAAACATAAACTCAACGTAAACGAATGGCCGATCGTACTATTTACCGCACCATATTGTCTGAAACTTCCTTCCTTGCACAATGGAACAAGGCGATAACAAATAGCTCTTGATATTTATTGAAGTTAAAAAGGTACTAACGATGACGGTATGCACATTAGCAAACGCTGTGTTATGTTTTGAACAAAGCTTCTTTACTCTGTTTTTAAACCAATTCAAGTGGACACGGAATGCATTCCGTGAAAGTATTATATTAAAATAGACCAAGAAAGCAATCATTGATCTGTAAAAGTTATATTTGTGTACACTATCTTGCGACAACCATGATGATATGACAAAGTGCAGTGCGACAGCCGATAGCCATATCCTCAATATGGTAATGCCACATAACGCCACTAGCTGGCAACTGCCATTGGATCATCGTATTGGTCGTTTATCACTCCAACACTTCTTGGGCAATTATCTTGTTAAGCTTTGCTGCAATCCCCAGCATCCATTGACTGCCCCAAGGACTCAGTGTCTAACACGCCCTCATATAGAGTCCATAGACATCATCCGCTCTAGGTCGTTTCAGTGGTCGCTTGACATAATGATATTCTCTGTAAAGATGTCATCGATTTACTTCAGTTAATGCCAATCTCATCGTGAACATCGACCAAAAGTGATAGACTGAATCCATTCAAATAGATAACCCAATTGCATCATCGAGCTGCAAGCTAATACAAGAATAATCGCGATAAAAATAACTAACATCAGCCGCTATGGCCAATTGATGTATGTTGCAAATAATTTGTGCAAACCTGAGTGTTCAAAGTGCTTGATAATATGGAGGTTAGCACAAGCAACAACCATTTGTTCAAGCAAAATTGTCTAAGTTGCCGTCATTTTGCTTTATATTGGAGTTGCAATGTGTCAGCTAAGCAACCATGTAGCCCTAATATTAAGATAGTACATTTAAGCTGTCATGCAACAGGAACAATCCCGCCATATTTCTAAGTACCATTAACACAGATGTTATTATTACATGCTCTGAAACATTAATGTCGGGTTAGTCTGGCATGAATTTGCCTGATTGAAAATCAATGCTATTCTGCAACATAATTTGACATTTCTTACCTTATGCCTACACACTAAAACAATACGTGGAATAATGGAAGGGGATATATTGTCCAACGCGTAACAAACATCTATTTATTGCATTTAAATTCAGAATATATATATATATATTGGAATATATATATATATATATATATATATATATATATATATATATATATATATATATATATATATATATATATATATATATATATATATCATATGATGTGCATATATATATATATGTCAATCGCTTCTATTCCATTTGACTAGCAGCAAAAGACATGCGGTTAGCAAACCTTGCAATAGCTTTCAGAACAATTATATCAAACACCAGTGTGTGTGTGTATGCTATCGTTTGTGTCAGTGGAAGTCCGTTAGCCACAAAGGTAAAAAAATAGTATTTCTTGTGCTTTTGTGAATTAGAGACTGAATATTATTGCACCGGTAAATGTCTATGTATGACCATTGTAAGCCTTTTTATGACCTCTTAACCTATATCACATTCCAAAAAAATCAGTCCCAAGCACCTGAACGAGGTATTGAAGAGTCCCATGCAGCAATCAGCTCACGAAGACGTGTTCTGTGTGGCCATGATAGAACGATGAGGGTGATACTACGCAGTTCTTATCGAAAGTGTCACTGTACTGTTTGCAGATGCAATTACCAAACGGAATTGTGTGGGATAAATGACCAAGGGTTAATACAACAGGTTTTCAAATTTTTGATAGATGTAAATGGGTTTCATCCAACCACCCATTACATAGATACCTTTGACGTGCCCTATTTGTATGTACTCACTAGCCCTATTTATATTGCTTGCAAAAAGACCCTTATTGTAATATAGTCTCTTAAATACATCATGACAGTATTGACTACTCAATCGTATTCAAATTGTCTCGACTGTGGTAAATGACTGCTTACAAGTTTCATTGAAACCACTCTAGAATCTGTCCTCACTAATGTCGTTATTGACCATATCTGACTTAAGTAGTCTTGCACGCGCGCACAGAGACGATGGAATCGGTATTCAGAGTGCAATTATTCACAAATTATGAATCCCTACCTTAGTTGCAGCCGTTCAGGACACATGGTTAAATGTTTAACGGGTTTAGACACTGAGCACAACATCTTGTATTAGTCACGAGAACATCGTTTGTTCGGTTTCTCAAAACAGATAGGCCTTTACAAGCATAGATGGACAGCAGTTTATTGTATATCACTAATGTACGTGGGCACACGTTGCGAGCATATTACTTGGACCAGTCCGTATTAGGACCAACCCACATTTTTCATGACAGTTTCCTTCCCTTTGGTTTGTAGATTGTATAACAAAGCTTAGAACACCAGATTTGATCGGGCTCTGTCTTGCGTACATGCAGTCTGAACAGACAAAAATCTAATCGGGTAAAATATGTGAAAATAAAAAAAAAAAAGTGCTCTTACAGATATTATTTAATAAATGCGTACATATAAAAATCAATTAATTTACGCACAAATGATTCTCACATAATATCATTGGGTGTCGTCTGTCTCAAAGAAGCAGGGCTGGCAACTGTGCAACAGTCCCGCCAACACATGCAACAAGGAAGAGCAGCAAAATTAACAGGTCATTGCGCCCGCTTACTCTTTGCTCGGTCAATGAGACACAGCCAACACGCGCCAATATCAAAATGTGATTAGAACACGACTGCGAGTTGCCAAACGAGTACTTGTTATGTTGACCGAGTCAATGTCATCAAAGCACCCGTCTGCATAACATACAATACGTTTTAAATACCACATGACCACAATACGTCGATATTGCAGTAGTAGTCGCGGATCATCTGCACTATTTTTGTTTCAGAGCACACACGCATGACGGACAAATTCAAAACACTAAAACTAAGGATTTTAGGTCCAGTTGTAACGTCGTTGTTATTCTATAATAAATGACATTTATGAGCCAAATATTAGCGGGTCCACATATAAATCTTTGGCATTCCAAATTATCGGCCATTCTGTTCCATGAAAGGTACCTACAGGGGTCATATTGACCAGGATGAGTTTCATGGTTCGGTACTGTGATTGGTTACCTCCCACCTCCCACACTGTGATGCATCAATGTAGCCACTCCTACTTTATTGGAATACAATTTATATTGTAAGGACGAATTCTGCTCAGCAACTAATGTTTGTGTAAATCCACCGACAGAGAGGAAGAAGCATATCTGTTTAAAACCCAATATTTATTTACAAGGATATACAGGGCGGTGGGGTGTGGATGGCAACAATATTTCGATCTACAATAGCTCTTTATGGGGGTGACGAGAAGTACCTACATCTGTGAAGTATCGTACTGTATAATTCAATTACAAGCATTGCTATCTATTCGACTAAGCTGTTCTATGGAGCCAAAACTCGATTCTAGCATATATATCTATTTAGCTCTTAGTCTGCTAATGTTAATAAGCGTCCCCGGTGTCTCAAGTCTGCGATGATGACGACATTGCTCACTTGAACTAATTGGTCCATTTGATGTATACCTGGTTGAGATCATACAAAACAAAGACCAAGACAGTAGTTTTTAAATCATTTGTGCAGTGCCTCAATAGCAGGTTAGTACGCTCCTATCGTTAATTAGGAGCTGGGTGATTTTCAGATATTTAGCCAACGTAATGCAAACTCCACCAAATCCTGCACGTCCCATAATGACCGAACAGTCTTGCTACCCTTACCTGTTGTATTACCATGAGCCCCCATGCAAACTGCAGTTTATTCACCACAAACGGTTAGCCACCTGTGTCAAATGAATGTTTCTACGATGACAGACTTCTTTTATGGAATAGCCTAATTACATGATACACAACTACCCACCTGTTTGTTGTTGCTGTCGTTGTGTCATATTCCTGTGAGCGTAAAATCTCGGTTAATCACACTACGTCCGGCTCGCAACAAAACATGCATATTGCGAGAACCAAATTGTGTTTTGCGCAAAAAACAAATATCCAACATATCAGTTGCAATTAGCTATCACAAAATTGTAGCCATAACAAACGCACTGAGGTGGAGCATTAATGTTGGATTGAAATCTATGAACCTCGCTGATTCCACGCCATGATTGACATAAAACAGTATTTTATGTATAATAGACAGCGCCCCACGGCAACAACAACAAAAAAACCGAACTTGGCCTTGGTAACCGAATGGCACATCTGCAACAAGGTATCTCTGTCTTTACCATCTCTCCACTCTATACCAACACTCCTGACAATACCAACACTCCAGGCTATCCCAACAATCCTGTCTATACCAATAGTCCTGTCTGTACAAACACTTCTGTCTTTACCAACACTCCTGTCTTTACCAACACTCCTGTCTATACCAACACTCCTGTCTATACCAACACTCCTGTCTATACCAACAATCCTGTCTATACCAACACTGTCTGTACCAACACTCCTGTCTAAACAACACTCCTGTCTATACCAACACTCCTGTCTATACCAACACTCCTGTATATACCCACATCCTGTCTATTCCAACACTCAACATACCAACACTCCAGTCTATGACAACACTCCTGTCTATACCAACACTTTGGTCAAAACCAACACTCATGTCTGTACCAACAGTCCTGTCTGTACCAACACTTCGGTATAAACCAACACTCCTGTCTATACCAACACCCATATCTATACCAACACTCCTGTCTATACCAACAGTCCTGTCAATACCAACACTCCTGCTTATACCAACACTCTGCTTATACCAACACTCTGTATATACTAGTAATCCTGTCTATACCAGCACTCCTGTCTATACCAACAATCCTGTCCGTACCAACACTTCTGTATATAACAACACACCTGTCTATACCAACACTCCTGTGTAAATCACAGTCCTGTATATACCAACACTCCTGTCTGTACGAACACTTTTGTATATACCAACAATCCTGTGTAAACCAGTCCTGTCTAAATCAGCATTTCTGTCGACACCAACACTCCTGTATTACCCAACACTCCTGCCTATACCATCCCTCCTGTTTGTTCCAACACTACTGTCTAATCCAACTGTTCTGTCTATACCGACACTTCTGTACATGCAAACAGTTCCGTCGATTCATATAGATAAAAGCCATATGATATGTGTACCCATAAAATAGATACTTGTCCAGTTTAATGTGACAGAGAATTCACAAGTAATCATAACATTGTCACATTGTTGATGATTCGACCATGGCGCTTGTCTTGATTGAGGCTCTTTATGTGCTCGCTGTAACTGTACCTGTAAGATCACCTGAGTTATGCAAAGCTGTCAGTTAAGAATCCAAACGCCAATGAACACAGATCACATATCAAAAGCAATTAACGTACGTTCTTGTTATTGCTCTATAGTCATTCACAGCAACATTTTGGTTTTAGATCATAAGATATCGAAACTAGCTCAAGAGGCGAACTAATAATGGATGACCCACCACCATCATTTAATCAACAGCGAGTCATTCACGCGTATTTATATAGGACATGCAAGGCTTGATGAATTGTCAGTTGGGTAATAACAAACACCGTAGGAATGATTTATCATGTCTGTCATGAATATGTAAGTAAACGTCACTCACACATGAAGTATATTAAAGTATCTGTTACCCGGGTTCAGTGATGAAACTTGCTCTCTGATATCTTGTCTAACAATTGATGCTGTGCAATTTGTCAAACCTCCACAATGTGGTTTGAATGGCGAGCTCAGTAGTTAATGTCACCAACATTGATCTATTGTTTTTTCGAACAACTGCTGTATATGAGTTTTTTATTTACCACATGTACGTTATATTGGTTTTAAGTTCAGTGAACTACAATCTTGTATAAAAGCTTCTTCTCCATTTTGCCACATCTGCAAGTAACACCGATTAGGAATTACATGGGTTTGCATGTGTGAAATTCGTAGTTTGCATGTGTGATGCGATTCATTGGTGATGCGATAAATTCCCCGATGATATATGAGTGCGGTGGGTTTCTAATGATCAAATTCTAATGCAATAGTTGTGATATTAAAAATGGCCACGACCAGACCAAACACATCGTGTCACTTATGATACACTGGGCAATACACCAATTTCAATGACGAGGCATTCTACAGTCAGGTGATTCATCATCATTTGCAAGGCTATCGTGCTTCGATTATCAGAATTGTAAGTGCTTAGCTGCAATGCCGTATCACATTGTATCAAATTCAATGCCAAACGTAATTCATCCAAGTAATCTTTTACCAATTCATTGTCGTCTTTGCTATTAGCTGTCATCGTTTATGTAAGCTTGTTCGTCCGGCGGTCAGACTGTAAGGCAAGAATACGCAATCTGCCGCCATTCATTACGTATGAATAGATACATGGGCGTCCATGCAATTAATGGTTATATATCGTTAGTAACATGTCTATAGAGTTGTTAGTACATTCCGCTCAAATTGAATTATTTTCAAAGAGAGCGATGTATTTGCAAAAGGGGACATTCCGATTCTGCTTTACACATCAATCGCTTCTTAGTGACAGGCAATTTGGAATGGCTCACGTATCCGCTCCGTTCATTAAAACGTTATATTTATTCTATTGTTTGGCTGAGTACGAAGCTGATGCAGTGAGATGTTTAAATGAAATCAAACCCAATGCCGGCCAACCGCTATTGCTATGTTGCAATATTGTGTTTGTTACAAAGCACACATATTATCAGACAGTAGTTGTGCAACCAATTAGTGGAAATCCATCTTTCATTCCAGTGCATGCAGAGAACGTGTATACTTAACCACTGGCGTAGCTCGTTTGCAATCAAAGAATATTGGTTCGATGCTGGCTTGTCAATCGGAACAGCTCATTCACAGATGCATTTTACTTATCTGATCACAATATCCGAGTCAATGGGAGCTCGGGCACTGTGATCAGTCACCTTGGGAAACTGTTATCGAACTTCCAATTGTGCGCGGTCTGTCAATTTCAGTTGAAAGATCTCTCTTATCCCAACCATTACGCATGTTCGCATTACCAAAAACTGTATGCGTTATTCTGAAGCATATTAATTGGCTGCCGCGATCTTACCACAGCCAGATTTTGAGGTGTGCATTTAAACATAGGTAAAAAGTAGAAGAAGAGGTACAAATGTGACCGTATTAATCCAAGTTTGGAAAGTCGCTAGGTAGAGGTTTGATAGCATTTACCACATTCTGATGTACATCTTTGTCAAGCTTGTGCCCTTCCCATTCGTTTGCATTTTTTTTTATTCCATTTTACTCAAGACGAAGCATATCCATGAGGCACGAAAGTGCTGCCTAAAGTTTTCATTTTTGCATGGTTCGTCAAATTAAGCGCTTTACAAACATCTGCTGGTCAAAGCTTTTAGATCCAAAGTTGATTCATCTTGCTTAGCCTTGCAATAAGCTTAACGCCTAACATAATGAATGGGGACATAATAATTCTAGTGTGTTTCACAACGTTCCTTTCAACGATATTATTACCACGCTGTTAGTAAATCTCGATATGTGTGTGTGTGTGTGTGTGTGTGTGTGTGTGTGTGTGTGTGTGTGTGTGTGTGTGTGTGTGTGTGTGTGTGTGTGTGTGTGTGTGTGTGTGTGTGTGTGTGTGTGTGTGTGTGTGTGTGTGTGTGTGTGTGTGTGTGTGTGTGTGTGTGTGTGTGTGTGTGTGTGTGTGTGTGTGTGTGTGTGGTTATCAATCATAATCAAAGATTGGTCAGATTGTAATTTGAACTACCTTTAAAGACCTCAGAGTAGCGGTTCTCTAAAGATTGCTTATTCGATTGATCTAAAGCGATTAGCGTCCTTGCTATTATAACGCTTGCTTGGAGGAGGGTCTATCCAATATTGAAAAAAATAGTACGTCAAATAACTGCTGCCATATCTGATCTGTGTCTTTATATTGTTTAGATGGTTCGTTGCCTGCTGATTGTTTCGAAGACGTCTATAGCCGTGTCAATACATCACATGATATTGAGTGTGCTTCTGTGGCTGCCTCACATGTCCAAAGAAAGATGTGTAAAACGAGCATTCCGACATATGATCACAGTATCCCTGTCAGCCAAATACTGAAGTCCGTGTAGAATATTGAATATAAAAGTACAAGGAAATATGTATAAGAACATTAAGATTTTAAGACTATAAATGAACTCTTTATTGTATTACATTCAAATCACCTTATTTATTACTTTTCATTTACAAGATAATCGACCCCTATTGTCATTATTGCCAAGCTGTAGATAATGTTATAATCTATAAACAAAGCGCGTGTGTGGATGTGTTCTGGAAAATAAAACACAAGTCCAAAGCGAGTTGATTTGCAAAAACGACGGTTACACTCTTAATATTATATTTCCATCATTGTGTTATTTAAATTAACATTCCTTATTGAGGTTTCAAAAATGTAGCGATACGATTTACATGGGCGTAACATCAGGTATTCGTCATATTTGCATTGCAATGTGTCAATGTACTAGCTGTCATGGTAGCAACACCACACGTACAAATACAGCACGCGCGTTATTGCAGCTACACTTATGGCAATTAGCTCGCAATGCAGTGCTCCCAAATCTTCTGATATTCCACACTTCCCATGGATGTATCGCTTGTTCATGACAAAAGCGTGGCAAATTTAATCGTTTGGAACAGATCCAAGGATGATACCATATTTGATATATAAAAGCATACATTATACCGAGCTTAATTTTGAACGGGCAATATGCAATGTTGGCTTTTATGCCAGTTGCCACGTTAAAAATGGCCAAATACAGTACCCCCGTTCAATAATTGTTACATTTTGTAAGGCAACATGTTTTATTCATCAAAATTACTTTTCAATATTCATTAGGCAAGAAGAATGTAAGCTTGCAAATACCGATGTAGTATAATATTCAAATGCCAGATGATTAATTACACTATGTCACGTTTGTAGCAAACATTGACTATCGACAGATACCAACTGCAACGTATTCAACATAAGAACCAAGTGTGTCAATCGCGTTTGGTAAAAATTGCTCATCTAAAATTTTCGAAGTGTAAGAATAGCCTTGTCCTTACTTTCACAGTATATATAGTCTAGTGCACATGATCAAAGTTAAGGGCCAATTTACGTGGGAGCGAACACATGTTTGATCTGCGTACAGAACTGTCCGGGCGCAACAGAATGCACCCTTGTGATGGTTTTTTTTCCACAATAACCTAGAATATTTCATGGTCAAAATAGTGGGATAATGTTGTCACAAATACATTCACATCATTGAACGAGTTATTTAAGGTTTCTATAAGGCAATCAGCTCACTAAGATGCATTTTGTATAACTGAGGTAGGGCAACAAGAGTGATACTGTGCAGTTTCTAGCAAGAGTATTATTGTTATGTAACCAATGCAATAGTCAAATCGAATTGTGTGTGATGAACAACTACACGGTTGAATTGATCGGTTTACTTCTGTTCCATACATGTTAGTCAAACCGTGCTTCATTCCATCACATGTTATATAATTATTGTAGAAATACAAACCCATTTCTAATCAATGATGAATTATTTCCCACGCTTCGATGATTATACGCTGTGCATAGCAAATGTTTTATTTGTTTTATTCTAGCATCTGATCAACGCTAAGCCCCAGATCACATGTTATGAGCCATTGCAATGTATCAGGTAGGTGTAGTCTACGTTGCCCTTTATCATATCCCATTAGTTCAAGTTGTCCCTTTCGGATAAGCAAAGTGAAGCCTTCAGTCGGATTCATGTCACGATGGAATATCTCGTGAATACAACCATTGTGTTGTCTACAGAGACTGAACTATGTGGCTCATCTGCTCTGATACAGATAAGCAACCAGTATTTATTATGTGTCCCAGAGGTTATCAGTAACATAGCTAAGATGGTCTCTGAGCAATTAAAAGTGGCTACTGTCCGGGAAGGTCGAATGTTTTGATAACCCCACTAAGCTGTGTTTATACCAGTCTAGGCAACTTCAACCTCTGCTTACAGAGGTTTTTCTAGGCAGCGTTATCACTTATTGTATATACATGTTCATTGACCCTTAAGCTGTGGTTGATATACTGATACATTCAAGAAGATAATGCTGCTGAGTGCAAATACATACAACCAATTGTAGTAATGAGGTAATATTACAAATGATGCTTGCTATCATCTCCGGAGTAAGAAGACATATCAATAACCACATCAGCTTGTTTAAGATACTTTAAGACATAGATAGATGATTACCAACAACAATATCGAATGAGTTATAGATAATCAAAATATATTCAGTGTACAGAACAATCAGGAAACAAAAGCCATGAAGGATAAGTAGGCTGTCTTCACTGCCAACCAATTGCACAATTTACACTTGTGCCCTTAAACAGTAGGAATGTAATCCTATCACAAGCCTATTTAACAATAGCTAAACACACAATCAACGATGCAGTTTAAAAATCCACGGGTGATGCAGGTGCTGAGCAGGTTGGCTACGTCAACTTTTAGAATATTTGATTTCTCAAACAGCGTTCATCGTTTGATGCAGTCTCCCCAACCAAGGACCGTGATGCTCCTTTTCCACCTCCAGGCAATTATTAAACCTCCCGTTAGCGCCATAGTCGCCGTCTTCAAGCCCCTCCACCCCCGCCCACCCCCAAGCCACCATCTCCTTATACTTCTTCCGATCCTTGTGATACACCTGGTTATACACCTCAGCCCTCCCCAGGTCCTCAAAAGAACACAACCTGAAAACGCAATCGACAAACACCCCGATGGTCGCCACCGGACTATGGTGCAGCCCCAACAGAACCTGAGATTTATACATATTCGGAATCACCTTCCCAGGACTCTGAGTGTAGGGGCACTTTATCTCGAGCAACACAATCTCCTCAGGATGCCTCAGACAGACAGCATATAGAATTTATTTTCGTAGACCTTGATGTTGTACACCTTCTCCAATACCGCAATAGCAACCTCCTCAAAAGTCGTACCCCAGAGGCAGGGCACGCTAAAGCGAACACCCTTGTTGCTAGTTTTTACAGTCAACTTCTTACTATAGCTGCTGAAGTAGTTTTGCCCTATGATAGCAGAGTAGTCACTTCCTCTAACGCAGCCCTTCCTCGTGGTCTCCCACTGGTCCGTATTTTGCTTGAATCCAGTATGATTGTTGCAGAAAGATTTTATCGCCACCTCCATTATACCCAACAATCACCACTCTTTAAATAGACGGTCGGTCGGCTGCACTTACCGCGGTACCGGCACGATCACCTCCTGCGACCCCCGTCGACCTAGGCGGTGAGGGGGGTGGAGATACCCTAGCCAACGTCTTAGCCTTAATGTCGCTTTTCATT
This sequence comes from Urechis unicinctus, assembly GCA_034190875.2. NCBI lineage: Eukaryota > Metazoa > Annelida > Polychaeta > Xenopneusta > Urechidae > Urechis > Urechis unicinctus. The sequence goes on along the minus strand of CM067350.1, from coordinate 37,017,245 downwards.
CGAGTATATTTTTCTATCTCAGCCGAAACGAGCTTAAACTCATCGTCTGAGATAAAGCCATCTTCAAGCGCCGCCGAAATAATATCTGTAACCGTGTTTAGTTTGCTCTGTGCCAGAATTTGAATCTGGTCGTGCTTCTTTACCTTCACCGACAGTCGCCGGCCGCAAGTCGTTTGTTGTTGTTTCATGCTGCTGCTTTATACGTCTACAAGTCAAGTTCAATTAGGAGTGAAGCTACAGACCAAGTCGCCCCTCTGTTTTGTGTGGTTGTATAAAAATTAATAACGTTGCCTTGTTCTACCTGTAAAGGCTGGTCTAAAGATATTACAACAGCCCGTTGGTCAGCAGGATTACTTATTCCTACCACTTGATTCGTTCCATTAATAACAGGAACGACTGCTATAGAACCAGTATCAGCACCAACACCCGAAGACAACCCCATACGAATGATCCTACCATTGCATAACATGGTATATCCACAGGTTGAGTCTTGTGAGTCTCGACCCCTAGCCCCATGGCCAAACGACCACTCATATCCTCTGCGAAGGGGGCCACTTGCTTCTGCCCATATAGTAATGAGGGGTTTTGTCTGGGAGTTTATGTGTTCTCTCAGGTCCCTACGATGCTGTCTGTGTCTCTCATCAACATACTTTTTATTAGCAGCATCTTCAGGCGATATTGGGTCTTCCAAACTGAACGATTTTATTATCTCCCATTTCAAGGTCTCCAGCCATAGTACCGCCACTTTTATCCATTTTTTGTGAGTCACCAATAGATACATAGGTCTTTGTGGCATATTACGAGAGGTCGGCGCCGCCCTGATCCGTTTTCAGTTGAGTTCCATAAATACTCGCTTTTATTGACATTTTGTAATTTGACGAACAACACCAATAGGAAGGTCGTGATTGTTCAATATACGTCCCTTATTAACCCTTATCTGAACCTTCAACTCATTCACAGCTCCGACAGTAACACATTTTGACACAGGATTAGCAATGTTTGTGGTTATGATATCACCGAAAGAGCAGCCCCCACAACCCACAACTTCAAGAAGCGTAGCGGGCGCACTATCAAGCATGTTGTGCGTGGTACTGACTTGATCGAGGTGGACATAAAGTGGGTTAAAGATGCTAAAGTTCACAGGCCGGACGCCCTTGTGAAAACCTGAAAGAATCCATCCTCTACCCAGACCGGCATCAAGACCTAATATTTTTAACACACCGTCACATCGTAAAGACCCAGAAGGAAGAACTGAGAGGGTAACAATCCCAGTTGAATCATCAACCTCCAAACTAGGACCTAAAGTATCCTGACTTATAAGTTCAAATTTCTCCTGTATACGCTTGAAGCTCCAGAGGCCAAGCGGGAGACTAGAACGTTTTAACCCCTCTAGCCCAGAACCATCTGGCAGCCATAGAAGGGGCACATCTGATTCAATGTTATACCAACGCACAGTATACGTGATTGACCAAAGACCTACGTAAAGATCACCTGCACTATTGTCAATAGCATTTTGCAGGGACACAGCGTCGCCGCTTTGAACCTTAGACAGAGTGTGATACATAGCACTATGAATAAACAAGCCTTTAGTTTCAATAGAAAAGCTACATATGAAACAGGCGGGGTGTATCCAGCCCCATATGTTGTGGGAGATAAACTAACCCGACAAACAATTCAAGTCGTTCACAATGGCGGGACATTCACAGTAAAGTTTCCTGATCTATTCAGTAACTATAAGGTGCCGCCGATAACAGCGGACAAAGTAGTAAAAGACTGGTTGATAAATCCGATGCAGTTTTGGCAGAACCAGTTAAACTTTGCAGTGTAGTGTGCAACAGCCGGCTGCGGCCTGTCATCCCACGATCACCTCGAGGCTGGGATTCCACTCGTGAAAGCTCTCTACACCTTTCACCTTTATTACACAGTGCGTCGCCTATTAGCAGAACTGCAAGCGCCTCTACCTCAGGATCATGTCTATGACCCCTATAACAATACATATGACAAGAGGGCATATAAGAGACTCTGCACTAACTTTGGTGTTCAACCAAACACAGACTGGCGCCAGAAGGCAACCGTAGCTAATAGTGGCCTTGGTATCTTATATGCACATGATGCGTATGGTTACGGGAGTGTCGTCAAGGTTGCTGGTCGAAACGTTCGTTATGACCCTACACGGATGGCCTTTGAGGCGGAAAAGGATACAAAGCCAGGTTTTACCCATGCGAGCAACCTACAATCCTTTCAGGAGAAAATGGGTGCTGTTCTACATATAGCACAGGGACCTGAAGCAGACGAGACCTGGAGTACATTCATACTGGACACATCTGAGAGTTTAACACAGACCGGCGTTGAGCGAATTAACGACAGCATTCGGACCTATGTCTGGGCTCAGGCGCAGACCCGCTCAAAGTTACCAGGTGTTGGAACGTCCTTTGATGCTCAAAAGCAATTTCAGGCCAACGTTGAGGATGCCATCAACTCCCCAGTAGACATTCCTTCATCCATCCGACGGTATCAGAACGTCCTCCAGAATGCCTCCTCTAAGGTTGATTATGTGTTTGGAACAGGCCCGTACATAGCTCCGTCTGATATGAGCCTCGCCATTGGAAACGTTGCTGGGTACAACAATCTGATTACCATCGCGACTGAGGAGCTGCAGATCGGCAGCAATGCTGATGTCAACTTGGTTTCGGTGGTTCCAGATAGTGGAAGCTTTGACCCTCCGCCAGATACAGATATGGAACTCCCCTCTCCAGGGCCGGCCACTATGGCCGAGACCGGTCTGCGTGGGGCGCACGAGGATGAGAAAACCGCTCTTATTATATGTGGAATCGCTACAAGCTTATCTGTGATTTGGTTTGCTACGTAGTAGGTCACGGAGTATCAGGAGGATAACTCCCCCCACCACCACAGCTGCGGCCCATACATGTTCTGCCATCCAACCAGCCACCTTTCCAGCTGACTTAAGCAGCCATGATACAATAGAGCCAATGATTCCTGGAAGGGCAGCTGCTGCCTTACCGGCTAGGCCCTTCAGGACGTTTGCCAAGGAGTTCAGCTGTTTTTTAATCCATTCCTTTACACCGGGCTTATGAGCTGGCGTCGGTGTTGGTGCAGGGGCTGGACTAGTGCTCCCTCCACCCGTCAAAGCAACAACCAGAGTCGAGATTGCCAATCCAATCGCAGTGAGTATGGAGGCGATTGTTATACCCTGCTCTCGGAACAGAGTGCATACACGCTCAGCTAGCGTTGTGTCCTCGTTAAGAAGTCTGTTGATCGTTTCCCTGATGCGGTTAATTTGGGTTCGCAGACGTTCACGGTTTGCAGAGGCAGCCTCAACACGGACACGCCGCAGGTCCTGCAGCTCTGCAAGCTCATTTGCTTGGAATCTCCATGCTCCACTTTCACCACTCCCTTCCTCTTCCTATCTTGCCATTTTAGCTTCCCGTCAGGCTATATCCCTTTCTATCTCAGTTATCTTAGCTAGGTTATTGACCAGCTCACCCCTCTGGATCTGCATAGCCTTTTCATCCTAATAAGCTCTCTGATTGGTAGTTCGTTGTATGTTTGTGTACCTAGGTCTTGTATGGTGTTATGAATGTCCTCTATTAATCTTGTTTCTTCCACACCACCTTGCTCTGTCACGGCTTCAGGGTCGAGGGCGCTCATTTCAATCTCTCCAGCTTCCGCTTTAGCTGCAGCTTGGTCAACGCCTTGTAGGGCTTTTACTGCCTTTGTAGATAGTTCAGGTGTCATCCCAGGAGCCCGAGCAAGCTGTCTACCACCGTAATCTAGGATACTCCTAGGAGAGAGGAATTTGTTGGGATTGTTCTTCCATGTCAGAAGCTTCCATTCTCGACCCCACTTAACCCAAAGGTCACGTTGTTTAGATCTAAACTCCAGAGTGGCCTGCAGCCCATGCTTAGACACTGCCTTCTCTCACCTCGTAACTAAGACTTCAGTTTCTTCTTTGGAACCCACCTGATCTTCTATTAACCCAGCAGGCATTTCAGTAATAGCCCATTGTGGACTAGTCGTACTCGACGTAGCTAAAGTTTCGTCAATGAGGTTAGGCTCCTCATCATCAAAGTTAGTCTCATTCCTCTCCCCTCCCATAGACACCTCCTCATCCGCATCGTCATTGGTTATCAAACTCCATGTTTGTGTGTTAAAGATATAAGTGTAATTAATAATTCAACGGACGCAAACTAAACCCACACCGCCGGATACGCGAACTGCTCGGGGTAAAGGGCGTGCGACAGTCTGTAGTCGTTACAAACAATCCTAGCATTATTGACCAGAACCAACAACTGCTGGTTCGCTTCCCCAATCTAGGCGCAGACGATGTCATTGTTCCAGGGACATCACGGCTGGCCTTTACAATCACGCTGACCTCGACTGATCTTAACCGCAGCGTTCTGCAAAACCTGGGTCGTGTCGTGGTTAAGAAAATGACAATCAAACTTTCTGGCAATGAGGTCATGTCTATTGATGACAGCGATGTGTATCACTGTTACGACGACTTGCGGCGGACTGCACAGGAGAGACAGAGCCTCCAATACCAGGGCATTGACACATCAGATGACAGAAACACAACTAAGATACGAATGGGGACAGGAGACAAGGATGAGACCGAGAAAGAGGACGTGGCCATAGCTGATGTGTATGGTAACAGGTTCTACGTTCCGCTTGACTTTGAACTCCTCGAGAGTCACATGCCATTCTACCAGAGTGCGCTTAATGACAGACTGGAGTACAAGCTCACATTCAACGACTACAACCGCGTGATTCACGCAACAGGCGACACCGATGTCAGCTACAAAATTGATGGCATCTCGCTGGAGTATGACATGGTTACCCAAACAGAGTTGGCCCGCATGATACGCACCCAGTACACAGGTCGGCTCTCGATTCTGTATGACCGTGTTCTTCGTCACAGAAAGCTTTGTATACAATAAAAGAAATACACTGTGGAACATCAACCTGAACGTGCCTGCTCGCAGCATGAAGGGCATCCTACTGCTCTTTGAAGACCCAGAGGGTGCCTCATACGCCAGAAAGACAACCCAAAGATTACAAAAGTTGAGGTGACCATTGAGGGCATCCCCAACCAACTCTATGCCCAAGGCATGCGTGGCTACCAGCAGTGGGATGAGGTGAAGAAGGCCTTTGCAGCAACGAGTAAACGAGACCCCAGTGTAGCAATAGCTGTAAAAGATTTGGTATTGTCGGACGTGTCCCTAGGAGAGTACCTAACCACCAAGTATTCTCTGTGGCTCGACTTAAGGACGAGTGATGACGACCAGCTGCACGGTAGTGGCAGGGCCGTGGAGAATGCGTCTGAGGGTATTACCATTCAGATCACGAAAAAATCACAGGCGGCCGGTGCATTGAACGCTTATATGTATATTATAATGGATGCACAGCTTAACATTAAAGATTGCAGGCTCATCAGCGCAGTCTACTAAAAAGGTTTTGATGAAACCGAAAACTGAGTTTACATTTCCAGATGGTCTCTGTTCGGCAATAGTTTGTGGGCAGACAGGAAGTGGGCAAACAGCATTCATCCTCGATCTACTTTAAGGGCCCTTCTTCGGTGCCTTCGAGCATATTGTAATCCTCTTCCCTACCATACGTTACAACGAGGCCTATCAGATGCGGTCATGGGTGTGAGATGATTCAGAGGTCTACGTTGTTGATCCAGGGGCGCGACTCCATGACCACCTGAGGGCTTTCTACCACTGCTTTAAGTGCGAGCCTACCCTGTACATTATTGATGACTGTTCGGCAACAAAGGCCCTAACTAAGAAGAAAGACATGTTATCCGAACTGGCCTTTAGTGGCCGCCATGCACAGCAAAGTGTCTGGATCCTCATCCAAAAGTACATCTCTGTGCTGAAGGACTTACGTGAGCAGACTCGGTGGATGGTGCTCTTTCACACCAAGGACCGTGACTTGTTTGAAGACGCCTTACGTGAAAATGATGTAAATCCAACAAAGGAGGAACGTGCCACAGTACGCCAACTACTAACAAAGACCAAGCACGCAAAACTGCTACTGAAGATTGATCAACCTACTGCATATGCCGTCGATTGAAGTGATATTGGCCTTGATAGCAGCTGCTGCCTCAGTAACCAATTTAGGTTTCTTCATCTGGGTAGCGGTGCAGTATTTTGAAGCTCGAAGGCGTATTCGTATATTCATGGATCCTGATACCATTATTGATAAACTCCTTGAACAGGACTCGACTGGCTTAGTGGAGACAAAGTCTGGGGGAGCGGAACCTAGTTGGACCTCTGGTGTAAATATGTCTTCTAAGAGAGATAGGCTTGCTGCCGTCATAGCCGGAGGTCAGGCCCGTCAGTACCTTGGTTTGAAGGGCCTTACAATTGACCAGGTTGAATCAATGTCTGATGAAGAGATCATAAAGCTGTATGTGAGATACGAGGCTCGGCTAGGTGCCAGCATGACACGTACTCTAGGTCAGACACTGCTACAGCTGTACTCAGGTATTGCTTGTATGTTTCTACCAATCCCACCAGAACACCAGCCAAGGCTAATTACAGACCTCGAGACGGATCCGTTTGTTGGACACGCGCTAAGCACTGCCACTTGTGAGCTATATCATCGCTATGGTATGTTTTTAGCTCCCTTAACTGCGGCTTTAACAACAGTTAAGCACTGTCAATTTGGAAAAACAAGCACCGAAACAACAGGGGCCGGTGGAGAGGAAGACACCACTTCCTTGCTATAGTATGTGTTTAACTCCGCTATAGCATGTGCTTAACTCCGCTATAGCATGTGCTTAACTCCGCTATAACTGGTGCTTACTAAGAGCTATCAATTGGACAAATAAATTTAGTAAGTAAGCATGGAAGAAAAGAACACGAATCAAGGGGAGACAACACCGGTGGAGATAACGTCAGTGACAAAAAACGCTAAAAGGGTTGCGGCAGGACGAAAGGGTGCTGCAGCTCGAAAAGCCAATCAAAATAAGCTTCTGAGAGAGCTCCGAGAGGCTAAGGCAGCGCTTAAAGATGGTAGAGACGAAGCTGTCGAGCCAATATCAACGAGCAAACCTATGGAAAGGTGGACGTGGCCAACATGGGCTGTGCCTTTAGTTGTCGGCGGTGTTGGCGTGTTGGCATTGTATTGCTACAGGCACCAGATGGTAGCCTCACACCCTAAACAGGTTGTGGTACAAAAGCCTCCAGACGCTCATTTAAAGGATCCGTTTTATATGGAATAAGATGACAACACCAATTACTGTTGGAAAATGCTCGTAAACGCTCTGTACCACGGTGTAGTTGTTTCCGGTATTTCAATAGGCTATGCCAAGCTTGCTAAGATGGCTCTGGGTGGTGGGGTGCCACGTCTTGATTTCACCCCACGGGACCTGGCTATGGCTGTTGTCGATGTATCACTAGCTATGGCTACAAAGGATATGCTAATTAAACAAGGAATCTTACCAGTTGATATACTGAAGTAATGGCCACACTCGCGCTACTTGTTGGGGGTGCTCTTGTTAACGCCCTTGCATTCTCTGGGAGCAACTTTTTATTCTCTAAATTACGAGGCAGCCAAGTGGACGCGGAACGTAAACGCCATGATATGGCAATCGAGCAGCTTCAATCTGCTCAGGCAGCATGGGCCAAGAAGAGAACTGAGCGCTTAGACTTCATCAATGAACAACTGCGCCGCCAGGACCATGCCGAGCATACATTTAAGGATGCGGACGAGGCTATGCGTGAGTACGCCCTAATTACGAATAAAACCGTCGACCCGTTGGGCTCTGAGCCGCAACTTTCAGACTTCTACAAGCCCTCAGATGAACAGAGGGGGCGTGAGGTGGCGTTCATTATACTGGGTATGGCTGCGACTGGGCTGGTTGCATACAGGCTTGCTAAGTAGGTCATTTGGAGACTCGAGCGTTTACTGTATATGGATCGTCGCATGCAAGAGATCTACTATAGTCCTAAGGGATACTGGAAAGGCATTACTGCTATCAAGAAGCTTGCGACAGAAGCGAGGGTTTCTGAGGAAGTTGCCAGGGGGTGGCTAACAAAGCAAGCTATATGGCAAATATACCTGCCAGTGCCAAAACACATTCCCAGGCCAAAGTTTGATGTCCCTGTCCCCAATGAGGTTCACCAAGCCGATCTCTTATTTCTTCCTCATGACGTTGTGAAGCGCCGGACTTACAAGTATGCCCTAACATTGGTTGATGTGGCCTCGCGCTACAAAGCGGCTGAGCCATTGACTACAAAAGAGGCTATGGAGGTTGCAGGTGCACTTGAGAGGATATACAAACGAGGACCGCTGCATTGGCCTAAACTACTTCAGGTGGACCCCGGACGGGAGTTTATGGGTGCAGCGAATCAGCTGTTAGTAAAACATGGAGTATCAGTCAGTCGTGGCCGTGTGAATATCCATCGAGATCAGGCTATAGTGGAACGCTTTAACCGAACCCTTGCTGAACGACTCTTTGGTCACCAGTATGCCGTTAAGGGATACTGGAAAACGATCGACTGAGTGGGTTTCTCGACTGCAGGCTGTAGTCTCTGCGATAAATAATGAGGTGACCCGCTTGACTGGAAAAAAACCTAAAGATGCCATAAAGGCAAAACGAGTTGCACAAGAGCCCTCTGTCGTACCAGGGCGCCCTCTGGGGGTCAAAGAGCAAAAGCTTCCCTCTGATGTTGGCGTTCGCTACCTCTACCAGCCTGGTGAGGCAGAGCAAGACCACCGGCGGCGGGCCACTGACCCTGTTTGGTCACTCAATGTTTACCGGATTGGACGCTCTGTCACTAAATCTGGTGAGCCTGTACTTTACTATTTGTTTGATAGACTGCTCTGTGGCTTTGTAAAGGAGGAGCTGCTTGTTGTTGCGCCCAATACCCAGTTACCACCAGACGGTATTACCAATTAAACAAAAGGCATATAGGTATTAATGGAAGCAACTGGAAAGTGCCCCTGGATATTACTCGGGAAGAGAGAACATTGTGACAGGCCCTGTAAGTTTGACTTTTGCGCAATGCACAGGTTTTAAGATTAAGGGGGAGTGCCCGAAGGGCATTAAAAATAACCTAAATTAAGTATGGATTGTGGATACGAAAGGGTTAACCACAACCTCTTGAGGAAGAAGAAGAGGCTTGAGAGTAGGAAGGCCCGGATGGCGACTCACGTTGGTATGACTGAGGAAGGCGTGCTAGATAAACTTTCTCGAGCTAGGAAGACCAAGCCCCCACGTCCGCCCGGTGGTGCCGCTCCCAAACACCCTCAGACCAGGACCACTCCTTTATACTCTCCCCAGGCCACCACCAGTCTCACTATAGCCGGCAAGGTGGATGACCTCCTGATTGCGGAGGGGGTAGAGGGTGAGGGAGAGGTGTCCAACAGTGATGCGGGAAGTTCACCATCACCCCTCATTGGCCGGTCGTAGGTGGAAGGTGTGGATACACCCACGGTTGAATACGATACACCCCCTCTACCAGCGGTCTACACTGGGTGGTAGACCTGGGTGCGCTATGCCCGTAGGCTAGGGTGTGTACGCCACCCGAAGCTATCCATCGCTTTGTATCAAAGGAGGATAGAGACACCTTGTTGACGTGCAGCCCATATATCTTGTGGCTGTCACTTCGGAGCATGTTCATCCCATGGCGGAACTGCTTCTGGTCGAACAGCGATTCAAGGTATTGGGTGTGGCGCAGGTGTTTCTTGACCACTACCTTTTTTACACCCTTTGCTTTCTTGATTTCCTCCTGGGTCGACATTAGGATGGAGTACATCTTTGGGCGCAGGCCTACATACTCCCTGATGGGTACACTGCCGCACTCGTCCTTCATCTTTCCTAGTACCTTCTTGTTCTCGTTGCTGTGGAGCGGGTGGGCTGGGTCGTAGTTGCTGGTGTCAAATAGGGCGCTGTCTTTTTTCATGTCGGCGTAGATGTCTGGTGTGCGGATCTCCAGGAGGAGGGAGTCAGTGTCGTTATAGAGTAGGTTGACCCCGCGGCCGTACTGGGACTTCATGGTGTTGTATTAGAAGTTATACATGAGGTGCTTGGACAGATCAAGTATGCACATCCCCACATAGACTGGGCAGTTGAGGACCAGGTGGGCCTTGTGGATGTGGATGGCGGCCAGGTCGTCGAAGAATATTTTCTGGCAGGCGAAGCCGGGGCTGGCGATGAGCTTTCTTATTTTGTTGCTGTTTGCAGCTCGGACCAGCTTCACGTCAACCCGCTTGCGGAGGTTCTCCATGGTTTGTATAGGTCCTTCTCAAAGTCGCTGGTTGCGGCCTTGTGGAGATCTGTGTTCTTCCAGATGTAGGGTTCCATCCAGGGGCTTTGGGTGAAGAATAGGGCGCGGTGGATCTTGGTCAGCCTCATCCCCAGGGCGAGATACAGTTTAAGGTTCCTGTAGTGGAGTATGTACTTCTCCTTATTCCTCCGGTTCGGGACCTGCTTCTCGACTCCGTGGCCGCCTTATTCGTTAAGCAGGTTTCTCTGGTAGTCTGAGAGCCACTCGTTCTGGACAAGTAGTCGCTCTGGGGCCAGGGGGTAGTCGTGGTCAGCTGGATACTCCAGGTCGACCTCAGAGATGTACCCAGTCTCGGCATCGTCAGGGTGGGCGCGGACTAGTCTGGAGAGCAACTCTGGCCGGTCCACCCACTCAATGTTCGAGGTGGGTAGGGCCTGGCTCATTGCCCATCCATAAAGGTTGTTGGCGTCGAAGTCTCCTGCGTAGGGATTGTTTGCCTTGGCATGGCGCCGCGATAACATACTTATTCCTCCACGCAGACCCTTCTCGATGAAGAGGTGTTTGTCGTAGTCGGTGAGGAGTTCGAGTTTAACCCCTGTGCTCTTGAGTAAAGCGACCCACGAGAGGCCTGGGCTGGTATAGTAGTGGGCTGGGTCCAGGCCGTACTGCTTTAGGCTGGTCTTCCCGAAGGTTTCAAATACATCGGCTAGGTGTGGTGTAGCCGTGGAGGCAGCGTTCGCAATAGAATTTGCGGCCCTCGTATTTTGTCTGGTCGTAGAGTAATCCAGGTGTAATGGTATACTCCGTCCTTCTCGATCAGCATGAGGTTTATACAGTTGCTGGGGTGCTTGCTGATCCGGTGGACCATGACAGCTTTCCTATCCCAGCCAAATATGTTCAGGCATAGGTTAAGAGCCTTTTCGATTTTTTCGGCGTGGGAGACGCCACACCTAAGCCCTTTAGCTTATCTAGTAGCCACTGGATGTTGTATTATGATGGTCGTTGTGGGTGTTTGGCGACTGGGTACAGAGCGGCTATAATGGACCATAGAATGCATAAGTCGTCCCAGTTCTTTACGTTTATGATGGCCTCTTTTTTTGCCAGTGCTGGCGGTAGGGGGAGGTAGGAGCCGCCTTTGAGTGGTTGATACTTGGCGATGTTGATCCAGATGGTTTTTACTACTTTGAACACCCATCCAGAAGCTTGGTTAACCCACTTCTTCAGCATCTCCTGAATTTGGGGGGCGGCTTGGTTCATCGTAGGGTCAATGTCTTCTGGGTCTAGAACCACCTGCTGCTTATTTCGTAGGATTGGTTCATTATACTCTGTGACACCGTCTTTGTCTGTCTTGTAGAGACTTACCTTGATTGTGAACTGGGTCTTGAGGCCGCCTAGCCGGTTCAGCTCCTCTGCCAGAACTTTACGAACCTGGGGTTGCACGCCTTTCTGGAAGGTCATGAAGTCTAGGGCGTAGAGGTGAGTCTTGGGGACGTTCATGACCCAGCCTTGCAGTTGGTTGCTTATGGCCCGCTTGGTTCTCCTGAATTTGAGGCGGGGAGTGGGAACTGGTCTGAGGCTTGTTCAGGGAACTGGGACCGGCCTTACGCGGGGGAGTGGTTTCCCGGAGGCGGGCCTGGTGTGTGGGGCCAGTGCTTTCGCCACTTCAGACCAGAGTCGGGGGGATGGAGTCTGCGGCTGAGGGTCACGGTCCGCCATGGTTGTCATTCTTGCGTACATCTCCTTGTACGTCCTGTCGAAGGCGTTTTTCTTTATGAGTGCCGCGAGGGCGACCTTTGTCCGTGGATAGGGTGGCAGGGCCTGGCCGTGGATTTCAGCATAGTCGGCTTGAGCCTGTTTCGCACGTTTGTGGTGGGGCGTCATTAATCTAATGTTTTATTAGTCTAAAAGGGGGTTCAAATGACACAAGATCAAATCGCAACGAAATACCCACCTATGACTAGTGACTGGTGGTTCCTTGTACCCTGCGACTCGTGGCTCCCTTACCCTGCGATTTCGTTGCGACTTTTGTGCCATTTTTTGCCCTGTGACTCATGGCTGCCCCCTTCCCCTGCGACTCATGGCCTGCTGAGAGGGTCACAGTATAGGTAATGGTGGTTCCCCTGTGATTCATGGCTGCCCCTTCCCCTGCGACTCACAGCCTACTGATAAGGTAGCAGCTTCAATCCTTGGCCAGCTCTTGGCAGCTCTTGAGACCTTAGGACCCAAAAAGAATAGCTGAAGTGGGTTAATTATGCTCTGAAGTGGGGGGATTCCGTATCGTTGGTGGGTTGGGTCTCTATTTCGAGGGGTGGACTGGAACCGCTATTACCTATACTACTATTGCAATTGGTAGAAATCCATCACACCAGCAAGTAAATTCTACCAAAAAGTGAGACTATCGGTTTCAATAGTTTTAGTAGTAAGTATGCATATAAGCTTTCTTGTCAAGATATAAGTCTCATTCAGATTGAAGCAGGCAGAAATGTTATCGCTGTGTCCCATTCAGTCATAGCTGGGCGCCAAAAAGTGCGTATGGATGAACAATTATCTTGAGAGCTATTAATGAACTGCCACTTTGACACGTATCAATTATATAAATATATATAATGTTACAAAAGTCTAATGCTTAGCACAATTTCACGAAAGGCATTATAATTTATGCTGCTACACTGAAGTGCTTTCTGTCTGTTGCCTTACAAACAACTCGCCAGTGCTGGTTTTACAAAACCAAACATTGTAGCCTACATTTGCATTTGGTTCATGGCATTGGAAATATTGTTCAACCCATCCAATGTGATTTGGCACTAGATCCACTGACGTTTGAATATAATTAGCGCATGAGGCTCAAGACCAAGACCGTAGCTTCTGAGCTCATTATTGTGAATTCATACATTTTTGGTACATCTCAAAGGACCATTACAATAACAATATTTTCTGCCCTATGAATATAAATGTAAATGCGGTGTGTCCCCAGGGCTTCTCTGTATGTCATCTTAATATTATAGTTGATCGATAAAATATAACTTAGCATGAGAATATTGCACTCGTTCAGATATATACCCTCAGTGATATGTGAGTCGTTATGTCTCTTGTCTATACCAACACTCCTGATCATGCAAAAAGCTCCGTTGGTGCACATTTATGAAAGGCAAGCACCACCAAGAGTTACACGTTCTTGTTATTGCTCTATGACCGCTCTCTCCCCATTATCAATGTTGTAGAGGCTCAGCATATTCATTCAAAGCAACATTTTCATGATATTGTCTTCAAAGGTTACCATCATACGATATCAAAACTAGCCCAACAAACGATTTAACAATGGACCACCCGTTATCATCACCTAAAGGGTAAGTATAGCCTAAAAAATGAATTTATCGGGATTACGTTTCATCTATGATGGAATATATGGAAAAGGGACTTTTGACCTATTATCTTCCCTTGTAGACCATCAATTAAAGTAAATTACATATCGGTAGCCTATGCAGAGATCGACAAGTTCCAAAAATATATCACTAGTAAAGCAGCCTGAATCACTGGCCCGAATCTAATATCCACTGGCCCGAATAAACATTGATAAATGCACCAAATGTAACATGCATCATAAACTATTGACCTAATTTTTCATAAACAGCGCCAAAAACTAAGATGCGGATTATTAAGAAATAACCACAAAGCTACCAACCAGCTGGTTACTTAAAAATACAGTAATTTATGGAATAATAATCGCCTCTCTACTACACAGTGGTCAGTTAACCTCATCATAGGCCAAATCCTCTTGCTCTCCTCTTCCCAGTGAGCTAAGAACTGCGGTGCTCGCGATTGCTCGTACTTTCTCTGCTGTTTGTCAGTTTGGGTTTTACTGAAGCCATTGAAAGCTTATCTAATAGAGACTTCTTTCTTGACTAAAGATACTTTCGTAACTTTGGCATTGTATTCGATCATTGAGATGGAATGAAACTCGCGGCATACGCCGCATAATTTGAGCTCAGTTCATCGTTTAGACAAGCGCAATGTTGAAGCCTAAACAAGCCATCGTCATTGCTGATATGTTTAACTGAGTAGAAGACTAGGTAGTCAAGAAAGGAGTGGAGCGACACGTTCACTAGCTTAACAGTGATGAACAGTTAATCTACGTCGGAAGGCTGGAATGAGGTGTTTCCCACCGTGAAAAGCTGTTGGTTTTATTCGCTCTGTCTCTTACATCCAACTAACATCGTCGTCCGACAGGGTGTAATCAATTTGTTTTACCAATGTTTGATATTTCGGCTGGCTGGTTGATATTAAAAGCAAATAGCTATTACAATGCGTGAATGGTGTGATCTAGCGTTCCTTGTCACGCGCAGACCAATGATTAGCTGTACCTGACAAATTTTATTATTTGTTCATGAAGCTGATCTCAACAACAGACTGCCGCTTGCTGCAGCCAACCCCAAATCGGCGGCCGCATACAAATCTCGGACAGCGAAATTGCCGATCTGGCGCGCTGATAAGGAAATCCACTGGCCCGAACGACTGGGTTACTGGCGCGGGGCCATCGGGCTATCTAACTTGTCTCCGGTACTGGAACACTATACCGCTTGTACGTTCGGGTAAGTGGCCAGTCTTTGCACTTGCCCGTTGACATGATTGACACGGCCGGCAGTATTCCGTATAGGGCGGTTGAATTTGATAAGGCTGCTCCACAGATCTAACACATAGACTTATTCCGTCGGGCAGCCATATGTATGCTTGCCCTTTTCCTAGACAATCATCGGATAATAACTAGTGATCAGCTCTAGCCTACTGTCAAATTTGCTTCAGATAACTTTACCCTTATCATCATGCTTGTGAGCTTGAATGTCTCAAACAAAGCACGACATTTCTTGAGCAAGGAGTCAAGTTGGTCGCATCATCACCAACAGGCACAGGGGTATCAATAAATACATCCGATATGACCTAACAAACAACAACCCAAATGCCGCTGGTGTCCTTCATAACTATCACATTTGGCATGAAAAATTATAAAGATTACTTAAACTTAATTTAACTGTGAGGCTGGGAGCAAAATGGAAATGAGGGGTAGCTTTTACATGCACTATATGTTAATGAAGAAAACCTCAAATACCGAGTGACATTTAAAACACTGCTAATAAATTATTTGCTTCAGTGTACTTTCTGCAGGTCTTTGAAAAATGATTGACGTACTGGGAAAAATGATTGTGAAGACATAAAATTATGGATGGAATCTATCATAAATCATGCACCCTGGTCATTCACAGCCTGAGGGAATACATAGAGCTGATATGATTGCGGTCATGTGGACGTCAAAGCTCAACAATATTCGTAACCTCCATGCTCATGCCAGTCCAATGTATTCTCAGCATGACCATCCACAACTTGTTAAAGCCGAGAGGCATAAAAATGGTTGGAGCTAGGTAAACAACTGCATTTTAGAAACATACGAAATAAAGTCATGCAAACTTATGAAGTCTGAAAATGGTATTTATGAATAATGACTGATGTAGGTATTTTGAGAGTAGGTATATAATATAACTTTTTAGTACAGACAGCAAAGTTTCTCAAAGGCCCTAATGAAATACCTCATGTCTCCACTATATCAAACATCTACCCTGGAGGCTTTCCAAACCACATTAGTTTCATGTGGCGCTGCCAGTATGCAGGGTGTGTTGGTTTGATATTCAATTATGTTCACCTAATTGTTTGTGCACCCTGGTCTGCCTTAATATATATAACACTGGCCCTGTTTACTTGATTTCTTGTTTGTGGCATTTGAGCATTGATATATTTAAAGATGGACACATATGAAACATTTTAACCTCCAAATCTGTCAATCAAATTGTGAATAGCTCTACCGGCTATGTTTTTCCAAATTCAAGAAAGGGGGAGTACAATGTGCGCAAAGACAAAACATATGGTTTGCTTATTCAAAACCCCATCATTGTATGAAAGGATATACAGAGCCTTCTTGAGCTAGTCTTAACCAGCTGAATAATTCCATTGCTGAAATGAATGACTACGCTGACAAGGAAGAGGCTGAGAGGCAGCTCATAGAGAGGTTTGATATTTGCTTCTTTTTAAAAGTAATATCTAAGCTCTGTTTACATTTCAGCTTTGGCTTCAGCTAAGTCAAGTTCATAGCATTTCATTGTACCTGTATGTTAACAGATGGACAATGACATAACTATTCGTTATCATCATACATCAATGGTACATATTGGGGTTTAAATTCACTTTCAACATCAATCGTCATATCGTGCCGGTGATGGATGATGATGAACAGATATTAGAGTTTAAGATGCTATCGCCCAAATGGCACCACCATGCATAGCACACAGCGGGGTTTGAATCTGCCACATTTGATAAAGTTGACAAACACGCTCACCGCCAAACAACAGCTGTCGGCCCATCATCATAAACATCATTGGTGAGGTTACTTTCAGGATATGACCTCTTGTGTTGAAATTAACGTTAAGCTACTATATTGACCAGTTTTATTTTCCAGCATGTGCATGGTTTTAAGTCTTAATTTGAATGTTAAATGGGTATAAGATAAGCTGAGCTGTGGTTAAGTGAAACTCAATAACTGTTATATGCCTCCTTTTTGTGGTTTGCTGAGAGTTATTGGTTCTCTAGGAAAGAAAATCACATGCTGACAAATGGAAACAACGAAGAATGTAAGTCGGTTAACAGCGGGGTTTGAATCTGCCACATTTGATAAAGTTGACAAACACGCCCACCGCCAAACAACAGCTGTCGGCCCATCATCATAAACATCATTGGTGAGGTTACTTTCAGGATATGACCTCTTGTGTTGAAATTAACGTTAAGCTGCTATATTGACCATGTGTATGGTTTTAAGTCTTAATTTGAATGTTTAATGGGTATAAGGTAAGCTGAGCTGTGGTTAAGTGAAACTCAGTAACTGTTATATGCCTCCTTTTTGTGGTTTGCTGAGAGTTCTTGGTTCTCTAGGAAAGAAAATCACATGCTGACTAATGGAAACAACGAAGAATGTAAGTCGGTTAACAGCTTTTTAAAAAGGAGAATGAATCGATTCGATATTAATCAATGCGTTAAGGACTCGTTCATTTTAAAAAAAGAGTTACTCTACTCACATAAAATGTAGCTTACAAAAATCATTTGGGGTCGTCTACTTCAAAGTAACAGTGCTGGCAGCAGTACAAACGGTCGGCCTTCAAATGCGCCACAGAAGAGTATCCCAAACAGGCCGGTCTGTCTACTTGCGCTGTTCTTGTTAGGATAGACGCCATTTATTGTGACACACTTCCTATGACATAACTGCCAAAATGTGAATTGTTATGGCGACCGTATGTCGTAGTCGTCATCCACTAGAGCGAGCACCCGAATTCCAGACTCCTCGCTAATAATACTCAAACCTGACCTGTTCTAATTTGACCGGCTCAGACATTACCGATTTGTATTGCTGGTCGCTTAGAATTGTCTGTTGCCTCTCTGCTCATTAGTGTGAGAAATAGCTACAACTTTACAACAACGTTCAGTGTAATCATTGTATAAACTATACCATTAATTCTCTTAAGCTGTAGCCACAAGGGGTCAAAACTGGATGCTAGAAAATATTTTCAGATGTATTCTAGCCGTATATTTGACCATGTGTATGGATGACCTTGGAATCTCAAATCGATGAGAACAGTCCCCACTTATATGCTCTTATCCATAAAATTCTTTGCATACCTGGATGAGAGCCTACAGAAACGTCCGAACGCTTATCCAACCACATCATACACTTACCACACTGAAAGAGACCGTCTTTCACGACCTTGGGACCATTACTAGTTCCCCCCTTCTCTGTTAAACTGTTCCATGTTTTCACCTTATCACTTGTTAACAAATTCTGACGTACACTTAGTAAATATGCTAGGCGTAGACTTTCTTGTACAAATTATCTTTCGTGTAATGCTGTTTCGTCGAGAAAACACGTCGCTAATAGCGTTGTCAAACATCATCCCATTGAACAATCCTACATCCGTTTATTACAGCCAATGAATGAAGCCTCTCGTTCTTTGGACGATAAACTCCCCCCATGGCATCGTCTAATTGAATGATTGTTGAGATACCTCCAGTATGTGTGACTACGCGTAAGGCAAACCACGAACATCAACAGATAACGCTGATGAATACATGAGACCAAAGATTAGAATCATATACAAATTCTGATAACTCGCTTTCGTTGATGCGATACAACAGAAAATTTAATGTTCATTATTTGATGCATTTCCTTTGAGCGAATGTGAACTGCGGTATTTCAATCAAAGCGGCTAGTTAGCTGTGTCAAATGAATAATTCAACGATACCAGACTTCATTTATGCAATGACCTAACTTAGTGATATACAACAACCTTGATACTCCGAGCTGTCTGCTATTGTTGCGTGGTATTCTTGCGGATGCAAAACCTTGGATCGTTAATCAAGCTGTGTCGGGCTCGCTACAAAACATGCAGATTGCCAGAAACCAATTTTGCTCTGCGTAGAGGAAAACAAACAACCTATCAATTGCAATTAGTAGAAATCCATCACATCAGCCAGTAAACTCTACCAACGAGTGAGACTATCCATTTCAATAGTTTTATTTGTAAGTATGCGTATAAGCCTTCTTGTCAAGATAGAAGTCTCATTTAGAATGAAGCAGGCAGAAATACAACCGCAGTGTCCCATTCACTTATAGCTGGGCGCCACAAAGTGCGTATGGGTGAACAACTATCTTGAAAGCTATTTCTTAACTGCTGCTTTGACACTTATTATTAATAACATAAACTGCATACAGCGGTTACGTAAAAATAGACATCCATGTCCAGCTAATTTTATAAAAGTCTATTCCTTCGCACAACTTTGCAAAAGACATTAAACAACTCTGCTGATACTCTGAAGTGTTTTCTGTCTGTCTGCATTACTGACAATTCATCCATTCTGTTTTTACAAAATCAATAATGGGTGCATTTGGTTCCTGACATTGGAAATATTGTCTATTGGTTTAGGAGAGTCCAACGCATCCCCTGTGAATTGGCACTAGATGCACTGAATGTATGAACAATAAGCGCACGAGGCTCAATACCAAGACCGTAGATTCTGAGCGCATTATTGTGAATTCATACATTGCACTCATTCAGCTGTATACCCTAGTAATATGTGATTCGTTATGTCTCTTGCCCATGCTAACACTGCAGACCATATCATAAATATTGCCTTTACCAACATCCAATACCAACACTCTTGTCTCTACCAAAAACCCCTATCTATACCAACAATATCCATACCAACACCCATTCCCATACCAACATTTCTGTCTATACCAACACCCTTGTCCTTATTAACACTCCTGTCCATACTAACCCTCCTGTAAGTACCAAAGCGTCGGTCTATACCAACGCTCATGTTCATGCCAATTGCTCAGTTGATGAATATATATGGAAGTCATATGACACATGGGAATGTTGCAGGGTCTTCACATAGAATCACAACAATGCCATATCTGCAAAGATTCGACCATTACGCTGGCAATATGCATCTCAACTGCAGCGCAAGAAACAAAGCGCCACTAATAAACAAATATATCATCTCAAAAGCTGCAAGATCACGTTCTTGTTATAGCTCTATGACCACCTCTCTGTTGTACGGGCTCAGCTTAGCCATTCAAAGCAACATATTCATGATATTGCCTCCGAGGTTCAAGATCATACGATATAGTACTATCCCACGAAACGATTTAACAGTAGACGACCCCGTCATCGTCATTCAATCAACAGCGAGGCATTTGCGCGTTGTTATTGGACATGTGAGACTTGATGTATCGTCAGTTGGATAATAACAAACTCTGTTGGAATACTATATCACGTCTATTGCTCAGTTCTAGAAGTAGCTTTGGGCGCATATCTACCAAACGGGATATACATTATTGCGGCACTTCGGACATCCAGACGCTCCAGTAAGTAGACATTCGTGACCCAATGCAAGTCCATTAAACAATATGTACCCTACCTTAACTGTACATTTGCTACTGCAAATTGTGTAAGAAAACGTCCCTCACATGTCGTTTACATCCAATAATCGATTTTTTAGATTCAGTTGTGTACCCTGCCCTCTGACATATTGTCTGTCTCTGACGTGCGATCGCTGTATAAAGAATTTAGAGTATAGCTGGAAGAACAATTCTTACAGTTAATATCATAGTCATTAAAAATTGCATTCAAAGAACCATTTTGCATAACCCTTGTATCTATTACAAGTAGCAGCAAAGTGCATTTTACTGTGAAATATCGTTGGAAAAGTGTTCGTAACTCTTGTTTTATGCGAGCAAATCAAATATTTAATTCCTATTGCTAGGTTATGATAATATGGCCGCAACCGGTGAAGTGATCCATCATATTGCATATAATACTAATACATATATTTCATCACGACATTGTATAGTGCTTAACCATCATATTGCAAGTACTATTATGCTTCTGATTTCAATGGTAAGTGCTTAACTGAAATTCCACGTTGTATTATATTTTCAATGGCAAACGTTTCATATTCAAGTTCTATTGTTATTAGGTGGTGCCACATCGGTTTTGTTGACCGCCTGTAATTTCGTGACTTGGGGGCGATGCAGGAATAACCACTCAGCCGCCATTCGTTACGTACGCATGGACACATACGTGGGCGTCCACGAGAAGAGCAGTCGTAAATCGTAAGCAAAATATTCAAGGATTTGTAGGTATTCATGGATTTGTAGGTGTATACATATGTGCACTCCTATTGTAATTTTTTGGCCTCATCTTGTAAGACGAGGGAGCTTCAATCTTCATTCAGAGTAATGAGTCAATCTTTTGGCCATTTTGACCTTGTACGACGAGCGGCTTTTCGAGGTCCCGGGCAGATATTATCGATTGGCGAGTGCCCACCCCCCCCCCCCCCCCGGTGTTTCATCCTACAAAGAGAGGGGTGCAAGTTCATTCAGAGTAATGAGTCAATCCATCTAATTGATAAAGAGCTGCTTTAGCCAATCTATCAGTTTTAAATATCATATCAAACGTATTGATTTATACCACGGGAATCTCGGGGTAGCAAAAAAACTCAAATTAAGCATCGCCTGCTTACAATAAGCATCCCATACTCCAGATTGGCTTAGAAGAACATTTTTGCTTGCATCTCTCTGTTGGTCAGCCGATAGTGGTTGTATAACATAAAGAAGGTTCACGAATTGTGCTTACAAAATTCATCTGAGTTAAGTAAAATATGTGAACGGTACATTTTTATTAGTATCTATCAAATACAATCAATCCCAAATTATTACCCCAACATGCAATCTAAACATAGTTTGCATAGTGACAGTTTTTCTCCCGTAATTGCCCCTCATTTGCAATTTTAAATGAGAACTTGGATCCTCTGTCTAACCAGAAATTTTGTACACAATGACTTAGACACAGATGCATATGGTTCAACTGCTGCAAAACATATCACTTCATTGACCTTCATTACTTTTGTTGAGTGCCAAAATACATTATGACGACAAACCTACCCATCATCATAACGTGTCTCTCTCAGTCATCATCTTTATTGAGTAACACCCTACAGCTGATATGAATTATAGACCTGCACGTCCCATGAGAATTGGGTAATGGTAATGGTCATATTGGACGAAGATATAGCACGGCACTAAAGAGCTACCGCGTCGGTTGCATCCCCTTTCGGAGATGGGACCGCCATTTAACGTGATATTCGTGACACGGAGAGCCAGTCAGATTTTCACACCTTGGTATCGAACCCAAAACCTAGTTTACCACTACGCTGTCATGAGAATTACTAGCCTGGCCTCCGAGCTCAACACATCTCCTCAATCTTTAGGCAAAGCTCCATCTGAAATTCTAAAACCAAGTTAAGTTATAAAGTTCGACATCTTGAGATCGAGTCTGCTTTATCACAAGTGCGTATTGTTACATCTCTACACATCACTTCACAATGCGATACTTTCTAGAAACCAATGACGCTATATACTTTATCCATGCATCAATTCTCACAAGTATGGACAGCTATGTAATGTTCTTTATTGTCTTCTTGAATAATCATCATCCGTGTTTTGAATAAGCAGGCCTGAAGTAATTTTCTACAGCGGGATGCCCTTCCTTCGCTAACTCTGAGGGTGGTCACTGCCACCGTCCTCAGATGTTATTTTGCTTCCCCTTTCAGAGAGATGGGACCGTCATTTTATGTGATCATCCGAGTCACGAGTAACCAGTCAGTTTGCTACAGCATGTGGGTCGAGTGGCGAAGCAGTAAACCACTACGCCACGGAGACCAGTTAAAGTATGCAAAGATCTCCTGTTGTGATAACATACGACTCTCCTATTAGGTTTTTTGTGCTGAATGTTCATTTGCTTGCAATATATGTGTAAGACGCCAATTAAAATTATAATGACTCAGGTTAACATCACCACTTGCTGTATGTTGACAAAGGCGCTTTGTTGATCAAAGCGAATTACAGTATTCACATTAAGCCTTGCCTGATTTGGCTGACTACGCATGATGACGGTCAACCACAATATCGTGCTTGTTACAAAACACGCAGCTTGTCTGACACAAATAGTGTTGCATGCAGTACCAACATATAGTTTGTCAATTCCAGTTGGTGGAAATCTATCTTCCAGGCTAGTGCGTGCAATGAACGTACATAACTATTGGAGTAGTTTACAATCAATGCATATTGTTTCGAGCTGGAAGGCTCATTCGCTGGCGCATTTACTTACCCGGGCGCCACAAAATCCATAGAAACGACAATTAAACTCAAACCAATTCCTTAACTCCCACAAAAGCGTGTTTATTACGACCATCAATACATCTTTTTTTTAATAAAAGTCCATTGTTTGAATGTTTATGTGAAGTTAAAGCCTGGAATATCACAAGTCCATTTGGCGAGGTTATTGGATAAATATAATGTATTGGGTGTTACATAAACTACAGCAGAACCCCATATGTTCTTGCAGTAACAACTATGATATAAACTATATTGTCTCTGGTATATGATGCAGCAACCATACATAACAAACTGTCTAGAGAGCTCTTTATCAATAAGATTTATATCTGCGCCTACTTGTTCTAGTTCTTCAAAGCAATGAAATGATCATTTCAATGGGCTCTTACCATTACATATACCTACCTCGTATATTAGTTTTCTCCTGGTTTTCATTTTACTTACTGCAGAAGTATGCATTGAGCAAATGTTCAATGATCGTATTATTGGGAAGAACAAATCAACATTAATTATTTTAAAAATAATATAGGAATGTCTTTATTTGCTTCTAAAGGCATCTTATGTCGGACAAGTGTTGCTGCTGTGACTTGACAATTTACTCATCAGATATTTACAAACTAGTTTGAGTGGCATTTTTATTTCGGTGCCATGTCACATCGACCGTTGTAGTAGTATGCTTTCTCTGAAGATTCCATTGCATAAACTGATGGATGCGACCTTGTTCTTGGGATATCGTCAAACTTATTTTCCGATGCCTCCCATTTTTGAGACTTAATCCTTAAAAATGGTTAAATAGTGTATTTGCATTTTGTTCACCCCCTTCTTCAACTATATAAGTGTACATAAGCACAGAAGCACGTACATGTGAGATTTTCTTTTATCAAGTCATTTACATTAATAACATCCAAATTATGAACGTCGTCAGGTTTAGAATCAATACTTGCACTATTAAAGCAAGTCAAATATTATTCACTTACACTGGTTTTGCTAATGGTCATAAAGCCAATGACACCCTATGAAAAATTACAAACCCAATTGCCCTTTTAAGTAGTTCCTTGGTAGTACCGACTGACTCCTGACTACTCATTGGTTCCCATGATTAGATGAAACTCATCGTACAGATATCCAGTTTATTCTGATAACACTATCTAGTATTCGTTTCCTTGAATACGATCGCATATCAGGTGCCCCTGAGTCACAAATGATTGCTTTTCTGACCCTGCAGCTCAAAGGTAGTGTTTTGGTCTTTCGTCCAAGCATATGTCAGTTCGCGTCCTGGCGACGGCAACGGGTTCGTGCTTAGTGTGTAATGTAAGTTTGCCTTAAAACCCCAAATAGTGACCATGATTTGGGTGCATTATCTTATTAAAATATTGCAGTCTACGCAATACCCTTTATACATCAAACTAGGAAAGACGGATGTGTTTATCATCAAACGAATATATATCTATCTATCTTGTTATCACTGATCATATACAAATTACGCTCAAAAATCAGAGTACCCGGTACCAAGGCATCTCTCATGGGAAACTATCCAACCCCATCTGCCCCGTCCCTTATGCAAACCAAATCCCTACAACCCCTGCCACACAAATTACGCGTACTACGGTTTTTTGGTCACCTTAAGGTCAACGAAGTCCCATAGTTTCCTCATTATGTTCAAGGCTGCCTACAAGATGGGCGACATTGTACAACCAACTCCCTGAGGTAATTTCATCTAGTCGTGATGGTCAGACGCTATGCAACATATTTCAAGTGGTTTTTATTTAGCCCAACGACCATTTAAGGCGTTATTTACCATGTTGGTCTAGTGGCAAAACACTGCCAAACTCGCAGATTCCGCGCATAGGCTCAGAAAAATGAGACAAGTAGACATTTTCAATATAAATTCATAAACTCGATGATTAATTGCCATCTTTCACGGAGGATATGCATAACAAGATATACACGTAATCATTTAAGGAGAAACAGACGACTTAAAGGCCACTTATGACTCCGGAAAATGCCATCTACCGTATTAAATCGGCTGCCAGCAGAAGCAGATATGAATGCAGCTTGGTTCCATAGAGCTAGATAAATTTGCTACTAGTCCTTTAATTAAGCAACTTCAAGCATTCGGACCAATATATCATTTACAAACTGGGGAAAGTTTCAAGAGCTCAAGAATTGATCAGCTAAATGTTGATGACTGCATTGGACAGTATTTCATCTACTCTCCCTAAGACCATCTTACCGCATACACCTCAGCAATGCCAGCGTTCACGGCAGATTATACTCGTAGTCTGTATGCGTAATTCAAATATACACAGTACGAGTGATTGACACTTCATTTATTAGTATGGCAGTGCTATGGACGGGTACATTCCGAAAAGCGACATTTGTGGAAAGGAAAGGAGGCTGATATTCCGAAGTACCTGTTATGTTACAGATGTACATAGCCACATCGAATTGTGTGGTACAAGTAGATTATAGGTAAATAGCATAATCATGAGCGGCATACACGATTCAGACGTTGATGCAGCAGTAAGATAAACGGATGCACTTTGCGATGTCCTCTTTTATGAATGAAATGTTTACCGTCAAGAATACTGGAAATATAGGTGCTCACTACCTTTTCATTTTGGGCTATTTAGTTGCAAGGATTGACGATTAGTTAGGCTGTGTATTGCCTTAGTTAAATAAAAGGGTAGGAGTTCAATGTATTGGTGAAGTGAGTTAAATATTTCAGTTTTTGCCCGACATTGTCGCTTCAATATGTATAGCTTCACAAGTTGTTTACATTATAGATGAAATAACCTAATTAGACAGTAGGTATGCCGTTGGTGCTAACAGAAGATACTTCCGTCTACTATCTCATACACCCATTGTTCAATGACAATTATTAAGGCAAATATCATTCACCCAACGACTCGTTACCGTCTGTTTTATTCCGTAGTTATTCAAACCACCAGTATTTATAGATGTATTTCACCCATAGTCAATGAATATATTATTGTCACATTCATCAATAGTGTAATACGGTCTTAGAACGGCGATCCCATAATCCTATCTCTTATCTACAAATAGAAACGATTTACAGCATTGATTGTGGCAGCGAAGGCAGATTTTCCGTACCCCTTGAAGGCACATGGTGCATTCGATTTGTCTTGTTTGTAATAGTTGCATTGTCACAAGTTACATTTACGCCACTATAAAACATTTCTTGATATCGCTTTAGTGCCCCTATCGTTTTTTGCTTGCCAGTTTTAGAAATACGGAAATTCATTCAGACATCGAAACATAAACTCAACGTAATCGAATGGCCGATCATACAATTTATCGTACCATATTGTCTGAAATTTCCTTCCTTGCACAATGAAACAAGGCGATAACAAATAGCCCTTGGTATTTATTGAAGTTAAAAGGTGGTAAACGATGACGGTATGCACATAAGCAAACGTTGTGTTATGTTTTGAACAAAGCTTCTTTACTCTTTGTTTTTAAACCAATTCAAGAGGACGCGGTATGCTTTCCGTGAAAGTATTATATTAAAATAAACCATGAAAACAATCATTGATCTGTAAAAGATATATTTGTGTACACTATCTTGCGATAACCATGATGATATGACAAAGTGCAGTGCGGCAGCCGATAGCCATATCCACACTATGGTAGTGCAATATAACGCCACTAGCTGGCATCTGCCATTGGATCATCGTATTGGTCGTTTATCACTCCAACGCTTCTTGGGCAATTATCTTGTTAAGCTTTGCTGCAATCCCCAGCATCCATTGACTGCCCCAAGGACTAAGTGTCTAACACGCCCGGCTGCTCATATAGAGACCATATACATCATCCGCTCTACGTCGTTTCAGTTGTCGCTTGACATAATGATATCCTCTATAATGCTGTCATCGATTTTCTTCAGTTAATGCCAATCTCATCGTGAACATCGACCAAAAGAGATAGATTGAATCCATTCATATAGATAACCCAATTGCATGATCGAGCTGCAAGCTAATACAAGAATAGTCTAGATGACAATATCTCAACATCAGCTGCTTCGGTCAATTGATGTTTATTGCAAATTATTTGTGTTCAAAGTGCTTGATAATATGAAGGTTAGCACAAGCTACAACCATTTTTTCATGCAGAATTGTCTAAGTGGTTGTCATAATGCTTTATATTAGAGTTACAATGTGTCAGCTATGACAAATGCCACATTGATCGGGTATTTAGCTAATGACTAGGCGACCATGTACACCCTAATATTAAGATAGTACATTTATGCTGTCGTGCAACAGGACCAATCCCGCAATATATTTTATGTACCATTAACACAGATGTTATTATTACATGCTCTGAAACATGTCGGGGTTTATGAATTTGCGAATATGCCTGAAAAAAACAATGTTATTCTGCAATGTCGGGTTATATGAATATATATATATATATATATATATATATATATATATATATATATATATATATATATATATATATATATATATCTATATATATATATATATATATATATATATAAATATATATATATACAACAACAAAGCCTTACTTGGCCTTGGTAACCGAATGGCACATCTGAAACAAGGTATCTCTGTCTATATCTCTCCAGTCTATACCAGCACACCTATCTATACCATCACATCTATATAAATCTATATATATACATGTATATGTATATATACCAACACTCCTGTCTGTACGAACACTTCTGTATATACCAACAATCCTGTGTAATCCACAGTCCTGTCTATACCAGCATTTCTGTCGACACCAATACTCCTGTATTACCCAACACTCCTGTCTTTACCATCCCTCCTGTTTTTAACAACACTACTGTCTAATCCAACAGTCCTGTCTATATCAACACCCCTGTACATGCAAACAGCTCCGACGATTCACATAGATGAAAGCCATATGATATGTGTACCCATAAGATAGATACTTGTCCAGTTTAATGTGACAGAGAATTCACAAGTAATCATAACACTGTCATATTGTTAGTGATTTGACCATGGCGCTCGTCTTGATTGTGGCTCTTTATGTGCTCGCTGTAACTGTACCTCTATGATCACTTCAGTTATGCAAAATTGCAAGTCAAGAATCCAAGCGCCATTGAACAACGATCACATATCAAAAGCAATTATTGCACGTTCTTGTTATTGCTCTATAGTCATTCACAGCAACATTTTGGGGTTTAGATCATAAAATGTGGAAACTAGCTCAATAGGCGAATTAATAATGGATGACCCACCACCACCATCATTTAATCAACAGCGAGTCATTCACGCGTATTAATATAGGACATGCGAGGTTTGATGTATTGATAGTTGGGTAATAACAAACACCGTAGGTATGATTTATCATGTCTGACATGAATATGTAAGTAAACGTCACTCACACATGAAGTATATTAAACGTATCTGGTACCTGGGTTCAGTGATGAAACTTACTCTCTGATATCTTGTCTAACAATTGATGCTGTGTAATTTGTCAAACCTCCACAATGTGGTTGGAATGGCGAGCTCAGTAGTTAATGTCACCAACATTGATCAATTGTTTTTGCGAACAACGGTGTATATGAGTTTTTTTATATACCACATGTAGCAGCCACGTGCGGTATATTGGTTCTGAGTTCCATGAACTACAATCTTGTAAATGAGTTTCGCCATTTTTTCGCATCTGCAAGTAACACCGATTAGGAATAACATTGGTTTTGCAAATGTGAAATTCGTTTCATTGGTAATGCGATCAATTCCCCGATGACATATATGAGTGCGGGTGGTTCTAATGTTAAAATTCCTAATGCAATCTTGTGATATTTAAAATGGCCACGACCAGACCAAACACATCGTGTCACATATGATACACTGGCCAATACACCAATTTCAATGACGAGGCATTCTACAGTCATGTGATTCATCATATTGCCAGACTATCACGCCTCGATTATCAGAATTAGCTGCAATGCCGTATCACATTGTATCAAATGCCAAACGTAATTCATCTGTGCACTTACACGCTGTATTAATTGTAAGGATCCATACATCATTAGATGTCTGCATCATTTTGCTTTATATGTATGTACTGTTAGATGTTGCAAGCAATAAATTATTATCATTATTATTATCCAAGTAATCAATTACTAATTCATTGTGGTCTTTGCTATTAGCTGCCATATCATTTCTGTAAGCTAGTTCGTCCGGCAGACAGACTGTAAGGCAAGAATACGCAATCTGCCGCCTTTTTGTTACGTATGAATTGATACGTGGGCGTCCATGCAATTAATGGTTATATATCGTTAGTTACATGTCTATAGAGTTGTTAGTACATTCCGCTCAAATTGAATTATTTTCAAGGAGAGAGATGTAAGTTCATTAAGGGTAGAAAGTGTACCCACTCTAAATTAAAAAAGCAGCCCTATTTGCAAAAGCTACATTCCGATTCTGCTTTACACATCAGTCACTTCTTAGTGACAGGCAATTTGGAACGGCTCACGTAATCGCTGATACTGTTTGCAAAATGGCTGACTGATCTTAAATCATGAGAGCCGTATGTAGCCGGACCCGTGTATAATTGACGGACTATAGTCTTTTGTTGATTACTGATGTTTATTTCAGTAGAACACTATAGGTAGCATAGTGACTAAATCGTTGATAAACACCGTGATAACTGAAATAAGAAAACATAGGACATTAAGTATACAGTTAATACTACTCAACAGAGTAAACATAATAGCTGTATGTCATCTCAAGAAGTAGAAATAGTAGTCTACAATGATTATCTGAGTTACCCTTTGTGCATTGTATACACACTTGCACACTCTTGGTTAACATAATGCAGTTTGGACTGTAATATCACGTCCTAGACATACAAGCCGTAAGCATAATAACCTTACTATTTACTCTCAATGGTAGTAATATATCTAGACATACTGACATGGATTCGCACAGATATGTGCTTTATAATATACAGAACCTACACATGACATGAATGATACACTTAAATACAACACAAATGGCAGTATTAACTCTTACGTACACAATATCAGGCCTGTACTAACACAAGCAGTATGATAGATAAATGAACACCATGAGGGATACAGATCTCAGACAAGCCTTGGGCCTTATATGTGATATACAACATATCCAATCATAAATGAGGTGTCTACATAATCCTGACATCATTTTCATTAGACATACCTTATTGCGGCATACACAGGTCTGGACGATCATATTTCTTGCCTTTCTTGCCAAACTTACCGGAAAACTCTAAACTGTTTACATTTTGCCTCCCAAACATGCCTGTTCACTTACAGGTCTAACATATTCATACTCAACATGCCAGGTATCCCTTATGTCGAACTAAATACATTTACTGACAGTCACAATTATTCAGATGCAGGTAAATAAAGGATATATAACAAAACTGATATTAACATGCATATAGTCTGTCTTCTACATAGTGGCACTTGCGCCAGTCTTGCGGGAACTATGTTTTTGGGTGCAGAATCACTTGGTCTGCGGTAAACAACCATCCGTACCGACCCC
Source organism: Urechis unicinctus (assembly GCA_034190875.2). Taxonomy (NCBI): domain Eukaryota; kingdom Metazoa; phylum Annelida; class Polychaeta; order Xenopneusta; family Urechidae; genus Urechis; species Urechis unicinctus. The sequence continues at coordinate 36,986,667 of CM067350.1, read as the reverse complement.
GACCATAGCCTTTAGGTTTGTCTTGGGTGTTTTCTTTGTCCCACAGGTGGCAGCAGCTTATGGGCAGGTTTGATCACCTTTACATCGTATTTACTTATTAATACCATACACATTGGTTCATAACTCTAACCCCATCATGCAATTGCAAAATATCGTGACGAACGTCATTCATTGTGACGAACATCAACGTTTGTATGACATTTACATCCCATCCTATCATGAAACAAAGAACAGTGAGGGATGACAGCTGCAGGAGATTCAACTGTTGACAAACATGTTACAATATTGATTACCGCTACACCTTAGAAATTAATGAAGTTAAATCCTTCTATTTCACATATGGACCAATTCTTCCCTGTATACTCTGTTTTGAAGTGACTTGTATAGTCCTTTTGAATATTTTTTTATATCTATCCATTACAATGAATGCAACTATTTTGGAAACATGCTATTCTCTTATTTGATCCGAACGCAATATATGTTCATTTGCTATGTTCATATAGATTGTCATATGCCCATTAAAACCATAATGACAGTCATTATAAACAACCATCTACGGTTAACATCACCCATAGTTATATGTACGACAAATGCACCGGGTTCATTAAAACGTTTTATTTATTTTATACTTTGGCGGAATACGCAAGCTGATGTAGTGAGATGCTTAAATTAAATCAAACCCAATGCCGGCCAACCGCTATTGCTATATTGCAATGTTGTGTTTGTTACAAAGCCCGCAGATTGTCAGACAGAAGTAGTGCTGTCTGAAGAAAAAACACATAGCCTGTCAAATCCAATTAGTGGAAATGCATCTTTCTGTCCAGTGCATGCAGTGAACGTGTATACTTAACCACTGGCGTAGCTCGTTTGCAATCAAAGAATATTATTTTGATGTTGGCTTGTCAATCGAATCATTCACAGATGTATTTTACTTATCTGATCACAATATCCGAGTCAATGGGAGCTCGGGCACTGTGATCAGTCACCTTGGCAAACTTCCAATTGTGCGCGGTCTGTCAATTTCAGTTGAAATATCTCTCTTATCCCAACCATTACGCATGTACTCATACCCATTCGACTGCATACGTTATTCTGAAGACGTGTTAATTGGCTGCCGCGATCGTACCACAGCCATCGTAGAGATTAGGAGGTGTGCATCTAAACATAGGTAAAAAGTAATAGAATAGGGGTGCAAATGCGACCGTGTTAAACCAAGGATGGAAAGTCGCTAGGTTTGATAGCATTTACTATATTCTGTTGTCCATTTTTGCATCTTTGTCAAGCTCGTGGCCTTCCCATGCGTTTGCAACTTTTGCTTCTAATCCAGCTATATTTATCGATTCCCTTGTATTCTAGAACAAAGCGTGTGTGCCGTGTTGGGAACCATATCCATGAGGCACGAAAGTGTTGCCTAAAGTTGTCATTTTGCATGGTTCGTCAAATTAACCGCTTTACAAACATTTGCTGGTCAAATATCCTATGCGCAAGTGTTTTATTCCGATGTCACGGAGATTGCCAGACATACAGTGGTAAAAACATAAAACCATAATTCTAGCAATGTATTGTATTTTATGCAGTAATTGCGTGCGAACTGTCTCATCAGTTCTGTTGCCATGTTTATTTGCTTACCCATACATCAAAGCGACAATAATCTACTCTACAAATTAAGCATAATCAATCTGCTGTAATAAATCGGACTTCCTTTATCTACAGATCAATGCCTCGTGGTGATTATAAGTTCGCTATTTCACTATTGACAAAGTAGTTATATACTACCATGATTGAGACAACACATTTAGTTTGACATGCTACAGGGACAGCCTCTACGTATGTATGGGATAGCAATAAAATCTCTTTTAAGCAAATCCATTTGTTTCAAAGAACCTTTAAGTTAACCACGATTGTGTGTGTGTGTGTGTGTGTGTGTGTGTGTGTGTGTGTGTGTGTGTGTGTGTGTGTGTGTGTGTGTGTGTGTGTGTGTGTGTGTGTGTGTGTGTGCGTGTGCGTGTGCGTGTGTGTGTGTGTATGTATGTGTGGTGATCATTCATAATTAAAGCTTGGTCACAATGTATTTTGAACTACCTTTAAAGACCTCAGAGTAGCGGTTCTCTAAAGATTGCTTATTCGATTGATCTTAAGCGATTATCGTCCTTGTTATTGTAACGCTTGCTTGCAAGAGGGTCTATCCAATGTTGGAAAAATAGAACGTCGAATAACTGTTGCCATATCTTTGTCATATCACTTTGTGATCGTTGTGACAGAGCATGGATATTGAAATAATAGTGATGTGCGAGTTGAAACACACTGTTTGTCAGATTAAATTAGTGGAAATATATCTTCAAGTGTGCAGTCAAACAGTACCAGTATTCATTCCAGTCGTTTGTTGACAACCAATGACCGTTTGATCGATGTATATCATGTCAAACTGGAATGATCAGCTATAAACGAGCTTTCCGACATGTGATCACAGTATCCCCGTCAGCGGAATACTGAAGTCCGTGTGGAATATTGAATATAAAAGTACAAGGAAATATGTATAAGAGCATTAATATTTGAAGACTATGAATGAACTCTTTAATTGTATTGCATTCAAATCACCTTATTTATTACTTTTCATTTTCAACAATAATCGACCCCTATTGTCATTATTTCCAAGCTGTAGATACTGTTATAGTCTATAAACAAAGCGGGGTGTGGATGTGTTCTGGAAAATAAAACTCAAGAAAAAGCGAGTTGATTTGCAAAACGTACGGTAACACTCTTAATATCATATTTCCATCGTTGTGTTATTTAAATTAGCATTCCTTATTGTAGTTTCAAATATGAAGCGATACAATTTACATGGTAGTAACATCAGGTATTTATCATATTTGCATTGCAATGTGTCAATGTACTAGCTGTTATGGTAGCAAAACCACATGTACAAATACAGCACGCGCGTTATTGCTGCTACACTTATGGCAATTAGCTCGCAATACAGTGCTCCCAAATATTCTGATATTCCACTATTCCTTATGGGGTGTATCGCTGGTTCATGACAGAAGTGCAGCAAATTTAATCGTTTGGAACAGATCCAAGGATGATACCATATTTCATATATTCCTGGAATTACTGAACTTCACAAATGCATACATAATACATTTTTGAATGGGCAATATGCAATGATGGCTTTTATGCCTGTTGCCACGTTCAAATAGCCAAATACAGTAACCCCGTTCAATACTTGTTACACTTTATAAGGCAACATGTTTTACTTTTCAATATTCATTAGGCAAGAAGAATGTAAGCTTGCAAATACACACTGTCACGTTTGTAGCAAACATTGACGATCGACAGATACCAACTACAACGTATTCAACATAAGAACCAAGTGTGTCAATCGCGTTTGATAAAAATTGCTCATCTCAGATTTTCGAAGTGTAAGAATAGCCTTGTCCTTACATTCACGGCATTCTAGTCTAGTGCATGTTATCAAAGTAAAGGACCAATTTACGTGCGTGTGAACACATGTCTGATCAGCGTCCAGAACTGTCCGAGCGCAACAGAATGCAAAGCAATTACAATTTTTTACCCATGCGATGGGTTTTTTCAACAATAACCTAGAATATTTCATGGTCACAATAGTGGGATAATGGGGTCACATATACATTCAACTCACTGAACGAGATATTGAAGGTTTCTATTAGGAAATCTGCTCACTTAGATGCATTCTGTGCAACCAAGGTAGGGCAAAGAGAGTGAGGCTGTTTCCTTCTGTTCCATACATGTAAGTCAAACCGTGCTTCATTCCTTCACGTGTTATATAATTATTATCGAAGAAATACAAACCCATTTCAATTCAATGATGAATAATTTGCCCACGCTTCGATGATTATACGCTTTGCATAGCAAATGTTTTATTTGTTTTATTCTAGCATCTAACATTCTATCTTTTATGCATAATTTGAATGAATAATGTGTCACATATTATGTGTCCAACAGGCAGTATATGTATTCTCGATTCTATACCAGGTTGTTGCAATAGAGCATATGCATTTACAAAATTATAACGCAGTCTGCAAATATAATAAGTTAATGTCAACATAAGTTTGCTGGCGCTACAATTGTTGTTTAACAATGTATGACTATAATGAACATGACATTAACTTTATTGGCTTAACCTTTAACATTGCGTCAAACCAGCGATCTATCATCGCATTAAGACAACCATGTGTTAGTTGCTATCGTTTGATTGATACAGAGTAAAGCCCCATCTGTGTTAAACCGATGTGACTAAATATTTCAAGCCAGGTGCTTTTAGTGTTAAATGATGTAATTGTACTTAATGGAAACAAGCAGACAATGCTCTGTCTGCATACATGGTTGCTTTGTTGATATAATATTAATACTAGTAGATATTCCAAAAGGTACTGCTGCATATTTGCACAGCTTTCTACCTGAGATCTCAAAGACATTTTCAGGCAAACACTTTGTGATCAAACAATATGTTTCTGGTATCATTAAGTGCTTCAATCTTTTCTATTGAGCAAATTAATTCCGGATCCAAATTATTGAATCGTCATAATGTGTGTGCAGTATTACACGATTTGTGATTATTCCACTAGGAACTAGAGACATCATATGTTTCTATCCAAGGGTATAATAAGTCATAAGTGCAATACTTAGCATGCTTGGTGTGATTCAGTAATTTCGACTGCGTAAAATCGGATGTCGTATCATTCATGCATCTTGATTGACCGTTTATTTTCCTTTGACCTATGATTTAAGGTAAGCTCTTCCAGATCATATTCGATTTCTTTTGTCTTAATGGATATATCAGATTTTAAGTTCCGTATAAACGCTTATGAATATCAAGTTCCTCTTTAATCCCCTGAGGACACGCTGCAAATATAATTTTTATATGCCAGACATTCAGATGTCATTTGATGACTCTTTTGGGAAAAGGAGGAAAAGAAGTTGCAATATCATCGTCTGTTCTCTTATGCATTCCACATTATGTACGCGTGCCTTAGATGTATATTCTCACCTAATCTGCCCATTTTGCTCAAATTCTAAAGCATGGAAGTTTCAAGCATTGAACTTTTTTGCAAAGTTTGATGCTTTTGCAACCGGAAATGACGTCATCAACAGCCATAAAATTACACGATGCAACTAACCATGTCACTGACAACCTTTGACACAATTTTGGTTGCCATGAAGCTCTTATTATTTTATAGGCAATTGAATTTCTTGGATTAATTATCTTAAAAATTGGCGCTTGGGAAAACTATTGATTTTTTACAGCGGAAACAATTTGAAAATTGCGACCTGTATCACATGCCAATAAATGAGCTAACGTACATACATAGTCAGAAACGCGACTGGCCAACGTAACTTGGCGTATGCTAATTCGCCAAGTTAATGAAAGAAGGTATGTACAATATACTGATCAGGTACTTATCAGAGCATACATACGGTCACGCATTTTTGCGTTAAATGAAGTAATTCTACTTCAAGTGAACAATTTATGACAGCAGATAACGCTGTACTTGCATACATTGTGTCTTTGTTGTAATAATTTAGATGCTAGTAGACACGCCAACCGGTATTGCTGTATATATCCTGTGCTTCTCAATGACATATATCGGGCCAACACATTGAAATACCTAACAATGGGATGTGTTTCAGAATGCTATTTCACCCTGTAAGAACTGGATAGAACACTTGGAAGGTAGTTGCTATAAGAGGAGCACACGAAAAAGTGATTATTGGTGGGAAATGTCCCATGGTTGATCCATAACAAAACTTAATGACATACATTATGAAAACAATGTGGCAAACTACATTTGTTGAAGTTTGCTGCTCTGTGCAAGTTAATTAATTAAGCTCATGTGAAAGTGATCCCCATCATATTTTTATTTGAACATAAACGAAACATTGCTATAGTGATGAGTTGTTGATAAGAGAAGCATACACGCCCCGTCCACTGCGGTAAAACTCAAATATGGTGTCGTGCTTATAAAAAGATTTACTCTTTTCTTAAAGGCGACATGAGTTTCTTGGTGAATACATTACTGAATGTTTGGCCACGTTAGCTTTTCGCACCATCATCAGTTGTTTTCAATTACCAGTGCACTTAGGTGATGGAATGTCATTTGTGTAAACAATCTTCCTTGGATACAATCTGAAGTATCTGTCTGTCCTTGCTTCATAAGATATTTACTTGGTTCTCATATACTGAAATAGCTTTATATGTTTTATGGATGCCAATAACATGCTATGAGGCATGTTGTTGGTAGCTATAAAAATACTGACTGTGTAATGACAGCTAAGCTTGACCTGCTCAATAGTTGTTTTCAATTACCAGTGCACTTAGGTGATAGAATGTCATTTGCTAGTTGTAGGTGTGGAAACATGCGTAAACTATCTTCCTTGGATACAATATGAAGTATCATTCTTTCCTTGCTTTCGGAGATATTTACTTGGTTCTCATATATTGAAATAGCTTTATATGCTTCAATGGATGTCAATAACATGCTATGAGGCATGTTGTTGGTAGCTATGAAATTACTGACAGTGTAATGACAGCTAAGCTTGACCTGCACAATCATTGTTAAGGTATTGCATTGGCTATGTAGTACGCGGTAAGAAGCGGGCTGAGAGTTGCTTGTCCAATTTCGCAGAGAAGCGCTTGTTTTTTCCCTCCTGTGCCATGTCAACTTACACATCAAGTAAATCAGCAAAAAACAATTCCCACTGCAGATTTGTGCTTTATTTTAATGAAAGCTCTTTTGATATTAAAACGTAATACTCCTATAATGACCCATCCAATACTATACCAGCTGAGTATAGTTTTAGAAATGTGTCAGAGAATTGGTCGTTCTGTATTTTCAAGAGGTTCATCAGCCTTCGTCAATCCTAGGGAAAGACTGGAAATAAGAAGAAATAACCTATTATATCGACCAGTTTACCCTATTGCTCAAGTCAAAGTTAGCTCACTGAATAGTTTTAAAACCATTCACAAACATATCGTGTTTTTCCACTACACAATAAAATAATAGCATTTATTTCGCACTCATGGTACAGATATTTTATGACGATCAAGTTTAAGTGCAATTTAAGTAATGTTGGACAGTAATGTGCACAGAAAGATAAAATATAGATAAACTGATTCATTCCCTCAATCCCGTGTTTCTCTTTGCCTACCCGTGTATCAAAACATAGTCTATATACTCCAAATTGGTTAATGTAAGGCCTCTCTGACCGACACGACCATAACAACACAGTGTGATATGATATACAGCTTTTGGTGCTCTTTATTCCGCTGGGAACTAGATACGCGATGTGGAGATAATCTCTGTTTACTAGAGTATGTTTTCTCTCCTACGTTGATATTGCATACCATATAATCAGTTAATTGTCAAATTCACCTAGCTCAGACATAGATATAATGTCGAAATGTCTATCAAAATATTAAGGGGCATACGCGAGATCATACGGCACCAACCATATTTTATTGGACGCAGTTGAAAAGACCAAATCTAAAATGATGATTTTTCTCGGCCAATACCTCTAACTATATTGACTGATCCTTAAATTTCCGATTGGCAATAACTGATTTTAACAAATTTCATAATCAATTCGCTATATTAAGCGACAGAGCTGTATATCATTTCAGTGTGCAACGATATCCTAACCCTCTGTTCAATTATATGGCACATCCTGTTCTTTAACAATAATCATACCTACCCATACATGGCACCATCAAGAATGCTGAAATACGTGGATTCACTTCATATGATGCAAAAAAATAATAATACTTTGTAAGAGAATCACATGACGGTTTTCTTCAGCTGGCATTGTTTTTAATCAATTTGTAAATTATATCTGCAATTTCCGATTGAATGATTTAATGACTGGTATCCTGTATGATACTTTAGAGTCAAACTTATTCCAAGATTTCCTTAAACTATCTTTACAGCATATTCGCAAATGCTCCACTGCATTTTTTGTTAAACTGTGTATTTTCCTCCTCCGAGTCAAATTTACTCACATTCCCATAGAGCGACGGAAATACAAGCACACTCTGGTAAATGGAAGCCATTTTAGAACGTATAAATTTGGCGGAAGCTCCACTGAGCTTGAAGTCAGTTGTTGGTGGAGACCACACGAATCTCGATTCAGAAACAGTCTTTGGAACCAATGGATGAGTAAGAAATGTGCTCTCTCTGTACTGTCCACTGAAAGCATGATCGAATGATATCAGACGCAAATGGTGAAGAATTAGGCAAGAGGTTTTGTTTTCTCTTGGACAGATGAATCTCGGGAGGACAACCACACGGTTCAGAATCTGTCCTAAAGCTAATGCATTAATCAGTGCAGCCTTTTCGTGGTTCCATGTCGTCTTCTGGTTCCCAAACCATAAGGGGTTGGAATATGTGAGATACTTCCGTGTAACATCCGAGTAATAACGATCGGGTCCATCGAATTGCCAGTGATGCAGCTCTTTTGCACGGTAGATCTTGGCCGCAGAAGTAATAATCCAGTTATTATGAACGACAAGGCATTCGTGACATGGATTGTCACCTGCGAAATATCTTTTTCCTATATCATAGTATTTCTTACCGCACTGATATTTATTGTCCGGAAGCTGTCGTACAATGATGCCATTTTTGTTTTCCGCTTTTATTGCCAGATTTAGGGCAACTTGATCATCTTTCTTTGTTGTTCTTGCTATTTTATCCATGCGAGTATAAATAGCAATTGACCGGAAGTGTTTCTAATGAAAATAAAGCCAGCGTTGTGTATAGAATGGTCCCATAGGGGGGCCAAGTCACACGTGTTGTTACAAATCGAGGAAATATCTGGCCGTGGATCAGCAAAAAACATCATGTCTGCATCAGTATGTAGTACATTGTATCCCAGGTGTAGAGCATCCAAAATCATAAAGGTTCTCACATTCATCTTCCGAATAAAATCAGCTGTTCCAAAGCTTGAAGCCTTGTTGGTATTGGTATCGTTCATATAATGAAAACACGGCAATTGATCGTGGTCGAGGGCAATGCAGACATTTTCACTGGTTGTAACTATCAAGAAGTTTGAAATGTTATATGGACGCAAGGATGTAATATGGAAGTTTAAAGTCATGTTCATTCCTGCAAAATCAGTAAAGATTAATATGATTGTGTTGTTGACAGCCCGTCTGCTAATTGCAGCATCGTAAGCCAACAATGACACGGTGTTAGTGCTTCTTGTTGTTATAGGCACTCGCTTAGTGCTGAGAACATCAGAGCGAACCGTTGGTGTCGCAATGGTCGAAAAATTAAATTTGATGGTATCTCGGGGAAGTGTATCCAGTCCAAAAGGTTTATTGCCGGCAGTTCTGTCTCTGTTGAAGCCGTTGACGGCCTCACTGTAGAAGGTTTTCAGAAGTGAAGTGCTTTCTGTTTGAAGCATATTCGTGACCAATTGGAGAAGGCAAAGAGAGAGAAGTGTAAACGTCATCACATAGAAGAGGGTCGTCTGTATACCCTGTCTACACCAACCTTAAAACATCAAGGAAAAGCAAGCCGATTAATATATTTGCCTTAGATTTTGAATGGTTTCTGTGACAGAACGGATGAATCGTGGTTCTGTTGTATTTTAAAATTAGATTCAATGTTTTCATGCGGTTCTCTTTCTCATAAGTAGGATACTACTTGTTTGAAATGAGGTCCGTTAGGGCAATCGTAGAGATATTAGTTTGAATTACGATCAGGGTCTGGATATATTACGTGTTTTCGTTTATCAACACAAAACCCCCAAAACGAACCGCAATTGCTACATATTTTACCATTTTTCATATAAGCCAATGGAAATCGGTCAACGATCAACAAATTCGTTTTCCAGGTTTCGATCAAGATAACGGTAAGCGAAAAAATAGATTATTTTAGAGAAACGGAAAACGAGTGGCGCTGCAGTTGGCGGTGTTTTACTGGAACAAACGGATAGATATATGACGTTGACATTTAGACAACTCGTCCAATCGACAGTTCACGTCGGACGTTTCGTCCTTCCTGCAAATCACATACGGGGTAGAGTATGTGTATGTGGGGCTGGTGGGGCGTTTTGTCTGCTGAATTAGTACGATTTTCAAACTCACCGGGATTCATCTTTGTTCATAACATAGCCTTTAGATATATTATGAAGAATTCTAAGGGATACTTTGATAAGCTGCCTTGATAGAATTATAAAAAAAACAATTTTGCTGTTTGGATTGAGATATATGAAATTCGTGAACAGACAATACCTGCTCTACACTAAAAAAGGAAACATGACGACTAAAACGGCTAAGAATCATTTTCCGCAACACATTTTGCAAAAAAATAATTAGATTAATGTCAGAAGGTACCATCGGAAAATGAATAAACATGCAGCAAAAGCATCATATCTTATATCGTCCAGCAGTAGAAAGAAATAGGGAGCGGCCTAGACACGTGTAATGGGATCAAGCACTCCCCTACCCCCCGCCCACAACCGTTTGCTTCTAAAATCAATTCATGGTTACATATTGATAGTGATATATTGTATCTCCAAGCACACGTGTATTGCACAGTTTATGCTTAATACAGGAGAGCAGCCTTCCACGTGTATTATCCACTTGGACCCGAGCTGAGAGATTAAACGTCTGTCAAAAGCCCCGACATGAGACGATATATATGCCCGATAATTAGTGCAGAAGTCGGACCGTCGGTTGGTCGACAAGCAACAAACATATCTAGCCACTGCAGCGCTACTTGATTTCCGTCTAACCTAAAGAAATTATGGGGGGTTTTGTATTATGTTTTTTTGCATGGTAAATTAATCAGTTAATTGCTGATACTTTTTTGTATGCGCATATAAAAACGCCTTACATTCTAGCACATTCTTGTACATGTATCCTTTCCCATCTCATCTAATAGATACAAACTGATGATGTTTGAAATTTCATGTAAACCCAAACATTGTATATTCAGACATTCAATAATTTCAAACCAATCGTGGCAAAATGATCACAACCACTTAATCACCATGGTTATGCGAAGGAAACAAATAGCATCAACATCCGATTGCTTAAAGAAAATCACGCAGAGAGTCATAGTTCCATTGTCTACGTCCATACTAACGCTATCAACAGCCTCAATCATTTTAACACACTGGGTATATTTGTACCATTCGGTGTTATTCCGATCCAATACATCCCCAACAAAAGATACATTCGGGTAGGTCTAATGTGCAAACGAAATCATTAGATATTTCATACTTGTCGGGAATTAATCATTCTTTACTACCTATTATTTAATCATATATGTAAAAGTAACTCATATGGGCAGAATTCATTATACAACAAATAAACAACGAAGTGTTTTAGTAAGTATTGGATAATCAATAAACGTAATATCATTTGCATGATATAGACATTAACAAATCATTCAAGCGATCCTAGAGTATCCTCTATAATCCTTTTTAAACAACTTAATTATATCTTTTACCTCTCAGCACCATCTTGGATAGATTTCCTCTTCCTATCCTTGTATGTCAATAGATTGCCTAACACCTTAGTTTAGACGCAAATGTACAAGAGAGAACTCCTAGTATGTGATGGTTTCGAGTGGCGAAACCACAGCTGTTTGCCGAAAGGCTTGCGTAACAAGGTCTAACACGTGATGAACACTCTATTGGAGGGGGTACACGCCGGTAAATATGGCATTCTGCAACAGACGAGGAAGATGCAGCTTTCAAATACTTGACGCGCCCAATGTGCATTTAGAGTGTTAAAATAAACTCATGTTTGGACACATACGTATCACATCCTTGAAATATATTATTTTTTATCATCAACTTTCTGTGGTGTACCGAAAAAGTTAACACTGCACAAAAGTTATCGATGCAAAACGTCTATGCCGATAAACCAAAGGAGATCATTATCATATTTCGATTGTCTGTTGTATTTTGAAAACAATACGTCTTCCAATGTATATCTTGCTGAATCTTGTATCATGGAGTTCATTGTAGAGCTACAAGTGCTCAGAGATGCAAAACTGCTATGATGGCCTGCAGATAGTGGGTTTAATAAGCGGGTATCTAATTATATATTATTTGAGCACACGTGTATTTAACAGTATATGTTCAATGCGTGAGCGCAGCCCTCCCCATATTTTATCTTCTTAACATCTGTCTGTAGCCCCGACATGGGACGATATATATGTACATTGATTAGCACAGGGAACGAATCTTCGGGACGACAAGTTTGGATACCGTATATAGCCACGGGCTGGAAAATGTACGCCCAGTCCACGGCGGAAAAACTCAAATATGGTGTTGGGTTACTCTGTGCAAAAGCTGACTACAACGAAAATGTGCTTAACGTTTCGTACCCCATGCTAATCTAAGTGCAGACTTCTGTTCACATATGGGGTAGCGTATGTGTATGTGGGGCGGGTGGGTAGTTTTGTCTGTTGAATAAGTATGATTTTAAAACTCACGGGTTTCATTTTTGTCCATAACATAGATATATTTTGAAGAATTCTAAGGGATGCTTTGATAAGCTACGTAGATAGAATTTTAAAATGACGTTTAATGGTATTTAGATTAATGAAATTCGTAAAAAGACAAAACCTGCTCAACACAGAAACACTAAAACGGCGAAGCAGATGTAAAGAAACACAGCAGTAGAAAGAAATAGGGAACAGCCCAGGCAGGTTCAATGGAATCTAGCACTCCCCCATACAACCCCCCCCCCCCCCCCCCCCACACCCCCCGCTCACACACCGTTTGCTCCTAAAATCATTACATGATTGTATATTGTTAATGATAAATTATTTTCGAGCACAAGTGTATCAGACAGTATATGCTTAATGCAGGAGAACAGCCTTCCACATGTTTTATCCACTTGGACCCGAACTGAGGGACGAAACGTCAGTCTATAGCCCTGACATGGGACGATATATATGCCCATTATTTAGCGCAGAGGTCGGACCGTCGGTTGGCCGACAAGTCTGGATACTAACAAACATATCTTGCCGCTGCAACGCTACTTGTTTTCCGTTTAACCAAACAAAATTTTTTGTTTTCGCTTATCGTTTCAAGACCGAGACATGGTAAATTAATCAGTTGCTTGTTTACCCTATTTGTTGGCGCTATTCTATTTCGTTTTGGGGTGTTTTTGTTGTATCGATGAACAAATTGTGAACGAAGGTATATTCACCGAACAATGAGGGCAACATTAGATGGGCACATATTTGTCCCAACAAAACCGCCTGAAATAATTAAACCATGGTCAACTGTTATAATACTATATCTAGCTTAAGTTCCCCCTGCCACTCACATTCATTATCAGCACGATATGGCCCGCGCTTATCCCATTGGTTAATGGCTAACGAGTCCACTGCCTCATGGGGGCTTGTTAGGCGAGAGGCCGTGGTCCAGTAGCGTGGGTTGGTCAAAGTCCTCTGGGGTATCCAACCCCCGGGGGACTATATAACCAGTCCGCGCATATAAAAAAGGGGAGAACTATCTAGCAAAGAGACGAAGGTATCTAACTAAGATTCTGATCGAGATTCCAGAAAAGCTAATAAGCTTAACTTCAATAAACAACAAGAATTCTACTCCTGCTTATGTCTCCACTCATGCAACTACAGGCAGCAACGTTTCCTATAACGAAGAAGCGCGCATAAGCAAGAAAATTAAGTATAATACAATGATAGCAATATGATGAAACCTTTGGTAGCTTCACGAAAGAGTCGATATCAAGCTTCTTAGTTTATTCTGTTTTAAAAGGCTGGAAGACAGAAAGTTGCGTCTACGTCCAAGTAATTAAATAACAACGCTATCTACAGCCTCAATCTTTTTAACCCCCTGGATACATTTGTACCGGTGTCATTCCTATCAAATACTGCTTCCACCAAAGATATATTTTGGTTGGTCTAATGTGCAGACGAAATCAATAGATATTTCATACTTGTCGGGAGTAAATTATTCTTTACGAACCATTACTTATTCATATATGTTACAGTAACTCATATGGACAGAATTCATTTTACCACAAATGTTCCATTTTACCGCAAATATACCAAGTGTTTTAGTGAGTATGCGGCATATGGTATTAATCAATAGACTGGCTGGCTTCTTCTTCTTCGTCGACATCGTCGTCATCAAAGCTGACCGAGGGCTTTTCCCATGACAAATCGACACCATCATCATCTTCCTCTTCCGGCTCGTCGTCGTTGGATAGTTGGGCATTTATTTTTCGGTGTAGTTGTTTAAAACCGTCGCTTCGGCTGCCCAATTACCTACTATTTCGACCCAATTATCGAGCTCCCTCTCGCTCTCGTCGGGTAAGGTGAGCTGCATGACTTTCATGGTGGTGGTAGTGGTGGTGGTCTTATGCGACTTGGAGCCGGTTAGCTTTTGCCAGGGAAATTTTTCTCTCTCTCTATCTCTCTCTGATGGTGGTTGTTGTTGACCTGATGCAAGAGCGTCGCGGGCGTGTCGGTAGTAGAAAAGGGAGGAAGCCCAATATTCTCCAAAACCCATTGGGAAAACGGAACCCCACCCTTAAGCTTATATCTACTAGTCTGGAAACGGGTCGAGCACGTCCATCCACGATGGTCTCTCAAGATTTTTGTGTTTCATAAGTCCGAAGTCCGAAATCTGAAGTCTGGTTATCATTCATTTGACACAGCTAGCGTGTTGATTAATAACTACATTTCTCACAGTGGCGCATAATCGCTCCATATAAATACACTCATTTATCTGTTTGTAGCGCTTCATAGCAAGGATGCTATCAGCAAACGGACAAAATGCTTAATTCATTACAACCAACGACCTGTGTCGTCTTTGTTTATCAGCATCACCTGTGGATTCAAGCGGTTTGTTTTAATCATAGTCACACATTTCAACAACTGCACATCTAAACGATGTCATGAAGTGTGCTTACGGATATACGGATACACGTGCGATTGCAGTTGATTTGTGACAAACAGCGATAAGTGAGCCTCGTTGGGATTTCATTTCATACGTGTCTGGGTAGTGTACTTCCAGGTGTAAGAATGTTTGATGGAATGTTCAACACCCAATTAAAAGTATATTTTCATACTCAATCAAATAGCATCACACGAATGATATCTTGTACAATTGCCGCACTTGGCATATTGACATAATGATTCGGTTAC
The DNA here is from genome assembly GCA_034190875.2 of Urechis unicinctus. Classification (NCBI taxonomy): domain Eukaryota; kingdom Metazoa; phylum Annelida; class Polychaeta; order Xenopneusta; family Urechidae; genus Urechis; species Urechis unicinctus. The sequence goes on along the minus strand of CM067350.1, from coordinate 36,971,497 downwards.
GGCAATTATGGCAAGGCAACTAGTAAAAGTACCAATGCCGTGAAGGACAGTGTTGTTTGGTGTGGTGAGTGAAGGGTGTGGCGTAGGTAGTTTTGAGTCGTGTCTGAGGGACATAACACATTTAATCAAGTGGATAATAAATATATAACTTTGTGGACAGTCTTTGCCAATGGCTTTGTACCACCAATAACTAAACCAACAATGTCAACCGATTAAGCCAATCTTATTGGCCACTTTTAATAAAACAGGGTAAACACACGAATGGATTAATTAACTATATTTCGATCATGAAATAGCAAAAGGAGAGCATGCAGCAAGTGGCGCTGTAGTCCGAGGTGTATTACTTGGTTCTAGTAGCAAAATAGGTTTGTTGGTATCTAGAATTGTTGTCGAACCGACGGTCCGTCCACTGCGCTAATTAACGGACATATGTATCGTCCCATGTCGTGGTTATAGACAGACGTTTCGTCTCTCAGCTCGGGTCCAAGTAGATATAATATTCAAAAGTCTGCTCTCCTGCATTAAGCATATACTGTTCAATACACGTGTGAATGAATAATATATATCACCATCAATATTAAGCTATGTATTGATTTTAGTAACAAACGGCTAAGAGGGGCTGTTGTGTGTGTGTGTGTGTGTGTGTGTGTGTGTGTGTGTGTGTGTGTGTGTGTGTGTGTGTGTGTGTGTGTGTGTGTGTGTGTGTGTGTGTGTGTTGTGTGTGTGTGTGTGTGTGTGTGTGTGTGTGTGTGTGTGTGTGTGTGTGTGTGTGTGTGTGTGTATCAACGGATAGATAGACGTTGCTTCAGCTCTACGGTCGTTGTCGGACGGATCGGTCGCCGAGGGATGGGGGTCCACGGATATATCAGATAGCTAGTCTTCTCTGAAGCTCCACAGATATTATCGGACAGACAGCCTTCGGTGGCTCCACGGATATGGTAGGATAGCTAGTCGTTGCTTCAGCTCCATGGATATGTCAATCGGATCGGTCTCTGGTCCACAGTTACGTTGGATGGATAGATGTCACCGGGTTCTACGGATATCATTAGATAGATAGACGTCGCTGGCTCCACAGTCATGTCGGATCACTGTCGATGGCTCCACAGTCATGTCGGATCCCTGTCGATGGCTCCACAGTCATGTCGGATCCCTGTCGATGGCTCCACAGTCATGTCGGATCAATGTTGCTGGCTCCATGGATTATCAGACGGATTGGTCGCTGGCTCCAAATGTCGGATGAATAGATGTCGCTGGCTTCACGGATATTTTGGATAGATAGTACGTACGACTACCGGATCACCGCGAACTAACCAACGGAGAGGTGATCGGCTATCATTTTTGGCAACTTTGGTCATGTACGGCAAAAGGTGACGTCAAGCAGCCATCATCCGCCGACCGACTTTCAATTGAGCCGCCAACGAGATCTAACCGAATATTTATTAAAGAACGACCATCAGCTGACCCAAATATCCGTGAAACCGCCGCCATTGACAAACAAACATCCGTCAAGCATCGACAATGGGCCGACTAGCTGACCAAATATCCGTGGAGCCAGCGACATCCAAGCCAAACATGCATGCAAGCATTAGCGACGACCAGCTCTTACCGTAGACAGGGAAACGCTCGTCTACCAGTGTTCGACGAGCAAGCACGACTGTCATCGACAGCGCCAAGGAGGCTGCAGAGGATCACTGAGCACATGGCTTAGCGCGTCTTGTAGAAAATCACCAGGAAAAGGTCGTCGTCTACTGCTCCACCACCAAAGAGGCGAGGATCATGAACATCCAGTTGAACGAAAACAGGGCCGGCATTATCCCCAAGTCTTCCCTCATCACTCGCACATTGATGATGACCATCGAACACCAACTATTCCGCGGCCTTTCAGACCTTCTGCCTCAGGATCAGTTGCTCTTTCAGCAAACCCGGCCAGTTCGACGTGGCATTTGGTTTCTTTAACTTTGGTCCCCACACCCCGAAGGTGTCCGACATGGTGCAGCTGGAGGCGCATTTGAGAACCTGCCAGGACCAAATCTTAAAGATGATCGTACCAGCTTCGGCGCACATCAACAGAATTCTTTACGACCTCTTCAACCATGTGATCGCACTTACCAGAATCGTCGGCTTGTTGATCGTGCCTATCACGTCAGCGAGTTGTTACACAAAGCTGTCAGCCGTTTCCCAGAGCTGGCCAGGTCGGCCATGAGGAAGAGCTCTTGCGTGGGTTCGCCTCGTCTGACACCAGAGAGATGCCCACGTACACGCTGGAAACTCAAGCCAAGAACGCGATCACCTACAACTGACCCATTGCCAAATTCACTAAGTGACCCAGAGAACTGACGGACGAAGAGGCGGAGAGGATTGTGTACGGTCGCACACCGATTTATGTCTGCTTTTCTTACTGGTTAAGCCGGTCATGTCCAACCGTAACAACCATGGAGTCTTCGATGTCAAAACTGTCCAACCGTCTTAACACGTACATCACACTCATTGAGAGCATACATAGTTAACATAAAATGAGTTACGTGGTCTGGTATTTCTTACAAAGTCCCGGGATTTTACCGAAATGGCATAAAAAGCATTGAGCTGTTTGCTGTTGCATTGATACAAAAAAGCGGACTTGAAGTACATGCTGTTGCAATACCGTCAAATATGACATTCTATTCTTCCAAAAATAATAATGAGACGCAGACACTTGCAAACATGTATTTGGTTCCTCACTCTACAAATATTGGCTGCTGGGTTTTGAAAGTCCAACAAATCCTGCTTGTGCTCTGGCGCTAGAACCACAGCTTGTATAAATAAAAAACGCATGATGCTTTAGAACTTTAGCTTCTGGGCATTTTTGTGAGATGGTTTAATAAGCAAATAAGAATTATCGGATTGGTAATTTACAACTGCAATTCTTTTACACAAACTACTGACGTACACATCATATTTTTGTTGTCCGTTAACTCAAAACCTGTATGATTGCAGACATGTATGATGTCCATTTACTTCCTAGGTTTAGTAGGTACATTGCTCTCTGACATCGTGTCTATCCCATGATGTTTTACAGTACATCAATCCTCTACAATATTGCTGTAATGGCAATTATAGCAGTTCATGTCATAGATATCGATCTTTTATATAAGTGTTGTAAAAGACCCACGTATCGTTCAATGTAGCAGCCGATAGGATTTTACTCTATCTACGTCCCATGAACTTAAACCCTGTTATAGAGCATTTATATTTTGCTGCATCTAGAAGAAACATCGATTGGGAAGAACACAAGGAATTAGTGTTATCTGCCTGGAATTGGTGTCATTGGTGTCTGATAAATTCCCTGATAACATTGTATTCGGCGGATCAAATATTCTATTTAATGGAATGTTGTGATGTATAATAGGACCATACGTAACACATCATGTATCATATAATACATATTATAGTCAACTAACATAATCTATTGCAGCTCGTTTTGTATATGCGTCAAACTTCTGCCCTACCCATTTGTATGTGAAGTTTTCTTCTAGTAAAATGTTTTTAGTATTGGCGCAGGGACTTAGAATATGATTGGTGCAAGGTTGGCAACTCACGTCTATGAGATTCAAATGGTTCAATTTCCCCGACCCTACGGCTCAATCGTATCGTGTTGGTCTTTCCTCGATGCAAATTGGACTGGCGATAGGCAACGTTATGCAACGGTTACAACGGTTAAAGTACATATACTGCATACCACACTCGGTAATCGAATGCATAGCAAACATGGACTGTTTGTAGCCGCAATCGTCACCGTCCCTATTGTTTGTACATGAGCTATGATTGAACCACGTAATTGCACGCAAATGATGTGTCTCATTTGGCGTTTAATATCAATTAACACGGTACAGCTTCATTGCAATATGAAGGAAATTTATTCGTATTCCACGGAGACGTAAGGCCTATTCGATTTGTCTTGTTTTTGATAGCTAACATGTCACAAGTTATATGTACGCCAGTGATAAGCATTGTCTTGTGGTTGTTTGCTTGTCTGTAGCGTTATTGCTTGTCAGCTGCAGAAATGCGGGAGCAGAATTCTTTCACGCATTGAGACACACGAACTAAACGAAAACGAAACGATCAATTATAGGATTCACATTTTGTCTTTTGTGACTAGCTGTTCTTGGGATTTATTGAGATACGAACGTATTAAACCTGGTCTGAATGCACGGTAGAGAAAGCTGCTATGTATGGAAACGAAAATTCCTTTAATCGTTCCTTGAACTCATTCCAGTGAACATGGTATAATTTATATTCCTTCATATTCTATCGCAATGGCAGTCATCAATCTATATTTGTTACATTTGTGTACATTATTCCACATATATTCTGATGTGACAAAGCTCAGTGCGATAGCCATGGTCACCCCACTAGGATAATACCATATAACGCGACTGGCTGGCATCTAACATAGGGTCATCATTGCGTCGTTTATCATCCCACCGCTTCTGGGTGATTATTATGTCAGGTTTGGCCGTAATCCCTAGCACCCATTGATTGTCCCTAGGGTTTAGTGTCTAACACCCCCGGCCGCACATATTAAGACCCAAGACATTATCCGCTGTCAGATCGTTTTTGTTGTCCGTTAAACAACGGCCGATAACAGACAATAGCACTTATTAGTTTTTATAAAACGTCATAGGAAGGGGACAGCCGTAATTATACTATGGCTTTCCTACACCCGTTGATACCCGTTACAAATCAAATCGGTATTGGATCAATAGACTTCTATGAAATCCAGTAAAATGACCGACCCGAGTGCATACTTGAGCTGTAAGATAATAACGATGGTCTTTTGTCGAAAATCTCTCAACAATAGCTGCTTTGGTCGATTGATGCATACAGCTGCAATGAATTTCGCCTACGTGCGTAAGTGATGTGTTAATCATATGAAGGTTTGGACAAGCTACAATGTGTGGTCACGCAATAGAAGAGTTGTTTTCAAATGTATTATATTGGGGACATATATGCCTCAACAGCATCAGCTCTTATGGCAAATGCCACGTCGTCTTTATTGATTCACTAATTTCCTCTAGCCAAGGTAATTATTTACGTTGTCATGCAAAGGGACCAACCCTCAATATATAATGAATACCAAATCCATGTCTTAATAGCATAGTGCTTACATGTTTCTAAAGGTTAACTAAGCCCGTTTGTGACATGCACTGAAATATAGATGCTATTAACATCAGCTTTGCTTAAGGAAATGTATGTGACATGCACTGAAATATAGATGCTATTAACATCAGCTTTGCTTAAGGAAATGTATGGTGCTAGCTTTCTGGCGAGTCTGGCAAGACTCGGTCTTATTGTGGTCATGGATATGTAAAATAAAATGACATTCTGCAACAAAACCCGTCACCTTCATTCTGGTAGCTACAGACTACGAATGCAAATTTTATTATTGTTGATAAACAAATTGACAAATACATAACATTCACACATGAATTAATGTATTTTGTTATTGTTATGCTTAAATCTAATGGTATCATACCACATTGTCTGTGACATATACGTTCTGTGATCTGCCTCATGAATGGTATATGGTGCAATAACGCCGCAACTACTTGATCATTAGTGCATATAACAACAGGGTGTGTGAACGATCACCAGAGCCGTTACCTAGTTACATTTTCTTGTCCGTCTTCAACGGGTCTATCTCCTAATCGGTCACACACACTACTTATCAACGGCTAATATGCTGCCAAGATTCTAGATGCATATTGATTGACTCATAAATTCAGTCTATTCACAAGATGAATACGCCAAACCCTTATATTTCATTAATCTAATACACCAAAGACTGATAGGCAGACATCCTTGCGATAGCATACCAAACGGTTATATACAACACAAATATAAATACTATAAATGTGTACAAGATGTAATTGCATAAAATAAAAAGCTCACAATGATATCAATGGCGTGACACGGTCGAAAATTCAAATAATGCAAGATATACCAATCATCTGAATCCAGTGGTTAACCATAATGTGCTGTTGTCAATATCGTAACTCTTAGGATGGTAAGGCTACGCAATGTGATGGTTAGGACAAAGTAATGTGGGTGGTAAAATAACTTGTCAGTTTCAGTTAGTGGAAATATATCTCCCATCACGCAGTCAATTAGTAACAGTTTTCATTCTAGTTGTATGTTTACAATCAATCACTATTGGTTCGATGCTTGCATGTCAACCCAGAATGATCATTCACAAAGGAGTTTGCCGTTATCTGATCACAGTTCCTCAGTGAATGCAGGACCAGGCGCCACAAAAACTAATGTTCATTAATATTATTTCTTATGCTTTTGCGAAGCTGAGATAGATCGATATATTGACTTTCATGGCACCAGAAAATGCACATTCTAATCCTCTTTATAGGCTCTTAATTTATATCACATTCAAAGCATGTAAAATATATATCATAAATTTCAAAAATAATCCCTCGCCTATTGTCATTACGGCCACACCATATTTGATGATCGAATTGATCTTCAATTTTTCCCGGACAACAGTAATTATATTGTAAGGTAAGTATGCATAGCACTGTATGTGTTTATAAGCATAACGTCGCGAATTTATTCATTTGATAACGGATCTCGATACATTTCGGCAAAGGTGCATACAAGTTGTGAATTATAACACAAGTACACACCTTCTCTTGCCTGGCGGTTAGTCTTAGCTTATTCATTGATCAATTCAAACAGACACAGAGAAGATAGACATTGGAGCTCCCAAGGTTGCATAGCGCTCTTTATATGTAATTTCTAAGACTATGTGTTATTTGTGTAAACGATGCTTTCAGTAATTTCAAAATATAGCGGCGATATATAAATATAAGGTATTAATTATGCCTGGCAATTGGCTCGCAAGAAATGTGCTCTGCATTTCTCGACGCATCATACCCATCGAAGACAGATAAATTAATCAAGGCTCAATTATGACTTATTGCCCAGGCTTGGACGAATACTTGATGTGAATTGCAAATTGTTTTTCCTTTGCAAACCAGTGTATTAAATACATACTACACATACATAATTCGTTTAAATATTCTGGGACATATCACGTTTTGTAAAATACATTTTACGTTTCCGTTATTCAGTGTAAGGTTTATTTGATAGAGCGTTCACGCATATATAAACTAAGAACTACGTTATCAAATATTACAGTCTCCAAATATAATCTTAGCGCTGGTTTGCTTAAGCTACCCTTGTTGATGGTACTTGAATGACGATAAAAGACACCGATATTAGCAATAAATATTACATGTGCAGACACGTATAAGCCTCCGACATGATCATGACAAATTGTAAAGCTTCACTGATGCTAACAAAACGTGACCAAAGTTGTGAAGCCAGTTGCTTGCGGTGCTAAATGAATGAGACTTACTTGATATGAAGAGACATTATATGGCTATCTATGTATTTGCTGCTCTCGTTATGCTCTCTTGTATCATCAAGCCTCCGTCAAGTTTTTCCTAGATCAAATGTTTGGAACATCAGGAGCAAGTGTTTTAGTGTGTGCTAGTTATGAGCTTCCCCTTGTATGAAACATATCCTCGTTATTCCACAAGGAATGACAAATTCATGCATTTTCCACCTAAGGTGCAATGAGCATGAATCATAATACTTAGCGATTTTGGTGTTATTTCCTTTATGTAAAATACGTTGTTAATCATATTCAGTGTCGTCTGTCTTCAAGTACATGTTAGATTGTTCCCTTCTTGGGATTTTTTCTCAGAAGGGAAATTGCAATTTCAAATTCTGTTATCTCATGCATTCCATATTCTGTGCAAGTGCCTCATATGTAAGCACTCGTTTGCTCTTTCTACATTACTCACAAAAGCGCCCTTATTTCAATATCGCAGCACGACACATAGTTTGTATTTTGTTATGCTCTGTGTTTTTATGCATATAATAGGAATCTATTCTATGAATCGATCTTGTCTTATCTTATTTTTCCCGTCCTTTCGGTTATTGTAATTGTGCATCTTATTATGTGTCAACTGCCTTCATGTTTATATCAGATTGCCAGAATTGTAAATATGTTCATAAATATCGAATACCATATAGTAGCACCGTAAAATAAATCGAATCGTGTGATTATTTCTTGCCATTAAATGTTGACTCCTTCTGTATCAACGGTTGAAGTTGTTCTGTGGATGATCTGCAGTGTCTGCCCGTTTTTACGCCTGATCAACAACATTGAAACTACAAGCAGCGGTTCAATCATAACGCACACCATTTAACAACAATTGAAAGTACTATAGCATTACCAAACAAGACCCAATAACTGTTTTGAGATACCTTCTGTGTTCCAATCCTTAGCCCAGACAGTTATGCTACATACAGGGCTAACATTGACCAAGATGAGTTTCATGAACATATACTTGGGTTGGTTACGTCGCACGCTGTGATACGTTAATATAACCACTCTACCTCTGTGCACTGCTTCAATTGATACACACGAATCTTGATATACATGTTAACGTCAGCCTATCGACAAACAAAAAGAAGCGTATTAACTTTTTACAGAGATTTGCAGGTCCGTTTGGTGATGTGTGGCATACGTGAAAATACCTTTCGATCCATTGGCGCCCTGCATAGGGAGACGAGCGATAAACACATATATGCAGTATTGTACTGCATAATCCAATCAATAGCATTGCCTCTATTATGTTAAGCAGCTCCATGAGGTCACAACTCGAAGCGAGAAACTCTCCATTCCTAATTAAACCCCAGCCCTAAATCTGCCAATGTTAATGGGTCTCCCCGGAATCTTGAGTCATCATTTATATGATTTCATCCATGTAATATTTTATATGCCTCCATGAAATGCTACAACGACGTCTTAACACTGCCTCCGCCGTATACTGCGTTGCAAGCATTGAACAAAATTGTCCTTTACTGTCTTGTTACCCTTACTTGTTGCCGTACCCATGATGGGTGGTATCTAATCACTCAAAGTTTCTCAGAATACACCGAATCTCTTGAAATCAATGTCTGACGAATACTCAATATTCAAGCGTAGCCATCCTCTTACTAGATATCATCCGTATGGTGCTTTTTCGTTGCGTATGAGAACACGCTTTTATTTGTGTTGCAAAGCGTCAGCCCATTAAATATTTCAAAACCTAGTAGTATGTAAAAAGTCGTAAACGCACTTCATGACTATGTTTTTATGAAATACCTCTACTCTGTCTGGTTATGGTAATACCTGCTACTCTGCAGATGACGCGGTAAGACAAATGCGAGAATGAGTGCAGATCCAGACGCAATGAAATATGCAAATATGTCGTTTGATACAAATGCTACGACGATCCAGTACTTTTAAAAGCAATAAATGATGCATTATGTTGGGCGTTTGCGCTGATGATAGCATCCTATGCTACGATGCGCTGTCAAATGATATAACCAGACTTAATCCATACAATATCCTTGTGTAATGAAACACAGGAACCTTGATAGTCGATTATATTGCTGCTATGAACAGCTGTGGTTTTCTTTAATTCAATACCTTGACACGTCTTGCATGCCAAAAAACCAATTGTGCTTTGCGCAGAGAAAAGATATCCAATTAGAAGAAATCCATCACTTAACACAGTAAATGCCACTAAAGAGTAAGACTATCTATTTCAGTAGTTTTATTAATAACAATTGATTTAAGCTTTCTTGTCTAGATAGAGGGCTGATTCAGAGTGAAGCAAGCAGAAATATGATAGTCGGGGCTCCGCAAAATGCAATTAAATGAACATTTTTTTAGCTTAAAAGCATCAATATCACCGATAGCATACATGGATTATTTGTAGGTGGATATTCTTCATGTCCCAGCATTGCTTACAAAACTCTCGGTGCCTTGCACAACGTTCATTGAACTGTTTGTTGTTGCATTGAGAAAAATGCATTTCTGGGTCAACTTTAAGTGTCTGCTGTTGCAATACTATACTGTTCTTACACAAAACAATTATTGGACGCGGTCACTTGCAAATATGTATTTGGTCCCTAACACTAGAAATATTTTCAATTGGGTTCTGAAAGACCGACGTATGCCTCGTGCTCTGGCGCTAGATCCACCACTTGTAATAATGTGAAAAGCGCATGAACGTTTAGACCAACACCGAAGCTTCTGTTCATATTTGTGCAAGGCTTCAGTATGAAATAAGAAAGATTTTATAGATTATTTAGAACTGTGATTTATTTACACATAAAACTAACATATGCATCCCGTTAGTGTTTATGGAAGCGGACAGGTTTGATATTGATCGACATATAAATCATTATTTACACATTTCCCTACAGTAGCCGTGTTGGAGCAGTTGCAGACTGTCGTTTGCCTTATTGAACATCCACAGCGATGCCTGTTTGTGGTATTACACACATAGCGCCGTGTTGACGACCTCGATATTGTGAATACATGCATATATAGCTGCATCCCAAAGGACCATTGAAACCAAACATATATTTGGCCTACGAATAAATATGCATAATTGGTTATCCCCGGGGCCTTCCGGATGTTTTCTGGATATTATAATGGATCGGTAAAATATACATACGAAGCGAGCGAATTGACGCTGATCATCTTAGGGAATCGGTCGAACTGTGATAGCATTTCATTCAGCAAGAGTCAGTTAGTGATATACAACAGAATAAGTCTGTCCTGGGATTACCATACTCCACGACAATTTGATAACGACATCAAATATATTTGCAAAGAAGCCAAAGGCTGAATAGCTAGGCATTTGTACTTGATACTTCTCTGCGTGATTGCGCAATGTTTTACAAAAACTGGTTTGAACGACAGCCTGTACTGTCTGTGGCTTTAAACTGGCCATTTATTTCCCTTTCTCCCTCCAGTGTGGTGACACAAACGTTTACATTTGTAATATGAAGTCCAAATGTACTTTCGACTCGATGTCCTATGAAAACCCAGAGTTGAACGTTTTGTGGACGTAGTTGTTAACGATATGTGTTTGTTATTGATCTTACAGAATGTGAAGGAATCTTATATTCTTATTACCATGACCTAAGCAAAATTCGTCGGGCAAATATCGGTTTCAATTACCCACGTTAGCTGGAAAAACCACCCGTCTATTGAATACGCATGGTTATCAATATCTATGCGTCAAGCATACCGCACATTTCGGACAAACACATGCAATCAGTCGATGCACATCTATAAAAGGCATGTGACGATTATACCCACATATCAATAGCAAAAAAGTACATGTTCTTGTTAATGTTCCATAATTCCCTCTTTACGCATGATGCACAAGTTACTCTTAGTTATTCAAAGCAACGTGTACTTGAGATTATCTCCAAGGTTTGAGACAACAAAATGTTGAACCAAGCCCACCATCGCCACTTAATCAACAGCGAATCAATCGCGCGTATGTGAGGCTAGATGTGTCGTCAATTGGGTAATAACAAACACCGTTGAATGCTAGATGCAGCTTTTGGCCGATATCTGCCTAACGGGACACACAGCTATTCGGCTCGAGAATCAATGCAATGTAAATTATACACATTATTATTATGATAAAAAATTCATGATATACATTCAATAATCAGTCACAAAGGTTCTGTTATGAAGCTTGCTCTCTCACACCGTATCTGTCCATTGATATTCTACCATATATTTATACCCTAGAATGTTGTTATGATGACATGGTGTAGATTTATTGTATTACTAGTATATCATCCAAACATCGCTCGTATGTAGCTGTCGACTTCACTATACTGCATCTCGGCGCTGTGAACTTAAATCTTGTCCTAGAGCTTTTATATTTTGCACGTATGTCTTGGCTATAGGCTTCCACGTTGTATTTGTTAAGTTGTCCTTTCGATTGACCATCTATAAGGTGATGACGTTATGGCGAGGCTATACATGTTTGATAGCATCTATCATATTCTATTGCAGTTCGTTTTTGTATCTGCGTCAAACTTCTGCCATACCCATTTGCATGCAACTTTTTCTTCTAGTCAATGTTGTAGCACTGATTCCCTCTGACTATGGAACAAAGAATGTGATTGGCTGCCATGTCGGCACCTCATGTCTATGAGGTTAAAGTGATTACCTTTTCCCGATCCTGCGGCTTAATGGTATCGTGTTGGTCTTTCCTCAATCAAAATGTGACTTCACGTCCTGGAGATAGCAACGGTGTACAATGGCACTTCGTCCTAAAATGTCAAGTTGTGAGCAAGGTTGGGATCAATTATCTCATTCAATTGTAGGTTTGCACGGCAACGATCAAATATAAGCACAACAAGACTTGAAGTACAAACTACCTGTTTAGCTAGTATATTACAAATTGATTCAATGTGACAATACATATGGTCCAAAGCTACTTCAACGAATGAATGTATGTATGTATGCGTGCATGTATGTATGAATTTATGCATGCATGCATATATTGCCTTATGATGATGTATGGTGCAATGACGCCGCGACCACGTGGTCATTAGTGCATATAACAACAGGGTGTGTGAACGATCACCACAGCCGTTACCTAGTTACATTTTCTTGTTCGTCTTAACAGGTCTATCTCCTAATCGGTCACACACCACACTTATCAACGGCTTATATGCTGCCAAGATTCTAGATGCATATCGATGGACTCATAAATTCAGTCTATTCACAAGATGAATACGCCAAACGCTTAAATTTCATTAATCTAATACACCAAAGACTGATAGGCAGACATCCTTGCAATAGCATAGCAAACGGCTATATCCAACACAAATATAAATACATATATAAATATATACGTATGTTGCTACTATAGCTGTATGCAAGATATGCTTGTATACAATAAACAATTCACAATGATAGCAATGGCGTGACATTGTCGAAAAATGCAACTCACCCATAATCTGAATCTAGTTGTTAGCCATCATATGCTATTGTCAATAACACAACCTTTAGGATGGAAACGTTACGCAATGTGACGGTTGGGACAAAACTTCTAGACAGGAAAAATCCAATAGTAATGTGAGTGATAAAAGCACACACCCTGTCAGCAATGTCGGCTATTATGCCAGTTATCACCTTAAATTAGCCAAGCAACCGCCAAAACTAAATAAATTATAGTCTTACAGTTATTTACACAATATTATTTTACATCCAACAGATGCTGATGATCACACAGAGCTCGTGATCGTCATTTGATCGTATATGAAGATGAAGATGCCACCGTTATATTCCAACATATTATAAATGCCTACTGATATCAATGTACCGAGGAAAGTATATATTCCTGACTAACTACAAAGACCTCAATGCAGTCATTCAAAACTTGATAACGTGCTTAATTCATCAAAACTACTCAGTATTTAGTAGACAAGAGCAAGTTCAAACGTTACATCAATGAAGTGGCTCATTATCGCTTTATGGGTGTCCAAAAAATTTCGATACCTTATGTAGTATGATATTCAAATGCACAAAGCTACCAAGATGCTTAATCACGCTACGTCATGCTTCTTACAAAACCTTTACGATCGCGAGGTACCAACTGCACCGTATTCAATATGCGAACCAAGTTTGTCATTCGCGTTGGATGGAAATCCCTCATCCCATCTTGTCAAAGTGTAAGAATACTATGGTTAGACTATCCGGGTGCCACACAATGCATAAAAATGATTCTTGAAAACACTTTATTAACACATGCGATGGTGTTCAACCACAATAATGGAGGATTGACAGCTGGTTCCATCAAGCTGTTGTGCAACGACGAGTTAAGCAACTTTAAAAGGTGGCTTCGACAATGTTTTTAGTGATATTGGTCAAGCTATATTCAGAAGTGCCAAGGTATTCATTTGCTTACTGTAGCGTCACGGTGTGGGTAATGTATCATGTCATTATCTCTGCTGTGCCATAAAATGCAGTTCAGAACGTAACTTAAAAAACAAAAACAATCAGGTGCTGCTTCGCTTTACTACTTAGCATTAAAAACTGTGCCTGGTATTTTCGAGTGACTAATGAGTTTATTGAGCCTAGCATAATTAGGCATGCTATGTTTCCACCAAACGGATTGCGTGTGATTGCAAATTGGGTCCGACTGAATTCGTTGTTTTGAACTGGTTTAGCCCGGCCCAGATATTATCAAGGTGAGTCATTGAATGTTTCCATACGGCAATCAGCTTGTGAGGACATGTTCTGTGTGAAAGGGCAACGAGATTGATACTACGCAGTTCCGAACTAGATTACTGCTGTTATGTTACAGATGCAATTGTCAAATCGAATTGAATGGGATGAACAAAACAAGTTTGATATAATCGGGTTTCTTCTTTCCCACCACACACCATATAAATACCATCGCAGAAAGACAAACCCATTACACTCGATGATGCATTATTGCTCAAGGAATCATCTTACAATCTTTACATATATAATTCGTATGAATGTTTTGTAACAGATGTTTTTGACGACAGGTATACGTTTCCGTGATCCAGTGCAGATTTATGTTTATAGAGCGCACATGCATATACAAACCATGGGCCCCATTGTGAAATAACACAGCCTGCAAATATTACAAGTTTCTGTCAACGTTGGTTCACTGATGATAACAATGAAGATGGTCGTTTTATGAAGATAAAAGTTATCGATTTTATTATTAAACATTACATTTGCTTAATTTCCATAATCAGTTGCAAACCAGCGAGGCATCAGCACAAAAAGAGTTACGTGTTGGCCATCATGACAAAAAGAAAAGCTTCATTAATGCTCACAAACGTGACTACCAGATATAGAGGCGATTGCTAAGTGACGTAAGTATACTTGATATGGAGAATATATGATAGCAGACAATGCTGTGCTTGCATACAAGATGGCTATGTAGAAATAAGCGTCATATTATGTGCAATCTGCAGATTGTCAGAACCGTTAAACTGTTTAAAAATTTTGAATCCCTTATAATCATACCAGGACATGTGGTTTTTTTTTCAAAATCGAATTTGCGATATCATATCATGTTCTCTCGTGCATTCAAAATTCTGTACGTGAGCCTTATGTATGCATTCATTTTTATGGGAAACGCAGTTATTTTACTCAAAAAAGGGAAACTCGCAAAATTTGATTCTGGATGTATGTCTCTAACTTGCGCGCCTTCATATGCGCTAAGACAAAGCATCCCAAAATATGTCTGCTTGGGCTCTTCTCGGTTGAAATAAACGTCATTCATTGTGATACACAGCCTGTATGACATCGCTGTCAAAACGTGATTAGAACACGGCTTCGAGTGGCAACAGGGGTACATGCTATGACAATGTCTTCTAAGCGTCCATCTGCGTAACATCGTTCTCCATTATAACATGACTGCAATAGGTAGATAATGCAGTCGTAATCTAGTAGAGGGAACAGCCGAATTCCAGACTCCTCTTCACCAGATTGGTATTGACTTTTGATACTCAAGTCTTTTTGGCACGCCACATATTTCACAGCTTGTCTGTAACACAACAGCTCTTGAGTTTGTTGTGCGGCAAAGACATGGAATATATAATTGTTGCCTGGCGATTTCTGTCCCCATCAACGAGTTGTTCTGTATCGGTTCGATCATATTACTGTGGATGATCTGCAGTGTCTGTCTATTTTTACAGGTATTCGCATAATGAACACTAAAAGTAGCGTTTTTCTGATTGATTCAATCATAACGTACTTACACATACGGCTCCATTAATCAATTGAGAATGTGTTGGTATTATGAAACAAGAAACAATAACTGCTTTGAGATACGTTCCGTACTCCCATCCATCAGCCAAACTGTTATGCTACCTACGAGAAATATTAACCAGAATGAGTTTCATGAACCAGTGACGTAATATACTTAATTTGGTTACATCCCACGCTGTGTTGCGTCAATGCATCCAGTGTACTTGAATTGGAAATATTGGTTGTTTACAAAGATTTACAAGGCCCTTTTCGGCCACTGAATAGGGTGACGAGAAATAACCATATGAATGCAGCATTGTACTATATAATCTAATAACAAATATTGCCTTTATTTTGTTAAGCTGCTCCATGAGGTCACAACTCGAAGCGGAAATCTTTTTCGTTATGGTTTAAGCTCTAAATTTGCCTTTGTTCATGAGTGTACCCGGAGTCTCAAATCCGCGACGCCGAAAACCGTTATCACACATATATGCTCTTATCAATTGAATACTTCGTACACCTGGATGAAATCATGCATAAACGTCTTAACATCAACATACTACACCCCCAACATTGAACAAAACTTCCCTTAACAGTCTTGGTGCCCTTACTTTTCGCTTTATCCATGACGGAGGCTCTTTTATCGCTCAAAGATACATAGATTCTCAAAATACATCGGATCACTTGACGATTACTCATATTTCAAGCGTGGTAATCTATTCGCTAGATATTGTCTGATATGATCCGATCCATCCATCGTGAACTGGAACTAAATCAACCTTGTACTATTTTTAAAAAAACAATTTGTGCAAATGATACGGACAACAAATGTATACAACACCCATTTTTTGTGCTTTGACTCAAAATGTGGTGATTGCAGACTGCTTAAGTATTCATTTGAAAAAAAATACCATATGATTTTACAATTAATACAAAGCTATACCGTCGCCATATTTGACCGTTCGTTTTATTCGTCATCCACAGCTGTCTGTTTGTTGTATTACACATATAGCGCCGCGTTGTCGATCTTATTATTGTGAGTGTTATGACCCGCTTCACCATGGGGAAATCGCGACTTTACGTGAGTTATTAGAATTGAAAATATTTTCAGAATAGGCTGAGGTGGCAAGAAAGTGGATATAAGTGAAATAATGATTATAAAGATCGGTCAGGGAAAACAAGCTGCGTACATTCTGGAGTCCTTCAACTGACGCATTCAAGGCATTCGGCTGTCCAATCTGAAAATGGATCAACCCATCTCGAAATGTCAAATTGGGTCAGATTAATTTTGAAATTGGCCGGATTTCAATTTGGGTCGTAACATGGATACATGCATATATAGCATCTCAAAGGAACCATTGCAACAACAACAATATTTAGCATACGAATGAATATGCAACAGACTGGTGTCACCAAGAATCCCGTGAATGCTATCTCGATATTAAAATCGATCGGTAAATATAAATGTGAAGCAAACGACTTTTATGAACGGTAGCTTTATAAAAAAAAATCCCCAAGAGAAGATTGCTGTAGTCCAGCTTGATACCCTCACTGATATATGAGTCTTTATGTCTCCTGTCCATGCCAATGTTTCTGTCTATACCTCCTGTTCAAGCCAACATTCCATGACAACTATTCTGCCCATGTCAACATGCCTGTCCTTACCAATAGCTCAGTCAATGCACATACAAAAGCCGCATGACGATATTAAATGTCGCTGGGACATTTCATACTGTCATATAGGTAAAATTTGCCACGCCTGAGGCTCTACCATCAAGGACACTATAGTTATACTCAATCTCAACCCAAGAAAGCAAGCTACAGGTACACTTTTCTCTGATTATTCTACAATCCTCCCTTTCCACATGATGAACAAGCTCAGCTAAGTCCTGCAAAGCGACAATTTCTTTAAATTATCTCCGATGTGTAAGATCATATGATATCGAAACTAGCCCAAGAAACGGAATAATAATGCGTGTTACTATCGATATTTGAGGCTTGATGTCAGTTGGATAAACGTTGTTTTGGAATTGTCTCCTTAGTTTAAGATCACAAGATGATGAAACTAGACCAAGAAACGAAATAATAATCGACCACAACCACCGTTATTCAATCAACAGCGAGTCATTCAAGCGTATCGTTATCAGACATGTGATGCTTGATGTATTGCCTTCTGGGTAATAAGTCAACACCGTTAGATAACTAAGCCACGCCTGTAACTCAGTTTCAGAAGTACCTTCTGGGCGCATATCTGTCTAATGGGACACACAGCTATGCGGCACTTTGGACATGCAGACGCTCCAGTTAGTGGCCATTCGTGACCTAATACAAACCTGACACATGTGAAGCAATACGTATCTTATGCAAACTATACATAAGGTGTTACTGGAAAAAGAAAACGACACTCACTCGTCATGTACATAATCAGTAATTTAGGTTACGTTCAGTGGTTTTTTCTCTAGTCTTGTGTATCCATTGATGATTTACAGTGTTGCTGGAATGACACGTTAACAGTTCAATGTATGAAGAACAGCTGTACGCAACACTAATATCGCTTGCATTGTACCGTGTCCCTACGTTATATATGGCGTTCAATATCAAAACTGAATGGTTTTTTGTAGCATGAGTTGTTATCTGAGGGCACACATAATATCAATTGTAAGTACATTGAGCGGTATCTCGGATGGTAAGTATAGTTTTCAGTTACTCAAAAGGCATAACAAATTGGTTAATATTGCGACCTGATTTTTCTATATTGCAAGTTATATATTTAAACTACATATCGTTCTTATGTACTATTAGAAACAATGATCAATGTTTCATTAATGCGGTTGATGCAGACTTTAGCCGTATAAGGTAACACTCACCCCATGCCATATGTGTGACATATCAGTTAATCACGTTACTCGCGGTTGTTTTGGATGACCACGATGATGCTGTGAGATAAAAACAACCCCTTCTGACGGTCAATTTATTGCGACATTGCCCTTGTCACAAAGCGCAAAAATTGTCAGACTCCAATAGTGCCGTCTGCAGTAAAAACACATAGCTTGTCAATTCCAATTAGGGTAAATTCATCGTACAACCCAGCACATGCAGTGACCGGGTATGCTTAACCTTTGGGGTAGTTCGGATGCAATCAATGAATGTTGGTTCGATGCTGGCTTGTCCGAAAGGCTCATTCACAGATGCATTTACTTATCTGATCTCAGTGTCCCAGTTAATTGAAACAAAATGCATTTAAACGAAGATTTAAGTGGAAACCTAGTCCTAATCTCCTAACATCATGACCATCAATACATCAATATTTTTGCAAGCAAGCGTTCATTGATCGATTTATTGTGTGAAGTGAATTCCTGGAATATCACAAGTCTATATGGCGAGGTTATAGAATAAATAAATATATTGAATGTTTCAAAAATATTATTATCCCATTTTTTGGGACAGTAACAATGATGCGTTTGTCCATCGAATATAATCTATATTACCTCTGGTATCTGGTACAAGCAGCTACACATGGCAATCATGTAATCAATGCGATTCAAAGAAATCAACGGATTATTTCAATGGGCTTCTAACATGCCTCGTATTTTGTGTACAAGAAACAAAATTGGATAATTAGTAACAAATATTATTGATTATGAATAAGTTTAAGCCAGAATTTGTTTGAGCAGACACATCTAAATCTCACACAGCTTGTGTCTTATTCAGAACCAGTTGCAAATTATGCATCTTACTTTTTAGAGAACGGGTTTCGATTACAGCGTATGACTATCTATGCATTATTTCGTAAAAGTTCCATAGATCATTTTCAAACCTAACAAAATAAAGAAAAAATCAATGATTAGGCAACTGTGGAGAAGTCATTTATTTTGGGCCACATCGTAAAACCCTACCAAGAACTGAACGCTACAAGCAGTGAGCTATATCACAAGCCTCTTCAGTACTTTCTTTTAAAGAACCTCTTGTGGAGCGAATATTGAATGTTAGTAAATTTTCACAATAATTCGATTTGCCTTCGCAGCTGCCTCTTTTCATTGTTCACGTGTCTTAAAAGACTGTTCACCATAGCACTAAAATCTTTTTCATGGGACATTTCCTGTAAAATATTATTCTTCACGTCTACAATTGAGTCTCCCACCACAAACCCCTAAGTGTAAGGCTGTGAGCCAAAACTATTCTGTTTATCTTGCTTGGCAAAATTGCAAATGGGTTTAAAATAAGGCTGAAACAAATATGGTTGGCTCAAGCATCACCAGACTCAGTGAAATTCTAACAAAGCAATAATGCATATGGAAAGCTTGTCAATGAAATCTAACGAACCCAATAGCACAGCAACGTTAATGTTTATAAAGCCAAAGAGAAAATGTATATACTCAATAGCCCTATCCAGGAGTTTGCTGTCGCCTTGGTAGAACTGATTGGCTGTTGTTCTCGAGCATGCTACGATAACTGCGTTGTGCGCGTCATGTCTAGTGTCAGAAATATGTTATTCTAGCTATTACTCCCAGTCCAAAAAAATAATAAGTATACAATTCGATTGTTTATGGCAGAACGCTATTCTGAAAATATAGCCATTGGTTCCCAAGGTCATATCACAATCATCGTACAAATTGTTAGGTGTGTATTTAAATATAAACATGTCACACATTGATATAGATAATACATCATTGTAGTTCTCGCTTGATAGCATCTAGCATAGTCTTTTGCAGATCATTTTTTGTATTTGCGTCAAGCTTCTGTCCTACCCATTCATATGCCTTTTTGTCTTCTGGTCAAACTATTCAATATCGATTTACTTTGACCCCAGTAAAAAGAATATGATCGTATGCCAGGTTCGAAATTCGTGTATGTGTGTCACGAATGATTACCTTCCCCATTCTGCGGCTCAATAATATTGTTTTGGTCTTTCTTCAAAGCAGAAGTGAGTTCGCGCCGCGACGATGGCAGCGGGCTCGTTCTTGGCATCCAATGGTAGTTGGTCCTAAGACACCAATTAGTGAGCATATTAAGGGTGTATTTTCTCATTCAAGTCTAGTGTTTGCATGGTAAATTTAAAATATAAGACAACAAATCTGAGTACCAGTTTTCAGTTAAGTCTGAACTCCATTATAATGTTGTTTTATGTTCCTTATTGTCTACTAATACAAAATTGGAAAACATGTTCCTTTTGAACAATGCTTGTGTTCCAAAGCTTCTTCTATTGGGACACGTGGATATTTTGCATGATTAATCCGGGCATATATATACATATAATGCATATAAATACATGGAGTTGACGACGACTCTCGAGTTGATGGTCTTTCATGGCTCTCGACGATGATAAACACATAAGACTGCACGCATGGGGCCTAAAACAATTCTCAGTAACACGCTGACGATTATCTGTTTTACTTAGGTTATGGCTAAGGAAAGGACAGCAGTTGCAGTACACATGCAGCCTTCAACATTAGCCGACCACTGGATTATCGATTAGATACCAAATATGGACTGTTTGCGGTGCTCACAAACACCACACCCATTGTTTGTACATGAGCACATCAGTTATGCCTAATGATAAATCAATGTTCAGATGCATTGGCTAAAAGCAATTAAACGATTTGTTTGTTGTACGTTCATCCAAAGACAATGTGCCCATGAAAGTATTTATAGTCGTTGTCATGGCCCAATAACGTCGATAGTGCCTTTGCTAATCTATCCAATTGTTTTTAAAATAACGCGTGCGGTCGCTAAAAATATTGTCCAACAGCAGAAAATAAGAATTTGCAATCAGTAGCATGTTTTATTATACACCAGCTGTTCCTCTAAAAGTGATTGTTTACTCTTCCGCCTTTCGGTCCACAGATACTAAGTCCGATACCACTTTGCATGTATGAATGTATGAATGTATGAATGTATGAATGAATGTATGTGTGTATGTATGTATGTATGTATGTATGTATGTATGTATGTATGTATGTATGTATGTATGTATGTATGTATGTATGTATGTATGTATGTATGTATGTATGTATGTATGTATGTATGTATGTATGTATGTATGTATGTATGTATGTATGTATGTATGTATGTATGTGTATGTATGTCTGTATGTATGTATGTATGTATGTATGTATGTATGTATGTATGTATGTATGTATGTATGTATGTATGTATGTATGTATGTATGTATGTATGTATGTATGTACTCGGCTGTATTGCAATTCTATGTAAATATTCTTGTCAATTGTTGTTAATCGTTGGTGGGGCACCTATGCACCATACGGTATATTTGCCCAGGCCACTTTTCGCCATAAAGTCTTGAGTGGTCATCTTTATAAACCTTTGTAAAATGGAGAAAACACTAGGTCTGTCCTATGTTACACCCGATCATCAAAAGGTTTACCCACTTACCTTAAGTATGATCAATTAAGTAGGCATCCTGATTCTTTCTACTTGTAATATGATTCTTGCTAAATAAAGGAAGAAAAGGGTAGGCACAATCACCAAACACAATCCAATATCCAGTGACAGTATACATACAGGCATTCTCAACCAACGATTATATCAAAAGTACGAAAGCTTTCTAAAGATAAATAATGGGTACCAGATAAAATAATGGGTTTCGTGTTTTTATATGTGAGGTAAGTGTTTAATTGAAATGTCATGTAT
The DNA here is from genome assembly GCA_034190875.2 of Urechis unicinctus. Classification (NCBI taxonomy): domain Eukaryota; kingdom Metazoa; phylum Annelida; class Polychaeta; order Xenopneusta; family Urechidae; genus Urechis; species Urechis unicinctus. The sequence continues at coordinate 36,949,188 of CM067350.1, read as the reverse complement.
ATTGATTCCAAGACAAATAGTTCTAACTACATCAGTACATGATTTAAGCAAAAACTGCATTTAATTACAGTCTATAAATGTCATGAACAAGAGCTGTCACGTCAACATGTTCATTTGGATACCCATAAACCAATGCCAAAGTTATCTAAACGATCAACTAGGCATACGTTGAACATCTTCATCTGCGTATCAATGGCGCATGTGTTCTGTGAAACCGGTATTGGTGAATATCAACAGCTTTTTCGTTATGCTTGATCAGTTAAAATTATCTATGCGAGATTTCAATAAAGTTAAGCCGTGTCAAAATAAAGCAACCTTTGTAAACTCCATACCAGTGCAGAGGAAGTCAGACACACCGAAATGAAGTAAAGCGAATAGTGTTATTGTGTGCAAAGCTGACTTTGGTTGCAAGAATTATATTGACAATGATATCAACAAATGGTGAATATATCTGACAAGAGACAATTAATGGACTCAATAGTCCAATTTAATGGTTCATATTCGAGAATGTCTGTGTTATATTCAAAGTATGGTGATGAACAGAAACCACTATGTTACTGTCTCTGCAACTTACCAAGGAGATTTATTGTGATGTTATCATATATAAGTTATAATATGGGCAGTGAACAAAGGACTTCATAATGTGTTAGCTTTTGGTGAAGGGGCTATATTTGATATGACTCATAATATTCCTGCGATAAGATAAACGGCTTACTAAGTGTTTTGCAAATAGCATAGTTTGACTGCTACGACCACCAATCTCGTGCTTTTGTCATGGCGGCGAAACACCCAAGCAAAAACTGTGCGAGTGATTGACACTTCACTTATGGCTATGGAAATGCTCGGGACAGCTGAATTCTGAATGGCGGTGCTATGTTACAGATGTAAATAGCTAAATCATAGTATGGGGTACTGACACATTATAGGTAAATATCACGAGCTTGAGCGAGGTCGGATTTAAAAGTTATCAGAGTGATATCGTAGTTAATTTAAGCATATAATTCCGACGTTGATCTAGCATGCTAAAAATAGACTACCATGAGAGAATGCTGCACTCTACAATGTCCTATTTCATGTTGGATTATCCACCTTTATGAATTTTTGAAATATAAGGTGCACTGTTTTCAACAATGCATGCCTTGTGTATTATTAAGTGAGTTTGATATTGCATTTTAGCATGTCGTTGTCGCTTTGACTGGCGCAACATCACACCTATTGATCCATGACAATCATTATCACACGTTGTGTTCACCCATCGGCTCTTTTCCTGTCCGTTTTCTTGTTTTGTCACTCAAACCACGGACATTTATGCATGTATTTTAACCAAAGCCAGTACATATATTATTGTCACATTCATCAATAACGCAACAGCGTAATAGAACGGCGATTCCATAATCATATTTCTTATCTACAAATAGGAACGATTTACAGCATTGAATTCTGTAGCGAAGGCAGATTCACCGTATCCCAATGTGGCGCATGGTACAATCGATTCGTGATAGTTGCATTGTCACTAGTACCATTTACGCCACTGTACAACATTTCTTTGCTGTCCCTTGAGCGCCCATAACGAGTTTGCCAGCTTGTTTCAGAAATACAGATTCAGAACTCATCGATACAAATATACTTTTCTTCAATTTCCTTCCTTGCACAATGAAGCAGACAGAAATAGAATCAAGTCTTGGTGATTTATTAACGTTATAAGCGTTGTCGCACGGATGATAATTCTGCTGTACATTAAGTAAAAATGCATCTTTTACTCTGGCCTTGAACCTCTTCAATGGGAGAGGTATATTTTCTGTCATAATCAATAAACAAGACATTCATCAATCTATAAATACCACATTTATGTACATTACCTCGTGACGAATATACAATATGATATAACAAAGTGCAGTGCGATAGCCGTAGCTACCTCACTAGGGTAATACCACATTAGGCGACTCACTGGAAGATTTATCATTGTGTCATTTATCACTCTCGCCACTTCGTAGGGGATTCTCGTGTTAAGCCCCGTTGTAATCCCTACCAATAACACCGTCCTTCGACACACTGGTGTGCTTATAGAGACCAGTGACATTACCCACTATTTTGTCGTTTTCATTGTCAGTTTGACAAATGATTGATAAATGACAATATCCCTAATCCATTTTGGTGCGATGTCTTTTGAGGTGGACATGCATGATGGTGCCATCGATTTAACTGCGGTTTTGTTAATGCCACACGAATCGTATCTAATTCATCAAATCCAATAGCATGATCCAGCTGCAAGTCTTTACGACTGGTCTCATGTATAAACAAAATCTCAATATCATTGGAGAATTAATGTACACAGTTGCAATGTTTATTTGCATATATGCGTTAGCAAAGTGTTTGATTACATGAAGTTTTGGACTTGCCTATAATTATTTGTCCATGAAGAATTTGAGTTATCGCTTATAAGCTATCGATTGGAGTAAGGATGCAATATGACATTGCTGCCTCAGCAACATCAACTTGTGGTGTAGCAATTTTGTTCAGCGCGCGTCATGCATTTAAAGCTGTAACCCTAATGCGCATTCTGATTGACTCAATCAATAACAGCCTTTAGACGAAGCTGTCGATGGCGGATGTGCTTGTGAGGGGAGGGCAGTCCAGAATCAGCCATCAATCAGACCAAATCTCCCCTCTTCCAGCTAAATGCCAAATGGCAGTATTTCGTGGTTTTTCGGTGTACCTTCAAAGTATATGACTAATCAAGTATTTTTGGAACCCTTTCGGCCTACTCTTGTGCTGATATTGTAGTTCATCAGAACTTACATCTTCTATCACAACTAGCTCTTATGAGAAATGTTACTTCGTCTATGTCATTCTCTATTTGGCTATTGACATGGTAATTATATACCCCTGTCTTCCAGATAGCACATATGGTTTGTCATGTAACAGGGTCAATGCGATGATATATAATTCTGAATACTTCTGAATACCGATATGACTGATTTGACGCCAATCCATTATGTATATATATGTATATGTATATATATATATATATATATATATATATATATATATATATATATATATATATATATATATATATATATATATATATATATATATGTTTCTTATATATGTGTGTGTGTGTATATATATATATATATATATCTATATATATATATATATATCTATCTCTCTATCTATATATATATCTCCTATATATATCTCTATATATATATATATATATATATATATATGTTGTGTGTGTGTGGTCTGTCGCCTTGTTAACTGTTTGTGTGCGACAAGGAAGTATTATTCGTTCACGGAGATACAAAAGTATTCCTCAAAGAAAGTATCCAACAATGGTGGTATAGTTGTCTGGTGATCAAACATATTCATGGGTGTAAAAAAACATCGAGATCCGTACTTGACTGATGGTGATTAACCATAGGATAAATATTATTTACATGGTAGATCGCTATACCTTTAGAAACCTCAAAGTTGAGGTACTTTAGGGACGGACTCTTCTATTGCCAAGCTTGATTGCATGATGGTCTATCCAATTGTAGCACAACACCAGGTAGAATAACTATATTTCTGCAACATCTGATTTGTGTCGGTATATTGTCCAGAGAGCACTGTCCTTTATTATTACATTAAACACGTCCGTAGCTCTGGCATAAACCTACAACCCTTGGTCAAGATGTATTAGCTTTTCTGCTTGCATTAATCCAACACATTTCCCTGTAAAGAGTAAGAATGTAAAGCTGGGATGCTTTTTTAAGATTTGTTAAAGACCACCTATGATCTGAAACTGTCTTCATTGATCACCAGAAACCGGTGACGCAATAGTTATCGAAGGAATAATGCTTTTATCTCAACCCTGCCCACACCTCCAAAAATTCAATTGTAAAGGCTTACATTGAACATTATCGTATGGTGATGACACTTCATTTCATATAATCTTTCATTTTATCAATGACAATAACTTTCTAAGCACAGATGCCCACACGCTCATTCGCCCGAGCTCAATCTTTGTTATGAATCAATCCATACCAGCCAAACAAGACAAAGCATGTAGAATGATCCCATAGTGCTGTGCGTGGTATCGCACATGGCTTGTCAGATTCAAACAGCGGAACTAAATCTTCACGCATACAGTCAAGCAATAACAATATTCGATCTAGTCGTTTGTTTACAATCAATGATAATCGGTCGGATGGTTCTTTATCTGCTCGAGTTATCACAGTCAATGGCGCCACAGAGGTAAATCTGAAGTTACGAGTATTTCTTATGCTCAAGCGAAACTGATATTCCATATCATGGCCTCTGAGATCTGTATACATATACAGGTATGTGTATACGAGTTCTGGTACTTCATCTTAGTATTTCGATTGATCGATATGATTATACACAGAAAACAAAGGCATTGAAGCACCTATGACCATAGGTAAAGATCGAGAAAAAAGACCAGGGCATGTGAGTTGATAACTCTTTAATTATAACATTTGTGTTCACATTTGCTATTACGGTTTCGCAATGAGGCGAGAATAGCTGAACGGTATTTACAACATGGTATTCAGATTGCCTATATTGCGTTGTGTCAATTAACAAGCCATTGTCATGGTTGCTAAAACGCATATGCACCTACAGATATCGTCATTGAAGCTACACATATAGCAATTAGCTATAGCGTTCTGAATTCCGAATGGCTACATCTGATATAACGCAGCTCCCATTGGGGATGTCCCTGTTATATAAGAGATCAATAGCAAACTTCCATTGCGTTGGACTTGTCCAAGGTTTATATCATATTTCAAATATGTCAGAGTGATAACGAAATTGCGTAAAAGCATACATAATTCAAACTCTTTTCTGTTTTGGCTTTTATACCAGTTGCCCCGTTAAAATGATCAAGCAATCGCCTAAACTTCTTGTTATTTTCAGAAGGATTCATGGGTTGTGTTACATTCGACAGAAGCCGATGTAAAGCCCACGTCTTCATATAAAGAACCCGCGTAAAATGATAGCAGATATTGCTTGAATTCATCGATTTCAACACAATACTAATACCTACAGATATCGGAATTTCGCTATCTTTATGTTGAGAGTAGATTTATATGCGTAATTAATGTGACGTCATTGTTGCTTTAATTATTGTACGTTTCAAGCTGGTCTTATTTAAGGGAGCTTAACCCTCACAAGATACACCCCGAGCAATATATATACATATGCCTTAACTATTACAAAGCCTTCTGTTTATTTAATCGATATTCGACAATATGCTTCATTCGTCAAAACTACTTATCTGTATTCAGTAGGAAGAACAAATTGATCCGTTACAGCAATGAAGTGGTTTATATATCTCAAAGGGTTTCCAAAAGCTGGACTTAGCTAATGTAGTATAATATTCAAATGGACATTGCAGCACAGATGGTAAATAACGCTATGTCGCGCTAGTAACAAAGCACTGACGATTGCCAGATACCGTCTGCACCGTATTCAGTATGAACACGTATTCTGTCAATCGCGATTCGTGGAAATCCCTCTACTTGTCGAAGTGTAAGAACACCCCTTCGAATATCTCACTTCTATTGCATATTAGTCCGATGCTTAATGATCAAAATGCATAAAAATTATACAGACCTTCCATCAAAACTAGGGTATATCGACGAGCAAAGCAACTTCGTACGATTGCGTCGGCAATTTGCTTTGGTGACATATCTTTGAAATATTAGAAAAACTGGCTATTCTATATTCAAATGTTGCAAGATATCAATTTGTCTACTGTCATAGTATCTGTATTATGTAATGTAAAACATTTCAGAGCGTAATTTAACACAAACAATAACTTACTACATTGTGCTTGCATTTGTAACTAAACATCATTACTGTACCTGGCATTTTCTAGTGACTGTCTGTCTTATCCAGACTAAAATAACTAGGCATGCCATGTTTAATTGAAACCTACTGGATAAATAATCTTGATCTTATTTTAACTCGGCCAAGCTATAATCAAAGTGACTTATTAAGGGTTGCATACAGTAATACTAAGCAGTTCCTAGCTCGTATTAACGCTGATATGTTACAGATGCAATAGCCAAATCAAATTGTTTGGGATCAACAACTATAAGTTGATATGATAGGTTTTCCATTGTCTATATGTGTAAGTAAAACCGGGTTTCACTTTCACTAAACATGCGTCCACGCACATACAAACCATGAACTCCAAATATAAAAAGTAAATATCAACGTGGTCGAATGTGTGTGTGCTCATTCTTCTACTGTGTAAGGCCATTTTTGCATTTGCTGTTGTCATTACGCTTCATTGTCCCATCGAGACTCAGTTGTCTTTTCTATTGCGTAAGTTAATACAGGATCAAATTACCGGATAATCAGCAAACGCCATTTATGCGCTTCCTGCTTTATTGGACACGCTTCGTTATTCCACAAGGAATTCGCGAGTTGTTAACCTAAGGTTCAATTAGCATGAGTCATAAGTACAATACTTGGCGTTAGGCAGCGTTTTCTAGTGGCGTAAATGGGTTGATCGCAGATGTTACATTCATCTTGGTTCATCGTTTATTTTCTCTCCGGTTGGTGTTTCATGTAAAGCTCAATTTTATTCGGTGCCATCTGTCGCCATGTTTATATCAGAATATCAGAGCCATTAAAACGTATATGTACATATTTTCTCTTATTATCGTACCAGGACATCAATTGAATAGAATGATTACACAGCAGCCTATCAATGGTCAGTTGACGATTCTTCTCAGAAAAAAAATTGCAATGTCATACTCTGCTCTCTCATGAATTCAATGCTTACCCTGTTTACATTGCACACAAAAAGGCCTTGTTTTGAGGTATTTGATTTGATACTTCGCTGTCTGACTTATCTTTTGTATTTTTTTATGAACATTATAAAAGCACATAGGGTGACAGTGCGGCGTTTCTACAATCTTGTCCCTTGAATGCAATACCAATGACAAATGGCGATTTGTACACAGGACTTAAGACATCCCTACAAACTAGGTTGTCCTTTCCATTATGTATTTAGGTCGGATCTTGAAAACCGGAAGACAAATTGACTGGAGCAAACAAAACAGTTAATACCAACCCAGATATTTGCTGTCCATTATAATAGTCATGACAAAAAATTAAGTAACTCATTTATGAAGCACTGGCTGCTGCTTTAGCACAGTGCTTATACTGATTGCACTGGTCACAGTGCTAAGATACTTCAACCATAGGTATACCTTTCCGTGTCTCTTTGTCCACAACGTACATCTGCTCTCGTAATTATCGATGAAGAGATAAGAATATAAATATCTATATTTTTTAAAAGCATGTTTACGAGTAAATTTACTGTAATTGATTTTGGCAATGGAAAATGCTGATATGTTTTTTTTGTCGATCCACTTATTCAACTTGTTCAGCTTTGGGACCAGAGATTCAAACGCCTTGCGTTGTGTTCGAGGGAATGTCTTCTATATTATGAGACACAAATCGATATTGGCTTGATTTGTAGTTATCAGACAAGGTGACAATATGACATGATAGAGTTCAAGCCGTTAACCACAGATACCACGGTAGGGTTCATACCCATAAACACCGCCCATCATCGTGTGTTTTATCGCACCTAGGCAACTTCGGGAGGGTGTTTTCTTATTATTGTGTTAGTTAGCATTAACTGACCAATCGGAAGAACAAGCTGTAAGCGTTGATAGAGACCCACAGATATAATCCTCTCTTGAGATGTTTGCAGATTGAGTAGTGCTGGCAAATGATAATTGCACTTATTCGACTTAGAGTGATTCTATTCGAAGAGGGAAAGCGAGTTGATCGATTGCAGTCGTGCTTCGCGTCTACTGTATTGTATGGAACACTACAAATCGCCGCAATGCGGTAAATTTACTAATCCAATTACGCCTACAATGGATGGGTGTTGCCAGTCGGTAAATCTGGTTTGACTGATCCAATTACAAACTACAAATGGAACACACTAGTGTTTGCCAGAAACATTCAGTTACGTTATCTCAAGGCCAGCTGGTTTGACAGATTGATCCATGCTCATGCAATGTATAAGGGGATACAAACGTGCTATAATAAAACACTTAACACACTAGTAGAGTTGCTTCTGAACATATATATATTATATGTATATATATATATATATATATATATATATATATATATATATATATATATATATATATATATATATATATATATATATATATATATATATATATTTATTTTTATATATTGCTTAGTTCAAATAATGTGGTGCTTTTCAAATGTAGACAGACCTTTTCCCAATGTATGGATTCATTATTTTATCATTACAACCTTTTCTATGGACCATCTTGGGGGGGATGCTTCATCGTTAAGTTACTGAACTTGTGGATGTAAGTTCATATGAGCGTTTTGTTCATCTTCGTCATCATAACTCGCCCGCTGGTACTTGTTATTAATTGATTGTTTGCATTTAAGAAAGCCCTTTTCAATAACTGACATGTAAACAACATGGTGTAGATGATCAATAATTGATTAGATAAATGTAATCTAACCTTTATTAGTCACTGTCATATGATAAACTTCATGTTGCTTGCTATGTTTGCTATTAAATCATTGTAAACAACTGAAGATGTCTTAAATAAATCACATCACGCTTTACACGCATTTGCTGCCCCTTCACTATAACCAATATGAAATCCGAATTGGGGTGAAGAATATAAATTTGTGTGTGCTTATTTCTGTATGTATCGTCTTTCGAATGTATTTTGTAAAACGCGCTCAGCATCCCACTGCACACAAACGTGCGTAACGATGTATCTAACAAAGCCCGAGTTGTGAGTGTGAATCTGACTTTGGCACAGTTTCTTTGCTCGATGTATCGGCTCGTTGAATGAACCCTTCATCATAGGCTCTAAATACTGGTTGCTAACAATGATAACTTAAACATTAGGATAGCAAGAGTCACAGCCATTCGCATCATAGTGGTCACCAATTCAAATGATATGCTTACAATGATGGTGAAACTTGGGTAAAAAACAGCAGATACCGTAGGTTATGTATTTTGTGCACAGGTATCATTTAAGCATAATCGTTTGCTAACGCAGGTTTGATTTACCGCAAAGCAAGTTTTATTACAACGGTGTCCTATTCTAATATTTGTCATGAATCAATTCAAGCGTTGTTTGCTTTTCTTTCTGCTCTGGTGTTAAATGCAAATAGTGATTATTCCTACTCCAACCATCATAAGCAGATCTTTGGCAAATTAGCCCGTTTGATCTCCAATTAAAAGTTCCGAATGACCCCAAGCCCGCGATTGACCAATCACAGCTCACCACATCAAGCTACCCCCATCTTTCACTATAAATACGACCGCATCAGACACACAAATCAAAGATAATTTCAAGAGACATATTCATCCCACAACAAGAACCAGAATCAGAATCCGAACGTGCCAGCCAGCAGTGACGAATAAAGATAATAGAAAGTCTGGGGTATTATTTAGCAGGATATCAACCCTCAGCTACCTACAATAACGTCGACGACCTACGAATAATCGTCTCTCATCACCATCCCGACTCGAACACGGTGACCCAAATGGTCATACTTGTCCCGTACAGTCCTCTGTCAAAAGCTTATGGCCTAGGCTTTGAGTATCGCTAATATCCTTTGTTTGTTTATGAGGTCATCTCCTAACAACCAGTAAATGGTTTCATGTTTCTTTAGAGCAAAGTCAAAGGTAGTTTACATACAGATCTATATAATGTCATATTTTCACTTCCGGTTGATGTCCGTGTAGGCAGATTTGTTGATTTCACTATCACTATCCCTAGCATCAGCACTTGTGCAAGACTGTGTTAGGGCCTGTAGAAAGACAAAAGGCTGCACCTCAATCAAGTGCTGATTCATCCCCGTTAGTTACCAACGACGCAGTCAGAATTACTTAGCTGTTGTTGTTGCTGCTACTGCTGGAACCCATTTTTCACTCTGGCGGAGAAGACAATGTAGTTCTTCCGTTCCCACACTCTCCGAATACTCGGGTGCACCAAAAGATAGCTATGTCCTTGAGATGACACAATCTAAAATTGTCTGGTACTTTTCTTGCGGGGTTTCGTTTCATGGTCTTTTCTTTCTGATTTCGCAACATCCGAATGATCCTTGCCGCTTCTTGAAAGCCACATGGGAAATTCTAGTCGCTAGTTGGTGTCTGAAAGATTCTCATGAACTACATGATCACCGAAATACAAACTATTAATGACAAGTTTGTAGAGAAACAATGATTTCAATTGCTTGTCTGTCACGCAAAGTACAGGTACGACCTGACGTCACCGCATGCATCACATGGGACACCGTATTTGCCATAATTCTACTTGCCATTTTAACATGACCCTATAGATTTAAGACTAGAGAAACAACTCGAGAAGGTTTAAAATACATGTGCAACGTTTGTGTGGTGATACACACTAAAATGCAAATCTCAATTATAATTCTTAATTACTTAATTACAATTACAATTACAAGCACAATAACAAAAAATTTTCACAATACACTCAATGAAGGGTATCAAAGCATTCTCGTGGCTCACACAGGTCCCAAAACGTCATTGCAGATCCTAGAAAAACACGTTATATTTAGTCCTATATACCAAGTAATGTCTCGTCCATAAAGTAGTGTCGAGGATATGTATATAGCCATAAATATGTAATGAGAATCATTATTCGTGTGACATATTATTGCACTATTATTCTATTGACTCCACATTGCCTTGAATGACATTTAATTTGAGATATTGAAGATTGTTACATAATCCAAGAAGATCTCTGTATGATACCAATGAGCATATTGTGCAACCCAGGAATCATGATACTTCACAATTATGCAAGAGATACCACACACGCATGGCATACGTCACTCCACATTCCAGAGGTTTTTACTGTACAGATAACATTGAAACATTTCATAGTATCAAATCAACTTAGTGAAACACCACTACTGCATATTCATTGAAGCATAAAGTATTTTATCTATTCCACTTATAGGTTATAGCTTATGTTATGAAACAAAATGGTTGTTCACTAGTATTCAACATAAACATGAATGAAACAAAAACATAACCACTAATGCTGATTTTAACAGCAGTGGCAGTCATATGTGTCAGAAGAACAAGCAGCTGTTAAGTAGTTGTAGAAGTAGCATCAGTAGTTGTACTACGGCAGTTGCAACAGTAGTGCTCAATAATGATATATAGTTGTGCATGCCATACCATATGTATGTACGCTATGTGATTGGACGTTAACTGTTACGACAAATATTCATTAAAAAATAGCTTATCCTTTTTGCAATAATACATATATTAGTAACCATAGATGTTTAAATTGGCTGTTGTCTGTCACATTGGTTGTTTGTTTGGCGTTTTCCAATATGTATATGTCATACGCTACGAAGCATCCTTATCAGGCTCCGCGGAACATCACGGCGATGCTGGTGCCATAAAGAGGACGGCTGCGCGGTCATCACATTACGTTTCCCTTGTCAGATGCAGATAAGACCACATCAATTACCAGTGCCGGTGCTATCTAGAATAGAGGCATGATGGTCTCTGGGTATTAAACCCCAATAAAGAGGTGATGTGACAACAACAGAACGCCCCTGTTAGGGTGATACACCAAGGTCAGTAAGTAATACTTTATGTTCTGAGATACATCACGTGCATACAGGATAATGTTGCACTCAGTTGGATCTCGTATATTCGTACATGGGAAAGGTGTCATTCTTTCATTAAACAAACTTTCTACAGATGGTAAATTATATGTTATGTGTTAATATAAATACTAGCAAGTGGCAATTGATTGATAAACTGATTTGTGATAGTGCCGCTGAGAACAATCAACTTTCTGAGATCGTGTTTGTCGATGCATACGGTCACCACAAATAGCTTACAATAGATCTCAGCGCAAGAGTTGACATATGGTGTTATGAAGTATAGCGCACTGTTGGTGGAAGTTTGTTCACTCGGGGATTCGAACAACAATTATTATTTTAAGAAAGCTTTTCATTTATCATGATTTATTGTGGATTTAATTTCAATATTTTAAATGTTAAGTGTAACAATGTCTTGTTATAATCGTTAGTTGCTACGAATCCGTCAATACGGACGCGGGTTTTTTAATTCATTTGCCTAGAATTGATGCTGGATTCTACAAGTCACTATTATGATGGACCCAGTGTTTCCTCGCGATTATGTTCAATGTGAATTCTGAAGCCATAATGAAGATGTTCGGTGTCTGAATATAATTCACATAGACATGGTACAGCATTATGGTTGAACAATCAGTTTTAGTTCATATATACGTGCTCATTGTAAGCCGTACACGATATCATCGAATAATATGGTCACGTGTTTACTTGTTTCATAAGACCTATTAATATCATCGCATTCTTAATTTTCCCTAGGTATATGATGTTTTGATGGGCCCGATTAGGTTATTCACATTGAATAGTCACTATTGTTCTCATAATATTGCAATGGCTCGTGTTTATGGCCCGATTTAGGTAGCCTACACCATATCAAAGAATGCCCAATAACGAACTTGCCCACTGGATGCTTAACAATTGATAGTTTGATTCCATATTAAAGGGGTATTCCCAACACGGAATGCCATTATTGATCACGTCTGGTCGTACAGTTTGCCAGCTCGATATTTAGCAACTGCATCAAGCCATATGTTCCGTGTCGTTCCGCTATCACACTTGTAGATTAAGCCTGGAATTATCACTGGAAATAGAACACAGAATGTGCTTATCAAATGAGTCTCTGTGATCATATGTCGTGTCGCAGACATCGTTTATTCCAGTCTCGATTTCTATCTCTAGTGCAGCGAAGCTGGTCTCTGGGCAATTAAAAGATCCAATCGGATATAATGCTCCCAGTGGCTATAACGACAAAAACACAAATCGCCTCGGGAGTTGATCCTGTCATTTGATATCTTAGTGATTTCGATGTATTTAAAACTTAAATATACACAGCACCAGGTTGATATAATGGGCATTAAGCTATTGAGCAGAATGCCCATTATAGCCGTGGACTATCCGTGAATAGTGTCGTTCACATTAATAGAACCTTTCCAAATATGCTCTGCAAAAAAATCAGTTTTATATCGACAATGGCAATGATCATTTTTTTACGATAGCCACATAGGACAGGACAGCGGTTTACTGTGTGATGGATGAGATTAAAGTGACACTGAGGCATATGAAAAAACACTCAAGCCAATGTTGCTTTCTGTAATTGGGTAACTACAATATGCGTGATGGCTCACTGAGCGCTGATGCTATAAAGGCAGCTATAATGCCTGGCACTACTGTGTCGACGATAATGGGTAATTACCTGTCTTTTGATTATGAGGGTTTTTCTCATATCGTTGCTTTGGATTATGGATTTTCAGACCCAATCTAGTACCTATCTAGCCAGAATATTGTTACCATACATCGTATATCACGAAAGATTTCCTTCAAAGACAAATTGCACACCCAATGCTTAGATAGAAAATACAGTATATTTCCTTTCAGAACATTCGAAACATAGATAACAGTATTTGTCTTAAGTAGCCTACGATCCATTCCGCTTACAACGTTCTTCCCTTTCCTTCGCAAACGATGATACGATGTCAACAACAACGGTGATAGCTTTGCCGCTTATCAAATAGAATATTACAAATATATGACTTTTATTAGAGAAAGACAATTGAGTAAGACAATGAACAACAAGTAGTTAACACGTCAGCGGACATCTAGAACAAATAGGAAAAATATGAATTGTGAAAAAGTCCAAATTAAGCGCGGGTTGTAGAGAAGAGCGGCGCTAGGCGAGTCCCCTGATCCCATCATGGGGGCATAGGGCGGGTGTTCCTTTTCAGGTCGAACGGCCCTTTCTGTTGGTTTTTCGCCTGGGTAGCGGTAATCTGTAGCAAAATGTATTGTATATTAATATTTAACAATCTTCATTAAAAAGCAGAACCAACGAACTGTGGAGTGTGGAACAAAACAGCTTAAACTTTTTAATTCGGTATTATTTTTTATATTGAACTTGTTCTTATCAAAGTCCGGTTGTAGGCTAAAATAGTTCTCTTACGTCGAAAAAGCTCCGCTTGGGACGACGTAATTCCAACGTCGTTTTCTGCAACTAAGGTATATTTTCGAAAATTCGTCCACCATACAACTCTAAATATGAGTTTGCACTCAAGCTCAAAGTCACTCTTCTCCTGAGACAAAACAGTAGTAGGAGTTGTTTACAAAACTGAAAATATATGAACTTCACAAAGGAAGCGTGCAGCGTGGATAAGTTCGCAATGGAAAAGGCAAGTCACCGTGATTTGCATAGTCATATCGGTAACAACTTCTCCCTGGTCGAGGCGGGTTCCATTATCGTCTAGCATCCAGTAGACCATGCTGACTCGTGGCTTACCGCGCACCTGTAATAACACCACCCAACAATTGTGTTTGTTAAGGTCTACAGGACAATGCGTAACACAGCAGATCAATACATGGGTTATATGCAGTGCCAAGGAGGCAAGTAACAAGAGGGGAACAGGATATATATATATATATTATATAAGCATATTATATATGTAGAGAACCATTTGCCGATCTGACCCATCTGCAGATGGGTCTGGCCCGTTTACAAATCCACAGATGGGTCGCCCATCTGCAGATGGGCGACCCATCTGCGGATCACTTGATGGACTGAAAACGGCCCATCTTCAGATGGTTCTGACCCATTTAAGGATATTTGACACAATTACTTTCTTCTCTGGATGTGGCACACAAAATATTAATAAATGTCGATAAAAATAATCATGATGTGATACTTTTTTTAAGTCGGGTCTTATCCATCCTCAGAAATAGCCAGAAGCATATGCAGATGGGTCTGACCCATTTGCAGATGGTTCTGACCCATCTGGATATGGGTCAGATCCATCTGCAGATTATTTTTTTCTATATTATATTTTCTCTGTGTTGCTTAGAATTTGGAACTACGGCACAAACTTTCGTACATTATGTTGCACATAACGGAAATAAATAAAAAATCTGTAAACATTTTTGTAATGAGTTCCTAATCTGGAGTTGAGTCAAAACCATTTGCGGATGATTTTCTTTTAAATCTTATGTTTACAAAGTTACGCATGGGATTTGGCATAATGACTTTGCCACTGAGTTTTTTGTTTGTTCGTATTATAGTACAAAGCAGGAATAAATAAAATCCATTAGTATAATTACGATGCAACACTGATCCGCAATTGGGTCAGAACCATCTGCAGATGGGCCGTTTTCAGTACATCAAGTGATCCGCAGATGGGTCGCCCATCTGTGGATTTGTAAGCGGGTCAGACCCATCTGCTAATGGGTCAGATCGGCAGATGGGTTGTAACATATATATGTATATGCATGTATTTATATACATATATAAATTTATAGATAGCTACGGGCACTTAAATGTTCTAACTTAAGGGGCCCGGAGTGACCCCGGGTTTTGGGGTCCACTTGTGACGGTTTCCATATTGAATCTTCCAAGCTGCGCCGCATTACGATTGAATGGTATCTCGACGCTTTGATTACTACGGCCTAGGGTTCGGGTGTGCATCTTTGTTTGTGGGCTAATAAGGCATAGACAAGGCATAACCTGGGCACTGCCAGTGGAGAACCATTTATTTAATGACACCCATATATCTACAGACAATAGGTCAATGGATGCAACCAAGGCATTAACCAAGTGCATGTAATAAAGAGTGATTGTTTAGCTGGGGGTCGTCAAGCGGTGGGGTAGAGGTAGTGAGTAAGTGAAAGGCATGGACTGGTGAAATTGTTCCTGGATTAGTAGAAATTAACAATGAGTGAGGTAAGGGACAAATCCTGCTCATAAGTCTGGTTCTCTGCTCCTAAGGCGCAAGCACTTATCAATTTATGTGCTCCACTAAATGTATTGTTTGACAACATGATCAAAGCGTAAAACTCTCATGTTTGGTACAACTATGTATATATAATGAGGATTATTTTAGGAAGATAACGGTGATTGCAGCATTTTCTATCCGCAAATGTCGCAAAAACAGTGGCCCTTAACTTTGGCTGGAGGCCCAAAGATTTTGAAATGTAATGGTAATATTGGGGTTTAACATCACTTTCAACAACAAGGTGATATCGCGACGGCGATGGATGAGGATGATTGTGATGCATGGACCGCTCCCTTTAATTGCAAGCGCCCACTTGGCACGAACCGTTTGCCCAGACCGGGCTGCGAAACCCACGCCGCATGGACGAAGGTCCAGAACGGTATTATTGAGCTACCGGGTCGGGTGCATCCCCTTTCGGAGATGGGACCGCCATTTAACGTGATCATCCGAGTCACGTGGAGCCAGTCAACCCACAACCTTTGAGTCGAAAGACGACGCAGGTTACCAATACGCCACGGGAACCGGCTGCCCTAGATATTATATATATATATATATATATATATATATATATGTATATATATATATAAATATATATATAGAGAGAGATATTATAGATATATATATAGTATATATATGATATAGAGAGATACATATATATATATATATATATACATATATATATATGTATATATATACATATATGTATATATATATACATATATATACGAACATATTTATATGTATGTATATATATATATATTGTATATATATATACTATATATATATATATATATATACATATATATATATATATATATATACTATATATATATATATATATATATATATATATATATATATATATCTATATATATATATATATATATATATATATATATATATATATATATATAGCAGGGGGGTAGGCATTACAGGTCGGGGTCGTGCGGGTGAGGGAGTGTAGTAGGACGGCACCACCTTTAGAAAAAAACCACGAAGAAGTACGACATAATATATTGGCCAAATGGCCCTGTCTGTGTTACTCGAAATGATGTACAAAGGTTACCCTGCAAGATAGGAACGCGTCATGTTGGCCCACATCAGCTGTTTCAGGCGTACACAGCACTATAGGAGCATCTGAAGACATGACATGCACAACATTAGCAGCTTTCTTAGTTCTATATCGCCGAAAAATGGATAATAATACTTTTAACGCTGTCGGACACTGAATATTGGCAGCGCATGGTATAAAACCATTAGGGATCATTGTGATAAAATCGCTGAATTGGGCAATATATGAACACGATGATGACCCTCATATTGAGGTCACAGTCTTCAATTGAGCCAATCACACCACGACAGCGAGGTCGAATCCACGATCAACTTTAAAAAGCCGGACGTATTGATTTCGTCCAGACTGAATATGAAAATCAGTGTTTTTGAAAGTATTATAGAAACTCGTAGTTCAAATTGAGAATGCATGGCGTGGGAAAATCGTTTACTTTGACCAACTTATTCATGAGGATATTAATGACAAATATGAGGATTGCTGATCCGTCGTTATTCCTTTGATGACGTCCTCACTCACTTCCCCGCGTACACTCTTCTCCCTAATACACACCTCACACCTACACGCACAACGTATCCCTAAACACATTCCCTAACACACCACAAAAACCCTCGCGCACAATGTATTCCCTAATACACACCTCAAACCCTCGCGCACAATGTATTCCCTAACACACACCTCAAACCCTCGCGCACAATGTATTCCCTGACACAAACCTCAAACCCTCGCGCACAATGTATTCCCTAATACACACCTCAAACCCTCGCGCACAATGTATTCCCTAACACACACCTCAAACCCTCGCGCACAATGTATTCCCTAACACAGACCTCAAACCCTCGCGCACAATGTATTCCCTGACACAAACCTCAAACCCTCGCGCACAATGTATTCCCTAACACAAACGCGCACAATGTATTCCCTAACACAAACCTCAAACCCTCGCGCACAATGTATTCCCTAATACACACCTCAAACCCTCGCGCACAATGTATTCCCTGACACAAACCTCAAACCCTCGCGCACAATGTATTCCCTCAAACCCAAACCCTCGCGCACAATGTATTCCCTAATACACACCTCAAACCTCAAACCCTCGCGCACAATGTATTCCCTCAAACCCTCGCGCACAATGTATTCCCTAACACACACCTCAAACCCTCGCGCACAATGTATTCCCTAATACACAACCCTCAAACCCTCGCGCACAATGTATTCCCTGACACAAACCCTCGCGCACAATCAAACCCTCGCACACAAAACCCTCGCGTATGTATTCCCTGACACAAACCTCAAACCCTCGCGCACAATGTATTCCCTGTATTCCCTAATGTATTCCCTAACACCTCAAACCCTCGCGCACGCGCACGCACAATGTATTCCCTAACCCTCAAACCCTCGCGCACAATGTATTCCCTAAACACCTCAAACCCTCGCGCACAATGTATTCCCTGACACAAACCTCAAACCCTCGCGCACAATGTATTCCCTGACACAAACCTCAAACCCTCGCGCACAATGTATTCCCTAATACACCTCAAACCCTCAAACCCTCAAACCCTCGTGCACAATGTATTCCCTGACATCATTCGCACAATGTATTCCCTAATCAAACCCTCCGCACAATCCCTAAACACCAAACCCTCGCGCACAATGTATTCCCTAATACACACCTCAAACCCTCGCGCACAATGTATTCCCTAATACACACCTCAAACCCTCGCGCACAATGTATTCCCTAATACACACCTCAAACCCTCGCGCACAATGTATTCCCTGACACAAACCTCAAACCCTCGCGCACAATGTATTCCCTGACACAAACCTCAAACCCTCGCGCACAATGTATTCCCTAATACACACCTAATCAACCCTCAAACCCTCGCGCACAATGTATTCCCTAATACACACCTCAAACCCTCGCGCACAATGTATTCCCTAATACACACCTCAAACCCTCGCGCACAATGTATTCCCTAATACACACCTCAAACCCTCGCGCACAATGTATTCCCTGAAAAAACCTCAAACCTTCGCGCACAATGTATTCCCTGACACACACCTCAAACCCTCGCGCACAATGTATTCCCTAACACACACCTCAAATATATTCCCTAACACACACCTCAAACCCTCGCGCACAATGTATTCCCTAACACACACCCCACGCCACCCGTTCACTATACAGATACTCATACGATGCATGCTTCCGTTAAATCTTCGTCCATTCATGCATATCCTGGTGTGACTTACACCCACATCATCAATTCATATCCACACTCCAAATTGACACCCACGTATGCAATTTACCGACGCTCGTGCAATCCACCCATCCACACGCCATGTCTGTTACTGTTACTGCTTCACGAGCTATTATGAGAGTCGGGGTGTTCACATCTACAGCTCATGCTACGAGCCACAACCTCGAGTATATACTCACAAAAGACTTGTAAATGAGTGGTTGCTATGACGGGGTCCAACCCAGGCACTTTAGCTATACAACGGAGCTTCGAAGAATCATCACGCAGGTTAGGCTTATAGTGTTCCGTCCACCTCTCGTGATCGCAGTGGGTGGCTTGCAGACCGCCGTAACCTACTGTTTTACACAGGCGATACAGAGGAAATAGCTCCGTCACATTCCCACTTCCGTTGAATATTTCTGTATCCGGTAAAGGGAAGCCACCGGATATGACGCATTTGATACTATATGATTGTCCGTCAACGAGATTTACTTGTCAGTGCCTTGTCGGCTAGGTCGGAGTTATTGCCCATGGTAAATCGTACACGATTCACTGGTTCTGAAAGAAGACGTCCACATTATGTTTATAAAACTGTTACTATGTACACGTATCTATGTTTCAAATGTAAGATTTAATCAACTATAATATACAACAATGGGGTTGGTTTAACTTTACAATTGATTCTGTGTGAGTAACTGTACGGTTTACCTGTGACATGTACTGTATAGAATACTGAGCCTAGTATTGTCGAAGAGGCGCTGCGAACTTCACACCTATACTCGCCCTCATCTTCCCTGCGCAAGGCTGTCATGGAATCATCGATGATCGATTATGAACTTTTTCTCAGATACTCAACTCTAATGACATTATGGATGGCAGAAACATATACAGAATTGAGATTTCAAATAATAAGTGAGATTGATCGAAAATGAAATTTCAAACGGTAATTCTTGTTTGAATAGTACATTTTATGGTTAAAGTCATGGAAAACTCTGGTCTCTTGTCATCAAAGCGCACGGAGAAGCGACCAGCGGAGAGGAAGGGTTGGCGTATATCCCCAACTTGGCTGATCGGGTAGGGTATATTATTCTGCACCTTAGTCCAGATGATCGGGTTTGGGAAAAGGTTGAAAGATGCCATGTGGAAGCGACATTGAAGGTTAATGCGATAACCCGACAGTGCAGAAAAGTCTCCGCCTTCCGACAGCATCTCAAAAACTGCAGTACAAACCAGATCAAATTATTGATGAAGTTATGATTATCGATAGATAGTATTTAACCTCAGGCAAAATAGTCGACTTGAATGGCATAAACATGAACAGTTATCGGGAGTAATGGTTATACGATTCATTGCTCCTGATTCACATTATAATGCTTTGTCTGTCTGTCTGTCTGTCTGTCTGTCCGTCTCCCCATCTTCTTCTCCCAAACGGCTGCTCCTATCCAGTTGCAAATTGATCCACACAGACAACTATTCACAATGAACTACTGCAGTGCATTACAGTTGACCAGGTCGATGCGTTAAGGACCAAAACTTGAATTTAATTCATTTCGTTCGCGGCGGGGATTAAGGTGTGGTCTCTGTAGGGATTAGGACGAGATCATGGCAGGGATTAGAGTGAGGTCAAGGTGATATTAGAGTGGGGTCACAGCGGGGATATGGTGCAACGGTTGGAATTAGGGTATTCCATAATCAATTGTCGCGCTGTGCCGAGTAGCCGTGCCAAACATGGCTTCATTAACAACAATGCTGGGTCATTAACAGCTTCTTATCTGTCTAGAAAACGCCAAGCTATTCTGCAAGTAAAGAACATATCAAAGTCGGATACAGATGTGTAGTATACGAGGAGCATATAGCTTGTAGGTAACGGTGGGTTAAACGGGCACTGTACATTAATCCATCCATGTCTTTTCGTAGTTACCATCAGCGCCAATATTCATGAAATAGACCTAAGGACGAGAGAATTTGTCTTGTTTAATCGATGGTTCCTTGCAATACCAAAATGCAGACATGGCAAAGTGTTGTTTACCATGATATGGCCTAAATGATATCCTCGACACTCCCACAGTCTGATTGGCTGGTGGTGGAAGAATGAGATGACAAACGAGGTGACTCCATCTGCCATTAAATACTACCTCCATATCCCCAAGACATTGCAGAAACTTTGCTCGCGTTATCTGACGAGACATTTAACAAGGGACCCACGCCGAGTTTATGACCTTGCTGGTCTTAAGACATCAATGCTGACTCCAAATTGCTCTCCCTTCCCGCGCCGACCTCCACCCCTGTTCTCCCATTGATGCAGAGATCGCAGAGAAAACGCCTACATTTCTTGTTATCGCATTCTCTTGGGTACCAACGGGCGCTGCCAACTTGGTCAGAGTTCACTTTCTGTTTTGTATTGGGAACTGTAGAAGCAATTCGCCTTATTTGTCTGTTAAGATGGATGTTCCTATTAAAACGTCTAGTTCCATCTATTGTGTGATTCTTTGATTTAGAAAATTGGGTTTTCAACCTCTAGAGGCAGAGAGGACTATGTAAAGAGGGTTATTTTGTATGTGATATGTCTTATTACCAAATATCGAGCGTATTTGCAATAACGTCATGGTATTAGTGACTGGCTAGTAATGCCACAGGGTACTTCTGTTCCGCCTTCGCTTTTGTGGAACATGCAGAGCTGAGTGGGGATTCCTCAACCGAGGCAGATCGTGTGATTTGTTGCATTTGAATATACCTACGTTTAGTTTGCTTTGGAGGAAGCCGTTCCTAGAATAGGGCATGTTATGTGTCATAACAGCAGTGGAATCAGATATGCTCTGCCATTCATTCTCCGACTTAGCAGAATTGCAATAGTCAGAAAAAAAAGTAAATAAATATTACATCATAACTTAACCACAATTTCCTAATCATCATCGTCGTCACCTTAGTCATCATTATCATCACTTTCATCTTCATCATGGATAGACACCTGCAATGAAGGCAGATCCGGACTCAATTAATCGCGTACACAAACCAAACATGCCCTCCTACCAACCTGACAGGCTAATTATTGACTTTGTTCATTGGTAACTGCGTTCCATTGAGGGGTGCTTCGCAAATTATGAGTACGGGAATAATTGAAGTCATCTAAATACCCCGCCTCGATCAATGCAGTTAAGGGAGTCGTTAAGTACAAATATCGCATACAAATGGTCGAGTTTTTACGTATAACATAGTGTTCTAAGTTCTTATGTGTTTCTATAAATAGCACACACTGAGTAACGACAAAGCAGACAGGGACACATCAGCCTGGTCCTTGTGATGGGAATGCTTCAAGGGAAATGTTCGCAAACTAGCATACCTCGAATTACATGGGTATTGTTTTCTCTTAGAAAAACACAGAGACAGGTTTTTCTGCGCAAAAACATGAGCCATGCGATTCCCAACTCAGTCCGCGAGAGATTTAAAAAAAACTAAAAAAAACAAGAAGCCCAACATCAGCAGTGCGCGTCTGCCACTTGGTGTGCAATTACACTCGCGTTGCCACGCCACGTGAAGCTGTTTCATCCACAGAATGACATCCCAGAGTCACAAAGATTTCTTTTCGGTCGATAATTACTGTGGGAACACCACAAATCAAGTTAATTAAGATGGAATGGGGTAGCTTTCATAGCCTGTCTAGCGTTGGGTAATGACAGGCGCCTCATTCACACCTTCACCTCGACCCGCGCTGGATAATTCATCATTAACCTGTGAATGACGGACGCTATACAAACCGCCGCAGCTGACAGAAAACGCTTGGAGGTAGTCATAACAATGTGCTACTTCAATACAAACCCAGCTAATGGGTACCTCGGGGTTGATCTCACAATAAAGTAAAGCTAAACATTCGAAGTGTGTCGCGTTGATTCATAGAATCGAGGACTCCAGCGTCTATTTGAACGCCGCATTGATCATATTCTTCTTCTGTCAATTTGAAGATCAGATCAGAGATATTGTTATTATTTTTCAATCCAGACCGGGTCATGTCTCTCCGGGTAACCATGCCCATAGTTAAGGTGACACGAGATGCTTCATCGAACTCGCCTGAATTCCTACAACTTATCACAATATTGTGAATTAGGTCTAATAACTGCACAACAGTGTAAATATTGACAGAGGTGTGAGTGATTGGAGCGATTAGGCTTAGTCTGTGATTGGACTTAGTAAGTAGCTTTTCCGTGTCACTTCCCAAGCAAAAGCACAAGCCCTGAGGCCTGCTAATAGTCAGTCCTATGGCAGTCCCAACAACCCTCGTACCCGAGATGAATTGCCTATTGATTTTAGAACGGGAACCCTATTAGGTGGGATCACTTATGCTGGGCGGGTCGAGTTATCTTACGAACGTTATATGCTGGTATTCGTGTAGTAGAGGGGGGGCCGACACTAGTGGGAATCATGTATTTATGAGTTTTCAGTTGCAGAATGACTCGTTGTTTGTTTGGCAGCATGTTTTGGTGAGCCCCACGTTATGTCAGAGCAGTAGATTTAGGAGGACAGATCTTAAGCATCATTTGCGCCAATCGCTTACGCATATACCGTGCCTGTATAAGCCGACAGCCGGGAAACGCGGTAATCCACAGTGGCCTTCAAGCGATAAGACACGGTTTAGCTGTAAAGTACTCCAAACCAGACGACATGGTCACCCACAGACCGATAAGCTTCATTCTAGACCTCCCCGGTAAATCTTTATCAATTCACTGCTACTACAACTCTCGTAAAACGTAACAACTCCTACGCGTTCCCTTGTCAAGTCTTATCCAATCTTTAGAATTGAATACTCTCCCCCGACGCTGCTTAACCAATCAAGAGTGACAAGCAAAATGATACATGGTTGTAAAATAATCCAATATCAATTGGTTTAGACTCAATGGTTAAATCCGGATATGAACTTTCTTGCGATAGCCAGTGAAGAAGCGCGATACATGAGCTTCATTCAACCTGTCATCGCGTTACCTCCGTCAGATAGCAGAAGCCGCGACAATATATGTCATTCCGTGCCTCACTAGTTAGTCACACTTATGTCACGTGGGCGTCACACTAGTGTTATACGGGTGTCACACAGGTGTCATGTTGGTGCCACACCAGCGTCATGATAGTGTCACAAAGGTGTCAAGTTGGTGTCGTGTAGTGTCGTTTATGTGGGTCACACCGACGTCATGATAGTGTCACACAGGTGTCAAGTTGATGTCGTTTAGTGTCGTTTTTATGGGTCATATCGGCGTCATGATAGTGTCACATAGGTGTCAAGTTGGTGTCGTGTAGTGTCGCTTTTGTGGGTCATATCGGCGTCATGTGGCTGTCACACTTAAGTCCAGTGGGTGTCACACTAGTGTTATGAAGGCGTCACACCAGTGTCATTTGGGTGTCGCACTATTGTCATGCAGGCGTCACACTAGTGTCATGTTGGTGTCATACTAGTGTCATGTCAGTGTCAAACTAGTGTAATGTGGGTGCCCCATTAGCATAACAATAATGCCATCCTGTTTTGTATATGCGTGACGTATCGGGTGATGTACTTCGATGCGGTCCATGATAACTGATACGCATAATGATTCAAAGTATCCAGCCTTTGTATTTAATTTAGCCAATTACTTGAAAATTCAAAAAGCTGATGAGCAAAACCATTGTATTTTCAATTATAATGCATTGTCGGTTAAAGCAGCCCAGTCCTAAAAAAGGGGTAATAGAGAAAAATGCTTGATCGGTTGATCACACGAAGCACAAAACCAGTCAATCAGCTTAGAGTTTTCACTGGAGCCGCTGTTGAGGACGGGTTGGCCTGGGGCACATATTTGTTGGCCTCCAGAAATGAGGAAATGGTCGTCACTTCAAGGCGCAAGGGTATTTTTTGTTAGCAGCCTTCGTAATGGTATTTTGCTTAACAAAATTGGTCGACGAAGAGCTTTTTGTAAGTGCTTATTTAATCAGGCAATAGAGAGAGAATTCAATTGAGATTGTTCTGTCGATTGGTCCTGTCAGTCCTCTATTGGTGCCACTAGTAACCACACATCGGAGGCGCATTATAGCCGATTAACTATGTGACTATGAATAGCTGCTTTGTTGATAATGAGGAGGATATAGGGCATCATATCTGGAGGTTCATACATATGGACATAAACCGCTGTTTCATGAGGGCCCATTCGTGTGAGGCGTCCGTGGGTATGTACAGGGCACATTGGGGAGATGACGAAACTAAGATTATACGGAGTGGAGGAAGTAGTGAGATGAATCCATCTACACGGCATCCTTGTTTAATTTATGTAATATTAATAACTTCCTCCCCAACCGCTGATCTACTTCATACTCAGGGAATGGCACAACCGCTGATCTACTTTCATACTTAGGGAATGGCACAATGCAGCAATTAGGTGATCTTATTGATATTAATAATGTACACTTTTGAGGTGAACATAATGATGGCAACTCCCAGTGTAAATTATTCTTATCTCATCTATTTACTATACAACCAAGTACGACCGCGACTGGATATCCGAGATTTGTTCTTTCTTGGTGGGCATTGCATGAAAACCGAGGAACCAAACACATATATTTACATAAACAAAATGCATGTTGAATACATCACTTCCCATCGTCCAACAAGGGGTTGTTTACAAGTGGCGCACTAATGGAGTATGGTAACATGGAGCACCTGAACGCCCTGATCAATCAAGTCAACACGACACCTGTGTGTTCTGCATGCACAATAGTGTTTCGAATTTTATCCCCCACAACCCCCCCCCCCCCCCCCCACCCTGCACGGATCCTTTGTCAGGAGTGTTTGTCCCGTAATTAGTGTCAGCGCTGTGATTCTCGCTCTCTCAAATACTCATGTTTACTGCTATTAATGGAAAAGTATACGACCTCCTATGTTCTAACACGAAAATATTTTACCCATGAATATATATGTACACAAGTGGAGGAAAGAAAGCCAAGAAGTGTTAACAACAGGGACTCATATATCGACGAACTATTCATATTACGGATAACATAGAAGCTGCTAATCCTTATAGCAACTCTATAATGCAATATTACTTTCAATGTATACACTCGACGCCAGAATGTGTATGCTATGTACACATGTCCTGAGGGGGAAGATAGCACTTTGAAGGCGGTAACATAGCCGGGTCTTATCGGCTACATGTTACAGCGAGAGACAGAAAGGCTTCTGGTATGCTTAATGTCCTCCTTATCACCAACACTCCCCAGTGACGATAATTGTTCTCAGTCGATTGTGATGCAACAATCACATGGACGAATGCACAGATAACAAATAGATCGTGTTTGTGTCGTTGTAGGCCTACAGTGGCGGTTATATTGCAATAGGGGTTTTAATGTTATAAGCTGGCTATAGCAAGACTGAAACGATGCAAGCAAATGGTTGGCACCTACCGCACTGTACGGAGCGAAGCAGGTTGGTTAATACCAACACCGTATCTATTTGTATCCTCATGGCTGGATGACAGATGACCACGTTTCACCAGAGCTGTCTTTTCACGCTAACCAGTGTCATGTCAGTAGTCAATGCCTGGTTACAGAGAGTTCTCTCTCGTTCTGTAGAGATGCTTGCACCATTGTCAAATCTCGTCGCCGTTAGCTATAAAGAGTTTGTCGGTGAGGGATCCAGGCCAGTGGTCGGCTGACTTCCATACGCATGGTTCAGTTAGCAGCGATTTCTGACTTGTTTGTCAGGAGGAGAGGCAAGAGTAACGATGGTTTGGCGGAGAGGCCTGGCTCGAGTGCTCCTACGGGTGGGCTCTGGTGCCTGGCTGGCCAAGTGACACGCGTGAAGTGAAGCGGTGTCGTAGCGTTTGCTGAGGCATAATGCGCGCTGTCTATTGCAGACTGGGCGTAGTGGAGGCGGGTTATAGCGGGTTAGTGACAAGACGCGGCGGTGAGAGAACATACTGGTCAATAGGCCAAAACTTACAGTGGCTTGACTGCGTGCGTACGTGTTTCAAGTGTGCGCACGTTGTACCTGACCTCTCGGTTTTTTTGGGAAAATCAAGTAGTTTTGTCTGGTAACAAAATGCACACATCCTACAACAGAACCTCGTGTTTCACGAAGTTAACTGTGTGAAGCTATTAAATTGTCCAATCCTCGTTAACTGTTGGAGCAATCTGGCACTTTTAGTAATCATTGAGGTTCTCAAACATTCCATGATATGTCTTATGTAATCTGGAATCTCTATTAATACGAAAGATTGAAGTTCATTTACGATGCTAGAACAGATCCATCAAGCCATTCATTGAGCCATAAAAATGCATGCCATGCGCCTGTGTAATTGTAACCCAGGCAATTCTCCTGCACATTAACAAAATTGCTCGCCCCCAATCCACACAAACACTTGGATGAAGCAGCAGCGCCTAGGGTGTTGTGACGTCACGCATCATACGCAATATCATGGCCTTCTACAACTTATGTGACGCATTGTACTCAGTAACTGGAGCTCTCACCACGCTGACATGCTCGAATAACACAATTATTCATCAGAATGTGTTCCCCAGGGTTGCAACCTCCCATCAGAATCCTGACATACTGGAATGATTGACATCACCTAAGCCGGACCGAGAACAAAACGTAGGATACCAGATAGAGAAACGAACAGTCGATTATTGGATATGATCCGGTTTAGGTCGATGTGAATCCTGGTCTAATTTTCGCGTCTATTACGGATAGTCTCGGTTTTGCATAAGGCCATTCACTTTTCTTGAACAGGAAGAACCACGTGACATGGAGGAGCAAAGTCACGTGATTCATTGGTTTGTTATGGGATTGGTGGAACTAACATTATAAGGTAACGGGAAATACGACCCCATCAAATTAGCCTGTTACACGCGCTCCTTGTGACGTGGTTTACAAACGATCAACGAGAACATGGCGCGACGAGGGTGCTTGCGGAGATTAATCAGAAAGGGCCGTCTCGAGCATGGAGGATGGGTCTGGTTGATCATGCATATAGCATGCTCGTATTGACATATAGTCCACGCGGACGCCGCATACATATTTCACGATGATGGCGCGCTGGTCAGCATGCATCACTTGGCAGACGACGCCTTCGCACACATTGATCAGCCGTTTAGAGAACCTCTATCAGCTGACTTATACATCACTTATTCCCACAGCTAAAAACCGAGCATGGTCTTTGGTGGGAGAGCACAGTAATTGCTAAGGGAAGGTTCCTCCCAGCTCTGCCATCATCTCCACTTTGCTCGTTGAGATGTTTAGACGACGAGGCAGCTGACGACGTCATCACGGATCGACCTCAAACGCGAGTCGTCTCAATGTCAAATTAACCACTGCCAGAAAAATCCCCAATTGATTAATCACTGTGGAGCTATGATGGATGTACTGCATCAGCGAGATGACCGATTGACAGGAGGTTAATTAAACTTCCAAACCGTGCCATTGATGTATCGCCATAATAGCAGTTAAACGCGGATATTGCAAATTGTATAAAAAAAATCTCATTTGTACATTTATGAGATATAACATATGAGCTCCTTCATTCAGTCGCGTGTATTTACTTTTTAATTACTGATGATTTCTGTCAAATAAGCAGTATATTCACTAATTATGATGATATGACCGCACCACATATCCACAGCAGCAGCATCCCTACCCCCCACCCCCCAACCCCCACCAGATAACCCCATGAGATACGATCCCCGCTGCTACGTAATGCATATTAGAACAACTACCTGGCTCAATTGTCATAACAGCTTGTAATGGATACTCTGTTATTAATGACGTTATTGCCTACAGAATAGATCACGCTCTGCTTGTTGGATGTCAGTAAGGTCGACGCAAATGAACAGGGTTTGTCAACAGACTATGCCTCTGATATGAGACGGTGTGAATGTAAGGGTAAGGTGTAAGGTGCGTGTAAACACACAATGCAAACAAGTATAAATCCAATGTGCGACAATGACAAAGGCAATGGTGCGAATGGGTCATGACCATGGCGACGAAGATGATAGGAAGAAAGAAATCGACGGCGATGATTCTGATTCTGATGATTCTGATTCTGATGATTCTGATGATTATGATTCCGATGATATTGCTGATAATAATAATAATGATGATGATGATGATGATGATGATGATGATGATGATGATGATGATGATGATGATGATGACGATAATTATCCGCACATCATCTATGGCGTCGATGGTGTAGATAACCATGAATCTTACGATTACGACGACGTTATTCTGATGACAATAACACCAATGAGGATGCCTACAGCAACGTCACCTAGAGCTCATTTGCCTACACAAGACGCAGATCAATGCCCGCATTAATTGTGGTGCAACCCGGACGCCAACAGACATCAGACGCGAAGGCAAACGACCCAACCCTATAGGGAATGCACTGAAGACCATATTCAGACCGAGGAGATTTCTGTCAAATTGGTGCTCAAACGTTGGTAATGGCTCTCGATGTTGCGACCAGCAAATGCCATGTTATTTCGCGCAATGACAGTGAATAAGCGCCATCTGGAGGATGAATGGGGAATAGGTTAGGATGAGCACAATACGACTGATGGTCATCCAACCGGATGTGGCTAGGAGATGATTACAATCTGAATGTCGGTGTTGGCGCCCTACTGTTATGCCAGGTATAATTTGTTTCTAATATCTCATACGTTTATAACAGCAGAGAGTTTATGCAGACGTCGAGGCATTGGAGTGGCAGCTGATTATCTCAAATAAACAACAGAGAGAAGTTTCACGCATTGGTGAGACAGACGCTTTCACCGAATGTTTTGGTTCAGAAACCAATAATCGAACCAAATCATCGAAACATTATAAAGTGCTCGCTAAAATCAATAATGCAGTTGGTATGAGTCTTTGCTCAGAATGTAACCATGGGTAAAATAATATGTTTACTGACCGGACACAGGCGGGCACGTATGGTCCATCAGACTCGCCTTGTCTCCCGTCCACTTGAGGCAACGTGAGTCGAATGCTCGATCCCTCGAGGGCATCCATGATCGTTGCTGCGTGGCTTATGCCTCCTATGTAACAGTCTCCTTGAAACATATGCATGATTAGGTTCAACATGTGGAGCTGTTTGTCTGTGAAACTATGTTATAATTGAAATTCGTTACAGTAGACAGTCCCGAATCAATGAGATCTTATCATAATGACACAAAGCTTTATCGGAGCCTCTTTCGATAGACGACCCCGCAAAAAAATGGTGCGTAGTCTAACAAGTACCGCCCGCTTGTTGCGCATCGGAGGCATTCCACTAAGCGTATTGTGAATAAACGATAAAAGTACAGATTATATCTTTAGAGGTCTAACGCATAATTGATGGTTATAGATAGATTCAATATAATCTTTGGAAAATTTTCTCGCCCTGTCCCCATACAAATGCACGACTCTCTTTGAACAGTAGTTGCAAATACCCCCCCCCCCCCCCCCCCCGCCCCCGCGGTTGCCAACTCCACTCCAGCGGCTAATCAGTGAACAATAGCCTCTTCAATCAATCATCTTCCTTCTCCCATCACCTCATCGCCAATACAGCGCACTCCTTATATACCTCTCCATCACTCCCCAATTGTTTTCCTTTCCCCGAAATCCAATCTGCCACGTACATTCACTCGTAAATTGTCAAAATCGCAATGTATTTCAGTTTAAATACTAAGACAAAAAAGCCGAAGCGAGACAATTGGAAGAACGTGACATATATATTTGCTTTGTTTGAAGTACTACCATGGATATATATATAAAAACACTTATTATAGCTTCATTCATCTAGAGAATAAAATATATCGATGGATTGCCTGAGAAAAACAGAGAGTGTGGGTAGGAGTAGATAAGGGGTGCAGATAGGCAATGGCACGTTGCGGGGATTTTACAGAGACACGTACCGGGGATTATAGATGCACCTATCTATATTTCAAGCTGTTGTCATGGCCTCGCTCTGTGATGAACATAACAAGCAATTCTGTTTGATGTAGGTCCATACATTGTCAAGGGCTCTTATAGGCATTTCCACAGCATTCCCTCCCACAATGAACCCGACCATATATCGACATGAAGACTCGCATCACGAGTGATTGTGAAGTTAGGACGCGTTTTTATGTGTATATTGAGCTAGGAATAAACACTGAAGGAAGGAGATGAAGGAATATAAATAAAAATATGATGGAGTAGAAAATCAAAAGTGGGAGATGAAAATAATCAGGAATAAAAAAATGTGATAAAAGTTGAATCAGGGATCTTTGTGAGCGACTGCTTGAACAAGATAATGAAGTGTTGAACTCTAGCAGTGACATATCCATTGGTGAGAGTAAGTGTCATAGGCAGGACTTGTATTGCTAAAAAGCAGACCAGTTATTTGCGGTATATTTGTATTTGTTTGTAGGAGACTCATCGGATGGAAGAAAGATGAACAGCAACTACGTCTTGTAATTGGAATGTGCTTTGATTGTTGATGAAACTCAGTAAGATTGTCATGGTAGGAACCTTCTGTAGAAGTTGGCATTAAATGAGTTATTTTGTGTTTCAGATATCACTGATATCTACGGGAAAACCATACATAGTTCAATGCATGAGAAATGGGCACTTTCATATTTAAAAACTCGAATGTGGAGGGTACATGTTGGTAATTCTAATATTGGAAATGAATGAGTACCGCTCGTATTCACGTGTTAATCTCGGTAAGTCCTGTCCCTCTCAGTCAGAAAGGAGGGGGATGAGAAAGCGTGGTGCGGTGTGGGCACACTCGTGGTACGGGACTACGATATGCTATTATGCTGCATTATAATTGATCACAGTTGACAAGCTTGGCAGATCCAGAGAAATTAATTTGATTGATGTACCCCAGGGGCAAAAAGTGTCCTCGAAATATACATATTTATTTCGCTTCTCTAAAGACCAAAATAAGATCTCTTGAAATGCACTTGTTATGGGGAAGTGTTTTGTGTACATCGATTGCACATTTAAGGTTAGTTACTTTGTTAATATAATCATATGGGGGTAAGGTTATGCAGGTATCAGCCGGCACAGCATGGTACTGACCTAAATAAGCCCCCTCAAGGTGATCGTAATGACTTACCTGAAGTGCCGCCACATGGACTCGGAACATTGCTGAATGGGAGGTACCTGCGGTGAGCTTTTGAGAACTTCCCATATTCATCTTGGTAATGATCGTTGATGGGGTGGAATGACCATTATCTGGAGGCTTTGGCGTCCTTTTGTAATAAAGCATTATTCGAGCAGCGAGTAATTGTCTGTTTATTTAAGCCGTCCAGGTAACTATAAAGACTGCGTGTTGGAGTTCGCAGCTCAGTCGGCGAATGTTCAATCACGTCCGGTTCACATTTACAGACAAATAACAAAATAATGGGCGCAAACGAATCGCAAAGCTCTAATACGGAGCCATTTAGGGGACATTTCCGACTAAAAGAATTCCTTCGTACTTTCAGCATAATCTTACCTTGGAACGCTGGTAAATTGAAAAAACTCCAACCTCAACAAGAGAGCATCTCAGTGCGTCCCAAAAAGAACGCGTCGAATGAGGAGAAGCAACAGGAGATGGACTTGGTCAAGTGCCCAGAAATCGACTTCTCCAACCTTTACGACGATCCCTGCACACTGACTAACTTTAGCACTCAGTATGCAGCGAAGAATGAACCGTCGAAGGAGGAAAAGAAACTATCCAGCTGGCGTGAATTCAACAACTATACCTCATTCCATGGGGTTTGGTACATCTTTGACAAGAAACCCTACAAATTGCGACGGTAAGCATACTATGATTTACAATTAAGCTTAATGCAACGAGATAAAAGAAATCAATAAAAATTCGCCGCTGCTTAAAATAGGCCTTCAAAATATAAAACCGTGTTACTGTAACAAAATTAGATGCCAAACGTCTTAGAAGCTCTGCTTGATTTGACGTGAATTACAATTGCAGTTACTAAGTAATCATTTGATGTGGACTCTTTATTCTAATATTGTCTATATATTCCAATATTGTCCAAACTGGTGACAATATATTCAACTAGTAGACTTCCCTGGCTGAAAAGTAGCTATGAATGACCCCGAATTGTTGTTAATGGAAGAATAATGGGCACGCTTACTCGGTGTGGCGCGGCAGATTTTGTTACCAGATCACAGTGACCCCACCTTGACCCCCGCCGTGCCCTGACATTTGTCCTCACATTGTCCTCACCAAACTCCTCGGCTTCGCCGACTGCAATACCCAAAAACCTTAAAGAAAATTTTGGCCACGAAGGCGACGACCTTGCAAACAACAAGTGAAAAGTTGCAAATGTTGACCAGTTTTTAACTGGTTTGGTGCAGCTGTTTAGGAGGAAAAGATGGACATAGACACACTCATATACACGCTCGCCAACAAGCTTTTTCAAATACATATTAAACTAGAAGTCTGTCTGGCTTTGCCCAGACAAAAAGGTAGCTATGAATTGGAGACAAATGCTATTGAAGACATAATTAGCACGGTTACTCTATTACGGTTTCACCTTAAATCCCCACCCCACCACACCTTAGTACCACCCGTGACCCAACATTCACCATGACATGCTTCCGTATAGAGGTATTTGAGCCAACGTCGTCTTTGGCAAGTGCAATGACGATCTAGAAAAAACGATGTCGCATCTGAAAAAGTTTTTCCCTTCTTCAATGATCGCATCTAGAATCCTATTCTTTTTCCTATTTGTTCCTAAATCTGCTCACAAGTCATCAATTCATATTTCACTTTGAAGTAATTTCTTGTTAGAGCAGACATTCTAACAAAGGCATTTAGTTACCTAGATATCCTTGCCTAATCTTGCTTCGACGTCCCAGGGGGCTCTACGACTATGATGTTTTCTTTAACAGTAGCAATGAGACCTTCGCCAACTTTCAGTCTTTTCCTTAGATGTCAACTCATTATGATCTCATCGCCTGTTAAATAATAACTTACATTGTTCGTTTACAATTGTATCCCTTCACATATCAAATTTATAAAGTTTTTTAATACTATTTGCTGATACCTGAGACTAACGCAAAGTGGTTGCAACAATTAAGGATTTAAGGTTCTTATAATTCCGTAAACTTACGTTACAAACCCTACTAATGTTACGGACATTACAATATAACAACATAATGTGGTTGATTAAGTTATAAAAATATTTTTAGGAATGCTTTTTTGCCCTGTGGAATTATCCAGCATAAGCAACATCTATCGTAGGTGTAAAATGTATTCCACACAGATTTTGTAATGAAGCGTTACTAAAAACTACAGCATTTTTCGGACACATTGGTAATGCAAGGAAATTTTTCAATGTCCATCATTTTTCATATTGTTTTTCACTAACCACATCTAACTTCTAAAAGCGCTAGCCAGGCATACTTTACATGCCATTTGTTTTTTATCTGGATACTATTATACAATACTATTTTCAAAACTGTAATGTTCAGGGAAGTGTATGATAAGTGTATAATGAGGGTTTGCTGGAAGGAAAATTTATGGTATAAAAGTTGTGGAGCTATTAACGGAATCACAAACTCTAAGCTGAAACTTGAAGGAGAGACATTCGGTTCGCAGAAATATGTACATCATACAAACGGCTGATTTGTCATCGACCTGCCTTTTTCAAAAGGCACCTTATAACACTATAAAACGTCTTATTTCACATTCGGATTTATGTCAATGATACTATTTCGAATATACATTTCAACAGCCATCAAAAACACACGTATGACAGGTTTACCCAAAGTGGTATGAGGCGAGGGATCTTATAACATGGCTCAAACGGCACCTGATTGTGGCTAGGCCGTGCAGGTCTTTCTTGGATTTTTACAAGTTTGTCGACTTATTAGTACGTTGTGTGTGTTCTTCGCGTTTGTCCCTCCCTTACTGTGAAATACCTGTTTACCTCTAGACTACTCTGGCTGCTCGTGGTGCTGGTCTGTATGGGTCTCTTCAGCTACCAAGTTATTGACAGAACGAGAACTTACTTCCGATACCTGTCTAATGTCAACGTGGAGGTGATATACGTGGACGTTATGGATTTCCCCGCAGTGACCATCTGTAATCAAAACAACTTCAGGTGATAATTAATTCTTGCACAACACATAAATGTGTAAGTGCATACTGTTGTATTGTTGACTGGAGAGACTGCTTCGCAGAGCTATATATAAGGAAAATTGTGAAGCTTTCGATTGTTTTAGATCTGACCAGTGTTTTTCACAATAGTAACTTAAATACAGCATGAATAATAGATATGATATTGGACAGAACTACCAGTACCGCGACATTTTGTCACCAATAGATTACAGCTATTGTTTTGAGAACCGTTATATGATGGCCTGTCTCAGAATCACAGCTGCCGTTGATCGGGGAATGTTTTACTTCATCGATAGCATGTTTAGCAGTGAAAACATAGGCGGTAATATCTTATCATCTCGAAAATAACCATCTCAATTAATGTGTCTCACTATTCAAACTTTCTGCAATCATTGAACAAAAACTACATATCTAATGATGCACTAGCTTTGAGAAAATTCAAATAGCACCTTAAGTGGTATTGCATCGACATAGTTTCCTCGAAATTGTGGTTTTCATCCTCAGAACCAGAAGTTACTCAACTAATTGCACCGGAAGAGAATCTAACATCGTTTATTTTGGAGACGGCGCATCAAAGGCACGATTTCATTGATAGGTAAGTGTTTTGGACTCTCGAAGTTATAACCAATCTTTATCCCTAACTTGCAAAGCAAGTGATAAGATAAAATAATCAGCTAGCAATAATTCCAGCGTGTCAGAAAAATGAGGACGTATATTTAAGTAAATGAATGACGCGTATGCTGAGTAAGCATGAGGCGCGGACTGCCATTTTATTGAGTCAGCGTGCATCGTTGTGTGGTTTACCTCACCAGTCAACACCGCATTGCGGTGTCCGTGCTTGACAAATTTCCCCTCCTTTGTTTATACAAGTATGTTTCATATAACACCAGCATATCATGCTTATAAATATGTCAGTGAATTCCTTGGCGTCATTTATCACAAACGCACCATTCCAAAAATAACATGATCATGACACATTTTGAAAAATGTTCGTTGCTCGCCATTTCATGGAACCATTTTGGATGTCGTGTTATTCTTCAGTTGTCTATGGCGTGGGAAAAAGTGCAACATTACAGAGGATTTCGAGACAGAATTGACCGACTTCGGTGTTTGTTATACGTTTAACGCGGGAAACTCTACACGTCACGTCTACAAAGCAGGTCAGTTACAGTGACGTCACATCACAGCTTCCTTGTTTCCATTTCAATTAGCTCGCGTGAGCAACTGATCATGTTTAAAGTGGAGGAAATTAGTTTCGAGCTATATGGACTTTTAGGTTCGGGATATGCGCTAAACTTGATTCTCAACGTGGAGCAATACGAGTATATGAAAGGACCGCAAGATGAGGCGGGAGTTAAAGTAAGGTGGTTTAAACATAGTCAAAACCTGCGATAGAAAAAAAATATTGATTATCGATGACTTTTGAATCAGTTATGCAAATATCTGTCAATACCAAGGATATGGTCAGTTGTGCGGTGTACATGCGTTTTTGATTTTCTAGGTCTTGTTGCACGACCCTGCCGAGGTACCGCAAGTGAAGAACCACGGCTTTGCTATGGCACCAGGAACACATACGCTGGTGGCCGTGAGTCGGCAGGTTGTAAGTACTCTCTGTATACATGGACATTAGGTTTGCTTCATCAAAGCCTTCCATCACAAAATCATATTACGCATGCTCGACTGAGGGTTTTATTTTCCTTTTTACTGGAAAAACTTTTTATTTGAGTATAATGGTTAAACAGGTGGGTATATTTATTCGTGAAAAATATGTACACAAGAAACCGGATGCAGGTGAAATCTCTGGAAGAGCCGCATGGACATTGTAAGAGGGACTCGCAGCCTCGATCGCATTGCCAGGCTATGTGTCTAGCTCAGGAAGTCGCTCGAGTATGTGGCTGCGTTGATTTCTACATGCCTGCAGTGGGTAAGCTTCTGAGCTATCATGTGCCCATGGTCTGTGTGTTATCCTATTTATTACGAAGTCGCGTGTCGTTTAAAGCAATGACATAATGATTCCAAACACAGAAGAAACCACAACACTTTTCTGACTCCGTCTCAAGAAATATATCGAGCTACCTTCTACTCAGAATTCCGTGCTTATGTTGTTAATGTCCGAATAACTAATAATTATCTCTGTTCTTGAAGCTGCATGGTGTATATTGAACCGCAAATGTTAACTCTTTTAACTCCACAAGAAAATAACTATATTCTTTCTTTATTTTTCGAGTGCTGCTAACTGATGTGATTTCTCTGTTATTCATCAGATTCACCTTGCCACTACATCTAGTAATCAGTTTTCATGTAACATAAAAAAGTTATACTTTTATCACTCACAAGTTATTGTAAGCTATGATTCTGTGGTTGTGTTCGAAGCGGAGATATGCAACATAACCACAACCTTTTCTTGTGTACACACAACCATAGGTAAGTCACATCTTTTGTCCAAGAGAATTCACTTAAGGCCGTAGCAAAACATTAATCGCCCTGCATTATTTGGCTAGTTCGAACTGGAATATGCACGCCTCAAAAGCCTGGGTTGCATTCACTTACCCCTAAAGCTTCGATGACGAGGGAAGAACAGACGTGTGTCTGTGATGTGCCATGTGATAGAGTAGTATATGAACCAGAGCTCTCCTACGCCCATCTCTCCAAACTCAGTAAGGACAGGACGTCACTGAGTGACTCGGAGAAACACGACTTGGTACAGCGGAAATATGGCGATGCTCGAGAAGTGGCAGCACGTGTTAACAAAAACCTTGCTGAACAGGATATCACTATGTTGAATGATATCTTGTTGTGGTTCCATAAATTTTCTGCTGATGTGGAACATAGCAACAGAGGTAAGCTTATTGTTTTTTATGCGGGATTAGATTCAGGGTTCTTATTTGATGAACTCACAACAAACCATTTAGCAAATGGGGTCCGATTCGAATTTATAGTACAGTTTCATGGGTATGCAATTGAGCATTACAATCTGCATTGAGTTTCATTTCACTTTATCGTTACTGTAATTGTGATTGTATATCTTCAGCATTAAGCAACGAAGAATATCTGACCGAGGTGTATGGTGTGAGTGACATATCCAAGCACGGCTATCCCTTAATAACGAACGACTTCCCCTATATTCGAAACGAGTATAATGATAAAGGCTACGCAGCTCTATTCAATCACCCTAGAGTTTACTCCTTCCCATCATTAATCCATAGTCTGACGTTGTTCCTGGAGGTCATGAATGGAATCAGTCCGCTGGAAATAAGGCTTGAAATTTGTGCAAAAGAGGAAGGAAATGTAAGTCTTGTTGCGTTGAACGAAACAAATTTCTTCGAACCTGCGCAAAAATTCAACGAGTGTGATGATCGCCTTGGATCTGAAACATACCTTTCCTTCAAGAAGCATGCTGCAACGACATTGAGTCAATATTCCCTTACTGTGATGGCCGATATTCTGAACATGATCCCTAGTTTGGAGACCACGCTCGACTATGTCTACGGTAATTCTACAGTAGATATTAAGAAGAATTCGTCGTACGAAGAATGTTTAGAAGTACTGACGAACCAAACGAAATATTGGCATCCTTTTGTGGAAACAATTCATGATCTCACTGCTGCATATATACTACCGGACGCCACCTGGAGAGAAAAATACAACATTTACCTTTCCCTTGCAAACATGCCCAATCAGTCATACACTAATGCGTCGTTGTCCAATTCGAAAAACTTTGTGTCTTGTAATTGGTTTGTCCTGAAAAGCTACACAGACATAACGTCGGGTCGAAACTTCGGACTTTTCCTTGCCCATACAGGGGCTGCTGAGAAAGCTTTCTTGGATGCCAGAAGTATCATGCCACCTCTGGAAATAATGAGTAAATTTCTG
The DNA here is from genome assembly GCA_034190875.2 of Urechis unicinctus. NCBI lineage: Eukaryota > Metazoa > Annelida > Polychaeta > Xenopneusta > Urechidae > Urechis > Urechis unicinctus. Next base: position 36,909,965 of record CM067350.1, on the reverse strand, counting down.
CATGAAGAACTTACCGCTAAGGACGAAACACTGTTTGGTCCAATCATTCAGTTCTTTGAACGCAACCAAACCAAGATGGACCTTTTCCATCACTTCGATTCTCCATCGTTTAAAGTTGAATGGGAAAAATTGAAATTGAGTGAAGAAAGGTATATGGCCGACTTTCAGCAGTTTGCCTCAAAGTTAGCAGATTTAGAAAATAATATGGTCCAATCATATTTCTACGCGTTCAACTTACCTGTTCCAATGTTGAATGACACCGTGATAAGTAATTTGGAGTTGACGCGATATGCCCAAGCCAGAGCGGAAGACGACTCCGAATATGGCAACTTTTTGAGCATCATCAAAAGTGAAAGAGAAAGTGCTTTAAATGGACTAGTTAAGGTGATCAAACTAATCAAGATCAAATAAAAGTCATGCCTGATAGTAAAAATGCTAATATATTGTAAACGACAAAGATTCGATCATACTTTCGCATAACTTGCCTTTACTACATTTTTCCGTGCGTTCGATTAGGTGATATTCGGAAAATATCGAGAATCTATGAAGGCTGTACAGACGAAGATTTTGCAGTCATTTAACGAGTTACAAGAAGCACTGACAAAAGTCCGAGAAGAATTGGAGGAATATGCGAAAGGGAATGAAATGAATGAGGCCTTTTTCGTGTAATTAACTCCAAACGGTGTCAACTGTATCATGATTTCGCAGAGGTAATATTTAATTTTAATATCAAATTTGTAACATTGATTTCGACAGTGGATTGGTGTTCTGTTTTCAAGGAATAACTACATCAAGGTGGACATTTTCTTCAAGGAACTGAGCTACGAGTTGGTGAATCAACAAGTTTCGTTTGAATTCCTCAGCCTCATCAGTGAGATCGGCGGCTTCATGGGCCTGCTGCTTGGTGCCAGTGTTCTTACAGTCTGTGAACTAATTGATTATCTCGCTGTTGTAACACTTCGTCGGTGTAACTCTAAATCTCATGCTAAAGAGATGGATGACAAGAATTAATAGTCCATCACAAACACAGACATTTTACCACGAATCAAATGCCAGAGCAAATCACTTCGACAAAAGTTTTGTGGTCACAAATTTTATCTGATAACAAGAAGGTTGCTTGCAAATACTTTTATATGCGGCGATCGTGATAGTTGTGTGATAAATTATGATACATGTATTGATGATTGTTGACATATATCTCAAGTTTTCGTCAGCTGTAAGCATAGCTTCTTAACAGAAAAATTCTAACTGGTGATTGTTTAACGCTATGACATCTCAAATTCCTCCTGTACAAAATAACGAACTTCACTCTGTTACTGTAGAAGCGTATTATCATGTCACTCATACACGACCAACAGGCGCTTTCGATACTGAAAAAACTGGCGATTTAAATGATACTAATGTTAATTCATAGTAATATCGACCATCGTTGTTATGGTGGCGAATCTCTTTTGAAAGCATTTAATTGATGTATTTGAGAGCCACCGACGAAGATCGTTATCTAAATTAGTAATTTCCCAATGATGCTTTTTTACAATGCATGTATTTAATCGATTCTGTACCGTTCATCTGTACTAGCCCAAAAGACCAACGTCAGGTTCTATTTATCACCTTAAGAGGGAGTGCATGCATCACTCCCGTACTTAGTTCGAAAGAACTAATCTGTACCAGTGATACAATCTGTGTTGTCCGTTATTGGTGCATTGAGTTCTACTAATACCACTTATATATCATTCTATGTAAAAATAGAGATCAATTATGAATGATACACGATATTCGCTGTTTAGTTAGATACATGCACTATTGCTCTATTCGTGCCTGCAATCCACGGGAAAATAAATCACTTGAAGTGTTATAACATAATCCTATCTTCAATATTAAAAGGGTAGATGAGTTTGGAGGATGGGGGGTATAATGTAATAGCTCCATTGCATAAGCAGCATTGCAAGGTACTTTGATAAACACATCTACAGGTCACAATCGAAAGAGATTCAGCGCGGTAAAATGCCATGTGTAATAGATGACATGGTGCCTTGTATTTTAACCACATACCCAATTTATATCCTCTCATTGGTGACCCATCTGGTGGTAGAGAGTATAAGCATATCGAGCCGCACGAAAAAATGTGTCCAAAACGTCGGTATGTTTGGATAATCTGAAGTTGACGAGTCTTTTCGACAAGGACCCACAGAGCGCCCAAAGCTCGCTCAGTATTTCCCACCTTCTATCATATACACATGTCACTGTCGCTCGGGGGTATTGACTTGAGTGCCTGTGGCAGGGTCCATTCATTACAACAAATAAACACGTAGCTATATGCTTTTTGCGACCAGTATCCTAGGTGATGGAATCACGCATATTGACAATTATCTAAGAAAAGCCTTGTCATTTTTTGATTGGAGAGTTCAAAAGGGGATTTCTGTTCTTGCACATCCTTCGGTGTCGTCAATCTGGTGAGGTTCTCAGTCTTAAAAACTAAATGAGCAACGTGTATAACAAACTATCAATGTTTTTTTAGCATTGGGAGACTAGAACAGTACATGTTGAAATCATAATAAATGGTTATCATATATTCAAGTAATCTGGAGTGAGCTTAGCTATAAGCTCTTTGCTTGAATTAAGGCGATGCTTGCGCACTGAATAAAAATTAGGTGAAATCCATTCTCAAATGAGAACTCTCTATTGAAGTTATGAACTATCACATACTGTCATTATATTGGATAAAACAGCTTACTTGGCAACTAATTTATAAGCATATGGCGTCAGGATATCACATTACTGAATCCATATGTTCTCTTGCCTAGAGGGGTCTCTGAAGAGTTTTCTGGACATTAATCTGGCCTTGGTAGTACTAGATGATCGACTGAATGCAATCGGTCACAGACATATTGGCATTGACGATCCGTTTCAGTTTTTGGTTAAAGGATTCCAAACTGTTTGTTGCGGTGTCAAATCTTCATCAATGAGGTAAATAGCCAACAGACACTGACAATTATGCCAGCTGACCACGAAGTAGGCATTGAGTCTAATTGGAGCTGTTTCTTGCATAGGTGACAGCCGTTCGGGCATGAAGCATCTGTGGAAGAATTCCCCGGGTCCTCTCCTTCTCCATTTGGGAACACTGCAGCTTGGGCTACCTCCTGTCGGAAAGTTGTGCTTAGGTTAAATATTTGTCAATCAAAAAGGTCTTTGTCCTTTTGGGGGCTTCTTGGTGCTTCTTTTTAATAATGTGGTCAAGCAAACCCCCCACCCGTTCCCGTCATTAACCTGCACGATGTAGAGTGGTATCCTGTTGGTGCTGGTCCCATAGGTTCTATCCGTAAGAAAGACCTCTGGAAACTTGGCATAGTTTTCTGTCATCGTGCTTGTCTGGACAGCAATATCAGTGGCTATGCCTTGGTCCGTTGCCTCCACTGCCACTGAGGAATCAGGGTCCTGGTGTAAACATCAAGAACCCTGGCCTTCTCAGTTATATTGCGACCAAGAGAGGATGTTGTTCTTTTCCTTCCTGGAAGCAGCATTGTTTATCCGCTGCATAAGGTGGGAACGTGTGTTCTTTACAGTCACCAAAACGTTCCCCAACTTTCGTCGTTTCCTCTTCCCCAAGCCTTCTTTTCTCTAGATAGAGATCAAACAGCCTTTCCTAGACCTCGTGGTTGTGGTTGTCTTGCAGTTGTTTCACTTTTGGAACGAAAATCCGAAGATTTTTTTTAAAAAGAAGTCCAATCGCTAACCCCGGCTACTGAATGGACTTGGTTGAGTCCAATTCTATATTTTTTCACTGGATGTCTAAAGAAGACCAAATATAGCACTATTGCTTGTTATGTTATGTCCAAATAACTATATTGAGAAACACACACACGAGGACGACACCGTGTAGACCGGAACAGAACTGTCTTTATTCTTAACCACCATCCAACACATGAAGTGGACGTTATGATTTTTAGTGAGGGCTTCATAATGCAACATCCCCCTTCTTTTAAGAAATCATCAATGACAGACATTATGTAAGTTGCTGTCTGCAGTCACAAACAAAAAGGTAGCAGTCTGCCAGTTACAATAAAATGACATACAATTTATATCTAGTCCCAAGTTGACATTCATACAAAACAATACTATCTGGTTCAATGCTACAATATATCTAGAATATGTACAAAACAATACTATCTGTTAGAATATGTAGTTAGATTAATATCTTCTATGAGACGACGTGGAGGCATGACATTTCGCTTGGGACGTGGTGCAGGTATTGTAGTATTTCCACTTTTCTGTATCGCAGGTGAGGAGACTGTTGCGTTGTGATTCACTTTACTAGTAGGTGTGGAGATGGGATCAGGTACGGGGCTATCCTGTGTTGGCTGTAGAGGAGGTGGGGCAACTATCGGTGCAGCTGGTGGTGACGGAGTTGGGCTTGTGTAAGTGTCAGTGGCTATGGGTTGAGGTCGTAGCAATATTCTGTTGCGTTTTAGAGGGCGACCTGTCGTGCGGCATAGCACTGTGTAGGAACGTGGTTCGGGGCCAATTCCAATAACCTTGCCGGGGAGCCAGTTTTTACGTGCCACATCCTGGTAGTAAACGGGCTGGTTGATGTCAAGCTCATCAAGGGTTTTGCTCTGGCTGTTGTAACGCATTTCAGATTTCTGATGGGCTAGCTGTCTAGCTGCAGTTATGTCATGGGCGTTGCCTTGATGGTAGACTGGTAGGTTGAAGTTAATTTTCCTTTGGAAAATGAGTTCAGCTGGTGAGGGGATTTTAGGGCCTAAAGGGGTTGTTCGATACACAAGAATAGCTTTGTCGGTTTCCTCAGGTGACTTCTTAATGAGGGCTTTCATGCTCCGGACCATGCGTTCAATAAAACCGTGTGAACGAGGATGGTGAGGGGAGCTGGTGACATGAGCTATTCCATAGTTGTTTGTCATTGCCTGGTAAGCACTGCCTATAAACTGTGGACCGTTGTCCGAGATGATGGTGTCTGGACAACCAAACATTGAAAATACATGACTGGTAATAGCAGCTACGTGACGGCTGGAAGTGTCACGTCCAAGGCATTCAACAATCGGGTATTTCGAGTGGTAGTCTGCTATGATGAGATAGTTTCTCATCATTCAGTGTGAAGAGATCTGAGCCAATTGTATGCCAGGGATATGGTGGAACGGTTGTAATAACGGGTTCCATTGGCTCTTTACTCTGCGATGCCTGGTGCTTTTGACAAATGGCGCATTGTGATATTATGCCCTCGATGTCAGAGTTGATCCCGGGCCAGTACACGCTACCTCTAGCGCGCATCTGACAGCGGATAATCCCTTGGTGACCAGTGTGGATGTCAGTTAGATATTGGTCATGGAGGATCTCTGGGATCAGCAGTTGACTTCCCTTCAGAATGAGACCATTTTCAATGCTTAGTTCGTCTCGGAAAGGCCAATAAGGATGAATGCTGTGGTGGACGTCTCTTTGGCGTCCGGGAAATCCTTGGATAATGTATTTTGACAGGCGATTGAGTGTCTCGTCATTTGTTATTGCTTCACGAAGCTCATCGAGTCGTCTGTTGCTGAATTGAACGAAGCATACCTTAATATTCAGTTCAATGTGCTCATCAGCACTAGACTTTGGGAGTCGAGAAAGGCTGTCCGCTAGAATCATCTCTTTGCCAGGTCTGTATTTTATCTCGTAGTCATAGCGTTGCAACCTCAACAGCATACGCTGCAGACGGGCTGGGGCAGATGTGAGTGCTTTGGCTGAGATCATCTCCAGTGGACGGTGATCTGACTCGATGGTAAATGGTTTGCCGTACAAATATGTGTGAAAGCGTTCTGCTCCAAATACACATGCAAGTAGCTCTCTTTCTATGTTTGCGTACCGCTTTTCGGTGTCAGACAAACTTTTTGAGGCAAACGAGATTGGGTGACCATCTTGAATGAGTGCGGCGCCGAGGGCTTCTTGACTCGCATCAACTTGCAATACAGCTGGCTTGGTTGGATCAAAGTATGAGAGCAATCCAGCTCTACTAATGAGCTGTTTGAGTTGGCTGAAAACTGCTTGATGCTCTGGATGCCACTGGAATTCAGACTCCTTCTGTAGTAGCTGTCTCAATGGTCCTGTAACGTTACTCAGCTTAGGGATATGCGGAGCAAGGTATGTGACCATTCCAAGGAATGACTGGAGTTCTGAGACGTTTGCTGGGGGCTTTAGGTCGATGATAGCCTGCACTTTGCTTGGATCAGGCTTGACCCCTGACTCCCCGTAGATGTTGCCAAAGAAGCATACTTCGTCTTGGTTGATTTTACATTTCTCTGCATTGAAGACAAGACCACATTTGCGAGCACGTTCCATCAACTGATGGAGATTGCGGTTGTGATCAGCTTGGTCAACACCGAACACAGTGATGTCATCTGCAATGGATATGACGCCAGGCAGTCCATCGAGTATCTGATCCATTGCCTTTTGGAAAACGTCTTGGCTAGTTTTCAAGCCAAATGGGAGCCTTTGGAAACAGAACCTTCCAAATGGACTGTTGAACGTAGTGAGGTGTTGACTGGCATCATCTAACTGCACGCTCCAATAGCCGGACTTGGCATCCAGTTTGCTAAACACTTTGGCGCCCTTGAGTCTGTGTGTGACCTCTTCAAGTGTGGGGGTGCGGTGCTGACCCCTCTTTAGCGCCTTATTGATGTCTTTCGGATCCAAACAAATGCGGAGAGACCCGTTTGGTTTTTGAACATATGTTATGCCCCGAGACCCAGTCTGTAGGTTCACTCACTGGGCGGATGACATCTAGGTCCAGCATTCTGTCAAGCTCAGAGCGGATTTGAGATTGGAGCTGGATTGGAGCTCTTCTTGGCGCATGGATTACAGGACAAGCATCCTCCTTGAGGATTAGTGAATGCTCTCCTTTGAATTTACCCAAGCCTGTGAATCGGTCAGGGTACATGGACTTGACGTCACTCAGCTTTCCAAGGTTTGCAGTGTCAGTCTGGAGAGATATGGTACAGTTCATGGTCACCAGACTGAGAGCTTCGCAAGTTTCCAATCCAAAAATTACAGGACCTGGTGTGTCAGTTACATAAAATTTTGTTGCTTGCCACTGGCTGTCCGCGTAACGACACGGGATGGTAAGTGTACCGTACTGACGAATCGGAGTGCCATTGTATGCAGTGAGTTTGGCGTCACTTTTAACTAAGGTTGTTGGCAGTCCATCTTCATTTACATGCGATGGGTATATATTGCGGAACGTTCGCAGAGGCAGGATATTCCCTTGAGCACCTGTATCCACTTTACCTCGTAGATTTGTCTTCTTGTTGGGGGTATGCCTCAATGCGCAAGATTGCAAATGCTTTGTCCCGGCTTACTGTTGAAATGGAGAGAGTGTCGAATGTGCACTGTTCAAACTGAGGTTCATCCTGATTCTCAACACAAACAGTGTGTACATCAGGCTTCTGCTTCTGTTTGTTATACTTTGAAGTACTGTACTTTATTGAGCCACTGCGATGTCCTTGCGTAGAACTGTGTGCAGCAGTACTGCGACAAACTTTTCCCCAATGACCAACTTTTAAGCATTTATTGCATTTCTGGTCGCGAGCGGGACATTCCTCCCGACGGGTGTCTAGTCCCACCACAAAAGTGGCATGTGTTCCTTGAGGTCGATTCAGCATGTGGAATCGGTCCTTTCCTTTGGTTGTTTCGCTTTTGATGGATGCTATCCACCTTCGTAGCCTGCCCAAACTGATTGAGTTGTTGTTGTGTGGCCTCGTATGTTCGAGCACAGTCAAGAACTTTGTCAAGTGTCAACTTCTCTGGATCGTGGTCTAGTAGCTTTTTACGAACGGGGTTGTGCACAGTGCCAATAATGATTTGGTCGATCAGCATGTCCTCGAGAGCAGCCTCGAATTTACACTTCCGTGCTTGCACCTTAAGACGAGTTGTAAAGGTGTCAATGGGCTCAGCTGACTGTTGACGAATGTCGCGAAATTGAAAACGGGCAAGTCTATAGTTAGCCTTGGGCTCAAAATAGTCTTGGAATGCCTGCCACACTGACTCTGGCGTTTTCTTCTGCTCTACTGTCAGATGAGACCAGTTGTCGTAGACTTCTAAAGCATTGGGTCCCAACCACAGTAGGATGTAGTTAACAATTTCGTGACCTGTTTTGTTACTGTACGTAGGAGTCGACAACAACAGTTCACAATAACGCTTGAATGAGCGAAACTGATGAGGCAAATCGTCACTGTCCCAGTTGAATGAGGGCAACTTGATACCGGCTAGATCGTTTGAGTGCACGTACTGCACGCTTGCTGCTGGGTTTGATTCCGACATGATTTGGCGGGCGATAAACTGCACACTGTCACTGACGCGATGCAATTATTTACCACAACGTCCAACACGATCACTAGACCTGATATTGTCACATGTAGAAGCTTACTTGCGATTTGCACTTTGCGCTCGTTTTGTTGCTCGACATTCCAACACCACAGTCACACAATCCGTCGCCGACCATGTGCGTTTGAGCGGGGTCGTTTAGGAGGTGAATTGCTCGGTTCACTGAAATCCGGTGTCACTGACCTCAAGACGACAGTCGTTTCCACTGCTGACTAGCGGAAGATAAAAACACTGTTTTTAATCACTATGGGTCGTTTTAGATCTCACTTGCTGCCACCATGTTATGTTATGTCCAAATAACTATATTGAGAAACACACACACGAGGACGACACCGTGTAGACCGGAACAGAACTGTCTTTATTCTTAACCACCATCCAACACATGAAGTGGACGTTATGATTTTTAGTGAGGGCTTCATAATGCAACATTGCTGTTTACCATATTAGGCATTCGAAGCTGATAGCAGCTATGTTTGGAGATAATACCAGAAAAAAGAGAGGCCTATAGACTTCGATGCTGCTCCTTTTGACATGATCTAAAATTAAAGATTGTGAACAGACATAAAGTTTATGATATTATATGTCCTGAAATGACTACTTAAGGTCACAACGTCCTCAAATAATGTCACGTAGGTCTATTAATTTAATCACACGAGTGAGGTATGCTAGAATATGTTAGTAAATGCATTTAAAAATTCCACAAGCTATATTTACAAAGCATGTTATCCAACAGTATCGGGTACACATATTCCCTACTGGACATATGGTAACTAGATGGCAAGGTCAAGGTCACTGCACGAGAATCTCTCCAATTTAATGTATCACCAGGCCTTATAATATTTACCCTGAAATTAATAACAATAACACATGGGTTGAAGGCCAAACAGCGTTGGTTTTTAGCTTGAAAGGATGCTTACGTAGGAGGGGTCTATGAATGATTTGGGGCTGCCAGTCTGCTTCACAACAAAATGAGCTATCAAAATTAAATGAACGGAAGGACAGAAAGACAGACCGGTCGTATTGTAAAGCTCTGTTGAACAATACTTTAAAAATGTGTTTGTGCAAACTGAAAGATAAGGCATTAACGATACAAAAATAACTGGGAAATTGTATATTGTTTCATAAATGAAACTTTTGCAAAATATGCCACTATATTAACCTTCTCCCTCAAATAAAAGTACTATTTTTGTGACACTCCTCACATGAAATAGCGGAAGCCAGAATGATAACAAAATGAACTTTCCCTTGCCGTTTTTCACATCTCAGATCATGAAGCATCGTTGAACAACAGTAACATACGTACGATCATAACGCTTGATGCAAACAATGGCTGATAGACAGCATTTCAATTTAGCGGCTTGTCTTCGTTGCAGTTATTATAACTAAACAAATATTGTATAATTAAAAGTGACCAACGTAGCCGTATTATTTTGCAAAAAGCTAGGAACCTTATGCTCCAAAGTACTTCTCGCAGTTAACATCAACCTGAATGCTATAAGAGTTAGGATATTATTGACGTCACGACGCTTGCGCACTGCAAACCTGTAAAGTCGAGGACTCACATCACATTCGATAATTTTCGTTCATGATGGCGTCCATGGGGAGATTGGTTCAGCTCACGAGGCAATTTTCTACAACTGCCATTCGTCGCAGTCAGGGATGGCAGCAAGAAGGTGTCCCAGGATCTGTATGTATCATTGCTATATGTATTTTATTTTGCCTAACCTTACGCAAGGCACATATAACGCCGTCATTTGCGATGTTGAATTGAAAAGGTCAGTTGTGCATTATCGCCCGCAGGTAACATTGAACGAAATAATATCTTTCCAAACATTACTTTCATAGCCATTCATCAGTGCCAGTGGTTGCCACGAGAATTATACCAGATCATGGCGGAATAAGTAGATAACTGATAAGGGAAGGAGGTGGTCCCGGTCGGACGTCTAGGTGACGACATGCATCGTCACTTTCCACGAATGTTTTTTAATATCTCGCTGGATTTAGCATCTAGAAAACCATATATATCTAGAGCCTGTAAAAAAATCATCTCGCTCCAAAAGCTAGCCTTGAACAACATCCTGTTTATATACCGTACGACCGGGGCTAACCAAACTGCAAAAGCTTACCCCTATCGATGCCGTTCTTTAAATAAAGTTTAATGAAATGCCATCTATATATTGTGATTTGATAGCACCATGCTTTTTGATCTGTCATCTGTTTGAATTGGTCGTGACTGCGCCTGCGCACAATTACCGCCTAGTAGTAAAGATAAACATGTCTACATGTGCTCATCGATGCCACCACAACAGCAATAGTAATGGTAGTCTAATACATCACTCGTGTTTATACTCGTGTTCATTACCATCAGCACATGCAATGAAACCCAATAACTTGCCAGGTTTCATAACTTCTAGGTATCTGATTTGAACTGTGGATTTGTACATTGGTTTGTGATCAAACGACGGTCAGTTTCGCCTGGTGGTATCTGTAAATTGTAACTAGTGTAAGCTTTCGATTTAGGTGTAATAGCACCAGAACAGTCTATATCAGCATGCTGTTGCATTGCAGTCCTATATGGTGAAATGAAGTGAGATTTTGAGCCACATGTGTTTGAGTCTATTTGAACGTTTCATGATTTATCCTTGACCAAAAGAATGTTAAGGCTCATTGGGTCCTATTGACACACCTTTTACGCATAGGACCTACTTCTCGACCTGGGAGTTTTGGAAAATTTCGTTCACACTGTCATAATGGAAATTGACAACACTTTGTTCATATTGTGAAGCACTGTGTTGTTAATAAGTTATTTTGCACTTAGGGTTTGGTATAGGGGTCAGATGCAAACACATTGACAAACATTTTGTATGATTAAATGAGTCCAAGGGAAAGATTTGGCATAATGCAAATGGTGTTGTTGCTGTGGAAACAGTTCAACAATAGTTGGAAAACCAAATTATTTCATTCCATGTTTAGACCAGAGCTGCAGTTGTTCATATTGTTAGACTGGCAAGTGGAATTATGGAGATCCTATAGGCATAAAGAACCTGAAGAAGGACAACAACTAGGCCACCAGGTGTCCTGGTTGACTATTTCGAGAACAGCGATTGATTAACTCAAACAAACCAAACAATCTTCAATGGCTGTGTTCCTCCGGAGCGACCGATCCATGCTTGCGAAATATTTGCCGCTAAGCAGGCCACAGCTCGACAAAGCATTCAGACATGGCAGAGTGTATGCTATATAAAGAGGCACCCGTTAAACAGCTTCATTCATTCTTTGGTAGCATGCAATTGGTGAGCAGTCTACGAACAACTTAACACTACACATTTTGAGTTGATGAGGAGGGTGTAGGAAGAAAGGGTGGTGGTTGGGGGTGGGAAGGGTTGGACAGGCAGTTTGAGAATCCTGGCTAGGACACTGGGCAAGAGGTGGTTGAGGAAAAGCTGATGGCCATGGTGTTTTGCATGCTCATAAGAGTGCTCAGATTTCCACTTGCTAACCTAATGGTACAGACCCCTGTGGTTTAGAATACCAGATGAGATCTTATTCCTTCGTGCTAATTCAATTGTAGTTCATTGTATAAAGGTGTCTTAACAATGTTACATATTTCCTATTTGATTGATATACGTAGAAAAAAACTATTACTGGATAGTTCTATTGCGGAGAAACTAAAGTAGGTCAAAGTATTTAATTTATCCACTTTTGTAAGGCATGGACGCTTAATGTGCACCTTTGTTTGTATTGATGATATTTGACAAACCGGATAAGGAGTGTGAGAAGAAGTACGCATTCATGATGAAATCAATATACTTTATTTTGACAGAACCTGCCATTTGACATCAACAACCGTCACAAGCTGTTGGCCATGTTCATCTTGTTCTTTGGAAGTGGGCTAGGAGCTCCCTTTCTCATCGTCCGTCATCAGCTGTTGAAACAATAATTATTTGGTAGGCTGTTCTTGCTTTTATCGATTGATTTAAATCATATCTCAATTCATTCTTTATATGGTATTCATTCAGAATATGGTAATTGGCTTTTTTTACATCTCTACAATGGCAGTGCTGTTTGTTTTTGCAGATGAAGAAATTACAAACATAGTGACTTGTACAGGTTATTCCCTGATGTGTGGGCCAGTTCCTGGACTGAGCTGCCACCAGTTTCAAGTGGAACATTTCTAAGTTATATTGTGGATGAATAAAAGTGAAATCTAACATAGCTTGACAGGCCTTGTTGTTTGAGTGTGTGTATATAGTGGAGAAAATTTGTCTGACATTGGTTAATGCCAAGCGGTCTTGTTTCCTTACACAAACATATATTTTATTTTGCATTGATGAAAGTGATGTTTACAGTCAAGTGAAACGAGGTTCTGTCATATTGGTTCGGCTTGATAATATTAACATATAATTATTTGTATTCTCCTTCAAATGATCCCTGTTAAACTCCTAGCAGCTGATAATACAGCCAGTGTTAGATTTGTGTCGCAGGCATTGCAGTTTGGTTTCTTTCTATATTGAACTATATATCAGATGTGTTTATAATCTGTCACAGCTACTGATACACCAGGTGCACCAATTCACAAATACTTCTGATGGTGATTATGGTTTAAACTTTAAAGGAAATTAACATTTATAAATATTTCTCTGAAAAATATTGTCACATATCATTATTTGAGTTAGCAGTACATTCCTACTGCTGACAAAAAAAAAGCTTCAGTTTTCAATAAACAAACATGATTTAAGCTACAAACACAATGTTTTATGGATTTACAACATAGACAGTCACTGTTCATGTCTCTTCACCCCAAAATGTCAGTTTATCATGACATTGCCATATATGTATGTAAAATATGGTTGTCCAAATATCAATTCACTGATAATTACAATCTTAACTCCATGTCAAATAGAAACCTAGCAGGATTCTTCTACTCGAGTTGAATTACCTTTACATCCAGGAGGCATTCATTGTTAGCCAAAATTCAGACCACTGCCCCTACTGGTGTTAAAAGGAGATATTCATTCATGAACTATTGGTGGGAGTGGGGGGGGGGGGGATTCCTGTAGATTTGACAATAAATACATTGTCAGTTTCTTGATGTCATGTAGCATTTAATACATGTATTCAAAATGTAAGCATGCATTTTCTGTTGAATAGTGGTCACATGGACTTCCTTTCAAATTAAGACCGATGTTTAATCTTTGAGCAAGTGCTGTGCTCCATCAGCATGGATAAATGGTTTATTTGTATGTTATGTACCCTAATTCCTGTATATTTGAACGAGGCTCAGTGATAGCTTATCATTGGCTTGCTCTCTAATATATCATTAATGAGATGATCTTAAAGTCTCATTAATTAGCTTTTGGGTGTGATCTGCTCTCAGATGAGATGCACTAGAAACCTAATGTTTTTCTCTTGAATGCAGTACTATTAATTAATTCAGGAATGCCAACTCCATTCAATTAATACGTAAATTCAAATACCAATGTTATTCATTCTCTTAAAAAAAGTCATCTTCTATTAATTGATAAATGGTAACCCACAAAGAAATTGGAAGATTATAAGCATTATAGTTTGCAGCAAATTATACAGGGATGCCAATTTTCCGCGGATCCATTAATCCGCAGGGGGCCTTTGCGGCCCCATGGCCCCAGGCAAATTTTCCTCTTTTTTTACAAAATCCTGTTGGCATCCCGGATTATAAGAAAATGCTCATTACCTTGAAGCAACCGTGCAAAGAAGCAATACTTGATATCCTTACACATACAATTGCTATTTATTAACAAAGATATTTGAGATGTATAGTAAACAGTTCTGGCTAGCTGTTAGGTATATACACCAAGCTTATATAATTCTGACATGTAGAGGCTTAACTCGAAAGTACAGTAGCAACGCACACTGACGGGCAACTATGTGCATAAACTACTGTTCTATATTTGACTAATTATGAAGATCAATACACAATGCAGTCTCCATCTACCAGAAATTTGAAAGTGAAAGGCATACATGTAGAATTCCATAGTTCACAATCATCTATAAAACATCCTGACTGTGTCAATAAAAAGCTTTGCTCAGCTGAATCAGATTTAAAAACAGGTCAATTGAACAAGTGTCATATCAGGTATCTGCACTATATATATAATTCAGGGTGATTGTTGTATCACATAACCTGATACACATACAATGACTGATGATTATCCATTCACAATCACTAGTTAAAGAAGATTCATTAACAAAATCTAGATAACTGAGCTTGGCTCTGCATCACACACTAATGTATGGTGAACAATGTGACGCAGGACAATATACACTGGAAGTGAACACATCACTCAAGAAGAGTACATTAAGCCCGTGTTCTAGAACTTGCTCTTATTGTAAAATCATTGCACAGTCAATACCCCTTATACAAGGATGGCCTTGCAAATTCTTTCCTAAGCATTCCATTTGGAAATATAAAATGGGAGTGAATTAATAAATAAAATATCACTTGGATAAGACCTGTGACCTGTTAGAAGACTACCACATCATGTGTTTTGTACACAGACTATTTACACGTAAGTCTTGCAGTTACATCTATAGTAATACGTTTCACGATGCTTTGGTGATGTCATCAATATTGCACAGAAAAAAATGGAAAGCCTAGAAACAAGGGATACATGACCTCATAAAAAGGTCACGCAGCAGACACCATCACAATAAGACCTCAAATTGCTTGACTTTAAATTGACTAATTTTCAGCTGCTCTATTCTCATTAAAAACACAAGAAAAAGTGTCAGCCAAGTGTCAGTGGTTTGTGGTTGATGAGCCGGTTATCAAATTCACTCGAGTAAAAGTAACGGTCCACCATGGTCCCTCACAGCTGAGCCCACAAACTACAAAACCTACAAATGGGTCTGAAAACATAAGCAAGAGGAATGGAATAGAATGACTGTGTAATGATAACTTTGACATTCAAAACATTATGTGCAGATGGTGATAGGATAAAACATACTTATCCTTTTTTATATTTCCCCATACAAGCCTAAATGATATTCCAGACTGGCAATTTATCGAATCATATCGTGTTTTGAAAAGTGACGATTGAAGTGGAAGACGGATCAAACAATATCAGAAATCTTTTGCATTGAGAAAATATAACATTCCTGATATCGTAATTTCAAAGCCATTATTGGGTCATTCATATCAATGTTAAGGGTTAAAGGGAACACACAAGATTCCCTGTGTTAGGCTCAATCCATCCCGTCAGTTATTTGGCAGTGAACCTAACCTCTTTTTGTATCAGTGATAAATTAATCAAGCATGATAAACCACAGCACACAGTGATCTTATCCGCTAAAGATCGGAAACATACACACTTTAATGAGGTAAAAATGAATTATATGATGCTTACAGAAACACTGCAAAGTACTACAAATCAGAAATAATAAAGTCTGATTAATGTCAAAGTATATGTTATCTCAGATTTATTGATACTTTCCAAGACTTACACATTACAAAGAGCATGCAATGCTGAATGTGAAATAAGATGCAATGTGCAATATAAGCAATCCTGACAATTTCACAAAACCATTTATGATAAAATAAGTATAAAAATCCATTTCCTTTGGATACCAAGGCATCAGTTCACATGCAGAACATT
Organism: Urechis unicinctus; assembly: GCA_034190875.2. Classification (NCBI taxonomy): domain Eukaryota; kingdom Metazoa; phylum Annelida; class Polychaeta; order Xenopneusta; family Urechidae; genus Urechis; species Urechis unicinctus. Next base: position 36,893,961 of record CM067350.1, on the reverse strand, counting down.
CATAAATTTCAAAAAGGCGGCAGCTACAGGTCTGGGTTAACCATGCAATGATTTTACATTACTCATCCAACAACATTTTCTTCATGTGAATAAAATCAAAGGTATAATCTTCCAGATATTCTTAATTAATTCAAAAACAATACAAGGAAGACTACATAAAATTATACTACTCAACCAAGCCAAGAAAAGCAACCCACAGGCATATGTGGTAAGCTGTGAGGCTAATGTATAACTGAAGGACAGCTACAAAGAAGCAAATGTGAACCACTGTAATATGGGGTATCACATTGAAATGAAACATGACCCATGATTTGTCACACTTATTAAGACACCACAGAGTAATAAATATACAATGAGAAAGACTACATATGTCTTGGTGTTTAATAGTCCTCACAGAATGAAAAAATGTCATCTGCATCCATATTTTTAACTTGTATGTCAGAGGTGGACTACACCTCCTGTAAGAGCACCTTTACTGTGAACTAGCTAGAGAAGGGGGTGTACGGTGGGATAGGTGAGTTTGTACAGTGGCATGTAGTAGCAGCAGCTGTACATGTGTGCTTTAGCAGCTGACTGTGTGCTGAGCTCTGAGATTCCTGCAGTCTAGTTGGCACTGAGGAGGAGGAGCGGGAGGGCTACTTCTGCTGAACACAAGCAAAAAACCAAACAGGAACCATCCAGTAGAGACAGCACACTGCGTGGCAAGCACTTGTTCCCAGCACCAGGGGGTGGCCAGTTAACCAAGATTGTCAAAAGGTTAATTGACAATAGCCAGTGCACTCAGATATTATGTACAGAGCACAGGGATGTTAAAGGAAAATCACAACATCTAGCAAGGTAATGATAGGATTTTGCCACATACACTGCACAGATCACTCACATTAGTCATGCAATCACCAGGAACCCAAATTAGTACTGTACATATTCTGGGTAGTTTACATATATCTTTACAACTTGGCCCTTTTCAATCCCACAGTTTCACTAAGTTTTATGATAAAATATAGTCAAATCTAAAAGAATTGCCCGACACGCAAAATTAAATGGAATAATGTTAAAGTGAAACTGTCATGAAGCCAGTCCTAAAAACTAATTTTAAGTAACATCAAATCTACAGAAAAAAACATACTTAAAGGGAGAGGAAATGATGGTTCTAGAACAAGACCCATGGGGTTTGAACAACTTCAACCTATTTATATGTGGGTAACAAGTGTGTGCCTACCATTTCCCTGTGTTCATCTTCGGTCTCCTCTGAAGTGTGACTGCTGGTTATGGTGACCTCAGTAGAACTCGTTGTGACAACCCCCTCCGCCCCACTCCTCATCGTCCCACCATCACTCGCAGTCGAAATGACTGCAGATCGAGGCAAATGGGGAGATGGGGGCATTATCTCAAGTTCAATGTGTTCTTCACTCAGCCCCAAGTCACTTGCATTGCCTAGTCTGGAGGTACTTCGTTGAGAAAAGCCAGGGGTGGAATCTGTTCACAAATCACAGGCACGTTAGGACAATGGCCACACTGGTTGTATTAGTTAGGGAGTCTGTCACACATTCCCTCAGAGCAACTGCAAAGAACCATGTTTTCATCTGGTTACATTACCCTTATGTAACACATTAATGTATCTTTATTCTTGTACTGTAACAACAACCAAACATTGTATTGTAAAATCCGACAGAAAGTCAGGTGCATGGAAAGCGAAATCCAAATCTATGAAAACAGAAAATAATTCCCTGCCTAGGATACAGTGAGAAGTTGCTGTTTACGCAATCAAATACACTTGAATTACATGGAGAACAAAATAAATAGGTCTCCACTAGAACCCAAGTCCCAGATATTGAAAGTTATTGACTGTATAAACAGATCATTTTATATATAAATGCTAAATTGGAGGTAGACTGACCCCAGATCATGGTGCGGACTAGGATTTAACCAAGTCTGCAAGTGAATGGCCTAATAAAAGGCAGTATGAAATAAATACGATGCAAGTACAGAGAAAGAGACACTTGGCATGCATATATATATATATATACACATTACAAGATTGACATCCCACAATTACAAAGCCATGTAAAACAACACATATAGTCTGTTCAAACCCATGTTGCATATGCCTATACTTCCCTTCCAGAAGTAATGTAGGTATATGTCATAAGTTAAGAGGAAATAACAAGAGGATTGAATACCACTGTCATAAACAATAGTGATTGAAGAAATGGTTGTTTCCCCATATTGCCCATGAATCACTTCAGTCACAATAAACAAGACAAGAGGTTTACTTATGATATTCATGTCACAAGCAACAGAGAGACAGAGTATACATTGATACACAATATGCAAGTTTATCAACACATGAGAGGATTACATAACAGTCACCATAATTTACTCCACATATCCACATACACACAGCCATCCGATGTCTCACCCAAGAAACATCACAACTTCTCACCTTTAGATACCAACCTCAAAAGCACATTTTTCTGTGTGTGTTTACTTACATGATAATAACCATCTCATGATAAAACTGGGCTCAAAACCCATTAAGTTGCTTTGTTGTGATATATATTTCCTGTGAGTGATGCTAGGGTGATGTGGGGATGTGTGGAGTAGCAGGGTGACACAAGGGATGAAAAGGTGAGGGGTCATACCTAGTAGGTCACTAGAGCCACTGGGACTAGATGCAGTAAAACTAGGCGTACCCTCTGTGTACTCGGTATGGGTTGGCGTTGACTCTGTGAAACTGGGTACAGGAGAACCCAGGGGCGCTGGTGTTACATGAACCAGTGGGTCATCATGTGTCTGTAAAGAGTCTCGCTTTACATCAGCTTCCCTAGCACTGCAAAGTGAAACTCGTCGTCTGTAGTTTATTGACCAAAGCATACAGAACAAAACTATAATACAAGATTAATTTGAGGCAAATGTAAAACAAAACACCGGGATAATCAGACTCACAATCTGACAGATTCTCCACCAAATGCCTTCCATGACAAGAGCTACCTACTTTATCTCAGAGATGACCGTTCGTTCTGAGATTGCTTGGGTGGTATGTGAAGTGGAGGACCAGGACTTGATTTCTTTCCCACTACGGGACTCCTCTAGGTAGTGACCAGGGGGTGTGGCATTGGCAGGCAGGAGATCAGGCCTTCCTCCGACAGCTCCTGTCACCACAAATTGACATGGACAATTTATAGTGACGGTAAAGTCCAGGATCTATCAATGTCTATTGCTGTGAACTAGATAAGGTCAGGAGTTATAAATTATAACAGACCTGCATCAGCCTCGCTGGTGGTTCGCTGTCGATCACCAGTCTCCTTGGACGGGATTTTTCCCTCATAGTCAGAGACAGACCTTTGACGACCTGGGGTTTTCTTCTTGGATGGCGAGTGCTTGAGCGCTGCATTCAGAATGATATGGATGAAATCTCATATTCTTTCTGGGACATAACTACCAACAACCATGCAAACCATAAACAAGATCATACATGCGGTTAATTACTATTGATTTTAATTCCACCTTAACTAGCACCCTTGTTTTGGCATCAAATAATCACGCTTACTTGGTGGAGATCGGCGGATGCTCTTCAACCAGAGCAACTTAATTCTATTTCAAACTCATTGGTGGATCAGTATCAACCAATAACAAAATGTGTGCTTCATGCAACCCACCTTTTTCAAGTCAGCAAATATGGTAGCTCATTAGTAAGTTAAGCATTGCCCCCTCCACAGTGAAATACCAGTTAAGCTCAGTACCAAACCTACACCTCAAGAGATTAATCCAAGTGTGCCCGAGGGTGAGAGAGGAAAGCAGCAGAGAAGACACTCCAGGTATGACAAGATGACAGACAATGAACGGTTACTGGTGGCAACAATATTTACATGCTTCACAGCCCAACACAACACAACACCGTGCTCTGCCAGTAGTCATTCCTTATGGCTAACCACGTTAGAATGAGAAAGAGTACATGAGGTCCGATAGAAGTGAGTCGAGGATGAAGACAAAGACATGGTTTTTTTTAAAAAAATAGGACAGTGGGATGATAGAAGATCACACAACAAATGAGTTGACCACACAATAGAATAAGGAAGACTGAGTAGAGAGGTTGAGGAATGCTGTCTCATATAAGAAACCCTTCCTAGCCCATCACAAAATCAACACCACCACAACCCTCCCACTGCTGCAATTTGGAGGGAAACATAGATAAGCTGAGAGAACAGACCGCAGCAAGAAAGAAATCAAACGAATGTTGTCCTACTCACATGGGTCAGTGCAAACCCTCACTGCAAATCAACATCAGCCAAAACTAATAACGGACACGTCCTCACCAGTGTCATTACTCCACATATTAACATGACCTTGACTTATCTCATCATGAAACCTTGAAGGTGAAATAGTATTTATCTATAAATTGAATGCGTACACATTAATGCTTGCAACCTATGACAGTGAGTAACAAATGACACATGGTACATCACATTATGAGCGGTGAAAAGGGGCTGCATGCCGTAACTGTTATGACATTACACCAATGTTATCGCTATAATTTGCGGTCAACCTGTGAGGTATGATCCACATGCCCGTCTATCAATAATTGAAAGCATTTCCAAATCAGCAGATATTTTTCAGCTGTTCCATCTATTTAAATCATTGGGCATTATGGTGTACATTTAAACAACAAAGGTTGGCTGCAGTAGTACTGGCACAAAAATATCAACCTTACTGTATAGGTTATCTCAAAACCATGCAGCAAAACAGATCAATTGTTCTGAAGATAACATTTACCAAGTTCATTCTAAAGAACATAATAAGGAATTTCATGAAAGTGAGTCTGATGTGCAGAGCACTTCCCCCACTTTGAACTACAAGTTGGACACTGACTCATTGGCAGCAGAAATCAAAGTACTAGCGGACAACAAGCTGAATGACTGACAGTATCACCTAGGCCAACATGGAAATATACTTAACTTGATTGAGATAAGCGTACATATTAGAGTACGTTAGATTTTGCTAGTAATGATAGTCTTGAACAAGTAACAAAGCCTGCAAATAGCAGAAAATATTATAGGAAGGCCTTGGTTAAAAATAAATTTGACTCAAGCAATCAAATAAAAGTACTTACACAGAAGCATCGACAAATGGCTATAACCTTGTCTAATTCTGTTAAAAAAGCCCAAAGGCAAATGCTAAAATAGGAAAAGCCCTATCCTAGATGAATGTAGTCCAACAAAATCATACAATGACTCTCACATGCAATTGTTCTGTATCACATTATATATCAAAGCATAACGAACATAAGATGAGGAATAAGATAAGTGAATGTTTAGAGAGGCCTAGACTTGCTACTGCTTCCATAAATAAATACACAGTGAAACTGTCATACAATGTTGGCTTATCTGCTTTGCTAGAAAAAGTACAACAGCATGGCATATCTATATAGTTACCTAGCTGCACCAGTTTTTTAAACCGCATATGAGGACCCTTCACCGTGGGGGTGTCCACTGCATGAGAGCAAGGGGGCAGAGAGAGAGAAAAAAATGAGTCAAACATTAGGTGTTGATTCAGCTAGTGAGCATACCACAAGTCAATGAGGCACTTTTTACTATGCATTCTTCACATATTTCAAAAGTTGGCATCACTTGACAGTGGACAGAAGCCTTGCCCAATCACCACATGAAGCATAGGGGTGGGGATGGATGGGAATAACCTGGATGCAACTACACTTTCGCTGGCTACAACAAGACTACTGCAGTGAATAATACACACATAGCACTTGGTCACACAACCATGATTCAAGGTCACAATTGCAAAACAAAATTGGGACTAAGGGCTAGGAGTTATTTAAGAATATCATTTTCATTTCCACAAAAAATATATATACTGAGCTAACCATGATACTTAAGAATACTATCTTATTGGACGCATTAAAGTAAGTTGAACTTGGCTGTTATGACAAAATGCACAGTGAAACACTGTTGCTAATAGAGAGGATTATTATCCAAGCTCAAACACAATGATACTGCTATGCTGAAGGGCTACATGAACTGCCTAATGCCATTCCCATGTCACTCCCAACAACAGAAACTCAGGCAAAGCAACAAGCAATTAGCACTTACATGCAAGTGGGTCAGAATGGAGTGGGAAGAGGGGTGTAGCAGAACACAACATCAACTTGTGTTACAGGCAGTGGTACAACATTACAATGCCACATTACTTCAGCATATCACCATGCAACAACATTAAACGACACCACACCAGAAAAACTGGCCATAGGACCTCTTGGTGAATGCAGTGCAAGGTAGAAGCAAGGTTGGGGGTGGGGGTGAGGGGCAGCAAGTACTAATGTGTTATCCTGCATTTGCATGTTATACCCTAAGTGTAGGATGATAGCTGCTTGCAATCTGACTTTAGCATATGTGTTTAAATGTTTAGCATGTTATGATAATGTAATTAAGCAGGGTTGATCTGATGAATGTATGATAATAGGCTTATAGCTGCATCAAAATGTTATCTGGACTTTTATAAAAAATAGTCTCCTAGATAGAGTAATAGTAATCATGGCCCTAGAATACTATATACAGCAAATAACAAACCATATGTATAACTTGTAATTGTCTGGTGCTTCGGCGTCAATTCAAGACAGAGGGTGCCAAGGGATGACAATTACAAACTCATAAACAGCATGCAATATTTTCTTACAGCAAAAAGCATACCAAGCTGTGACTGTTTGCCTATCTGCAGGATTATCCCCGTCCCAAAGCCCTACCCAAGCATAGCTAATTCCTGGTATGGACATCACTGAGTGTTCAGTTACAGCTCAAATTTCAGTGCATGGCAGCATGAGATCTACCTAACTCTGTCTTGAACCTCCCAGCTTACTAGAAGCATACAACAAAATCTCATTGACAGATGAAACAAAATAACATCAACCATAGAGGGGCAATATCATCAGGTGCCACTTAAATAGTAATTATTCTGATGATCCTCAAGACAATAATAATCCCGGGCCACCCCCCCCCCCTCCCCCAAATATCACACCACCAAACAATACACCATCAAACAGCTATCCTATATCTTGGGCCACCCACACCCCCCCCCCTCCCCCAACCCCCTTATATCACACCACCAAACAATACACCATCAAACAGCTATCCTATAGATAAAAACAATGTGCCACAGCGTTGGCGTAGATAATTCATCTCAATATAGCTTTAAGGGGCAGAAGAGACCCTGAACTGTTGAATACTTAGAATCACATACACTGATCATAAACATCTTGTCTTAATGACTTCATTTTGGTTAATCTGTAAATAAGTGCATATATGACTTATTCACCAATAAGTGTTCAACCACAGTCCTTGAAAAGATGGGTGGGGCACAAAGAGATACAGGCAATAATTAACACTCAAGTGGTCTCCAATTCTACAGTTGATGGACTAGATGATATAATAACTCAAAGATTCATCTCATGACACATGTGTCTCAGGTCTAAATGTCAACTTTAACTGTTGTGGCACTCAGGCATATGACTGACCTGTCATAGATTAAGTCACTGGCCATTTGATGACAATAGTTACAACAAATGAACTTATGATCCAGCCAGGATCATAACTCCAGACAAACCTTAAACCTCATGCACAGTAATTGGAAGCGTCTTATCACTATTATCGACGTAGGGAACACTACACATGATGATGGTGCTTTGCTCCAGTAAAATAATCCTTTGAAGACGTCAAAACAAAGATACAGGGTGAAGGGGTATTTCTGGGGGTTATGGGATTGGAATTGTAATTGCTATTGGGGAGTATTCAGTTTGGGTACAAGCTAAATGAATTAACTGGGTACTTATGATTCATGCAATCCCCAAAAAGATGGAATATACCACACACTGTTTATAAAATCCAACACACCAGCATCACTGATTGTGTCCAACATATTATCCCAAACAAATACAGTATTCAAAAATGCTTACATGAGGGAATTTTTCTGAAGACTTGAGTGGAAAAGAAGCTCTGAAATCTCTGGGAGTAGAATCCGGGACGGTGCACAGATATAGTGTCCTGCAAATGACAATGATCACATAAGTACCAAGCTGCTCTTTAGAAAATACCAGCAAGAAGTGTGATAGCATTCACTATCAAAGCCAAAAAATCTGACCTCATAAGAACTGCACAAGATGTTTAATGAAGTGATGGCAAATTATACAAGACATTGTTTATCTAATGATTCCCAGACGTAATGGCTGCATCTAGATAAAGTTACAAACCCCATCGTGGACCATGGCTTTCATAGCATGTTCTAGTTTCTTCTTGAGTCGGTAGCTTTGTAAGATGTCTATTATACCTATGTACAAGAGCAGCCTCTCACCATGAGTGCTGCGTGCAGGAATGCCTCCAGGTCTAAAACACATGGAAACCAATACCAAATAAGATGCTGCCGTTGCAATTTACATAATGATAAACAGATGATGTAGAACGATTCCTATCATATAGATAAAACAAACTATGTAGACCTACGGAATGTTATCGTTGTCAAGTTCCAAAGGTTCTGAGGGGGCTTGGATGGCTTCCATAGCAGTTGAATACTGAGCTAGTCTGTGTTTCACTGAACGACCCCTTGCAAATGCTGCTAAAACCACACAGAGACATACATGAGCCTCTTGAGTTGAGAAACAGATGCAATAGACGAGTACATGAATTTTTTTTGCATTTAACAAAATTACATGATCCCAGGTGATCATCTTGTTGTCCAACTTCTCGATCCGATCCCTCATACTGAAACCAAGGAAACGTGAAACAGTTACCACAAAGCTATCACAGCCAGGGAGAAAGGGTGATGGATAAGGAAAGTATTATAAGAAAAAATGGTTTGGGGGAGATATTATCAACAGACCAGGGCTTACCTTATTTCTGGCTGATTCAGCTGCATCAAGATTATGCACACCCAGCAACATGCTGTAATCCATGATTTTAAAACTCTGCAAAACCTGTGAACATTATGAATTATTGTGAAAAAGTGACCACTTTCGAAGATCATATAACTCATTTCCCCCACCCCTTGTGAATTAATTTCCACTTAGGAACAAGGATTAAAACTGAAGATCTCACGCGTGGAAACAATTGTGAGCACATATTACAAGTTGAACATGGGTGGTTATAAGCAATGCTATGAGCAGTCTCACCCGACAGTCCCGTTCAACTGTCTTCATAAGGGCATTAAATGTATCAGCCTCAAGCTGCAGACTCTCCAGGTGGTTCTCCAGGAAGTCGAGGTCCTTCAGCGTGGGACTCTTCTTGGCTCGCTCATGTTTTGAGGCTTTACGTTTGTATGTGGACCCCTTCATGTCATACTTCTCATGCATGGTGATGGAGGACGGTAACAGGTTGTTCATCACCACAAAGCGAATATTCTTACCCCCACACTACACATGAGACACAATGGCAGACCATCATTATACTATCATATATACATGAGGCAACTACAATACAACCCATACTATACAAATAGGTTAGGTACACATGGGGCTATTTGTATACAGACAAATTCATCACTAAGCATCTTACCTGATAACAAAACAACCCATAAAACTTTGGTAATAATGTACGAGGGTTCTGGTTCAGGTTCTGGAAGAAACCACATCACAATAGTTAACCAAACTTACAGAAATATATTGTTTCCCACACTAATAAGGCTAATCAAGGCATCACATTGAATCCGGTAAATTTAAATCAATACATATGTATTAAATAGACCCAATCGTGAAGCAAACAAGATATGGAGAATTCTTCCACGCCCAATTTACACAGAGGGCCATTATTGCCATTTGCACACACTTATTATATGACATATGTTGGATCTAATTAAATCATATCAGCAGTCTGGTGATGCATCAAGAACCCACATGTGTACACTACTAACGGTGCACATATCATGAATGGCTGTACGAAGGTTGTGAGGTGACAATGCAATGAACTAACTGGGACATAGGGTAAACAGACACGACGTGATTCTAACAAGTTCTCTCTCCATGAACTAACCATGTAATATCCTGGGAGCAGCTTCTGTAAGAACTCAGCTTCTTTGTGCTGAACTGTTTTAATGATAAACTCATCATCATTGGTGATGTAAAAGATGCTTCCACTTGCACCTGGGTTGGACAATTCCTGAAGGGGTTCGTTGCACAGAGACAACTGAAAGGCAAACCCAGTGATGACGTTCAGCACACATCCTGTATATAATCGTTAACATCTTCCCTTTTTTTAAATGACAGCTGTTGCCACTTCTTTGACTCACTAGAAAGTCATCAGGCTGGATTCTAAAGAGTTCACGGAAGTAGCGGAAGGCAATTGGTGCATATGTCTTGAAGCGGAAGTCGCTACAGTGATGAGCAGGAGTGAGATTGCTACCCTCTCTGTAACATAACATTCTCACATATACACCAAGTTACACATCAATCATTCAGCCAGGATTATTTGATACAAATAGCAATATTATTCATGATTCACTGCGATTGACAGTTACTCGTTAAGGATTATCCGCACAGTACTTTTCCATACCATGTAATCTGACGAACAATAAAATACAACAGAATGAGAGGAATGTGAGACAGCCCTAGTTGGCTATCAGTCATTCTTACATTTCAATGATACACCCACTGTCTAGAAATGGCAAACAAAACAGATTTACAAATAAATATAATCTGAACATAAAGAGACAATAATTCATGTTGTAGATAAAACCCAAAAAAAAATGGAAGAGCCGAACAACTGGATAGACCAAGTAAGAACACGAGAGAGAGTGAGTGATAGGAGACAGTGAGGAGCCAAATGATCAAAAACCAACAAATACATAACATTGTGTTATCTGGGCTTGATACCAACCAGGTAAGAGATAATAGTGTCAGGTCACGGGTTCCAACAGACTCGGTCTATATATGACAATGATTTACCGTATAAATCGAGCCAGCAAGTACATTAGGACATGAAGCTGTCTAATACTACTTGATGTATGTTTGCGGGGCAATAAGATGAGCCATAGTAGGTCTTATCAACCGCAGCTTAATTACACACACCCATCTGGCAAGATGTTTTGGAAACAATTGGATTCAATCAAAAGGATTGTCATTCATTAATCTAACATAACACATCTCATTTACCAGCAGAGAGTAACAAAAACTGTTTTAGAATTTGTTAACTGATACATCCATGGATGAGGATGGGGTGGGTGTATGCAACAAGACTAAGGTATGGTAGTCGGATGGTGACATGTCAAGGCAGCATGCTATATATTTAAACATCTGCCTCTTAAATAAGGCAACACTGCAACGTTACCAAAGATATTTTCTTGATATGAAAAGTAAATGAAACAATGAAATAGATAGCTTATCTTGGTCACAAGCAAATCCTCTAAAACGTACATAACCTTGTGTTATGGTGACTAGTACTAGAATGCCTGGATTAAATGACAAGAATGCTAAGGTGATTTATGCCTGATCCACACACTGCTTGCTATATGAGAGCGGTACTTGTGTATCACCTAAGTGTAACAAGAGAGAATAACACAACCGAGTACTTGTTGTAATGGTGGTATATTCCTGCGGCAACTTGCACACTTAAATTATATCCACCGTCATGCAAACTCGTTAGTGCTAACTTAATGGGGTGATAAATACAACAAAATGTGATCCATGAAGTGATGACAACAGCAAGCAGAGGATGAAGAGAGACACAAAAGCGAGATAGACACCACGGGCTAGGTAGACGAGAAGAATGTGTGTGGAGAAGTGCTTCAACACACAGGTGGGTGATCTCATCACAGACAACCTTACCTGGGAAAGAAGACCTGGTCTACAATCGAAAAATCTTGTAAGAGCAAATCTCGCTTAGGTTTGGTGGACAGACTTGTTATGCTTTGCCCAATGCCTAGCTGGATAGCTGCCATTAACTCTGAAGTAGGTCTCTGTCAGCGGATGAGGGGGAAAGACAAAACAAAATGGCCAAACGACCCAGTGAGCACCATTCTTTTAACATAGAAGTAGTTTGTAGGATGTGTGTGTATGTGTGTGTCGGGGGAGAGAGAGAGAGTGGTAAGTGCAGGGCTGAGGCTGGCGGTGTCATAGCATTTGCTTACCTGGGGTAAAAGACACTGTCTACAATCGTAAAATCTTGAAGCAACAAATCACGCTCAGGTTTGGATGCAAGTCCGCCCACACTTTGGCCCATTCCCAGCTGAATTGCTCTCATGAGCTCCGTAGTTGGTTTCTAAAGAGAATCAAGGCAATGATTAATTTTCCAACACAGACCATACAAACTCCACAAAATAAAGGTTAGGTGTGTGAAGTGCTGTTAGGAAAACAGGGACCACACCCAGTGAGCAAGCACCATGACAGTCCCATGCACTACACAACCAGGGTTCACTAAAGACAACAGTGGTGAGCATTATCTGACATGATCCACGAGGCAACCTGTAAACAAATCCAAATTTATTTTTTTTTATCACACTTAAGCAGAAACAAACCATAGGAATTTATTAGGAGTGGTGTTAGAGTTTTTTTTTTTTTGCTTTTTTTGCATGGGACACCACATAACCATCTTCCTTTACTGTACTGTGATTGCTGTTGCCTGTCAAATGACTGCTCTTACTGTCAACAAAACAGTTTAATTTGCAATACTTTACCATGGAACCATTATGATTCCCATCTTATTCTTACTTACAGTAAGCACAACAAATGTCATGATAACTTGAATTATATCAACCAGATAAGTAATACATGTTACTCACAGGCAAGTGATTGTACCACTTCAACCGATCAAACTTATTTTCACCTTCTGAAATGGTGTCCTCATAAAAGTCATAGATATTTGTGAGTGCCAGTTTGGAAGATTCACTCCCGGTAGTGAACCCAAACCTATCTTTTGTCATCCTGCGGGCAGCAAAAAGACCAGAGCTGTAAGATGTACTTCTGACAGGCAACAGATGCATAACTTTGTCCCCAGTATTGTGATCTTTAGGTAAAGTGCTAGAGGCATACGGAATGTTACTGTAAGGCAAAGCATGGTCATGGACCCGTGGCAGGGAGGCTGATATTGGGGAGGATGCTTTCTGTATTAGCTCTGTTGCAAGAGATTCGGCAATTGACTCGTGAATAAGAGAAGAACCATCATGCTCGATGACATCTTGACCCTTCCTATGTCTTAATTTATACAACACAGCACTGTCTAGGTTATAGTCGATTATATCTGGCAGACGGACGCAGTTCTCAGAGCTTGACAAATCGTCATCTATATCGTCTTCAAACAAGGGGTTTTCCTTGATACATTTGTCCATTGTATTCATAAGGAATTGGTTCTGGTCAACGGTCATTGCAGGAATCGGAGAAGAGGTACTGCAGTAGGTGAAAAGCGTGCTGAATTTATGATCCTCGTCTGCAGCTACAACAGTTTTAAGTACTGCTGATGAAGATGACAATGATGATGATGGTGATTCATTTAGTTGGTTTTCAGCAGCTTTACTCCTCACAGGTAGAGCTCTGTCTGGTTTGAGATCCACCTTCATAATAATAGTTCAATTTTACACCGACATTAATCCAAGTTTGTATCCACAGCAACGTACACACCTGTGTCATAAGACATCACCAATGAAGCAAAGAGAAAACATGTGGTCAATATCCCGATGCAGATCCAGACATAAGTTTGACAGACATTCCATTCCTATATCAAAATAGACCCAGCTGAGACAGTGGGCCCAACCCAGAAACAAGATACATCTAGAATACCAATCAATACATGGAATGAGCGAGTGAGGATGCCAGAGCTGGTATACAGGTGAGGCACAGGTGGGTCTGTCCTTGTCATCAGCAGCCGTCACCACGCCTCTGATAATCCAATCCTCATCGGCCCTGCCATCCTTCATAAAAACAGCAGGCAAGTATCACGTGTTATTCCCTAGAGTTATCTTTATCGTTCTTGATAGGATGAATATGATACACCACACATGTCAATCCAGTTACATGCTGTACCCATATCACAGTGTTATCAATATGGAGGTGTCCCTTGAATGTCAATCCAAAATAGTTACTGATCTGATCAATCCATTGCATTTCGGTGGACAAGGTCGACAGTACACTGTGGATCCACAATGTGATCTGAAAACGACTGATGGAGCTGTCAGTGTATCACAAAACTCAGCCATCGCACCTGTACCAACTATGCCTTCCTCACACCGTTCCAATCGCCTACTATATTGATCAGGCAAGGAAAACCATACTTTCCATGAATCGGTCTGCCATTGAGCTCACCAACTTGTTATAATGAGGTTGACTGACCGCGCCAGCGAAGACATGATTAACCTGCTAACCAGTGCTAACCTATGCTACCTACCAACAATCAATACCACACCCGGGCTAACCTCATCTGAGCTGCTATAAAGACAGGTACACCGGTCATCAACAGCCAACATCTTGGGTATATATCAAGAACTGAAACCAATTTACTTAGCTTTGCTGCAATACATCATAAGTTGGGTAATATGACATAATGATAACGTAAACTGGTGAGTGCGCTGAGAGACAAATGATACGACGGACTCGGCTCGCAGCCTCCACTCGTGGTTGAAATCACATTCAGACCACGTTCAGCCCCCTGTGGTTCAGCCCAGGCCAGGTCCAATGGTATCGGATAAAACATATAGGAGCGAAAAGTAGAAGGCAACAAATATGTTACTTCGGTCGCAAACCTGACCACATAATTCATCAATTACATATTCACGATGCATGTTTATAGCGAGTTTGGTTAATTACACTGCGATGCCAGTCGCGCAGGTTCGCGGTGGTTGACATTTGAAATAATAAACAAATGGGATGGAATCTGAGACACCATGACGGTCGCCATATGGCCACGCATATCCCTCATACCCGTCCCAAGCTACTTCCACTTGGTCATAACCACGATAACATTCATCACTCTGACGTGAACACTTCAGACTGAAATAGCTTTGGCGCGACGATAACAGCGGATGGTCAATCGCACGTTGGATGAATGGGGGTATAGTGTATGGTAGCGCTGCTTGGTACCGAGTAGGCTTAGGCTGTTAGGCGCGGCCAATGTACCGTCACCATCCAATCAGTCATTATGTAACCATCACAAGCACGTCCAATTAATAGGCATTAACAGCACGAATGGCCAACGCGCTTGACAATTTCCGATGTACTACAGTATGGCAAAGGCTCTGTTATGTAGTTTTTACATTACCAGAGTATGGGAACGAAAAACTAGAACTGCATATAAACTCGCGTGCTACATTAACCATTCGAGTAAAGTGAATCCTCGTCCATTTGTACAGCAGAGCAGCCTATGATAGAAACTGAATTTTAAGGACCCCATCGGGCAATGGATAAGAGGCATAACCAGCAGGAATGCCACATACTGATAAAATTTTCAGGATATAAATTATATTTAAAGATAATATAATGTAGAGTCAAAGTCAATGACGACAGAAGGGGCGAGCAGTTGATTTAAGAATTACTGATAAATACATGGGCAAAATGATGAACACCAGCTTAGACACTCCCCTAAAATTAATTAACCATTGCTAATTGAAGCAAGCACATTCTGGATTGGATCTACTCTCTGCAGTTTTATGACTCAACAATGACTGCATGGCAGCTGATGATATTTAAGTGGTTATTAAATAAGTGGGAGGGAGGGGCTTGCATCATGTTGCTATTACAGAGTATCACTGAGAGTTTAGGACATACGCTATCCGTTTCGAGCCCACGAAAACGGAACAATCGTTAACTATAATACAGGATGAGAATGCCAGGCCGGGAAGAAATCCTGTTTCCAGAATTTTCCTGATTTTGTGTACATTCATACACCCGTATAATGCTGAGGCCTTGGGGTCTACAACCGTATATGTATCTTAACGTAACCCAATCGCTTACCGAAAGTTTCTAATCGTACACCGTTCACCTCAACCATTACATTGTAAACATCGACTCGGTTATGGAAATTGGGATATATCAATAAATAAATGTGCGCTTACAGCCACCAGCGAAATTTAGCATAATTTCAAAATGGGGCATATAATGAAACGTGTGGATCGAAACCTCATTCATTTCGTCATGGTAGCATTCATTGGCTTGGGCCCGGACTGTATATCACCTGTAATACCGGGCGGCCCTCGACCAATCGCAACCTCGGCCACCAAGTTGGATGAGCGCCGATGGCAAAAGTTGCTCCTCACATAACTAGCGACATTCGCGTGAACCCAACCTTATTTTACT
This sequence comes from Urechis unicinctus, assembly GCA_034190875.2. Classification (NCBI taxonomy): domain Eukaryota; kingdom Metazoa; phylum Annelida; class Polychaeta; order Xenopneusta; family Urechidae; genus Urechis; species Urechis unicinctus. Next base: position 36,877,691 of record CM067350.1, on the reverse strand, counting down.
AGAGATATGATTTTGAACTAGAGTAAATGTACAATAACTGTAAATATGAAAGCGTGAACCGAAGGCCTAGCCCAAATGCCAGCGCCCGATATCCACCCTCACAGGTTTTGGAGGTTTTCGGGATTTGAATAAAGGATTACCATTATATATATATATATATATATATATATATATATATATATATATATATATATATATATATATATATATATATATATATATATATATATGTGTGTGTGTGTGTGTGTGTGTATATATATATATATATATATATATGTGTGTGTGTGTGTGTGTGTGTGTGTGTGTGTGTGTGTGTGTGTGTGTGGGGTGTGTGTATGTGTGTGTGTGTGTGTGTGTGTGTGTGTGTGCGTGCGTGTGTGTGTGTGTGTTGTTAGGGGTGGGGTGAGGGTGGGGGGGGGGGTAAGACGCATTGCATTGACAGGTAAATATTAATCAGTCAATAAACTTGTTGAAATATATTTTGGAAGATGGATGTGTGATGTGTCGTGTCACACACACACACACACACACAATATGGTATAAACTAAGGGATAAGACAAACGTGAAGAATAATACCAAACCAGCGGTGCATAATGACACACACACATAACAGAAACTAGCAGGGGTATGCCTATATCAATATGCAACTCCCAAATTCCTCACTTCCTAGACATGCACCCAATGCAAACAATACAAGAACAAAGCAGGTTTTTTTGGCATTTCTAGGCAACACTGCAAGAGAGCGAAATGCCAATTAGTATAGCTCACTGCAACCTTGTCATCTGCACAGGCTACAGGATTCCACATTCAACCTAATAGGACTCAGAAGGGCGCAGTTGATGGCTCATGGCTAATCAATCTCTGATGGCGTGCACTGTGATGAAAAACACCATGATGGCTTTTGATTCTCTGTCATGTGAAACTTCTGTGGGTTGATAAAGGGCAAGCAGGGTATACAAAAAGGGACATGGGATTTTTATTACACTTCTCATACAACCAGTTGTTGAGAAGAATATCTCCGGGAAACAGGAATTACCTGTTATCCAGGGCCTACAATGGTTAAATGGGAACATTGCAAGCAAAGTTGACAAACATGGCAATGATTTTATTTCTACAGTATCTGACACAGTATGTTAATCATGCAGCTATATTTAACAATATGAATGCAATATTTTTGATAGACAACTTTCAGTGTTAGTGGCAATGTAGAATGTGAGAAAGCCATGGTATAAGATTTTACATGAAAATCAACTTATTCCACAAGAAGAAAGATCAAGTAGAACTACAGCAAAAGTAATTCTAATAACAATATTCAAACAACAATAAATAAATGCATTTGAAATGGATAATTATCTCAAAATACCCTAAGTAAAGTTGAAACATATAAGAAAGACTTTCATATTTTTCCAAAATAAGAAACTACTTTTATATAGTCCACTAAATAATAGTTGTTCTTACTTGAAATGACTGCTACACATTAATAACATACACATTCTGTGAATTATGATTATAGTGTGATAATATTCTATCCAGCAGATTGCAACTTATACATATCCATTGCACTTCTTGGGGTAACTCAATTGCCTTCTTTTGCTTTGGTCACATCAAAATTGAACCAGGTGTTTAGGTTACACAGGCACTAATTGATTGAATTCCCATGGGGACAAAGTCAAGTCTAAGGGTCAATACCTCAGTAGGAGGCCACCATGAAAAATAGCCCAATTTTGAGCTAGGCCACTCATATGACACCCTAGCTGATTAAACACAAGGTTACAACTGGACAGCCTGAATTGTAGTTAAGCTACCTGACGGGTCTACTAATTTCCAATCAGGTTAATATCTTCAACACCACTTACCTTTTTGTATGTCACCTGGCCTGTGTCATCCACACGCCTGTGACCAATTTTTCGGTCGCGGTCATTCCGAGTTTGTGACCTGGCAGGCAAGGTTTTGCTTCCTCCAGGGTGCGTCATCTGGTAAGCAAATACGTGGTCGTGTTAACTTCAACACAATTATTCCACTCAGGTTTAAGGTACTGCAGGGTGTGTTCATCATAGCTTTATCTTGATAGATCACAAAAAGCACATTATGGTTTTGGTGGATAAATAAAACCTCACGGCGTACCCCGTCATATGTGAAGCTGGAAGAGCTGACTTCTTGTGTAAGTGTCATTGATGGAGGCCATGGTTGTCTGGAATCAGGTCTTTGTTCTGAAATTCAGCAGATCATTTAAATCTCCATGAATGATAAACCACTGCATTAGTACTGGAAATCAATATGAGCCATAGAATCTTCGAAGCCCGATTGATCATGGTTGTCTGCTGGAACAATTGATAAAACTGACTGGTATTCGCATAGCAGTTAACACCAAGGGGTAGTTGAACTGTGAACTGGATTGAATATCACAGTTTATCTGAGATTATCAGGATCAATTATGTGATTTGATCAATTCAGAGTAGAGACACTTAAAATCTGGCCAAACCCATGACAGTACTGAATTGGAAGGTTTTGAGTGGAAATATCTGAACTGGAACACGTTAGTCATAGCCATTTCTGGGCATTTTGTAATGTTGATGGGCAGAACCAGTTCTGGTGTTCCGATATTGATACGTATAAAGTGGGAGGGTGATGTTGACTGATGATTAATCATAACTGCGGACAGACACTGCCCTGTGCAATTCATTCTCACACACCACCACGTCCTGCCATAATTGCGTGCGGCCACGCCGGGCATATTGAGTTAATCAAATCAAGTGCCACGGATAAGATATTTTAGACACTGCAAAAGCACAGGCCATCATGTCGCCTGAGGCCCGGCCAATCATCCCACAACAAAGCTGAGAAACCCCAACATTGCGGCGTTATTCACCGCAATGAGACCACAATAGCGGTGAGCGTACAGCCTTATAGCGGTACCAAGGCAGCCCTCGGGGTGTTTTTCATCCGACATTTCCCCTCTACACACGGGACCTTGTATCACTGCCGGTCATCGGGCCCCAAGCGCGTTGTGGTCGCCTCCAACACCAAATCAATACCGAGCTAAGAATGGCCAGTAGCGCAAGACCGTTGGTCATCTAAGAGTCTCAATATACGACGCATTTATCCGAATGGCTCATTAATAATTGCAGATAGCGCCGATAGTTCGTTACAGTTATTGAAAATATAATGCATGCCCATTTGCATCCGTTCGATATGCCCGAAGTAGATACACCCTATAGCTATACACCCTAGCAAATGTAGAGTCGATTGACCTTGTGACTCAATGGGGTCAAAAGAAATGTCGACACCAAGTTTGACAAAACAGACACGGTCTTAAGCCAATGAGAGGCGCCGATTCCGAGTTAATCTAAACACTCATCAGCTAAACCAACAGCTACGTCGACTGACTATCGCAAATCAAATCGCTAATACAAGCACAGTTAAGGGGGCATTGCGCAAGGAAAGGAACGAACGTCACGATGTTTCATAGTCAGAAAGTAACAAGAAGAAAACACGTCTATATAACATCAACCCCACGACATATGAGCATGGATGGCGTAGAACATAGTGCGGTACAGAAATGGGTCACCCCGAGCAAACATATCCTGATATATCGCACCGGTTGCCGGGTATCCCTTCTGTACAACAAATCAAAAACAGCCGCGCAACGGTGGAATATCAACATAACAGCTTATTGATGACAAGTCAAATTAATATCATCAGCGCCTTGCATAGGATCATCTCAGATATCAATCCAGCCATACTCAACGCTCAGTCGGTGATACATAGATCACAAACTAGAACCCACTTGGAGTTGGACACCGAGATAAAAAAGCTATGGTTATCAGCATTTGCGAAGTATTTATGTTTTGGGCCACATGGATTACTATAAGACATATATATGCATACATTCAAACAGTTAAAATATGATAAAAAATTATTCCCCCTAAACACATTCATTCACCAGCAGTATAATTCACTCATATATAGGTGGTTATACAATGTTAAGGGTAGACTTACACAAAAATATGGTTTAGTCAACACTATACTAGGGATGGGCTGACTACTCGGTACTACACATGAAGCATAGTATTCTCATAGTTGGGTTGTCAACAAACACAGGGAAAGACTCATTCAAACAAAGTCAGTCTTATTTAATCAAGGGTTTTCCTGAATAAATGATAAAGTTACCCACCAACTATTTTAGACAGATGCCCATTTATACTTAATATTTTCACTCACACAGCATGCTAACTTGCATGATTGACTTATCCAGTCATACACAAGCTTGTTCATTCAGTTAATATCAAACAGCATGGACAAGTTTAAGATATAATGTTATGCTAATGTGATTTAAATGGTAGCGAGTTCCTCGTCACCATGATATTCGAGATTTTGAAATGTGTGTTGACTAAACACACTCCTATGCACTAACACTGTGGTTAAGAAAGTCCTGAAGTAAATGGTGCAAGGCAAAATTGCAAGTCATTGGTTTGTCCATCTGATGATACAGCACTATTCCCTTGCATTGTTACAAACAATAGGCAATGTTCAGGAGACTTTATAATATATCCCTCTTTCAGTTGTTGTCGCTGACAAACCTTGTTTCATGGTTATCTCAACAGGCCTATAAACGTGATGCCACAGGCTCTTACAAGATCTAACTTGTAAACACAAATGAGTGGAGACCCATTTGAGACTTGACAAAACTTAACTGTATTCAATCTTACCAAAGCCAAAGCCTAAGTCAAGGTCCAACACTTCATCAACTATACACTATACATTCTACTCTTGAGTGACTCGGCCAAGCATTTCTACACACCATCTTAAGAGAATTTGGTTTATTGAGTTGTAATCCAGATGTTCCAACAGCAACAAGGGCCCAGAGAAAAGGTTGCTTTCAGTTGGTTGAATACCTCAAGTAAGAAAAAAATATCAATTACATTTATCATCAAGTTCTAACAGAATTTTGTAAATAATCGCAACTGCACAGGTGAATTTAAGAACACAAGGCGAGCTTAGACCCTATTGCTCGGGAATGAGCAAATAGTGTTCAATATATTGAAATGTTAAAAAAACACTTCTATGGAAAACAATCCTTGATGTACCACATGGTGGCTTGACTTCTCAACACGTTTAAGGGTGTGTTGCAGCCTTGAGTAAGCGTGATAATGTCCTAATGCATAATGGCCTAAGCCTGGAATTTGGCACAGACAACCATAATCTTCAACATGAATTACCACAACGTGAATTTACGGGGATATAGTTAATGTGAAAAATGCACGTTAACAGTTTAGCTACTTTGTCAATGCTTGCAAATGAAGCCTGCACATTTGATGATGCATAAGAATGTGCCAGAAAATGTGCAAATTTCTACATTGCAGTCGCCTAAATCAAGAGTTAGTTGCCTCGAGCGAGCAGCCATTTCAAGTGCTGATGTTGTGCAAGTTTGACGATGATATTTGTACAACAGCAGGGCAGAATGGGCCTTACTGAAATATTAGTGGTCATTCTCTCTATAAATATAATATGGCTATGAAAGATTCAGAGCAACAAACACTGTCAGAGGTAAATATGGATAGCGGATAGAAGTTTATTAATGTTATTAATAAACAAGTTTATACTCCTTTTGGATAGGGTTTTCAATATCATTTATTGATTCGATACAAACATGTTAATTATCATGTCCAGTAAACTTACCAGGTTCTTGTATCCGGACGGTGTTTTCTTTTGGCTTAACCACTTCAGTATCCATACTTAATCACAAACGAGAAGCAAACGTTTTTAAAACATTCACACAGCCTCTGTCGAACAGTTGAGGCTAGTCATATTCCCACAGCCACAAGGTTGACACAGCCCACATTTAGGATTAGGTGTTCCGTCTTCTACGGGTAAAAGAAGAAGTGGAAGATAATCAAGTATCCTCTTTAAAACAACTTTAGAGGTGGAATTTAGAGGAACAAGACAAAAGACCAGCAGGCCGATAAGAGCGGTGTTATTTATAACAAGTATTTTACGAAATTACACCGAGTTCTCTTCCGGAGAGTATTTAGCTGTGCGCATGCGCTGAAAGATCCCGGACAGCGTCTCGTGCGAGCGGTGGCCAATCAATCAACGTGCTGGAAGACCATCTATTGGAAAGCACCGTTATGCTGCACTACGGCAGTTTGAAGAGGTTAATCTTTCTTTCAAGGATTCCATCCCGCCCCAATAGACCACTGTATACACCTTAGTTTTGTAATAAATTATCCAAAATTCGATTTCATTATCATATTTAAGATCTTCTCCAAGACGTTGTCTAAAGGCGCTACTCATTAATATGATCACTTTGGGGTCAACATGGTAATAGAACTGCAAAACTTCAAAAAAAGATCACTCGAATCATTACCTGCAGCTCCTACAATGCTCATACTGATCCTCTTTTTAAAGAACTACAGATCTTGAAAATTGAAGATCTATTTTCACTGTCCAGATATAAATTTAATAATAATTACTGTCATAACAATCTACCCTCGTATGACAATAACATAACCTTAATAAATCAAACATCTGACATTCATAATCACAATATTAGGAATCACAATAATCTCTTCATCCCAAGAGGAGAACACTCTTTTACAGTCTCATCCATTCGATTCAGCATTCCAAAATCCATCAACAATGCCCCAAATATCATAGTTACAAAAATATTCTCTCATTCTTACAAAGGATACTGCAACTACATAAAAAATTGGTTTAGCAATAGATACATGTATATGTGCACCACTCCCAATTGTTATACATGTACTTCCCACATTAACTAGTCAAGCAAAAAAGTCATTTGTTATTGTATAAATTCATAATGTGCTACTCATGTCACCAAATTCCTGCCAAAACCCTATGTCTATGTAAATGTTTTCTGTACCTTTTTACTCAGGTAACATGATGCTGTGACCTCATGTACTTTTATTGTTTGTGTACTATGTTTCTCTTTTGTTCATAGTCTATCTTTTGTGTTTTTCTTCTTTTATATTATTATTTTTTTTATTATCATTATGTCAGGGTTGCTCCAGCAGCAGCAGCAGCAGCTTACCAGCCTTAGTTGGAGTCTCCTTATCAATTGTTAATTGTATATATGTTCAATTGGTTAATAAATTGATCTGATCTGATCACAACCACAAGGGTTAGTAATCCAGTGGAAATTTTAAGCAATTAAACGTTTTTTTAATGCACTCAGACTGTCAGAGCCCAGGGTGTATCCATCTACTAACGGCCAAGTATGGTCCACCAACAAACCTTACTATGCACATCCTTGTGGTCAGCAATCCACAGGAAATGCAACCTCCTTTCCCAAAATAGGCCTATTATTGAACAACCATCAATGACTGGTTTACTTTTAGAAGCCTCTCGAAAACCACTGATCATCCTCATGTAAATAGTCAAATGTTAGCCGAATTAACTTGTTCCTATTATATTTGTTATTTTCCAATCCAACTGCCAATGTTTGGATATTAATTACACCCCCAAAATAATCCCTATTCTTACCCAGCTGATTAGTGGCACCTTATTCTAGTTAACATGACAGCCTTTGCTTCCATTTTCAATTATCTGAGTATGCCCCCCCCCCCAAAAGGTTAATCAAGGCAAAATTATACTTGCAATAATGAAATGCACCTACAGTTAATCAAGACTTAATCTTGACTTGCCAATATGAAGAAATAGCAACATGTTACCAAAAAGTCGCAGTCTGTTTGCAAGAAGTATAAAAACAGGATCAGGGTAGTAAAACCGATGATTTATTCAAGCACCCCAATTGAATTATATAAAACCACCACAAAATATACTGTTGAAACCAAGGTAAGTGGTAAAATTCAGAAATACAAATTTTCTACATGATCATTGTTTCCAAGAAATAAAAAGCAACATACCCATTTCTGCAGATTATAGTTATCAAATACATCTTACAAATACACATTAATACAAAAATTATACATATACACTTGGATAAGCATTGGAAAAGGCATCTGACATAGTTCTATACTGCAGAAGATTTCAAGCGCCTGTACACAGCCAACATAGAAGAAACATCAATCGACTTCAATTTGTTGTAATCCCGCTTTTAAATGGTGAATGATTTGAATATCAACAATTTAAAGATAACACGTACAAAAACACGACATTTTCAAAGTCTGATTAAGTGGTGCAATCCGGAAACTGTTTTTGATAATTTTCAAATTATTAGTCTGTAGCATTACAAAGACTTACTTGAGATGCCCGTGATGTTCAATGGCAGTCTTACATCGATCTTCTGTGTCTGTCCACTCTCCTTCGAAATCTTCAGGATGCAGTTGAGGTGAACGCCGCTTCCTGTACAATGCCAATGAAACCCTCTTCAGCTCAAATACAAATACATTAAATCAGATAATTATGAGTTAGGTTTCTCAGTTAAAGAAATGGTCACGCTTGAGGTTGCATGGGTACCTGTCTCCTGGTGAACTTTGTCGGATCGTCTCTACGTCGTTGAAGACCACAGATGTTCCACCTCCAGCGGTGGGAATAACATCTCCCTGAATACAGCCATCAAATTTAGATGACGATTCACAGGCAAATGGTTCATTCAGTAAAAACTCTTTGCAACAATGAAAAATGAATTGTTCCATCAGTATCAAGCAGGTGTTGTATGCATTGCAGGTTATATTTAAGCCATTGATTGACTCCGAAATGATGGGAAACTTGATAACTTCCATAATCCTTTGATAACCAGTGCTTAATACTCTTTCATACTGAATAAACCAAAACATAATCAACGTTGAATATAACTTGAAGAAGCATATAGGAATTGAATTAAATTGTTCACATTTGAGCGGTCAACTGTATTATTTCATGGCTATTGTGTTAGTTTACATCAACGATTGCACTAAAAAATATACAAACAAATACTAACTGTATTACTAAACTTTTAAACTAGAAGGAAACAAACTTGTAACAATGGAAAAATACCTGTATTCTCCAGTCTAGTGACAGGAAATAGCTTGCAGTGAGTAATGAAGTACATGCAGTGAGAAATGGTTAGTTATCCAAACTAGATGACAAAAACTTTAATCAAGTGCCTTGCTTACAAATACCCAAATACCCAAAGCTGTCATATAATAATACAAGTTGTTTAAAATAAACAGCAAGGAACATTTTGATCACCTTTACAAGTTTAGTGGCGATATCTCCATCGGAACCAGCTTCTTGATGCGTCAAGATGTACTTTGAGACATCTTTGGTGTCTTTTTCTGTCAGTTTGGAGACAGACTTCTTGCGCTTGATGGCAGGCTGAAGAATGGAACCTGCCATAACCATGCAGGTAGGTGAGCCAAGGTGGTAACAACAACCAAGATGACAAAATATTAAGTAATGATAACAAAAGAATAGTTTGTGGCTGCGCAATAATTCTTGTTAAAATGTATATATTGGTGATAGCCCGAATGTACATATTGGTGAAAGAGACTTTAACATCATCAAACATCAAGATTATGCACCTGGTAACTTTCTTTAAGGATAGTGACCAATAACATCAGCTGCTTATGTGGAATGAACAGAAAATAGGACTACCTGTGTCTACTGTGCCTAATGGCTTGTGTTCCAGCCAAACATCGTGTGAGCGGGAGCGACGATGTCTGGGGTTCATGGCAGGTTTCTTTACAAGCACAAACAAATGAGGACTGGCATTGTATTGATGACATTTCTTTGTTATAATAAATAAAAGCACAAGATTTACTAGGATTCACTCAGCTGTATTAACCATAATGAACAAATAGATGGCGCCAATGACTATAACCTACAGGTTTTATTGGAGGGGGTGATTTGCGCTTTGGTGCTGGAGTTTTTGGTGTTGGTGCAGCTGTTCTGCTCCTGAGATGTGATGTTGTAGTGCTGGATTTAGGTATGGCACGTGGGGTTTCCTGATGTCCCATCATAGAGAGGTCTGGTTCTGATTTAGCAGGCAGCACTCTGCGACCACGGCTGGAAGCAGTGGCTTCTAGGTAGCGTGATGTGACAGTGCGGGTATGGGGCCTGGGGGTGGCAACAGAGGAGGACGAACTGTACACACTGTCTATATCACTTTCCTGGTTGACAATGTTACGTAGAATGTCCAACTTCTGCTGCTTGGAGCGTAACTGACTGTCTGTCTCCCGTTGTAGTTTACGCTTTGTTTCCTCCTGAAAATTTAGCAAATATATAATAAGTCCTTTTTTTAGAATGATACACACTGATGAGCTTGCAAGTCAGTGAATTGTTACCATTTGTTTTTCCAATTCCTGCTCAGTCATGGCAATCTTTACTTGGTAATCCTGTCGTAATCTGACTCTATCAGTCTGTGCCTTGCGAATCTGATAGTCTTTGTCATCCAACTACAAAGAACAGCAACATTTACATAGTTTCAAGATTGTATCCATCAACAAATTAGCCACGCTCTTTGCAATCGTTCAATACATGCTCTAGCACTCTACATTAGGAAACTATATATTTTGATAGAGTAGACCATCTTGAGGAGTCTAATTGAGAATCCCTGTCCACAATGTGAAAATTCACACTTACAAACAAGAGCATTGGGCCAGGTTTTTGACATGGAAGTTTCTTTTATTCAATTACTATATTTCATTAATCTTATACCTGGTAAAAATAACATTGGGTTCACTTCATAACGACTAGTTATGAGATTGTATGCAACATTAGCCTTCACCAATTTCTGTCTGAGCAGCCAAGGTTGTGATAGCCTACCTTTTTGATAACAGTAAACATATAACTATTTCATGCATATACTTATTATAAAGTATTGTATAAAACTGCCTGCCCTGTTCAAGCTGTACATGAAATATTTATCAATTTCGTGCCCAAAGTTGAGGTCCCATCCCAAAGTTGAGTGTTAAATGGCTATGTAGTTTAAACAACTCTAAAAACTCTCATCCCCTAACACTCTGTACCTGCAATGAATGCCCTTTGTGTAAATATGGGTGTGTGATTGTGAATCACCTCTTTTTCCATGTCTCTCTTCTCACTCTGGAAGTGGTTAGCTGTTCGCTGCAGAGCCTCGTTAGCCTTCTCCAGACTGCGCACTCTCCTTTGAATGTGACCTACCTCCGACGAGCGTGTCGAGAGCTTGGCTTTCATCTCCTCATTCTCATCTCTTAGCATTATATTTTCTTGCTCCATCATCAAAATGCGCTTGCGGAAAAGCTCCTCTGTTACAAAGCATGAAGGGGTAAAATGAATCAAGGTTGGTACATATGTTGAAGTAAAATATTATCATGGGGTTTCAAATCATCGGTCCATGTTGATGAGGTGTGGTTACCTTTAGAGGCCAGATCACTCAGCTGAGTCATGCGCTTTAGTTCACGTTGTTTAAGGTAATCCATAAGTGTGATCAATGTCACAGCATCCTCTGGACTTGTCAGCTGTAATGCAATGCAACAGATATTATTGTTCACCATTTGAATGAGGTCACATTATTGAAAATAAAAATGATGATTTTCAGTAAAGGGTTTGTTTTGTAGAAATACATACTTCCAGAGAAGGGAAGCCACCTCCCATACTGTAGATCATGGGGTCGGGCACGGGGGCTTCGTCTGCATCATCTACAGCATTGTACAGCATTTTTTTTTATTCGTCCAGTCACATAAAAACTATAGCTTTAAGAAAGATACACATCACTGTTGAAAACAACATGGGTTATAGACAATATAGTTCACAAACAATTGAAAATCCACCTAGAAAAACCCCAGCGTAAGTTATTGACACGACTGTACCTCCAGTTTGCCTGATGGCTTCCTGGTAACGCTTGTTGATCTGTCTTCGGCCTCGGGTCAGACCCACATCAAACCTAACCTGCTGAGGTCGAGCTACCTGCACCTCTCTTGTTAGCTCCGCAAACTTCATTACTTGCTACAGGCAGATGAACAACCAATGAATGAATGAATGAAGGCTCTATCACAATGATACTGATTAAATGTTCTGCATTTTAATTTTCAGCTTGTAGTGCAAGTTGAAGAGTTACTTACTATTGTCTCATCATAGTCATCTTCGTGAGGGTTGACACATACAACCATGCGGACACGACCCTCACCGTCAAAGTAGTTCTTGAAGAGGTGAGTGAGTCGTGAATCACGATATGGCACCATCTGCTCAAAAGGATTTGCAGTGGCAATATATCTAATACTTTGACCAACTACATTTTCTTAACAACTTACATACAAAATAAGAGCATTATAGGCAAACTTTGTTCTAGATCATGAATAAGGTGGCATATAAGAACCATTTTTTCATCGTCCCACATCAATGCATCTGTTAATCACCTAGACAAAGGTTCAGACCCCTTAGGTATCTTGGGATAGTTTGTCTGTGAATAACCTATGCCAATGTAGTAGCTGAATTGTACTGCTGCTGACAAAATAAGTATTCAGTACCTTGTTAGCATTGTTGAGCTGGTTCTCTCGCAGTGCTTCTATGCAACTACGTAGCACCATGAGCGATTGGTTGATGTTTCCTGCAAGGCACAATACCATTGCCAAATGACTCAGTGGAAGTGTATTATAGGACAAGACATTACTGTCAAATCATCATATATAATGTGGAGAGTGATTTATGGTGGCACAACCCACATGGTATCACCACATGTCACCAGCTACTAAAGTGACGCATGTGGCAGCGATCAGGCCATGTGACTGACCTGCTTCACGCAGCCTGTCTCCACGGCTGTTGGTACGGTTGGTCCTTTCACTACCAGCCAGGTCCACCAGGGCCAGCTGGCTCACACAGATCTTCTCCTTGTCCTGAATAACATCAACATGCAGTAATTAATTAAGCTAACCATGTTAATTTATCACCATGATAACCCCCATGTAACTGCTGTCATCTATAATATTATGCATGTCTATAGTTGCTTTATTTACCTGTAGAGGTTCCTCTCCTCTTGGATCAAGGGGAGCTTGCACCAGTCTCACAGTGAAGACACTGTGACTGCGACTGGACTCTGTATTCAGTGTTGTGTGAGCTACCTTTCTCCTCTTTTGACCTAACAAGTACATGTAAATGAATTGAATGAATGACATCACCTGTGGAAGATTAGAGGCATCTAACCATTCACATTTATTAAATTATGAAGTCTATCCAGTTAACTGAAATAAATATATACACACATATATAATATATATATATTTGGTTGTAACAATCAACTGAGAGAGCAGTACTGACCTTTGTTGATGACTTCATATGCCTCTTCTGTGCTCTTTACCTCCACCTCGATGACATTGCTCACATACATGTTGCGATTCTGGTCTTCCCTCATGGTCTTTGATGTTGGAGGCCTTTTGGAAACATTTAGTTGACTTAATAACAGCGAGAAACTTTGATAATATGACCATGTATGTATAGACATGACTGAACATACTTTTGAAACAAAATAATATAATAATCAAATTTGACTAATATTATACCTGTTTAAAGTCATTTCCAAACTATACAAATTTATGTATTGATGAGATAATTGATACATCCATTAGCCATGCAGCTTCAGCAGTAAGCTGTCAGTATAAGCTGCTACCCACCTCAGATTCACCAGTACCTCTTGTCAGCATTAATTGCCAAAGCAGTTAGAGAATCATGCACCATTAACTTACTTGTACCCTGTGATTGGGTCATACTGTAGCTCTTCCAGTAGATCATAGACATAATTGTTGTAGATTTCCACATAAGAGACAAAGACACAGTAGCTATTGTCTTCCTCGACATCTTCAACACGACCAGTTTCACGAATGCGGGGTTCGCTGACCCTCTCACGGCGATCCCTGAAAAGCAAGGTTTACATAACCATACATTCCAACAAGCGTCAATATATTCAGGGCTGGGTTTGCACAAGTAAACAAAGTTATAAGTAGATTTTATATGGTGTGCAACATTATGTATCACATCATATGGAGTGTTATCCACAGTAATGTTTGACATCGACTGGCACACTGGAAGGTAATACCTCATTGAAAGGTACAGATAAACATGTCATTAGACACAGTGAGAGACGAAAGTCATTGTTATGCCCCACCTGTTTCCTGGTGTCTTTGGTGCGTCCAGTTGTGTCAGCTTAGGCATGATATCACGCCTCTGGCGTTCTAACATGGCATCAGCTTCTGACTGTATGTCATACCCATTCATTTTATCTGGCTTGAATACCTGAAACCATATACAAAATAGGATGACAAATCCAAACTTAAGGTGGTCAACCAATTACTGACTGATATAAATTCAGAGAACTTGCTTGGGTTAGCCATCAGAGACAGTTACCCTAAAGATTTTCAAATAATCATTCTAGAACTTACATATTTCTTGGATTGCAGGTCAGTAATGCTGTTAAAAATGACATCAAGACACCGAGGCAGGATACCTTGATCTTGTGGTGATCCTGTCATTGTGAAAGTCTTTCCCGACGAAGTGACTCCATACGCAAACAATAAAGCTGAAACCAAGTGTTGACAACACAATTGAGCGAGGAAAAGTACAGGGATAGTTCACCAGGAAAGAAGACAATCAATAATAATTTTCAAAACTCGACCAAAATATTAGCTTACCATCCTTTCCATGCATAACATCTTCCACGAGTGGCTGAGCGATTTGTTCGAAAAGTGACTTTTGTTGACTATATTCATCATATACATTCTCAAATGTGTACTCTGACTGAAATCCAAATGAATGATTAAGACACTGTGAATAATAGCATTCCATTTAAATGCAAAATAAGGTAACATCAGTATGCCTTACCTCTTTAGCCACCCCAACCTTGACTGCATGAGAATTCTGTTGAACAACCAAGCAAACTCAGGTACAAAAACAGTGAATTTAAGGGGAAAAAAAGCTAGGAACCATTTTAAATGAAATACTTACTGGGCCTGGTTTCACACTGATGGAATTAGGACTGAGGACTTTCACACAAGTTGGAAGTTCAGAATTATCAAGTGGTCGGATCCTGCAGTAAACCTGAAAACCCAAACAACCATGGAAACACCAGAAAGAAGCATCATTTCACTACCGTACTGTTACTGTGATACGGACCAAAGTTACGCAAGGATACAGCTTTGAAAGAATTGTCAAGAAGAGTGATATAAAAGTGTGGATGGATTGAGACATGATCCAATTGCATCAATGATAAAAACTTTTCCGAGAGCAACATCAGTTTTTGTTAATAGAGACTATAGGCATTTGAGATACTTACTTGTTGCATTTTAACTTAATTAGTGGAAAATGGTCAATTACCCTTTAAACATACCTGAACTGGGTCAGTTTGTGTGTTTTTCCTTTTAGAAACCGGAGCTTTCTTGCCTGGTGTTTTTCCTCTTCTGCAAGCAAAAACAAATGATTTCATATCACTGGAGCACTATGCATTATGAAATGTGGGTGACATTAATGTTACATTAAAAAAAAAACAACAAAAAACACAACATGCTTTGGCTTGTTATGTTTTGGATCCATCAGTTGTTGATACGAATTCCAATGCAAATCCCTGTGTATTTAATATCTCATCCACATGACACATTTTGATGCATATTGTTTCAACCGCTGATCCGTTCCTAATTGAACAGTTTTTTTCACTTGTACAGTTGATTTTCATTCCTCAAATATAAATATGATTAATGTTTTAATTCAGTTAACTTTATTCAACATATGAAAATGCCGTCTGAGCGATGACCTTGCATCTTGAGACCATGCTGCCGTGCGGGATCATTGCAATTCGCATGATGTAAGTTTCTGTGACGGGTGGGGGTGCCACGTGTATAGCGTAAGTGATGCATGGTAGGTTGGTGATTTTTATACGAAGGACCAATTCTACTGCTGCAATACAAGGATCAGTGTAGGGAATAAAGGACACAATATTAATGTCAAAACGATGCTGACTCTTCATATCCCAGGTAGCCTGGCACCCCCAAGCACATAAACAATTAATGCCCAGACAAATACTGGTAATGCCCAGACAAATACTGGTACACCCCACTGAGTCGTTTTGCACACTGAATATGAGGTGTCTGAGATATGGTTGTTAGTTTTCTTTTCAAATTATTACTACTCTTGTATAATATCAGTGTTTTATATGCATTTATAGATATTTTTTACATGGGTACTAACTTATGCATAACACTTAGAACAACCGATCAAACATGTACAAAACAACTGATATGCCCTGTATGAAACATTCTAAAGGAGTGTGTACGAAATAACTAGTGTACGAAACAACTAGTGTACGAAACGACCTGAAATCCAGTGCACAGACATTGTGAAGGAATTTCAAACTTTACCAGACCGCGGCCCGGAAAAGTTTTAAAAACTTACCGGACCAAGAATTTTTTTACTGGACCGAAGTTTTGACAAGCGAATATGGCCACGCTGTGCTTTTAAAAATCCGCTTCAAATCTACTTGTACGTTTCGGGCAACCATGGAATCACACGAACTTCCAAAGTCACGTTGCATGGCGAATGACTAACGAACCAGCGAAAATTATAAATATTGACAGAAAGACGAAAGAGATGTGAAACAGCGAATTCTTGGGGTTTTTTTTCACTTTTGAGAGGGTACTGGCATGTATAGTATATTAGAATTTATCACTGGACCGAGGACCGGTGAACAATCACATTTTTTATCGGACCAGAGAAAAGTTTACTGGATTTCCGACAGGTCCAGCAAACCTTCATAATGTCTGAGTTCATGTGGTTGTTGTGAGTTGACTGACTAGCCATTGTTCGAAAATGTTTGCACACATGGTGCACATAAACAGTATTTCAGTTTCCAAATCATGCTTAACAAAGAGAATGTTATTGTATTTCCCACAATCATGGATGCTTCACAAGGTGACTGAGCCAACAGATACTTCATCAAACAAAAAAGCAGCTTATCCTTGCAGGAATAAGGTGTGTGCCCACTAAATTGTTGGCAGCAATCCTCATGCCAACAAGAAAGTATGGACAATGTTTTGAGTGACAGTAGTATCACCTTCCTTATTTAAGTTATTACTTGATGGTGGGCTTAAAATATCTGCCTCACACATCGGCAGCAGTTGTATCAATTCAAATATCAGCCTTGCTTCATTGTTCACGCATGCATGCAAAAGAAGATGTTTCTCCTAACCGGGAGATACATCGGTGTTTATCAGTTTATGTCAATCGGAAGAATTTGTCCCAGGAGAATTCCAGTTGCATTGTCAATTACGAACCTAGCAAAAATAATTTTAAACTTTATCAACTCATCCAGTACTTACTGAGCCTTCATCGTTACGGAGTTATAATATAAAAAATCATTCACGATTGATTTTGCTTGATGAGAGCGAAGATATCAAGATTACTGTCAGTGCTCTCGCAATTTTTTCTTTTCATTCAAACTTGGCGCAAGTTCCTTAAACGGCCAATCATCGACCGCCGGAAGCTCATAGGTGCATTGCATTCGAAATAATTCGACGGATGACCTTATTTGTAGAAAATTCCATTGAAAACGACACTACAATTATTTATTCTTGGAACTCCATCATATTCCTTTCACAATTAAGTTTGGAATCGTCTAATTCCTCGAATTTATACATTTTAGTTTATGTTTGTATTCAATTTATGACACTACAGTACTGTTACTGTAGTAAGGGAGCTGTTCATTACAGCGAAACTAGCAGCATAAAAGAATATCATTCTATGCTCTGTTTGTTCTAATATTTAGGGTATAATTCGTTGAGTGACTGTACATTAATATTCATATTTTCGTGGTTCAGGGGAAGGGACAACGTTACATATTATTCTGTATGGTAATGGTCACATTTGTTGTAGCGTAAATACAAGGCAATACATTAATAGCGAATTAATTTAGTTCCAGAAATAAAGAACATACACATTCATAGAGGTGAAGCATTATTTTTGGGTTGTGAATATTCGCTAATTGATAGGACACGACATTTTCCGCGCAAAAAAATTTTGAATTTTAAAGGGGTTGTCAAAATCAACGAGCATACTATTCACATCTGATACACCTGTCAGATATGACGCGCATTTGGTAGGTTTGAGAAAAATGCACTGATGTTGAAATGGGAGCCTCAGGTTCTAAGCTAGCAACTGCTGGCAGTCCTCTTGCTGGCGTTGATCAAGCAGAAATTGATAAACTACCCTCGGCATTGAAACTTCAATTGGAGACATTCCTGGAGGAGCAGGCTAAATATGTAGAAGAGTTGAAAGGGAAATGCGAGATCGATTCGGGTCTGTATATTGAATGCATATTGTTCCTATTGTCGCTCACCGGCCAAACCATGACCACACTTAGCTCCGTTCGAACGGTGATATAGATATATAACGTTCTGCTCCGATATTTTGGGCGCACATTAAAACATGCGTTTGACTAAAGTGCTGGGTTACGCATCTAGAAAACAACATATATCTAAAGCCTATAGAAAAATAAGTCACAGCGCACCAAAAAGCTTACCCCCGATCGATTCTATTCTTTAAGAAATGTCATCTATATATCATTTCCGAAAAATCGCGATGCGATGACTGCCATTTTGGAAAATATAGGGTCGCGTGATTTCCCGCCATTTCCCGCCACCTTATACCCATTGCCTCCCTGCTAAGCTTGCGAAGCATGTTGACGCACTTTGAATACAATCTGCTGTATCTTATTGAGTTCAGACACAGGAGGCAATAGTCGTCGACGGGTCACGTCATTCTGAGCATGCGTGATGCACGTGGTCCTAAACAAACATGTTGCTGTGTTTCAGACTTTCTACCGCTTCCAAATTTATCGAACTATAACTTCTTCCATGGCCTCGTCTAGCATCTAGAAAGCAACATATATCAAGAGCATATAAAAAAATATACAGAACTGACAAAAAGCTTATGGTTATTTTGGAAATTCTATCTATATATCAAATTCTATCTATATATCGATTTCCGAAAAATCATGCGATGACGACCATTTTGGTCTTGGTGCCATTGTGCAAGAGCTGCGTCGCAACTAAAAAAATTCAGTTTCTGGCACTCTAATGTCGGATTTAAACTAGATTAGATCTGCGGGCAGGCAGAATTCATGACAGTATCGTAGTATGAAACTTACAAACAATTCTATCAAGAAAGCTATCAACAATGTCCTGCTTACAGCTAATTCATTTTTAAAAAGTGGTGACAAGGCTTATGAGGTGAATATTTCGATGTATACACACTTTTGATACATTGTAGCAAAGGCATATGTGTGGCAAGGCTCTGCTCTCAGATGCCGTATTGAACACCCACCATGCTTTTCGAACTGTCATCTGTTTGAAATAGCCTGTACTGCGCATGCGTGCAACTTCTGCTTTGTTGTAAAGATAAACATGAAGAGATAATGCCACTACAAACGCAATCGTAATGGTAATCCATGTCAACTGAATACATCACTCGTGATTATAGGTGCAAATTGTTCATTACCATCAAAACATGCGATGAAATCAAATAACTTGCCAGGTTTAAGACCTTCAAGGTATCTGATTTTCATTGAGTATTTAGGAAGTCTAAGTAGATGTCCTGTCCTGTAGGGCTAAACCACACTCAGCTAATGACGGTTAACATCAATTATTGGTGTTAAGCGTGACCAACTACGTGCAATTCATAAGAATTGAATAGCAATTATAGGAAGCAATGGCATTATATAATCCAAAGAGTTGTGACCAACAGTAACCAGGTAACATGGCTGGTGCGGTCAAACGCTCCGTCGATCTTGTTTGGACGGGCGGTCTTGGGGCCGTTTGATAGTCTCGTGTAAATGACTACTGGTAACAATTGGTGCAATGATTCATTTGTTCTTCTAATGTATTCAATTAAGTGGCGTATCCAGGCTCACTGTGACACATGCAAATATAAAAAAGTACTCACTACAATTCCAGCACAAAAAATCACGGCTGCTCGTGAGGGGTGTTTTGCTCCCGAAGTACGGAAAATATCGCTACATATCGGATGGGGTAAAGGGATAATGAAAACGTTGGTGAAGTTGGGATGAAACAAACAGTTATATATAAAAGACATATGAATGGGGATGCATCATTAAACATAACCGTCACACTGCAGCGTTATTTAGGCAAGCTATGTGAAAAAGTGGTCAGCTAAGTGAGCGACAGTATTTTAGCACCCAATTAACAATACCAACGGGACATCTGATAAGGTCATATAAGGTGTTCAAATCTGTATATTCAGTACTATGATGAAGACCGTCTTGATAAATAATCGCTGCGTTTGGTGTAAACAATCATCGACAATCTTAGTCGGGGTTCGGAAGGTTAATTGCGTCTTGAATTAAAGGTGGGGCGCTCGGCTGTTAGCTGTTCCTTGCGAGCGGATCACAAGTACCTAATACAGGTGAATTATTCACTCGCCACCCGGGCGACCAGTTTCTTAATTTCTACCCCGCCCGAGGCGATTTTGAACCGCCATTGGCGGGCAGGCAGGCGGGCGTTAGTTTCGAGCCCTGCAAAAGCTTCATAGAAGATAGCAGTTTTGGGATGCTCATGGTGTGCTCTTTCCAATGTACATATGCAATACGACCATATCAATTTTTCCATTGACCACCTGACATGGCTATACTAGGCCTCTTCAGGCCTACCCCAATGACCTTGACTTGAAATTCTAACACTTTCTCCATTGTTTCTTAAATGTGACTCTTATTATATCAGTAGTCTGCACCATATCAGTTGAGGATGTGAATGATTGCATCTTGTTTATTTGTTGTTTCTCCCAGAACAAAGATCCTTTGAGATTGAAAAGGAACTTATTGCCAGTAACAGTAAACTACAAGAGGCTGGTCAACTTATTCAGAGCCTGAAGTCTGAAAATGTTGATCTTGGTAAGTTTATTTAGAAATCGGATGCCTATTTTCAGTAACACAACCCTTTTAAGGTGAGCATTGAAATGATGAAGCCGGTACAACTGACCGGGAGTTGCAATAATGAATCCCATATCAAAGACTGTGAGTTGCATTTATGCAACTTTGAACAGACTCCTCTGACTGATGACATTTTGAGAAATCACCAATCGAATTGTAAGTGCATGATGTCACTTAACGTTTACCCTTATAGTGGAGTAACTTAACATAATGATTATTCATCGTTTGAGCCATTTTGTATCCAGTTTTAAGCAAATAGAGGAACGGCGTTTTCGACTTTTGTTTTCAAGTCGGCGGTCAAGATGGCAGCTTGCCTGTTTGTAAACAATGTCTTCAGCGGAGCAGAATTTAGTGAAATTAAATAAGCATAAGCTGCAATCACTTGCAAGAGCTAGTGTGTCAAAGTATTGGTGGTGATTCAGATTTGTTTTGCTATGTGTGAATGAGTTGACCGGGATGTAATTATTTAGAGCCCCGAGTTGTGTCTTGAGAAATAATAGATTGAGCACTGCCAACTTTCAACTCCCGAAATTACTATTGTCTCATAATTAATCTTGGTTGCAGAGATAATGCTCTTTGATTTTTCCTGCATAACTTTATATCTTATATGAAAGGACGAGAACAATTTGCAATTAACCATGCCTAAACGTCATCGGTTACTTCCTTTGGTTGTTTCCCAGATTATTTCAGGCCACAAAATGTATATACAGCATCAACTTCGGTCACACATGCTAATTTTGGCAAAAGTCTCACCTTGAACAGGTTAAGCACTCCCATTATATTGTTGCTTTAATGTAAATTTTTAGAAAGCAAATACAAGGATACATCACAGAGATACAGGGATCTCCAGGAAGAGTTCTTTGCAAAGGAGAGGATATGGGTACATTCTATTTTAGCACCTCATATGAAGTATTGATTCTCTATACACCCCTTAGTGTCAAATCATGTCAATTTTGCTTATCACACAGTAGATTTTGGTGCTTATACAAGTTTTCATATCTCAGGTGAGTGCAGAAGGAGACTTAAGGGAGAAGAAGTCTTGTCTAGAGGCTGAAGTGCATGACTTAGCATACATGCTAGAGAAAAAAAATGCTGAACTGGAAAGACTGAATGGTGATTTTTTTTATTATTATTATTCATTGTAATAGTCCAAGCAAATTACTGACGATTTGCCTCTATCAGAAAGTTTTTACCATTATGTTTGATCCAACTGTTTGTGATTATTTTGTTATTGTAGGTGAGTGGCGTCAAATGTCAGAAAAGGTGAATGAGTCCAACAAAGCACGCCTGGAGGCTTTGGCAAAATCAGAAGAGGCCCTCTCAGATGTAGCCTTAGTCAGGGTATGTCCAACTCTAATTGAGAGTTCAAACCTTTCGATAATATTTTCAAAGTATCATATATATTCACATAATTTGAGTGATTATATATGATTGCTCTCATTTCGTATTCAGAATCGTGAGGGTAGATTGAAACAGGAATTTGAGAGCATCCGACAGCAGAAAGAATGGCTGGAGGGGCAACTCAATGAGAAGTCTGACCAGCTCCTATCGTCAGCAAAAGACAGGGCATGTCAATTAATTGTTAAAAATGAATTAAGATGTGTGTATATTTGTATGTATGTGAATTCATGTATCTATGCTGATGGGCTATATAATTATTTTTCCAGTCATCAGAAACATTGCTTCTGCAGTCAAAACTGGCAGCCAAAACTGATGAGGTTTGTGCATGTTTCAATGTTAATATTCACTAGTTGAGTAAGCTAATCTACATATTTAAATGAATGAATCTTTATCGCAATTTCTAACATCTGTTCTACTGTCTTTAGGTTGAACATCTTGAGAAGACTGTTGAGGCTCGTAAAGAGGCCCAAGATGACCTTACCAAGAAAATAGATGACTACCTACAAAAGCTCAAAGAGGTCTTGTTCATTTAATGCTTTGAGTTAGTTGGGAACTTGACCTGTCCCACTTACATGAATTAGAAGCAGCCAAAATAAGAGTGTGTTATTATTATTAAGCCCCCCTCAAAGTGTGTTTGATCAACATGTGCTTGAGAGTGAACAGTTGCCATAATTACAGTAAATGCTTGACTTGTATGAGTAGTTGAGCATGTGATGTGTGTATGGAACAGAGTCGGGATGAGCTGTCACAGCTGGATGAGAGGTACAGGAATGAGCTGTATGCCCAAGAGAAACTTGTCCAAATATATAAGGTGAATCTGTTGTATAAGTGATGGTGATCAGTTATATTGTTATTGTGTTACTCTTCCAAAATCATTTTGTATTAGTAATTTTCTGAAATAATTCTTGTACAAAGGAGTCCCATGAGAATTCACAGAAGAAGCTGACAGAGTTGGTTAATACTAATGAAGAACTGCAGTCTCTGGTGAAGCTCGCCAACCAAAGTAAGAACTCTTCTCATAAGTATGTTTAATAAATGTGTGGTTTTTTAAAAAAAAAATTCTATTAACTTAACAGAATGTTTATGGAGGATAACAAAGATAATATTAATTATTTAAGCAATGAAATTTTATCAGAGAACTTATGTTAGCAATGACATTAAGTGTCGTCTTACACAAGGAAACTGATCATGTCTAAATAAAAAAAATTTATTTTTCTAGCCAGTGCAGAGCTACAGAACAAGTGTTCAGCTGATGAGGCTAACTATCAAACTGAATTGCATTTAAGAGGTGAGTATGCTCTAGAGAAGGAATGGATTGACCTCTGAGACAGCCTCTGCCATCTGGTTAAAGCATTTTAGTCATTGATTCTCTATATATAGAAGCATAAACAGTCATATGCTCTGTAATGGATTTCCATGAAATGTGATTTTATAAGATTTAAAAATTGTAACCAGCCCCACACATCCCTTTTGACAAACATGTATGATTGTGTGTAGAGGACTCTAGGTTGCTATATCTCATGATATTACAAATCTTGCCAAATTGTCTTGTTACAGAGGAGCAATTGAGTCAGTTGATGAAGGAACTGACAAATGCTAACGAGTTACTGGAGGCTGCCAGGAAAAAGGGACTTGCTCCTCTCAGCGAGAGCCAGATAGAATCTCTCTCACCTTCTGCTGCCAAAGTCAGCAACCTTCTCAAGTCTGGGATGACTCTCACTCAGGTATGATGTGATCATATTATGTTACTATCAGTGTTTGTTTGTTTGGCATTATGTCTGATGCGCATGCGATTGCAGATTTACAGCTAGTATGGAGTGTAAATATGTTAGTTTGTATGTTGCAATGCATGCTGCACATATGTACATAGATCAACAGCAAATATAAGTGTTGACAGACCTACTGTTGATGATGTGTGTTATCAGATCTACAGTGAGTATGCAACTGCATCAGAGCAGCTTCAGTTGGAGAAAGAAGAGAATCAGAAACTCAATGACTACATTGACCAAATCATGCAGGTACGTACCTAACATTCCCAACACCCGAGTCAATAAAGCTACCCTGCAAAAGTGTTAGAATTAATGCTTGAAAATAAGAATGGTTGATCATGTAGGAGAAAAGAAGTGGGGGGGGGGGGATGAAAACAACAACTGAATCCGTTGGTATCTAGCTGTGGAACTCTTAAATGTGACTAATTGCAGAATTTTATTATCTGCAGTAGTTTGCAAAGATGCTCATAACATTATCTGTTGACAAAAAAATAAATTAACCGTGCCCTGCCAAATTTCTATAAAGGCCCTTCGATTTTGAAACAGGCTTAATTGATCTCAGACAAAAGGACCTTATGTCTACCTGTGAACAAGCATCTAATGTTATACTGATATGCTGGTATTTGCATGTATGTTGCCATGCTGTGTTTAGGAGATTGAAGAGAAGGCCCCTATCCTTAAGAAGCAACGAGATGAGTATGTGGACGCCATGTCCTCCATCACCAAACTCACCACTCAGTTGGAAACAGCTATGCAGGTCAGTTCACATTTTCTCTCACATCCGTCATTCTGTACTAAATGATTTAGTGAAAGAGTTAGTTTAAGATGTTTGATATTTATTTACTCTATGCAAGGCTTATGTTATATGTCTGCGTTTATTTATGCACGTACCTCTACCGTATGTTACGTGGTTTATATGTGATTGTGAAGGAGTGTGAGAAATCCCGGGCATCATCTGCTGAAAATAGTCGACGCTCTGGTGAGCTGAAACGAGCTAACCACCGCTTACAGCAGCAGTGCACTGACCTCAGTCTTCAGGTGGCTCAATGGTTCTATTCAAGATTTCATGTGACATCATGACTGTTGGCTGAATAAACCAGAAAATAACCAGTTTGATCTGAATTTATTGATCTGGGAGGATTCTTTATTTCATAGGTGAAGTTCCTCTTGAAGGAGCTAGAAGAGGCGAGAGGTCGTGTAGTGCGAGATGTAGACCCCCTGTTCAACGTATCATCATCATCTGAAGTGTCATCCTCCTCACAGATCATCTCCCAGAACCTGGTCACATTCAGGTAGAGACAATGTCTGCTTGCTGGTCAAATGGAGGGAATTTTGTGAAAAATGAAACTGTACATTGACTTAATGCAGCTTGTGATTTTGGTCACTACATGTCTATGGCTTTCATTTGGTAGATAACCTGTTGAGTCAAAAGACAGTATTAGCATTGTCCCGTTGGTCAAGTCTTTTATATTGTGTGCACCATTACTAACCATTTAATCGACCACAATAAAGCAGCTGTTTATATGTGTTCCAGAGGTATAGAGGAGTTACAGGAACAGAACCAGAAGCTGTTGGCTGTGGTCAGGGACCTGAGTGAGAAACAAGAACAACAAGAGGTCACCAACTCACAGAAAGGGTAACATATTACTCTCTGATCATCATTCTGTATAGGCAATACATGGCAGATGTTGGTATTGGTGAGAAGCGTGGTTAATGTCTTATCATGCTCGGGTCTTAACTGTCAGTTCTTTCATGATAAATATTCACCGAGGTGGGTTGGTAACAAAAACATTTTGACTGATGGTCTTTCCTTTAACTTTGGCAGTGCAAATGAACTGCGAGAAGAGCTGGAGAGGGCGTGTGAAGAGCTAGAGAATATGAGAGATGCCAGGAACAGGCAGATTGAAATGGTATGTCTTATCCAGATATATTAAGCTCAATTGATCATGGTGTTTGTCATGTTAGTGCACCAAAGCAGTATGATAGTGAGTGTGTGTTCTCTGTGTGAAGGTGGAGTCCATCATGCAGCAGAGAGACATGTACCGCACCCTGCTGGCTCAAGCTGGAACTACACATGTATGGCCATGCTTCAGACATCATTGTTCCTGTTTAATAGATAGTTATCATTAATGAAACAAACCTTTGTACATTAATAAGCTTACCTTTGAAAGTTTGTAATTTACCTTATGGTGATAACGGGTGCTCAAATTCATGTTGATTAGCTGTGAAATATCCTACCTGTCCAGGCACCCATTTCCCCATCCCACACCTCCACACCTGCCGTCTCCCAGGCAGCACAACAACACTCGGCTTCTCCGGAGCTAGTCTCTGCCAAACAACCTGCTAGTCGATCACTTGATATGGATGGGGGATCAGAGCAGGGTCAAGGTGAGGGAGTCACCCAGCAGGTGCTTGAGGATACCCAGGCTGCTCTGAAGCAGCTTCAGGAGGACTTCAACATGTATCGCACAGAGAAGGCTGCCAATAGCAAGTAAGCTGCTCTATTCATTGATGAATTCTAATTTTGTATTCTGTGATTATGGGTTTTGGGGTGCAATGAGGTATGAATCAGTGGTTATTGAGTTAAATATTGCCATTCCCAAGCTAGGTATTTTTATTTTCTTGTGTTTGTTGGCCACATTCATAATATTCGCTTGGGGATTTTTTTTTTTTGTGATACCATGATTTTAAAATCAATATCTTTTTATGATTAGTGTTTAATTTGTACCTCTTGAAATTGGATTGATCTTTTAATTATTCTTTTAAAGAGGTGAATCATTGTATATCTGTAACAGAATTCTGAGTGATCAAGTGGAAAAGTTCCGCGAGGAGAATTCCTCCATGAAGATACAGAATTCCCGCCTCAGCTCACAGGTAACTCTCTGTTGATTTTGTTGTATAAGACTTGATATATGAGACAACTGAAGATAAATACATGTGTAAGACCACTGGTTACTCTGTGTCAATACAGCTGGATTTCATGGGAGAGCGCTTCAAAGTGCTGCAGGGCAATGTGGAGGGCTACAAGAAGGAGATATCTGCCACACGGGAAAAGAACCAGAGTCTCACAGCAACAATCATTAAGCTTGAGCAGACTGTCATGACACTAACCGAGGTTGGTGATTTGGTAATAGACATTGATGGGGACATAATAAGGTGTGGTATTTTATTGAGGGTATTGTTTCTAATCTATTGGATGTAGAGGCTTAATTGGTTGATTGGTGGACTTAACAGTGAGTGAATTGTGTGGGGCATGACAGCTTAAACCACCTTATCCTTCACCTTCTTAATATGACATGCTCAATTGTTGTTTACAAACCAGGAACTGAGATCAACAAGAGAGAGACTTACAAGAGCTGAGGTACAGAGTCAATCTCTTCGGGCAGAGAAGCAGGTTCTAGTTGGCTCAGAGGCCAGACTCAGTCAAGAGCGCGAGTCATTGATCCGTGAGCAGCGTTCCCGTGACCTACTTATGGCCAATCTTCAAACTATACAGGTTGATTTTGCATTCGCCTAGAAGTACAAAGATGTATATTTTGATGTGTGTTCTCTTGGATATACTACTCATTGTGATAAATTGTGATCATTCCCTGTTTGTATGATTTAGAATAGAGTGTTTTTAATTTGCTTTATGTAATCATAACAGAACAACTTGGAGCGAGCTGAGTTTGACACCAAAGTGAAGTTGGAAGCAAGAATAGAGAATTATGAAAAGGAGAACTTGGTTCTGAGGCGTCGTGTTGAGGGCAGTGACCTCCATACCCGCCAACTCATATCGACCTTAGAGGTCAGGTCATTTCACATGCTGATTTTTTTGAGTTTTAATATAAATGTAACTATTTATGGGTTTCTAGTTCTCATTTGAGAAAATTCAGCGATCATCCAAACTGTTTGTGGCATGATGGATATGTACATGTACAACATTTCTTGTGTAAACTTGTTGTAATGTCTTTTGTGGTTAGAAACAATTAACGGATAGCAAGCAGGAGTGCATTACAGCCAGAGCCACTCAGGAAACCACAAACCGCCAACTAAAATTCACTAAGCAGAATGAAGAGGACCTTAAATGCCAGGTACAACCCAACTGCATTTCAGCGTCTCATGGTTATCTGTCATTTATGAATATATACTAACTCCTCACATTAAATCCTTGTGTACCATGTCACCAATTGCCACGACTTTCATTGTATGAACTGTTAACGTATCATTTACTATTTGTGTGACAAAGTTATCCAAAGTGGAATCCCAATTGGCTGCAGCTGAATCCAGGATGAGCACCCTGTCTCAGCAACAGAGCGGTAATATTATTCTTCATTCACATGCAGAACAGTGATGTAATGGAAAAATGCTGAGTTTGAATGAGATCATGAATGGTGGGCTATTGCAGAAGGCAAAGACAATGAGGATGGAGATCAGCACTCAGAGAAAGTGAAGGAGCTGGAGACAGAATTGGCAGACTACAAATCTCAAGTGCAATGTGGGTTTGATAGTTCTAGTAGTTAATGGTCTCATTTGTGTAATAAACCTCATAATAACTTAAATCTTGATCACTGCTGCTCAGACGTAAACCAATATTGGAATGTGCCAAATGTCGTGTGTGTGGTTGTTTCAGCATTGAAGTCACAGTTGAGCCGAGCCAGAGAACACCTGGAGCAATACAAGACAATCTCCACTTCTGTAGAGACCAGCCTCAAACAGCACAATGAGGTAGGTGTAGGCATGTGTTACCTCGTTTAAAACTGATATTGAAATCATGTACTTTTTTCTTCTTCATTCTATGCTGAGCATGTCGAGCTAGTGAATTTTTTAAATGTTTCACTGTTACTTCTATATTTTGTTCCTTTGTTGTATGTAGGCAACCAGACAATATCAAGAAGAAATGGAAACTAAAGCAGCCCAATTGACTTCTAGTATGGACTTTCCTTCTTCCATGAATAACAACCTCCTTATAAGTGCCTCAGTATCGCCATCCTGCTTTACAGTATGGATGCTGTTGGTGACAAACATTTGAGTAATATTACCACCCCCCCCCCCCCCCCCCCACAACGCTTAGAATTTATGATGTTGTGTTTACAGCCATTAGTGAGTTAGAGAGTAAGGTGTCTTCACTTGAAGAGGAGCGTAATACACTTCAGTCTGAGAACTCCAGGATAGACAAAGATACTCATGAATCTGTAAGTATGATGATATGTCTTTATAGATTCTTATTAATTGTGTGGTGGGTATCACAAAGTGGATGGGCTGTACTGTTGGGTTCAAACATTATCTGTATTGAGACCATCTCCCGTTGTGGTTCTGTTGTAGGATGCGGAGCTGCGTCACCAATTGGCGACTTTGCAGCGTGAGTTAGAGGATGTGATGAGTGAGCGTGAACAAGCCATCAGTAACCAGCAGTCCGCTCAAAATGACCTCACTATACAGGCACAGCTCACACAGGAGGTAACACACGGCAGACTGCTATTCCCTCTCTCGGCTTTCCTCTGGGTTGACCCCCTTATATTTATAATCAGTCTGAGATATATTGTTGATTGCATAGAGAAACAGAATCTCATTTCACCTCTCTCAATCTTATTTCTACTTTTCCAAATCTCTTTATCTCTTTGGTGGCCATGCATTTCACTTTTCATTTTAACCTCTTTCAACCATTCAGATGTGTCACTCGTCTGTTAAATGATGCATTTGATCGCAACTTATGTTATGTTTTTGTCCTTCTCCATATAGATGCAGGAGAAATATGAGCGTGAACTCATGCACCATGCTTCTGATGTTCAGTCGCTTACCTCACTCAAACAAGAGGTGATTCACAGATCATTATCCATCTCTATATCTACCTGTCTGACCTAAAAATGAACATTTCCCAACAGTATAGAGGTTACTGCCCCATGTTGTTGAGTGGTACAATCCTTGTAATAGTCCCAATTTGAATGTATACAATTAGGCTCAGCAGCACAGCCTTCGGATGGCTAGTGTTGAAGAGGAAGCCAAGAAAGCTCAAGACACCCTGGCCGCCTCACAGGTGACTGAAACAGACTAACACACCTTGATATGTTATGGACCCACAGATGTTTCCCTTCAAGAAACCTATTTTGTCAATTAGTTTTGTTTGGGTCACAAACTTCCCTATTTATTCACGCTACCATTGTATCTTGCCATCGGTTCTTGCTCTGTACCATTGACAGTGTTTGTGTTGATATGATGTGTGTAGGAGGCCTGGAAGGAACAAGAGAAACTTCTGGAGGAAGACAGGAACAAGATCAAAGAACGCCTGGATAGCATACAGAAGCAGAATGTACTGCTTTACGAGGAACTAGACTCGGTCAGTTTCCTTGTTGAACCACCAATAACATCAAGCTCTTCTTCAAATCCACCCAGAGCCTGTGCCTGAATTTTTTGCTTCGACTTGAACTTCTACTGTTATTGTTCAACCTCTCTATGTTGCTAATTGATAAATCATGTAGTGCTATGGCTTATGCAGATGTCCAATCAAATGGTGGCATTACAAAATGCCCACCAACACGCCGACGCACACACTCAGCAACTTGCTGAAACTGTTGCTAAGGAAACAGAGACACTGGGCCCAGAAAAATCAGCTGACCATCTTCTGGAGGTTATCAGGTGAGTGTCTTCAGATTTGAATGTTTGGACATTTGGTTACCTGGTTGATTAAATGAATGATAGAATGTCCTCTCAAATATGCATGATATTGTGTGAATGAAGGATTGCTTATAAGGGAGAT
The DNA here is from genome assembly GCA_034190875.2 of Urechis unicinctus. Taxonomy (NCBI): domain Eukaryota; kingdom Metazoa; phylum Annelida; class Polychaeta; order Xenopneusta; family Urechidae; genus Urechis; species Urechis unicinctus. Next base: position 36,846,922 of record CM067350.1, on the reverse strand, counting down.
TAATCTGAAAGGATTGCTTAACAACAATTTGCCTTTTCATGAGGACACTTCTGTTAATTACAACAGGTTTTTGCGCAAAGAGAAAGAGATCGCCGAAGCTCGATTTGATGTAGTACAGGCAGAGAGCAACCGGTTGAAGCAGCAGGTAGAACACGTCAATAAGCAATGTGCGGAAACGACAGCTACCCTGAGTGAGGAGCGACAACGGGCCCAGGTAACGGTCGAATTGTCTGTTACTATATTCTTACATGGCAGTGTACGCTGACACCTGAGTGAGGTGCAATCTTCACTGTTTCATGATAACATCCCAGACATGATGTGTTTAGATTCGTGTAGAGACAGCCGCCCAGCACTCAGAACTAATGCGCAAGGTGGAGAGCCTCAACCTGCTGCAGGATAGTAACAGGATACTGAGGGAGGATAAAGACAGACTGCTCCAGAATCTCCAGGAACACGAAGCAAAGGTAACAGACATCGACGTGAAACCTCATCCTGTATTTATACGTGCCTATATACGACATTTAGAGGAAGGTCTTTTCAGATGGGAATATCCCAGTGACCCATGTATAATGATTGAAGGTTAAAGCATTAGAAGAGGATATGACAGCAGTACAGGTAGCCAAACGTGATCTCACGTGTCAGCTCAACACTTTGGCTGCCGAGAAGACGGTGTTAAAAGGCGAGGTGGAAACATGGCAAGCTCGCACCACCCATCTGGTGGAGGAATGTAACAAGGTCGATCCCATGGAGTTAGAGCGCACAAAGTGAGTCTTCTGCGGAATTTGAACATTTATTACAACTACCGCTAAGTTTTGGTGATGTACCTGGTAATTTTGAGGTAGACTTACATTAGACATTTTCGTTTACCATCAACAAGAAGTTGGCAACCGCAGATCTGTTGCTGCCTGAATATTAAAAGTGAAAAATATTCTTAACAATAGAAAAAATTGGTCTCAAACCGGAAGAGGAAGGCTTTCAGAAATTTGCCGCCCAATACAACTCTAATTCTGTTATTGGCCATTCGGTCTAAAAGACAAAAAAGCCCATGTAGATTGGTAAAACATATGAGAGTAAAATTGACTTCCATTTCCCATAAATATTCTTATAGTCATTACATGACCATAGGATGTTATTATTGGTAAGGAGTAGGTTGATAATCCTTGTTTTATACTCAATTGTCGTGTTATTCACAGGGAAGAGAGGGACGAGCTTACCAAACAGGTATCTGATCAAAAGGAAGAGATCCACAAACTCCAAGCTGATATCATTGCAGTCACCAGTCATCTAACTGCTGCAAGGTCAGCGCTTAACCACTGGACTTTTCTGTTATATATAATCAGGAGAACCAATCTTTCATGGTTTATTTGTCATGGTGTCCATTGATGTTGTGTTTGGTGTTCAGAAGTGAAATGGAGGCAGAAACCAAGCAGTTAATTGACACCAAGTAAGATATTGCTGCATAACATTGGCAACAATTCATAGATTGCTTATGGCATTTATAACGTGTTTGAGAGTGATGATTTTGTCATTATTGTGCTTACACTGTGCTCGCCAGGGGACAATTAGAAACAATGAAAGCCGATGTGATTGCTAAGGACTCTGATATCGAACTAAAGGAGAAAACCATTAACCAGGTTGGTGGCACTGCTCATGACTGCTAACTGTGTTGAGTGATGGCATTTCTTGATTGGTAGCCCCAATAGGGTTATTGTATATACAGATTGGGGCTATATATTCAAACAACTGATGATTATTTGCTTAACATCACATGTCCACTTGTGTAAGATGCTTTGTACAGCAGTGTATTTGGCTTTTAGCTTAAGCGGGTTGGTCGTAAGTGGAAAACACAGGCAGAGGAGAAACAGAAACAGTTAGATGAGATGGAGGTGAAAGCAGAGGAGCAGAAAGGCACCCAGTCTAGCCTCAATCTACTCCAGGTAAAGATTGCTCTTCTTTTGTTGAAGGATATTTTAATAATGTAATTATTTCACTAACAAGTTGATATTAGGTATTTATGTTTCATAAAGACTGACTATAATGCAGCCTGAATAACTGTAATGTTCCGTTCCATCTATGCAGGAGAAATTGAAAGTGAGTGAAGAAAAACTTAAGCAGACAGAGGGCAATCTTAAAGTGGCACAAGATCGCTTGAAGGTCATAGAGGGTCAGAGTAAGGTCACAGGTGAGAAGCTGAAGAAAGCTGAGGAAGACATGGCTGGAGTCAATGAGAAGCTGTGTGCTTCTGAAACAGCTAAGGGTGAAACCCAGAAAGAGAAAGAAGATGCTGAGAAAAAAATGAAAGCTGCTGAAGATAAGCTGACTGAAGTCGCTGAAGAAACTTCCAAACTGAAAAATGTGAGTTAAAACTCAATGAGAAATGTCTTCTCTATAATCTGTTAAATTTATTATTTTGTCTTACAGATGTACTCGACCGGTCAACCCTCCTGTGGGTACAGGTTGAGAAACCCTTATTCTTAATTCCGGAAACCTCCGAAATTCTTAATTTGTGGGCGCATGGCACCATCTAGGCAAGATGCCAGGCTATCGTCATTATAATTTAAGCTTTTATATGAATAGTAATTATTTGTCATTAAGTGAAGTTCATAATTATGTGCCTAGTGTAGAATAGCATTGTGTGCAGTGGGAATGCTACAATGGAACCCCCTGTTGGTCCATGGGTAGAATAAGCCCATTGTATCCTCTTGCAGGTCTTAAGAGGCGACTGATAGGGGAAAACCTATCGGCTGTGGCCGTATCTGAATGAGGCTTTGATCCACATGCTAGCAGTGGCTTCATTAGATTCCCTACCCTGAAATAATGTTAAATCTTGCTCACAACTGTTAGCACAACCTATCTTTATGGAAATATCCCAATATTCGTCGCTGACGAAGGGCAACGTTATGATTCACACATGGTTGCAGATCCCCAAGCATCAGCATTATATGATGTATACTGGTATTTAAAAATCGAGAAACACTCCAGAATTGAGAACTTGCTCAGTATTCGGGATAAGGTATTCTCATCCTATATAACCTGAGTGATATAAAACCTCATTGGCTGGAATAACATTTGCTGCTAACAGTCAGGGGTTTTTATATGGTTCTTGGAATGAGTCGTTCCTAGTGCAGTGGGAATGCTACAATGGACTAGGTTAAATGGGAATATAACGCGTTGAAATATTTGAAGTGCATGAAGCGTTAATCAAGTGGCACCTCTGGTACCAAACAAAGCACATATTTTTTTGCATATGGCATTGCATATTCAGCTAATTAACCTGATGTTGCTTGGTCTTTTGATGTAGGAGGTGAACAAACTCTCTGAGGTTGAGAAGAAAATTGCTGGTGAAAAAGAAGAATTAGAGAAGAAATATATGCAGTTACGCACTATTGTTTCCCAGGCCAAATCAAAAATATTTTCCCAAAAGACTGAATTGGATGAACGTCAAAAAGAGGTACAAAGTCTTAAGAGCCAACTTGGACAGTCAGGAGGTGAGTTTTATCTTCTGTTCTTTCTCCATTCTTTCGAAGAAGCGTTTTATATCCCTAGTCATGAAACTATGTTTGACTTTTAGAATCTCCCTCTACATCCACAGCCACTGCCTCACAAGGTGCCCTGGAGGCGAAGGTGGGCGAGTTGGAGCAGGAGCTGTCCGAAGCCAGACTGGCCCGCACCAACGCTCAAACAGAACTGGAAGGCCTGAAACGTGATCATTCTGAAATGGAGAAACGAGTAAGAATGGGATCAAATGAGGATGTATGATACATTGAAGCTATGGTGTGGAGTATTCTATCATGTTATGTGTGTGTGTGTGTGTATAGCTCCAGCTGCTGCAACGGCAGCTGGAGAACCAGCAGAAGCAAGGTGCCCCTGCTGCCAGCAGACCCACCCTCTCTGCCCCTCCTGTCGAGAGAGTTGCAAGGTAACTACTGACAACTTGCAGCATGTTTTAAATATAACGGATTGCTGACAACTTAAAAAGTTGCTTGCTAGATTTAATTTATTTAAGCCAGTAGTAATGAATTGCTCACTCATTTAACCTTCCTTGCTCCACTGATATGGTCCCAGTGCCAGTGCCCCTGAGGTGACAGCCATGCGGACGGCTAACATACGGCCCACACCAGTGGTGGCTCAGGCACGCCATGTTCAGTCAGCCCCGGTTCAGCCTGTACGCAGTACCACTGCCGAAACACGAGCCATGGCCAGCATCAGACCTATGGCTACTGTGGCCTCTACGACCCCTACCGCCACTGTTATGCCAACATCACTCTCAGTGCAGGATAGTAAGTCACTCCATATACAGCACAATCTTGGTTTCTACAAATGTAAATGGATAATATGTGGATAATATTACAATCCATCTTGTGTTGTTTTTGTCTCATTGGATATGATGATTACAAAACTATTCCTCTCCTCTGCAACTGTATCTCCAGGTGAATCTGTAGCCCCTGTGATCAGTTTGGTACAGCCAGGCCCTACACAGAGACCTACCCAGCAGGTCCAACCTGTCTCGCCTCACGTGGATGAACCAGCCCCAGGTGTGAATTAATAGCAAATTTTGTAAAATATAAATCTTCATATATTCAATGGTCCGAAAATGCAAAACCTGTTGAAATTTCGATTTTGTGTTTAGGTCAAGTGCCTGTGACATCAGTGGAGAACACAGAGGTAGAAGTTCCACCAACTGCTGTGCAGTCCAGTTCCAGCTCTGTCAGTACTGCTAGCTCCAGTGGAGGTAATATAGCTGGCTCCAGTGGAGGAAATTTAGCTAGCACAAGTGGGGGTAATATAGCCCCTCTGAGCCAGTCCCTACCTTCCACATCTACTGCCCCTATGACCTCTACAGGGCCTCCTAGCCCACCTCAACCCAGTACATCAAAGAGATCACGTGAAGAGGCTACCAGGTAGGCTCATAATAGGCAATCTCACTGGTTATTCTGATGAATACAATCCGCTGTGATACCACTCTTACTCCTAACGTGTTTTGGAATCTACCTCTTTTCCATTTTTCTCTCTTATTGTAGCAGTGTATTACTTCTTATACGTGTAACATCTAGACTTTGTTCTGGTTATACAGCAGTCAAGACGATACAGAGAGTGAGGCTGAGGCAGTCCCTCTCAAGAAAACACGAGTAGTTGATACAACATCAGAACCGGAGGACTCGACTCCAGCACAAACCTCCCCAGCACGGCAAGAGGTCAGTTATATTTCTGGGTCCTATTACAGAGTCTGACAATAAACCACATGCTCTTTGATAAATGATGTGTGACTGTGATGTTGGCAGCTGGCTACGGATGCTGACACCCTGCCAGTTGATGCCACTGAGACAGACACTCAGATAATGGGGGATACACTGGATGTTGAAGAAATGCCACTGACAAGCGAGGAATATTCTGAGGGCCAAGTTGTTACTGAGGAGGAGGAAGAGGAGGAGGAGGATGATACGGATGTGATTGAGGCAGTGGATGAGGTGGAGGAACTGGAAGAGGGGGATGGGGATGTTGTCATTGTGGATGATGAAGATGAAGAAGATGAGGAAGATAATGAGGTCAGTCATCCCTTTGATAAGCCCTATCAAAACCCAAATATTTATTGGAATTGATCATTGTATGCTATTCATCCATATCAATATGATTTAGAGAACTTTTTGTCATGAGCAGCCCATTCAAGATTTGAGATAATCCCATTTGTTGGCAGAGTGGTGGCTATGTGGTTGAACAAGATGTGGATGATGAAGAAGAAGAAGAAGATGAGGAGGAAGAGGAGGGGCAGTATGGATATGATGTAAGTATCCTTGTTTCTATACCTCTTTGTTTATTGGAACTATCTAACCTAAGCTCATTAGATTTCACTAAACTAAACTAAACAATGAGCTAATAAGAGATTATTAGTGCAAGACTATCTTCTGTTTCTGTGTTAAGGATGAAGAAGAGGAGGAAGACTATGATCAAGAGGAGGAAGGTGATGAGGATGAGGGAACACAAGAGGAGATGGAAGAGGAAGAAGATGATGATGACGACATTGTTATTGTTGGTGAGCTGCCATCACTGTTGGATTATTGTGTTTTAGTATACTGTAAAGTTGCTCTGATTCATAGCAATCGAATTTGTATGTATTGTTGGACCTTTCAGAAGATGATGAAGATGAAGAAGAGCAAGCACCTGTTACCATGACAACACAGCCATCATCAGGGTCTGGTCCGAGCCAAACTTCTGCACGCACTCAGTCAACAGCACAACCTGGTATGAATACCTACTTTTCTCTCTCATTCTCATTAAATCAACCCGTCCATTATCTCAATTCACATTTCACCACATTGACTGTATGTTATAACAGTAAGTGTTGTGGCTGGGGTTGGAGCAACTGGCAGCAGTACAGCAGCTTTACAGAGACCAGCATTTGCCAGACTCACCAGTCAGACTTCTGTACCAGGCCGAAGCCAGCTCACTCCATTCCCATTGGTGAGTCGTCAGTCATTCCTGTTTATCTCACACGGGCAATATTTGTGGTCGTGTTTGTTTAAGTAGCTAGATTGACAAGCGTGTGTGTTTGCTTACAGAGTGAAGCTGGATTTGAGTTGGGGGATGATGGCATTGTACCCAGCACGCCAACATTGTTTGTGCCTCGAAGAACGGATGGGTTTGCTGAGGCCGTAAGGTAGGAATTTAGAGTTACAATATATTTTGTGATACGGCAAATGGTTTGAGAATGCCTTTCGGCACGGCCTGTATTCATCCATGTCATACCATACACCTGTTTTTCCTTGGCAGCTCTCCTGGGGTACAGTCTGGATTCAATTTTGGTGGAAACTCGGATGGCAACACAGATTTTGCCCAGCTAGCATCACAAGGTTGGTAACTTCACCAAATAAATATCCTGCAATACTATCATTTCATAGCCTTTTGTATTTCATTCCAGTTTTTTGGCAGCTCTCTTTACTATCTGCATCTATTCTGGGCTTATTTTGGGTTTTGTGTGTTTTCAGCTGTTGGCATGGATGACACCAGAATTGATCTGTCCCAATTTGATGACATGTCGGGCAATCGCAGTCAATCAACAACCCCAGTTTCACAAGCACCACCCACTATTAATGTGGTGGAGGCTTCCCCTCCCCGCACAGATAGTGAGACCACACAGGTGGTAACTGCTGAGACTGAACAGCAAGCCCCCGAGGTCCAAGAGCAGGAAGCTGCTGAAGGTCAGCCAGCCTTATGTCATCTCAGCAAAAAAATATTTCCATGGCACCATTAAGTCAATGTAATTATTACAAGAATAGTTAGATATTGTAACATTCATTAATGTCTTCTGTTTTGAGCAGTTACTGGGCAGTCTGACCCTCAGATTGCACCAAGCGAGGCAGGCGGCAGTGAAGGAGCAGGACCGTCTGAGCCAGCGCAGACTTCCTCCTCGGCCTCAGCCACTGGCTCTGGGGAGAAGGATTCCGGTGAGTTACAAAGCCCTGACTGAAGTTGTTTGGTATCCCTTTTTATATGCAGACTGATAATAGTCGCTTTAGTTCATGCCCATCTTCATTAACCTTTTTCTTTTGAGTGCATGCAGATAAACCCAAAACAATTCAACGTATAACTTGGGAGGATCCTAACCGTCAATCTGGGGTCCAAAACCCTCCAAGCCAAGCACCTCTTCAGGGTATGGCTATACTGCCTATTGGCCAACAACAATGGGGACAGCCTATGCAGCAGCAGCAACCACCACAGCGAAAATTCCGAGGACAAGGACCGCCATTCCGCAGCCGACCATCTGGAAGGGGACCTTACAGAGGAGTTCCATCTCGAGGAGGTCCCGTCCAGTTGAGGGGAAGCCCTATGGGGCAACCACGTTTAGGCATGAGAGGAAACCGTGGCTTCAGACAGAATCGTCAGCCGCCATTCTGAATTGCATATGTAGAGCAGTGCTTTGGAGAAAGGTTACTTGTGGTGTTGAAATTGTAGACTAGATTGTTGCTAGAACTTTGTCCATCAAGTGTTGACAGTGCTGAACGTGTTACAATTATGATATCATACTAAGCTACTTTATGTGTGCATTTATGCTTTGAAGATATTTTTGTAAGAATAAAAAGTTGAAAAATGTAGGGGTTTTTTTATCAATCATCCACATAGCTGAATTCCTAAATGGTTTTTGCCTTATAAACCTAGTACAAAGATAGAAGCAAACATAAACTTTTTCACAGATGTGAGATCGATCTCTGCTCAAATGATTGCCACAAGTAATATCGGTAAAGTGCATGCTTGCAACGTCTTGGGTATTTGAGGCCGTCTACATTGCTATCTTGATCTAAGTCCCTAAAGGTACATGAAGCTGTAAATGTTAGAAGCCTATAGAGTTTAGGTTTGACCTATAGAATTTATGCCCAGCTGAGATATACCCTTGACTTGACCGATCAAGGAGTTTCATGTACCAACACATATACCGTGTTGGTATATGTAACTCTTTGGCTAAGTGCACTTAGTTTTATTTCATATGATGCGATTTGAAAGATTTGCCATTTATTTGTACGAACATTAAGAGCATAATTACAAATGATAATAACAGCACAACACAGCATTGAAAGGTTATCTATATTCTACAAATACTGATAGTAAAAAGCAGACCAGATCCATGTTTATCTAGTCATGCTATGAAGCAATTGGAGTGAGTACTTTTTAGTGACAACAGAATGCTTGAGAATAGTTTTGGTGACCAACTTTTCTGCATTTGGATAGAAACAACAAGTTCATGTGATCAGCAACAATGGCAAATATTTATTGAAATTTTACAACCATTAGAATTGTCATACATTTCCAAATGGTCTACATATCATAATCATCATCACGAGGGAACTGTGTTTGCTGATCCGTTTAGATCAACATGAAAACTCCATACCATATAATGTCCAATGAGTTGACAAAACTTTTCTCTTTTGCAAACTAAGCAAGAAGAGCAGACTTGTCCCTGTAGACACCGGTTAGGAACATGTTACGGTCACCACCAGATGTTGAAGGTCTGCATGCATCGGATACTTTCCCTCGGGAACGCATGCAGTCTTGGTCAAGCTTGAGAGAATTGGTCTTACACTGGAGATCCTCATTTATTGTGTGAAGTTTATTCTCCAATCCATCCAAACCATGTCTACACAACAAGAATTAAATATTTCATTGAATGTAGCATATTTGAATTCATGTAATATTCAATAACTACACTTCTTTAATGAAAAAAAGACCCTCGCTGGATCACTTACTGAGCTTGCTTCATTTTCTCTTCCAAAGCCTTCTTTGTGGCTTCCAACTGCTTGACCTCATCAGTCAGACCGTACTGAGGATTGTCTCTGCACAGCTCAACATTGGGTCGGTAGGTGCGGTTTTCAAGACGGGTCTGGGCTAACTTGGTGGGGTTGATCTTATCACGGATTGACTGAGCAAGTCTCCTGATGTCCTCCTCCATCTCAGCAATCTCTTCCTCTGTCTGTATAAAGCATAAGGGGGGGAAACATCAGCTCATGTGAAATACATTATGCCCGGGACAAGATGCACCATTCTTTCTGAAACAATCGCTGACTGACCTATATCCTCCTATTATTCTCATAGAAACATGCAGCAATATTTCATGCATGTCCATAACTTACCTGCTGTTTTTGCCAGTTCAGTTCATCAATTGCTCTCTCAAATTCATGAATACGCTTTCTTGTAGCATAGTTAGTGGCTGTCTGTGATCTCATATCATTGTCAGTCTGGTGAAGCGTCTGATGATTGGCTTCTCTCAAACGACGAGAGTTGTCCATTTCCGCCTCTGCCCTCTCCTTGTTATACCTGCTGAAATCCTCCCACTGCTGCGGGGTTGTGCTCCTGTTGGGTGAATAGGCAATATTTTCATGGCAAGAAAACATAACTGAATAATGAAGGTAAAATCAAATATTAACTGAATAATCCAAAACAAATCAAGTAGTGCTCACCCTTTAGGTACCCTTGTAGCATTTGGTTTGTAGCTGATTCCAGCTGAACTATCTGTCAGATTATACTGATCAACATCAATATCTAAAGCAATATTTTTGTCCTGCAAATCAGCCAAGATTTGCTGACGAGCTTCTTGTAGAACACATAACTGCTCAAAAGATTCGTCGATCTTTTGCTGCAGTTGCTTCTGAATTCCCTGAATCACTTCACGTTCCTGAAATTATTGTTTCAATAAATTAATCATTAACAAGAGTCTAGACTATAAATTGCACATAAAGAGTAGATTTGTCATATTATGAAATCTGTTTGATATTTTACTCCTCATATTGAATACAATCAATGATAATTCCTCACCTTATGTAGCTGATCCTCAACCTCATCCTCTACAACATCGATGTCACGCCTTCCTTCACGGGTGACCATATTTTCAGTGGTTACTTCTAGTGGCAAGTTCTTTGCCTCTAAACTCTGTTCCAACTCATCTTTGGAGGTGGAGAGGTCAGCGATTTCCTTGTCGATATCAGCTAGTGTTTTTTCAAGGATATCTTTCCACTGACGAATATGATCTACCCTGTCAGCCAATCTTGTGTTATTGTCCAGTTGGTCCCACTTGGTCTTGTTGTCAGTTTCATTCCTAAGGAACCTAGCTTCTTGACGTACATCATGTGATGCATTTCGCTGCCTTTCAGCATTTGTAGAAATAGTATAATTAGACGTAAACCAGTCTGATGTGGCATGTCTAGTGGCAGGTTTGACATAGGTGGCCATGGTTGAAACTTTATGTGCAACCTACAAAATGAAACCATATTGAGTTGAAATATTTCATTTGATTATGGTAATTGTGTCTGTCTGCAATCGTCTTACAGATAGCCGCGCACGACAGTAATATAAATATAAGACGTCGTGCACGGCTATCTTACAGATAATCATAATGTCAACATTATATTTGAGAATAATATACATAGGGTATTTGTGGCACCATATAATCGACATATAAGTCTCCATCTCTCCATTACAATCAACATTTACATGTTTATGAAATGTTTAATGTTAGTCGAATAATTGAGGCGTTATTATAACAATACTTCACCCACGGCTTTCCAAATGAAGGAAACAACACGGTAATGGATAATAATTAATATGGACTGCCTTTCGAAATAAACTTAAATGGAGAATGGATGTATCGTGCAGCAACAACCCAGCTTGAACAAAAATATCCTTGTAATTCGTTAAGTTACCTTCTAGGTCTTGTGTTTTGATGCTTGAAACTCAATGTAAGAGAACAGTGACCAAGTAAGTACACTACACCATCAGTTGGTTGCTACGCAAACATAGCAGCCGAACGACGAAGAGTGCCCTTCTGTGATTCGCTTGCTGTCGGCAACACTCAGCTGTCTTGGCCAATCAGTGGACAGAACGGAAAAGGCTTATTGCCCCAGAGGCAGCTTCTTATCGCCATAGCTACTGAAAAAACACGGAATGCTTTGATTTTTCTTCTGCAGAAGAAATATATGCATAATATAATTAACACAAACAAATGATGAGATCCGAATGGAATAATAATATTACAAAATGCTAATTAAAAAAATATAATCCCATGCTTCCGAGAGAAAAATACTTCATATCATGTGAACATCATGTGACTGTGGTCAATATCGAAAGTGAAACGTATATTGGGATTGATTCCCTGGTTTTTGTGCTTTTCCAGTAAATTATGTCCCTGTTGATTGCTCTACTCGCTCTCGGTCTTCTTCTGCTTGTCTCAGGACAGGTAGGTTAAAAGTGGACATATTTATTGACACTGAATGTGATACATTTAATGTTTTCAATGGAAAAAAAATAACTGTCACGTAATGAAGGTAGGGGTGTCAGCCGAACCTCGCCGCAGACGGCCGCGCTTGTGCCTCAATGTTAATTCCAATTTTTTTCAACTTGCTCTAACTGGCATTTATATTTAAGATACATGGACGAATGACACATCAAACGAGAGCTAACGTATTGAATTTCAATAATATCGCCTTACTTTCCTAATAATATTACCTTACTTATTTTACTCCGTTTGAGGCATAAAAAAGGTGTTTTTGTGGAGCAATACGTGAAAATTCTTGGCGAATATTTTTGACTTTTCGAGACTCACTCCGTTTTGAATTATCTAAATCGGTTCGTAATCGTTACTCGCATCGTTTTTATTGTTTGGTGAATGACAAGATGACATTCTAATGTTCACGATCATATAAAATCTAAAAAAATTGGCCGAAGGGAAAATAATATTATTTACGTACGAAATGTTACGGTGTAAACAAATGTATTTTTTTCCCAATTTTATCAGAGTCTCGCGATAAAGGAACACACATTTATTTGACAAATTTAAGTATGATGTTACAAATGGGTGAAGTTATTTTCTTATTAAATGGAGCCGTTTTGTCGTATTTTGCACTTCAAAACGTTGTCCAATCATCGCATGCTCGCCCCGTGAGCCCGTATCAGGGTCAACCTTGCCTTGACTCAACACGGCTGCGCACGCTCACTACCACCGCTGATCGTGCGTCGTCAAACAAAGTCGATTTTCGTTCATTTATCAATCTGGCTCAGATTATCCATCTATATACGGGGATAATTCAAGTATAGTGGAACACTTGGGTCAAGTTTATTTTCTTATTGAATGGGCCATTCGGTCGTATTTTAGACTTTAAAATGTTCGATTTTGTCATGCCCGCACCGGGAGAGCGCATAGCATGCCTTCACACGGCCGACTCAAGATCGCTTACGCGACTGATCGCTTGGGGTCATGACAGTCGATTTTCGTTCATTTATCAATCTGGCACAGATTATCCATCTATATACAGGGATAATTCAAGTATAGTGGAACACTTGGGTCAAGTTTATTTTCTTATTGAATGGGCCGTTCGGTCGTATTTTAGACTTTAAAATGTTCGATTTTGTCATGCCCGCACCGGGAGAGCGCATAGCTTGGCTTATCAGTATTATGTCATTCGATTCTTGAACTTAATATTGTACCTGATTTATTTATTTGGGGTTGTAGATTCAAAAAATTATCTGTTACAGGCCAGTAACTTCAAAGGCAAAATGCCGCTTGCGCTGGCGTGTGGAATTCGGCAGTTAGGGTTCACGGAGTAGATGTTGAGCTGCCGACAGTTACTGTGACGGTTGCGCGAGCGTCTCGTCGCCAAGAGCACCACCCAGAATTAACACATCAAAGAGATTATGTTAACCACGTTTTGTGTCAGATTCGATCACGGAGTACATGCCGAGTTTATCAGGAGTTCGCTCCAGCCTTATATAAGCTGCGTAATGGCACACAAATATTCATAACCATTGCGGTTAAACAATTGGCATTTGAATCTCTCTCTGACAACTTTTTTGCTTTAAGACGCGAGTGACCTCAGACTTCAACCCATCACTGGTTTAATCGTATCATATATCTCGTTACCTGACGTTGTATATATATATATTTTTCAACGATCTTATAAAGGGTGTGACAAATAAGTTGTACTGCCCTAGTCTGGACCAGGTTTTGGTAGGCAGCTAGGACATTTTATCAGCCTGTTTTCGTCAAGACTTGCTATTGCTTATAACTATTGGACAATAGTTTATGAGTGTATTTTTGTTTGGGAGTTGGTATGTATAACAAGGCAATAATAGAAAAGTGGAAAGAGGAGGGGAAGGAGGCAACTTTCAGTTACCTCAAATCCCACCAGCCAGCGCCTGTGCCCTTAAGCTTTAAGAATTTATGACTGACTCTTGATCGAGTAATAGGGTCGGCGCAAAAGGAATTGAACGGTATGAGGGTTTTCTTAACTCAGTGTTCAATTTTCCAGTTGTAAAAGCCTCACCCTCTGTACCAAAGCAGTTTTCTGAACTACATCCTCATGTCCAGTGTGGTCATGAGGGGGCAGCAGCATCTTTGGCTGTGGATTTAGCCCTTGTAGAGGAGAGAAATCGCACTTTGGAGTTGGAGGGTGTAGAGAAAGACAAAGCCTTGGCTCAATATAACTATAATGATGCATTGATGGTCCAAAAAAAATGAAACATAGCTCATAAGAAGCCTCTAGATTATACATTTCTTGTGGTATAATTTTATTATCATATTTTAAATATAAGACATATAAAGCGGCTGTTATCCCTTACCGTACAATTATGGCACAAACCGAGCAATACCATGAAATTTGAAACCTCAATAACTTTTTTTATAATTGACTTAAAAAAATGAAACATACCTTTTTAGAATCCTCATGGGTATACCTATCTTCATGTATAATTTCAACGAGGTAAGGGTATAATTAGGGGTGTCAATGAATTTTTCAGAATAAGAGTATCAAATTTAACACTGTTCCTCGCGCTGATCCTTAAGAATAAGTCTGTGATTGCTCAACCAGTTTCCACTGAGTAGGCGCAGAATCAGACTCAGAGCTAGTCTATATAGACCATTGCCCTCATAAAGACGGTAGCTGTATCAAGGGCTGACCATGTTAGCGAGATTTCACCTGTCCCCTAGTCGTTCCCACAACCCTGCAAGCAGTGCAGTGGTGGGCATTGTTATGCAACCCTAGTGCAATTCCATAACACCCCCACCGGCAGGGTACAAGTTTGATCAATGCTTAGTTGTATAAATATTGAAAGAAAGTTTTTTTAGGGATGTGTCATTTTAGAATTTCAAAAATGTCTTATGGATGTTAATTATTTACAGCAGATTGAGTTTTAGGAACAGGTTTGAAATCATCAGCGATGATATTTCTGTCAATCAGTCTCTGATAACTCAATGAATAGTAGAAGGACATATTTTGGTGCAACAATTGTATTTTTGCATCAATGCTGGATTTAGCAGCATTGATAGATTAAAACTCATACAGAATCTTTTTATCAAGAATCTTTGCTAGATCTAGAAAATGTGCAGACATATCATTGCATTAATATTACAAATACATGAATGCTGACCCTGCAAATTGCATTCTTACAGTGTTAAAGACTACCTTGGTGTTCACATCTATGACATTTGACTTTTGTTCCTTGTTGGTGTGATTTCCGAGTAGTGAATAATTTTTGTAACAAACCTAGAAAGAGACCTCCATCTTTGAAACAATCACATGATTGACCCCAGAGTTTCCACTCTTTGTGCCTATTGGCAACTGCCATGTGATAAATTTCCTGGCATTAAAATAGATCTCATTTCACTTTGTGCAACCATGAAATGCTACCCCAATAATTATATTTATTCAAATATTCATTAATTTCAACACATACTAAACACAGCACTAACAAAAATCTATCCATACTTATCAAATTTTGGATGTATTTGCATTGGGTTGGATTCACTAATTGTGAATCAAATTTTGTACAGGTGGATGGATATTACTATTATTTGCTGCTCATTTCACCTGAAGTTGTTTGCATTCTTTACCGGTTACATGCATGGAAAATATTGCAAAATGCAACACATTGACAGCTCAAGAATTATAATTAGAATTAGGAAAATGTCATACTTAGCCATGGTAAATGTTATTATGGATGACCTTTACCATTATTCTTCACTTCACAGATCCTGATAACAATTTTGTATAGTTTAGTTTGATGTATATGATCATGCAGATGGATGACCTCTGTCAATTTACGAAATGTGAAAACCGAGATACAAGCAGAACTATGGAATTCTGTAAGAAGCACAATCTGTCAATTACAGGGAGTTGCTGTGTGTCAATTGATGGCTTTATCACTGGGTGAGCTCATTATGCATCATCCCATGGAGTTTTCAGAGTTGATATCAAACCCAGCTGATTACTATGACCAGTCAATGAGCTTTTTTTTTCATTTCTTACATTTTCATTATCTCGTGGAAGACCTGATAATATTTTGTCCGTTTCTAGAATGAATTTGGCCAACTGTTCCCTGGTGACTTCAGATGTACTTTTTACAGTTCCTGTTGGAAATGCCAACTTTAATATCAGTTACCTTGAAATACTGTGAGTCAATGTTTTTTCCACCTCTGCACATTCATAACCTAAAATTGTCCTGGTAGGTAGTCCTGTGTATGCCACAGGCACTTAAACCTGTCTTCAGTTCTCCCCTGAGCAACATGTATATATATATATATATATATATATATATACATGCTTTATTGAAACATTTCCATATTTCAATCATCAACATATAAATTAATTTCTATAGTAAGAGAAGTTGTTGACACAATAATTGTTAGTGGAATCATTCAAGCTATGGTATTTGTTAAAATTGTGGCTATTGAATCCATTTATTTGAATACTCATGGTCACAGAGAGCTTGATGGAAACAACTTTACATCGTGCAACAACAGCCTCACAGAAGGAATGTCTAAACTGAAGTATATGTAAGTAAATGACTTCAGCCGACATTTCATTTCTATTGAATCCAATGAAGCTATGTCCCCACAATGAAATGGTGTGGTTAATCTATGTATTCAGTAATTCCTGAACAACCCAATCTTGGTAGGTAGAATTTATCCCAAACATATGTTTCTTTGTTCATTTTCCCTCTGATATTATCATGTGTTGTGCATGTCTAGTATGATTTTATTATTCAGCAGAAATTGACATGATTCAAAATAGCACTGGTTTATCACATGCAATTTGTCCTAATGTCTCTCTATATATGTATTAGATCAGTGCCAAGGCAATGTATGTGTCCTGGAGGCCCTGATGCATGGAATGAAACCAGAACTGGGTTCGGGACACATTGTATAGGCCCAAATGATATTTGTACCAACAGTATGTGCCGTTTTGCGTTATATTTTCATTTGCTTTTCAATATGCAGATATTGTGCGAATATTTACTGATTGGTTTGACATGATGGATAACTGAATAATTTACAAACAAAGAGATGTCAGCCATACTTTTGTAATTCTGTTTCAGCTCAATGTAGTGATAACTCTGAGTGTATAATGCACTCTCCTGGTGTCCCATGGTGTGTATGTAAAACTGGATACCATGGTTACAAATGTCTCCGACAGGTATGTTCTTTACTCTACGTAACTGGTTAGTCCAATAACATATATGACAATTATCATAAATACTTATTTACACTGCTATATTTGATGATATTATCATTTGTTTGTTTTGTAGGGCCACTTTAATTCCGTGCTACTGTCTATAGCTTCTGCAGGATCCACTGTTATTCTGGCTCTAGGCCTTTGGTTCTTACTGAGACGCTCAGCGAACTGAGCTCAACTTTAGCCAATATCGTTGGTTTCAGGTTATCAGGTAGAACTTATTACCGTAAAATATTACAGTATTTAAACACATAGTCTGGGGAATAAATCCTTACCTAACGCATTTCTTTGGTGAATTTTGTACATCAATGTAATGTTTGTGGTTGATCGAGACCAACCTATAATGCAGCATTAATGCTCAAGATGTTTTGGTAAATAACTGATGGAGCATATCTAGTCTAACTCCTTATACCAGCACTCCATATACACCATAGCATCTATAGTTTTATTTTTTGCTGATTAATACCTCTTAAGTTATAGGAATGTTGTCTTATTGTCAACTGAGAATGCTGGAGTATTTGTCTGTCTAGTCTTTTTTTATACAGGATCTGACCACCGAGATTGGTAAAATATTCAAATTTTGCACGAGTTTGATACAAAAACAATGTGATAAATAAACAAATACAACCAATGCTCTGATTTACTAGTCGGTACATCACAATTTGTTCAAATACATTAGAATAAACATTCACATCGTGTGAAAAGGAATGAGATTGCTCTTGGTTAGTAAATGCGCCCCCTGTTCATGACCTCATTCTTACTAGAAATCCAATATGAAATAAACAAATTAACTGTCGAGTCTGACTGATATATAATGAGCTTCTTCTCAAAAAATTATCAAGAAATATGTTATCCCATTCAAGTGAGAACCTGAGTCTATACTTTGCCATGATATAAAATCATTATTGATTAAATTGTTCAAACGCTGGTGTAGATGGTTTCTTGGTTGAATTCAACCAACTTGGCCCCTTAAATGGAAATACTGCAACCTTTCTTGTCATACATGTAGGGCAGCAAGTAAGCATTATTCATGGCGTACATGTAGCTTAACTTACTCATACAACCAATTCATCATTTACCTCCACATTAACCATAAATATAAAAAAATCATACACAAACCAATCTGATCATACACAAGCAATCATACCATCTTGTAAACCTTGATAAGTGACACCAGGATATTAAATGCTTCTCTTGTACTAGATGTTCCATGTTCTGCAGGATTAAATACATGACATGAACAGACTGTCACTGTCCATAGACCCTCCAAAACCCCTTCCACCACGTCCACCCCTACCTCTTCTTCTATCCCCACCCACAGTAGCAAACGATGACATGTTGTCTCCATCAAAGCCTCCCCCACCGAAGCCTCCTCGACCAAAGCCTCCTCGACCAAAGCCCCCTCCACCGCGACCGTCCCTATCACGCGTGCGTTCCCGATGAGCTTCATATCTTTGTGCCATGCCGTGTAGTTCGTCAGGGACATCCTGAATAACATCAGTTAGTCAGCAGTCAGCAAATTGTCACTCATTTAATGAAACTCATATCACACATTTAAAATACAGTTCTCACATACTAATACACAAGATACCAGGCTAACATTAAAATCAGGCTATTTACTTGGTTTTGTTATGAGCTTAACGTCCTAAACCAACCTGGTCGGCCTCTTCCATGATTTTGATCAACTCCTTGGCATTACGCCAGTCTTTTCTAGTGATAAGTGTCAGTGAAGTGCCTTTCTTTCTGCATACCAACATATGCATGATTTTTACCAGTTGCACACCAAGAGAACCATAACCAAACACAATTTACTGGTTGCACATCTGTAGCATCGCACACCAACACCAGATCCTGTCATCAGGGGAAATAGTGACAACCAAAGGAAGTACTCACCCAGCTCTCCCCGTCCGACCCACTCGATGGACGTACTCCTCTATATTGCGGGGGAAGTCCATATTGAACACATACCTGAATTTACATATCAAATTATAATCTTTCTAAATTCAAACATACTATGATTCAAGGATATATTTATCGGAAAATCACACACAAGAAGGCATATCTGTACACACATCATAAACAGAAGAAATACCAGTGAATCTGTGACACAAATAGAAGGGAAGAACAGTTGAACTCACGTGATGTCGCAGATGTCAAGACCTCTTGAGGCCACATCAGTAGCAATGAGGATACGTACACTACCATCCTTCAGATCCTGGATCGCTTGCTCCCGATCACACTGCTCTCTGAACACAACATCCAACATTCATTCCATATGCTTCCATAAATCAACTACTCAAAATATCAATAATTTTGTAGATGTAAGTCAAGCTGATAAACCCTCTATCTCACCTATCTCCATGAATGCACTGCACAGTGATCCCAGCAAGAGCCAGATCAGAGGAAATGTCATCAGCACTGCAGGGACAGTTACATAAGACCAATAAATCACAAATAAAAGGTGCCACATCAACAGAACAGTTCCAAAAATGCGAAAAGCAAGTCATAGGCCTTCAATGCAGACGTCGTGAAATTACTTACGTAACCTTGCGACCTACAAACACAATGACCTTGTCATCTGGCTCCAGTTCTCGAGTGAGGAAAAAAGTCAACTGAACCAATCAGCCAAAGCAATATTCAGTAATTTTATCACATAATCGTAATATCGATAAGTTTCAAAGCTAGAAGCATCTAGCTTCAACTTGTGTTTGAGCATATCAACGAGAATAATTGATATAAGTTAGTCACTCACACGGTCACGTTTGTCCTCGTCTTCGATGATCTCCACCCGCTGGGTCACACTGTGAACAGCCTGTAAACACACACTACATGTTTTCACTGGCTGACTTACTGAGTGTGTTGAGCAATCCAAATCCATGAATGACACTCAATGATGCAAAAACATGGACTGCAGAATGGAGAATAAAATGGTTCATTTTATTATCACTGTATCTGACAAAACTTACTGCGAGATCAAGCGTGCCAACAAAGACTTGGATGGGATTCTTCATGTAGGATCGAGCAAGTCTTCTCACACCTTCAGGCCACGTGGCACTGAGCAGTCAAAACAGAGGGGATTCTTACAATTCATGCAATGCTGACAATCAACTGGAAAACATTCCTTTCCTCAATTACTGCCAAACAAAACACAACTCAAAAAATGCAGAACATCCAGTAAAAGGTAGTAAATATCACAGCCAGGTAACCTAGATATTCACTTTATTCGGGAGTCAGAATCACCTGGTCATCAATGTGTGTCTGTCAGGTCGAATGTCAAGAAGGACTTTACGGATCTCCGGTTCAAATCCCATATCCAGCATCCTGTCTGCTTCATCCAACACCTAGGCACATACCATATACATCTTATGCAATACAGTATGCCTTTCCAATTCACACATGGTTAGTGTTCAGTTTGGCAATGATTTATGAGACAAGACTGCCATCAAAAGGGTTTTCATTTCCATTATAACTGATCTGATTTGATAAGCAAGACTATTCACCAGATATGACACACTGTTGAGGCTGATGACCTCAGCAGCAATGAGATCATTCAGTCGACCAGGGGTGGCCACAATGATCTCTACACCATGTCTGACTATATCAATCTGGTTCTTCCGGCTTCCACCTCCATACACACAGCAACTGTCAACATACCAAACACACGGACTGCCATAAAATCAAAACCGAATTGTTGAATTCCACAACTACCTTCACATCTGTATGATCAAACACTGACCATTTGATCCCCCTGTAACTGTATTTCTTCACTTCACTCTCAATCTGCAGGGCAAGTTCTCTAGTGGGAGAGAGCACCAGGACTGTTGGTCCTTCCCGTTGACTTCGAGGGCTGTGATCATTTAACCATTGTTTGATACTTAGTAACTACAAATGACAGCCTTTAAAAGATTCTACTTAAGGCCATGAGACCAATAAATGAAAAGATAAGTAATGGAGGCAGAATTAGACACAAATGTAAACAGAAGAGTAATACATGACACACAAGAAGAGAGTAAACAGAAAACAAGAGTTAAAGAACAGATTCCAGTAGGAACAGAATAGGCGATAAATCAAATAAAACAAACGCTGGGGAAAAATGATCTGGTCCGAGTCACAATATCACAGTTATTATGAAAATATTTTGTGCTTTAGTGTTCGCACAACTTACACCGGTTGGCTCTCAATGTGAATGAATGCAGGAAGGAGGAAGGCTAGGGTTTTACCAGTGCCTGTCTGAGCAATGCCTATCAAATCTACACCAGACAGAGCAATTGGCCACCCTTGTTTCTGTAACACAATAAAATTGAATTCATATCCACCTGTAATCTAAGCCTGTGATTGCTTGTGATCAAATATGATTATCAGCAGGGTGGCTCACCTGTATGGGACTTGGTTTAGAGAAGCCAGCTTTATAGAGTTCATCAAGAATGTCAGCTGTATACACAGAGTGACAGGTGTACAATATCAAGACAGCAATGAAGTCACATGGCTAACTAAAGCTCCCATGACACATGCTTTGTCACAATTAGGTCAGATAAAGGTCAGGTGTGTCTCACGCATGTCTTGTCAAATCATGACAACCCTAAACATTTTGTCGGTGCATCACAAACTAAAAAGGTTTCCGAACTACAATGATTTTTTATCAATTGAAATCATTATCACATCATTCATCCGAATACTAACACAAATGATAAGTGCATAAACCAAGATTTAAAACCACCGCAGATCAAAAAAGAGAATATGATCTTACGATAATGCTGGAATGCGTGCTCAAACGATTCGATGGGGTTTGGAATGACACCTTCACCTTCTTCATGCATATTCTGCACCATAATGTTATTGTTGTCCTTTCTGAGGAAAAAAAACCAACATGACAAGATCAGTTCTAATATTAGACTCATATGGGTGAATATAATACACAGATTTAAGTTGTGAGCAAACAAACTGAACCTCACCGCATTTGAGCCACTTCATCGGGATGCATATTTGCAATGTCTGGGTCTTCTATATAGAACTGTTTCTTAACTTCAGGCAAACCTAAAGAAAGGACAACCAAGCAGAACCCCCAACACCGTTAACAGAAAGATTCCCATCTTAAAACTCTCATTCAATTTGAGATTGCCGTTGTAATAGTTTGTGTAACAATATTCAAATTCAATTAAAGCAGGCTTTGAAAATTGTTTGCTGATGCAAGCACCAAAAGCCCTGGGATGTGAATGCTAGGATAAGTCATCGCTTCTTTAGCTACTGCAGTTGGGAGAAAATTCATATATAGTATGCTGCTGCTTTCATTATGAATAATGCAAAATGTCAAATGATAAGCCGGAGTTTAACTGTACAAAAGTGGCAGATTTTGACTGGTACAATGGCATGTTACTGACTTTCTATATGCTACAGCATGTGATCTGATGACAGTCATCTTCCATGTTATTTTCCAGTACAAATATTTTGGACCAAATTTCCAGGGGAAAAAAAAGAGCTTGACATTCCCATGAATGTGACCTATTCAAGAGTCTTTACCCCACATCCTTTCACAACATGCCAAGCTTGTTAGTTTTTCTTCAAGGAACAAGCAAGAAGCCACTTGGTTTAACAAGAAACTGGTAATTGTACATCTATCAGGCTTTAAGTTGGGAATCATCTATCAACACTCACCCATCCATTTTTCACGGGAAGCTTTCTCAGAATCTGCCTTGAGCCTACCCCAGTCAATTCTGCGAGGGGGAGGAGCTGGTTTGGCCAACTGTGCTACTGCTCAACGCACAAAACAGCATGCAAACATGGTACCTCCTAAAGCCATGGATCCCATGATTCATAATGAATGTGAGATGGCTTAACTTGCGAGAAAACTTACATCGGGCCTTCTCATTCTCGTCGGGCTCGTCAAGGAGCTCGTTTATGAGGGCCTCAGCTTTAACTCGCTCCTCCTCACTACCACTCAACTCAAAATACTGACACAGCACTGTGGCTTTATCTCTTGCAACCTGGAAGTAACATTTTTTTATTAAATGGTCGTCATCAATGACCACAGATTACATCATAACATCACATGCAACTAGATACTACACTTTTTACATCTACATGTTATAACCAACCATTCTCATAAATCTCACTCTTTATCAGGTTAGGTGAACATTGAATGGAGGTATTGATAAACAACATTGTGTAATATTCATCCATTTCACTGCAAATGTGATAGCGTTTAGCAATGCATCAGTCCATGAATGAATCTACCAACCCTCTCATGACATGAGGCAGCCATGAAGTGTTCATGGCAGATTTGGTTCAAATTATACCTCTTGAAAAGGCTTCAGCTAAATATGAATAATAATAGTAATGATCATTCACAAATGCTTGCCCGATATCAAAATGCTGCATATTATACACACTCTTCATTACTGGAAAGAGTGAGGAGCTGTTCAGTGAAGCAGAACCATTTCAGAAATTCATAATACATTAAGTCAATCATGAGTCAATCAAAAATAGTGTATAATATTACATGAATGGTACAATACAAAACTTTAATCTTACAATACAGTAATTGCTCAAGTTCAAACTGTGGGACCATTAACATAATTATTGTTTGAATTTTGCAGGTACTTAAGACAGCGATCGATGGGAGAGTTGGCAGGTGACACGTAGGTCAATCGTGGATCTGGGAAGCTGTAGGGGGTTCCATATGACTGAGAGGGTACGTTGTGCTGATGCGAAGGTTTGTTGTCAATTTGGCACTCAACACCATTACAACACTAGTGAGGGCATCAGAATGCGAGCCTCATTCACCATACCCAGATGGTCACCACAAGAATCACAAAGAAAAATTTAGCAATGTCATTTTGAGCAGCCTAGTTTTCAAAGGCAGATGAGTGACACATATTAGAGAGGCAGTTGGGAAGTCGTGTCCAATTTTCTTTGACGATAGTTTTAAATACACTTACCACAGAAGAACACCAGTATTCACAATATGAATAAATGAATTTATACCAACTGAT
Source organism: Urechis unicinctus (assembly GCA_034190875.2). Taxonomy (NCBI): domain Eukaryota; kingdom Metazoa; phylum Annelida; class Polychaeta; order Xenopneusta; family Urechidae; genus Urechis; species Urechis unicinctus. Next base: position 36,822,945 of record CM067350.1, on the reverse strand, counting down.
CTGTTCATCATTTATGATATACCATTTTGACCAGATTACTTACATTGATCTTTGCCCCACTTTCCTGTTCAATTTCTCTCAGCTTTGATCCTCCTTTCCCTGTAAATAAAAGCAGGACACATCAAACACACCTTCAAACTATGCTATTTGTTTAGTCTGCATTCTTATTTGTAGATTTTATGAAGAATTGACTTAATGTGATGCTATCCAGTCCAGTCTTATATCATGTCTTTACACATTACGATTGACGCAATGTTTGCAGGTTGACACCGCCAGTTGTGAAGCAAGAGATACGTTTATCAAACCAAATACAACTTCCCACAATCTTGTCTTGTTTATTAGCCAATAGTACTTATTACAAAAGATAGATATTGCCGGTCAAAAACTAGATATTGTTTTTGTCTGATGTGATCATCCCATCATTATTTCAGTCTTAGTTTATTCAGTCTGGTTAATGCCAATCATTGTGTAAGATGATAATGGAGAATGCATCCACGTTCCACCTCATCCATATCATTGTTCCACCAGATATAATTATAATTAGTTACCATCGACCTGCAACAGGACATTTTAGTCCCCCTAACAGCATTTGAGAGAAGCCACAATAGGGTCAGTATTCAGTTAGGTTCACATATTTAGTCTTCCAGGTTCTGTGGAAAAGCAAAAACTTATGCCATATTTCAAGGAATCAGCAGACAAGGACTACTTCCTTAATTAGCCAGTAATAGTTAATTCAAAAGATATATATTGCCGAGCGAAAACTAGATATTGTGATGTCATGTTTTTTGTCTGATGTGATTATCACATCATTACTTCAGTTGGAATGAAGTCTTAGTTTATACAGTCTGGTTAATACCAATCCTTCTACAATATAATGGTGAATAGAGCCAGATTCCATCTCATCCATATCAACGTCTCCACCAGATATAATTATAATTAGTTACCAAAGACCTGCAACAGGACATTTAAGTCTCCCTAATAGCAATCTAGAGTAGCCACAATTGGGTCAGTATTCAGTTAGGTCCACTTATTTAGTCCTCAAGGTTCTGTAGAAAGATGATCCATGATAATAACTTAAGCAGACAAGGAACACTTCCAAGCTTTAGAATCAGTTTTGTCTTTCACATATGGCAAACTAAATATGGTCACTGCACCACTTCCAACATGATACCACAAGCACACACAGCTATCGCTAGCTAAGTGTTGAATGGGTTGTAATTTTATCATTTCTTCGAGGCTCCTCAGTAAGCTAACAATGTACGTAAAATACATATATGCATGTCCTTGCTGTGGCAGCCATAGAATGAAGACACTTTCCACATACATCAGAGATAATGCCACAAAAATATTCCATCAGCATTCCTTCCTGGCCTATGAAGACATGGGAGATTGTTTGGAGGAAGCAGACTGAAATAATCACATTTGGGGGTTTTTTTAACACAATTTACAACATCTGATTGCAGAAAGTCCTTTATTGATATCTTTGAAACACCGAAAAGAGGTTACATTGATTTACCTCATACACCCAGTAGCAACAGGTAGCATCCTATCTTTCCTGCCATGACCATGCACGCTTATTATAAGAGTGCTGTTTGTGGATTACATTTCGTCACACCTAATATTTTTCTGAATACATGAAGCTTGAGGCTCACCAACTCATGTTTGGTTATAAACTAATACATTAAGAGCTTCATCATCTGACTGCGAACAAGTTCTGTTGGAATGCAGGCACTTTAAGGAGAGAGAGATAAAAACCAGTGACTAGTCAGCAGCGTTTCTTACATATTTTTCAAGCTCAAAAATGATTAAATCGAGTTGCAATGCTTGCCAGGGCAAGGAACAGAAACATGAACGGATTAAAGGTACAGAAATAAAGCAATATCTCAACTTTTGAAAACATGTAAGCAGGGACCAACAGGTTTTATTAACACGCTGCAACTCGGCCTGAGAGGATAAGTAACAAGTTATCCTCACAATAGCTGCGCAATTTTCCGAGCAATAGATATGATAAGTATCAATGTTATTTCTGAAGAGCGAATACCTTTTTTTTTGATTGCATAAACTATTTCATGATCGGGTGTGTACATTCCAAGCCAGCCACAGCAAGACATCCATGTTACACTCACAATACTTCATAACATTGGTAGACACGGTCTAACAGATCATTCTGTCTTTAAATCATCACTTGGCATCTTCTTACAAATACAATAGTTACCAGAAGACTGGCTTTATGTCTAGTATAATACATGGGCTGTGAGAAAAAAATATTCACTTGGCGAACAAGTGCTACGGGTGATGTTACAGAAACAATTGAAAAGCCATCAATACTAATTACCAATCACTCTGCCCATTCTGGAGTTGGAGACTTCCAGGTCTGTGGTTCCATAATTGTAATCTAAATCCTCTCCGCCTCCAGACTTGTTCTGCGAGTCTGGCAGAGGAACAAATAAATGTGAACAATTGAGCAAATGCTGATAGCTAAAAATACTTTTTACACACAGGAGGCTCAGGAATTAGTCAGGTGTCATTGAAATGGTAGAAAAAAGACTCACCAATTCAAAATTGCTCACCAGACTCTGAAACAATTTCTTCGATAAGCTGTTTGGCAGTATCAATTGCACTGTCACTACCAGAGATTTCAACTGCAACGAGCGAGTTGCTGGCTCTGTCACGGGGTACCTGTTACATCGAGATGGAACCTGGTCAATAAGTGGTGCCCAAGCATCAATAACCAAATGCTAGTTGATGAAGCTAAAGACAACTTACGTTTATTCTAGCACCACTAGCCTCCTGCATTTCTCTGATCTTACAGCCACCTTTGCCTGAACAAGTAACAAGAATCATCATTAGTAGACAAGGAATGTGTAATAAAGTTCCTAGTGACAATGATTATACATTAATAAATCATAAACCAATCAAGATGTATATATTTTGGTGGAAGTACACTATCTATTGACACTAGCAGAGGTAGCTACTTATATCATCAATGCAACGTTATGACCAATCTTTTAAATTTAAAGGATTGAACTACCAATGATTCTGCCAATCATAGAGTTGTCAACTTCTACTGTAGTGGATTTATCCCCGAACTGTGAATCTCCATTGAAGCCTCCTCCTCCTTGGCTGTAACCTCCACCATAACCACGACCACCAGATCGACCACCTGAAATAACAAAATCAATGCCAACATACAAATACAACAGCTTTCTACATAAACACATTTCACACATAATACACCAAATCAAAGACTACATGATACTCTTTTGAAATCTAAGCTCTATGACTCACCACCATAATCTTGCTCATTTATAAGATCATCTATCAACCGCTTAGCTGCATCTACCGCGGCTGGGTTGCCAGTGAGCTCAACTTGGACAATTGACCCTGAACCATATGATCTGTCACGAGGAACCTGAAAATACAATCACCCATGAATGACATTGAATTGATTGCTAAATGTTCAGTGTAGAATAGCTGGGAAAAAAATTATTCCCATTGCAAGACTTAAAAATTTGCTTAGCAGACCAGAGTCGAATTCATACTTAAGTGGCAAGAAAGAATCAACAACTCACATTTATTTTGCAACCACTCTGATCTTGCATATCCCGGATTTTCGAGCCTCCTTTCCCTGAACACAAAACCATCCTCTTTAAAATAAAATATCAACAGCAAACAACATATTTGAGGTGCGGAGTGAATATAAATCAGATCCTTACCAATAATTTTGCCGATCATTGAAGAATCAACATCCATTAGAGATGTTTCTCCTCCTCCATACGAGTCTCCGCCAAATCCACCTCCCCATGAGCGTTGCTGTCCACCACCAAATCCACCTCCCCTCTGCTGTCCACCCCAGTCTCCTGTCACAAGACACATCATAATTACATTACTAATGTGGTTCACAGAAGATAAGGACCTTAGTGATTGAAATGCTTCTACTATATTGAGGATTCATGTACCTCGTCCAGCATCCTGTGATTCAGAGAGGATCTCCTCAATAAGCTGTCTGGCCACGGCGACACACTCCTCACTCCCACAAATATCTATGTTGACAACTGCACCTCTGTCTCTGGGTATCTATTACATGACAGAATACATACATGGAGTGTGACACATTAATGTGTCAGATGATTGTCATGTAGACAGCACAAATTCACACCACTATTCAAGGCACATAGCTTAACACTTACATTAATTCTGGCACCACTACGCTCCTGCAGTTCTCTGATCTTTAATCCTCCTTTTCCTAAACATGAGGAAGCAATTTTTAAACATTTGTCAAGAAGTAATCAATAGGAGGTTCCAGAATAAACTCAATGATTAAAACCTGTGTCAGTACCACTTCAGTTAAAAAATATACTCGCCAATAATTCTGCCGATGGATTGACTGGACACTTCCATTGAATCTGTGCATTCGCCGCCACCACCGAAGCCACCACCAAATCCTCCAGAACGACCTACACCGCCGCCGCCACCTCCTCTTCCATAAGACTGTTGACCTAAAATGGCCAAATTCCAATTTTTTCATGAAGAATTATGGTTTGAAGGACTGACATTATAAAGGTTTCCATTTAATTTATTCAAACAAATATTGTTTCCAATAAGAATACTTTCAAAGTCAGCCAGGAGAGGACTGAAATGTTAACAATTACCTCTGTATTGATCAGGTGCATTTGCCAAATCTTCAACGAGCTGGCGAGCATTGTTGATAGCTTCTTCAGGACCTGAGAGTTCTACACGCACAGTTGCACCATTTCCTCTGTCGCGTGGAATCTACATTTTAAAAGCATGGAATATTAATAATTTGCAGGGCACAATTACAATGTAACTCATTTATTTATTAGAGCGAAGGACAGAAGGGTTAAATATTTACATCAATCCTGGCACCACTCTGTACTTGTAATTCACGGATTTTTGACCCGCCTTTTCCTGGAATAAAACACGACTAATGCTAAAAGACAACTACAATGCAACCTTATTTTTTTAAAACAGTTAAGGTCGTCACCATTAAATCCATGACTGTATATTACATCATTCCTCTAGTAGCATCAGTTTAAATTCAAATACTGAAGCAATACACATCATATTTAAAACGACCACTTCTGAGAATAACTCACCTATTAGTTTTCCAATAAGACCTGAGGCAACATCAACGTAGCTGCTACAGCTAGCAGATTCATCGAACCCATTCCCTTGATTCCCTCGCCAACTTGCATCTGATCGCCCACCACCAAAACCGCCTCTAGCCGGACTATCTTGATCCCATTCGTCTCCCATTGTAGATGTGTTTCAAACTGAAAAAGTAGATTAAATGTCAATATGATTCAATAATATCAATCTTACAAACAAAGATCTTGTTGATGCCAAGCAACAGACTGAAAAATTTGCACATTTCAGAAATAGACGCTTGCTTTTCCCGCTCGCATTCACGCTGGAAAATGAATCATCCAATTCACGGATAAAGCGCAGATTTCTAAAATGTTTAAATCTTTAAAATTAAAGAAACAAACCACGTAAAAACGAGTATGCAAATACTTCAATGTAACTACAACAACAATTTTAACAAGTCGACACGAGACAAAATTATATATAACCAAGAGTTTGGAAGAAATGCGGCAAGACAAAAAACCGCAGGTTTTGTTTTACATTTCGAGGGAACCGGAAATACCATGTGCTCCAACCACAAGCCTCATTTCTTCTCTTTTTTAACAAGATTAATTTATTACATATACTAACTATTCATTTTGACTTTTTCAAAATATAGAGATAAAAAAAATCTGTATTGAAAGTAATAAATGATAGTTATTTAAAAAGCATATGTTTTAAAGGCAACCTTTGAACAAGAATGCAATCGTAAAAAAATACACCTCCATTCGCCTCTAGGTTCGCGCCACTATTTTCGCCCGATAGGTGGCCCTCTCCCTCACTGAATACGAAGTCCGAAAACTGTCCACATTGCTGCTGGTAATCAATTGTCATTTGTAATGCATCACGCTAATGTACTTTAACTGTAAGCGTGCATTTTGTTTTTATAGGGTTTGAACATGCTAAATTTGTGACAAATTGCCGAATTCGTTAATTTCAGAAGCTTGAGATAGCTGAAACAGTACCGGTGACGGCGCCGGTGTGGTTGGCGCAGGATTTGAGGTACAGGCGGTTACCTTGTAGTATTGCTAGGATGCGCGTTGATGGTTAAACGGAAATATTGCATTGTTAAATATTTATAGAGTGATCTGTAGGTGCTGTTTTCTTGACAAAAAAATATTCTTTTTCTTCATAATAACTCTCATTCGATGCTGCTCCAATCTTAAGGTACCGGACGAAACAGGACTGCTGTATATCGTCCATCCAACAAGAAATTCCCCAAACAATCTTTCTCATCAGAAACACATCTACAACGACTGCCATACTAAGTTTGAACATGATGACAATAAATTAGAGCATTCATACCTTACTACTGACTATATGAAACTGATGCACAATTCCTCCTTCAACTACTCTGATTCTAGGTCTCTGGCATGCTCTATGGTAAAGGCTAGAGGTATCATATAGGCCAAAGGATCTGCTAGTGCTATATATATATATATATATATATATATATATATATATATATATATATATATATATATATATATATATATATATATATATATATATATATATATATATATATATATATATATATATATATATATATATATATATATATATATATATATATCTATATATATATATATATGTATATGTGTGTGTGTGTGTGTGTGTGTGTGTGTGTATATATCTCTCTCTATATCTATCTCTATCTAGATATATAGATCTATCGCTAGCTATATCGCTATATAGATATCTAGATCGATATATAGATAGCTCGCTCGCTCGATAGATAGATCGATCGATAGATAGATAGCTCGATAGATAGATAGATAGATAGATAGATAGATAGATAGATAGATAGATAGATAGATAGACAGACAGACAGACAGACAGACAGATAGATAGATAGACAGACAGACAGACAGACAGACAGACAGACAGACAGACAGACAGACAGACAGACAGACAGATAGATAGATAGATAGATAGATAGATAGATAGATAGATAGATAGATAGATAGATAGATAGATAGATGACCATTGAGGGTATATTGGAAAGGACAGGAGGCGTGGCACTAGATAGTATCAGCATACGTATATCAGTGGACGGATGGTGCATCCATTGGCCCAGTGAACGGCTGATGTTCTTTCAATTTCTATTAATATTATCTCCGAATTTTGCACTGCAGGATTTGTGTTAATCGAGATATTTATGAAGTACTTTCCTTGCCCTGCAGGACGTCGTGGTATAAATGTATGTCACCTTCCAACCGAGGCTGGTGTTTTCCTCGTTTTTGACGTCCTTTTATGAAAAAAGCTCTTATAGTTATATTTGCACAGAAACCCGCCTTATGGATAGTCCATAACATTATGATCATGCTGTCATAGCGTATTTGTCATCACGTACGTCAACCAGGAAGTTTGACTCGGTGTATACAGAAAGTGCGCTTGAGATCTTGTTGAGTTGGACTCAAACTCAAGAAATCCTTGTTGCAAACTTCCTTGTTAACAAATATGCAACATCCGACCTTAACGAAGAAGAACAATATATGTGACTTAACCACTGCCAATCCCATATGTAAGCATCTTCTGTTCAACTAATCCGAGGACCGAGGTGAGATTCGTTATTATTATTTATTCTATTTCTGAATTTTTAAAAACATAATGCCGCTATGTTCAAGTGTTTTGTAGCCAGATCTTAACAGCTTAACTTCCACACTGGCTACAACTTAATATTCCGCCGTCTCGCGTATCTCCAGTAGGGATCCATGTCGTACACGACGTCTGAGTAGACAAAAATATCACCGTCCGACTGGGGCTAGGTAAGTAGGTTCCATGTAGCTACGGTCGAACGGTAATATGACTACTCAGACGTCTTGTAGGGCTAGGTTCCATGCAGAGAACCGATGCTAAAATTGACTATAGACTATATAGTTGACCACATGCCAGGCATATTACTGTATCACCATACCTGTGGGCCGAACTGGAGGTTATAGACCTCATGTATACCTATACTCTGCTCATGAAGCCCCGTGCAGACATGATAATATAGTCAGTCCATTAAGTCAATGAAGCAGGGCTAACAACTTGTAGCAACCTGTACATTCAAACTTGTAGGTTGTATGTATGTTTAATTTTATAAAGCTTACACTGTGCTCTGTGTGATGTATGTTGATAGTTGGATAATAGGTATTCCATCCATGACAAGTTACTGAGATAAAAACAAGTATGGCTAAATTTGGAGAGGACATCAAGAATTTATTGCTTGGTAAGGTATTCTATTCTATCATCATTCTGATTGATTTGTTTATAGATATACTATTCATCAGCATGTATCACCTCTTTGAAGTGACCCTTCCTGTTGTCTTGATAACTTACTAGGTCTCATATATTATCAACTTTAATTCAGAGACATTTTGAAAAGAACGCTTCATCAATGAACATACCTATGCTGTCTCAGACTTCCTTGCACGATATCAACAACTTGGTCATCATATGTACACAAACTAATTGCGAGTCTCCGTTATTTTCATTTATAAATTTTGACTAATCAAGGACAACAACCCAAATGATCACCAGGGATAAATGTGTATCCATTCCAGATGTGGAGCGTTTTTTGATGGTATCCCTGAAAAATGTCACCTTGCCTGCGTCAACTGTAGAGAAGAGGACTAAACTCATAGCTGATATAGACCATTTGCGAGAAGAATGGCCTCAACTACAACCTGATATTGATGACAAACGCCAGCTAGAGATAGATTGTGAGTCAGTGGTTTCCCATTCCATTATTCTTGTTTATATGATCACTGCATTAACACAGCTCTGTGGATGGAAACTTTCACTGTTTTTTGTGAAGCTGAGCCTTCTGCAGAACCAGACAAATCAGGCAGCATGAAGAGAGAGGGCAGTTCAGGAAATCTATTGGATGATAGTAAAGGTAAGAGTAAGAGTGGCTTTTCAAAAGAATAACACAAGCAATGATAATGAGCACCCCACCCGGTGGTCTGCGATGGCATGCCTAGTGAATGTCGATGAACATCAGGACTGAATGTCACACTAAGCTACTTGATTATTACAATGGTAGTTCATAATATTGGATTATCGAAGTCAGTATCTGTTCACTTTTTAACAGTTATCTGTTGGGTGGTTATTGAGGTGACCTAAACAACAATTACCTAGCCATTCTGATTATTAAATAAATAATGCTATAAATAGGATAGCTATAAGGATAGTACACATTAATGTGCCAAAGGTTTAATGTTATAGAATCCTCTTCCATATATCGTTTTTCAAGCTATGTCATTGCTATCAACTTGTAATGTTATGTTTCAGTCCCTGATGTTGGTGTAGCAGATCTCACAGACCCAGTTAAAGTTGGCTTCCTGATTAAAAAGTCAAAAGGTGAAACTCTTACCCTCCTTTGTTCAGCAGAAATTGCAAATATGAGGAGCAACCATAACATTGCCTCATTTTGTATTATATAATGTCAATGGTAAATTTGGTGCATTAAGTACTCGTGTACAATGTAGAATATTTAGTCATTGTTTTTTGTGATATATCCCCTGTGTCACTACTGTTTTCCCCAGATGGCATTTTATTGTATTACTTACTATATTCTCTCAGCAGTGATTCATGATACTTTTCCTGAAAACGTTCAGTCCTGTACCCTTCTCTTCATATTTTGTCACCAGAGAACTTAATTATCTTCAACCTAAATACTGTAATATATCCATATGTATGTACTTTCCTGAGTAGCACATATTATATACCCTGTATGTGATAGGTTTATGTTATGTTAAGTTCATTGGTACTTGAGATTTTATGTAGGAGGTGGTCCATTATATTGATGTTGAGAAATTCAGTGTGATAAAACTTAAGATGTCAATCTTCAGCTTTCTTTGTCACTATACAGAGAAGAGTGTGAAAGACATTTTTAAGCGGAAAAGGTACTATGTTCTTCATGGTGGCATTCTCTATAGCTTTGACAAGAACACCAGCAAGAAGCCAAACTGGTCACGTCCTGTTGAACGTGAGTAACAGTGGTAGTTTGTGACATTTGAGTTGTTGTTGTCTTTTTAAGTCTTACTAAACTTGTGACTGGAGTGTTACTTACTTTGTGGAACAATGTGTTGGAAACAGATCATGATGCCAAGGAAGTGCGTGATACAACCACAAAGAAAGAGTTCCAATTTGAATTCAACTGTCCTGGGATGAAGACCCTTGTGGTTTGTCCAAATACTAATGATCTGAAAATTACAGAATTTTGTTGCATTAAACTATTCAATTTAATGGTCTTTCAATGCTCTTTTGAATATTTTTCTTTCAAATTGTCCTTTCATGTGATAGTAACAAATCACCTGTTGCTTTTAGGGCATTGTTCTTTCTACCATTGTATCACCATAGTTCTCATGTCATGAGAATTTTTCTTTGCAAATTGTTTTGCTTTGAAACATTTTTTATCCCTCTGTTATGTTCATGGTGCAGTTTGCAACTACTACTGAAGAAGAAATGAAGGAGTGGATTGCCGCCATAAACAAGGAAGCAGGAGTTGAGATGGCAGAAGGTGAGCATTGTTACATGCCAATGTACTTGTCAGTAATGAGTGTTACTTTGCTCATTTGCCCTCAATAGTAACCAAAGCTTCTCACTGTTCAGCATTCTGTATCTCACTGTTCACCGTTCTGTATATTGTACTCATGGTGTGTATAAATACTGAATATCTTTTTGCTGATACTATCTTGTACTTGTTGTTGTTCACATATCATGCTTACTTTCTTAATGAATCTTTTTAATAATGGTACACAGTGCACATTAAATCTGTTAAAGTTATTATTGATGGCAGCATTGAAGTTTGATGAGCTGTATATGATCTCTATGTGGTCATTGTAGATGAAAACTACTATGAAGGTGATGCCCTGGAGAAAGATACGATTGATGATGACGTTTATGAGGAAACTGATGATGTGATTGTCAATCGCCCCAGACCCACTCCCCCTGCATCTACCCCCGTGGCTCCACCGAAAGGAGCATCTGAACCTGATGATGAACTGTATGATGACATGGCCTCTCCAAGTAATTCATTCAATGCCTTTATTGATCCATTCAAAACATGAAATAGTGTATGTACGGATAAGAAGGTAGTATCGAAAGATGTACATACACAGTTTAACACATTGGTTAGCTATCATCTGTGTAACATCGGTAGAATTTCTCCCTGTTGGGGTCATAATGACAAGCAATGCGTACATCAGTTGGACTATCTGTTTTGGATTGTAGACCAAGACGATGAGCTGTATGAGGATGGTTTCACTGCCCCAGTTAACAAGACATCAACACAAGCAGCCTCAGTACCACCTGCATCTGTAACCCCACCACAGCAGTCACCAAGGGATCCACAGCCAAATGATGCTGGCAGCGATACATCTGACATATATGATGATGCCTTCTCCACCGAAGTCGTGGAGGACGAGGATTTGTATGAAGCCTATGATGATATTGCACTGAGCTTATCTAAACCAAAAATTGAAGAAGAAAGTCCCGATGTGCCTCCTCCCCGTTCTCTTCCCTCTATTACACCCAGTCTGCCACCAAGAAACAAACCCCATGAATCACCGCAACTGCCCCCACGTGCCAGCCCTGAAGGTTCCGATTCAAATGTCATGGGCGAAAATTACTATGAAAACCTCTATTATGGGGTGTGGGCATGTAAAGCTGACACTGACAGTGAACTGGATTTCTCTCGTGGTGACATCCTGGAAGTGATTAGCAAGAAGTATGGTAATAAAGGCTGGTGGGTTGCTAAACTGAATGAAAATATAGGCCTGGTGCCTCAAAGCTTCCTCAGCCCTGCTTATAAGGAAATATAAGCGAATTGATTGCCATTTGATTGTCATCATCATAAATGTTTTCAATCATATCTACTCAAATTCACAATCGAAGCTGGTGTAATCAATATATTCCATGACCTTGCCATTTAGCTATGACTGTTTCCCAAATGTGAAACAAGGAATGATTGTCCAGTTTGTTATGTTATTACCATAAATGTTTTTAATCATATCCACTCAGATTCACAATCTAATCTGGTAAAATCAACATATTCCAAGACCTATGCATAATGATATATCTAGATATGAATTAGGCACAGGAATTTCCTATTTGTTTGTTTATCCAAGATGGCACAACCTTAAGTGCAGGATTTTTTTTCTTGGCTGTGTTAATGATCATGTATAGATTTCAGTTGCGTTATGATGGCAAACACAGGTTATCTTTACTTTCAATCAACGTGCATTCCATGTGTTGCAATGTGTTTGAATCTATCAAAACAGCATTTTCTCATTGTACATCATGCATTACTGGATTCACACAACACACTTGTTTAGACTTGCATTGAAAAAATCTGTTATATATATATATATATATATATATATATATATATATATATATATATATATATATATAGTATTGAAATGTGTTTATGCTTTGAGATAAATATACATTTACAGATCTGTATTTGTAAGATTCCCCTCACCCAAGAAATTATCATGTTGATTGAAACAATTGTACATTTATGTTCCAATAAAACTTTTGTTGCCAATTTATTCCAACCTGACAGTAAATATAGAAAACGTTTGCAGTGATGTCCCATCAACCATATAAAAAGGCAATATTCACAATGAATGTGGGATAAGAGGCTCAGCTGATGGTTCATCGCATAATCTCTCATTTTAATTGGGTGTCAAATTTATCTACAGGGGCATGGCAAACGTCAAAGAGAATGTCAAAGTCACGGAGTATGCCAGAGTCCAGAAATTGTCAAGGTCACCAGATATGCCTCCGTTCCAAGTAATGTCAACATCACCGGGAATACCAAACGTATACCTAATTGGGAATACCAAACTTAATGAAGAGTACCATGACAGCTAACGTCACAAGGAATGCCAACATCAGAGAATGACCACGTCCCATGGAATGCCTAATGTAAATGGGAAAAGAAATGCCATGTCTACGAGGGGTTCCAATGCCATTGGGAATCCCAGCGTCCCATGTCTACGTCAGTGGGAATGCTGGCGTCATGGAGAATACTAATGTCACTGGGAATGCCAACATCCCATCCTACGTCGCTCGAGATGTCAGCATCCCATGACATATCAGTGTCAATGCGAAAGCCAACGTCATAAGGAATGTCCACGTCTCTGTATCCCTGTGCGGACGTACCATTTTAACGTGGTGCTTATACTCTTGGGATGTCTCTCTGTCAGCGTCTCAGACAATCAGGGGGAATGCTACCGTCACAAGGATTGTCCAATATCTCAGAGGATACTAACGTCGCATGGAAATTCCAACGTCACATAGAATATCGATCGGCTTCTTAGTTCATTCAAAGCAAAGGCACTTTCGTCTATAAATCACCCCCACCCCCTGGTTTTATTTTTGATGAGATATTTGAATTATGACATGTCGTGAGTTTTGTAATGATCGGTGAGTGAATAACACGATCCTCAAATCTACATCGATCGCCACTTGATTAAGGAGCTTATCGCTTCGCTAGGAGGGCTCACTAGCGCCTTCGCCCTGCAAATTATGTGAACACGCCAGTGGTGCGCATCGCTCATTTCACTATATTTTAAAACCGTATGTTCTAATCATTTGTCTCGACCAATTAGAAGACTCAATTTCTTCAACATATGCCATAATTTCCAAAATTTCCCAAGATGCTCGATCAACGGTTCCATGTGTTATATTGTTGATATTATTGTAGAGTCACCTGACGGTGGGATTGCTGATCACTCATGGAAATACTCACCTTGTAGTCAGTCAGATATATATATAAGCTCTCTGGCTAGATGCTGAAATCTAAAACATGACGCCATTTCAAATGAATGTTGTTTTAAACGGCGTGGCCCCTGTATTTGTTCGCGGGCCCCTTCAATTTTATTCTAAGGAGCCCGACTGGCCCCTGGACCAAAGAGCTTACTTGGACGGCTCACTCTAATTGGCTTATGCGTTGAGCATTTCTACCGCGTCTATCGTCACGACGCGGTACTATATAAAATAAACAAATGCATACGGGATTGTTGTGTCGTACATATAGCGTTTGGTTCAGGATGCCAAGCTGCCCATGTTCGGGAGCGGCTTTGCGCTCGGAAGCTTGGCATCAGGAACCGCGCTTCCAAATATTCAGGTGATTTAAGACTGGCTTGATTACGACTCAGTGCTGAGCATATATCTAGTTAGCCCCGAACGGAGGACGGTGATATTTTTCTATCCAGACGCCCTATAGGGCTAATTTCTAGTCTCGTACGCCTTAGTGTAGTCCGACCAGAGACCACGGAAGTTTTAAGATATTCGCTTTGTCACACAGCGCACTGACATCACGTGGCGTGTTCGGATATTAAGTCGTAAATGGGTCATCTAAGCGTAGCTATAAGCTCTATGCCAGGGCCAAGTCAGATCACTTACACAGTTCTACCCCTAATTGGTATTCCAGAAGCTCCAACGTGTAGAATAAACCCAAGTTCTCAATCAATACCCCGATCAATACAACCTGTACAGTCTAAACCTTTGACTCTTCTGAAGTGTCACGATTCGGTTGACAAAATCATACGATAAGGGTTGCTTTTTGTTTCTTTCAGAAAATAGCCTTTGACCAGGGAATTGATGACTAATGACGAGTTCAATTCATCTGAGGTGTTAGTCTCAGTATATCTACATGTACCATGATATATCTATGTAATTATCCTTCCATAAAGAGTATTTATCGACTACCTTATTCTTGCAAACAATCTTGTGCAAATGCCTTTGTAGTGCCACTATGTGATCAAAGTTAACCCCCAAGAATGTCATGTTTTCCGGAACTTGGCATACATACACTCAAATAGACTATTTGCAAGCGTACACCGGCCATGGAGTGGTACTTGATGTACGAAGTCGATACCAGAAGAAACTTACTGATAAGTAAGACGTCTTCTGATATCATCAGACACGACTTACTGTTTTGGATATCACAACAGTTATATGGCTTCCGTTTGTGACTGAACGTAGCATAAAATGTCAAAATTAGTGGAAGACATAAAAACCATATTTTACGGTGAGTCTCTTTATATTTGAAAGATGTAGGTGACGTATGATACGTGACTGACGACTTATATATGTATGATGATATACACAGGAAGTGACATGTAAAATTCAAGTATATAGATGACGTCACTTCATAATTCTGGGTGGAGGTGAGGGAACAAATAACTATATGTCTTTGCATGTTAGAGTGCAATATCTATCCGTTGCCATACCACTACAGTACTGCTATACGTCTGATACATCAAGGTTTGGTTTTGCAGACTTGGAGGATTTCCTGGTCGTAACCTTGAAAGACACGACTCTAAGTAAACATGCATCTGATAAGCGAGATAAGCTTCTGAAGGCGATAGACAATCTGCGTCGAGAATGGGCGCAGCTTCAGCCCGAACCAGAGCATACGATCCACAGAGCATTACCTGGTAACACTCATTGAACACCCACCAGCTTTGATGAATTCCCGATGTAATTGGCCCTCTAATCCGGCAAAATCGATGGAGCAATTGATGATGTAGTTTGTGTGTGTATAAAGTTGAGGGGGCTGCTGAGACAGGCGGTCATGATGGAGATGATGACCATCACGAGGATGCCAAAAGTAAGTCTGTTGCGAATTATATAAACGGGATAGGTAATATTGAAGCTTATGGGATTGGTGCATAGACAATGTTCTGTATAGTCAATCAAGCAGATGTGGATGAGTAAAGTGAACAATTGTGGTCGCATAAAAACGACGGAGCTTGTGGTGATCACATGGAAGTAAGCGTGCGATTTGTCGATGCAGTTCCGGACATCAGCGTGGCGGATCTGGATCATCCAACTAGGGCAGGGTTTCTAATCAAAAAGAAGAAAGGTGTGCATACAAATATAACGACGAAAATAGATTGATCTAATGACAAAACAAATAGTAAAATGCGCATCAAGGTAAATTTTCCCATTAATGTTGGATCAAGTGTTGGGTACTTATCATATGAAGGAATTAAACAAATATAAATGGTGGTATCGTCAGTAATGATGCATCGTTCTTGCACACACTAATGACTCCATTCTAGGGAGTATTCTGAAGATCCAACGAAGGAAGTACTTTATTCTTCATGGCGCCATTCTGTACAGCTTCGACAAGAACACCAGCAAGAAGCCAAACTGGTCGCGACATATCGAGCGTGAGTAACAGACTTGTGACAATATCTTCATGCAGTGGTTTTACCTATAAAATAAGAAGGGTATGTGTATAAAAGTGTCGGTTAGGCTCTAAGCTGTTGACGATCTGTGCAACGAAACCCGGTAATTAAAATCCATGCTCCCTCCTTTTAGCTTTGATACATAAGTAAGAAACGAAATTATAGACTTCCACCTTTGCATGAACAGTTACCATTTGTGTTCCATGTGCGATAAAAAATGTTAAGCTTCTTATAACTCGTAATCATTCTGTGACTAACGTTATGCCGATTGTGAATCTTGTAATCTTCTTCGAACGCAATTAATATTTCTTGTCTTTCATCCCTTTTGTTGAAGACCATCAAGCCAAGGTGTTGAATGAATCCGCCACCAAGAAAGAGTTCCAGTTTGAAATAACCTGCCCAAATATTAAGGCACTCACAGTACGTTAACTTGACGAATATTGTTTTAGGTTTTATGTCGAAGCATGCCAAGCGTTACGTTCCCCAACCGAACTCTTGTCACTGTTATAGTTTGTAGCAAGTACCGAACAGGACATGAAGTCATGGGTTGCAGCCATAAACAAAGAGGCTGGAGTGGACACAGGACAACACCCCGGTAGGTATCAAGCATGACAACCTAACATCTCTGTATCTTACACTATTAAATAGGTGTATGATAAGCAACATCAGAATCTAATCCCTCATATCGCCCTACCAAATACTGAGTATTGTGTGCTCAGTGATTGAGACAACCAACATACATTCTGATGCAATGGAACTATCTAATGAATACCTGCCCTACGAAGATATTCAAGTCACTTCCAGTAAACCCTCCTTACCATGTGAGGACCATCTGCACACATCTCATCAAGCTGTATCTTACACTGTTAAAACGATGTATGATAAGCAAAATCAGCATCACATCCCTCATATCGACCTACCAAATACTTAGTATTGTGTGCTCAGTGATTGAGACAACCAACGTGCATTCTGATGCAATGGGACTATCTGATGAATACCTGCCTTACGAAGAAGTTGGAGACACTCCCAGCAAACACCTTCCGTACCTTGTGAAGAGGATGAGGACAACATGTATGACAGCATAGCACAGACAACGCAACGATCAGCACGTCAGTTTAACCCATATTTAGACCCGCCTTCCAAATCTTCATGTACTGTGGCCCCCGAGACTTAACACACGCACCACTATTCTACGTGGCATTTCTACATGACCTATTTGATAAATATAACACCAAAATCGTTATTGTTTAGAAGTGTGTGATGGTACATAACAATATTGGAGTTCGTGAGCGTGCCAGAGATTCATCTTTTGACACTGCTGCGTCGACAATATACTGATATAGCACATTGCACTAGCATTGTGGTTAACCATAATTCAGTATACTACCTCGCATATAACCTTGTTTCACGCATGAATGTAAATTCACATAATCAACATTCTACTCTACAATGTGTACGTTTTCGCAGCATCTGATGAGGACAGCGATGGCACCACCTACCCCACGCCCCCTCCACCCATTACAGAAGATGACAACAATACGTCTGACCAGCTGTATTTCGACCCCGTATTCCAGCCGTACGCTGATGTCGATATGGATCAAAAGCATAAGAGTCTGGACGACATTCGCGTCGTTTATGAAAACCCGCCAGAAATTCCCGCCAAAAACATCTCAACCACCCCACCCATTGCAATACCTCCACAGCGCCCCCTACCCACAATCTCGCCATCCCATTCACCGGAAACCAACACATTCGAGTACCCTGCGCTACCTCCTCGAACAGGTCCTTATGGGAAGAACATCATAATCATGGGTGAAAATTATTATGAAAACCTCTTTTATGGGGTGTGGAAATGCCAGGCAAATAATTGCAATGAGCTGGAATTCTCTCGTGGTGATATCATGGAAGTGATAAGTAAGAAGTACGCAGAAAAGGGATGGTGGGTTGCTAAACTGAATCAGAAAATTGGTCTGGTGCCTTACAATTATCTTAGTCCAGCTTATGAGGAAATATGCAAATAAGCTTCGTGTAATCCAATGCATGCTTCCAAATAATCCTGCATTTCTGGACGCATGTTGATGTTTATATTGCCCATTGATATGATTCACATACGTAACTTGAGCCTGCTGGTTACGTATCCGTGTAAAGCTGTTAAGTTAATAATTATCAAAAGATCTTTTTTGTCATAAAGCTTTTGTAAATTTGAAGACGGTAATATTTACTTGGAAGTGTTGTAAACCACTAGTCTAGTCTTACATATTTACCTGCTGTTATTATATTGCTGTGTCAATCTGGTCATTAATGCAATGCAAACAATTTGACAAGGATGAATAAAAACCTTCGCTGTGCACTGTGAACCGCAGATATTGGTCTGTCATTCACAACTTAGGTAACTTTGAATGACGTTGGCATTTGAGATACCACACATGAAAGTATTCAAACTGCAGTATCACAAATAAAGCTACATTGAAATCTAATGGTGTAGCAAACCAGTGAGTAACTATATGCATGGGAGAGGTTAAGTGGAACAAGCTAACACCTGAATTATATCCTCGAAGAATGAAGTTTACGAGCTGCATTTCATGAATAATTTCCTGTAGACATAATAGTAACTCAGAACAGGGCCAGAGTTATCTGTATGCATAGTGTTAATTCAGGGTATTTGCGCTACTTTATTTCAATTTAGCAACGTAATATTTCTTCGTACACCAAATAAATGAATGATACCAATTAACTTGACGTAGACTGAGTTATTGAAACCCTCGCATTTAAGTAAGGGTTAGGTAACCTTTGGGTACAGTAACGAGCTGACGGTGTTCATTTCACCTGCTTACAACGAATCGATGACGCTCAATTAGTTGAATTACATGCTTCAAAAAGAACCAACCCAGACATAACAGGTGAGAATCAAACCATGTTCAGGGAACAGAATATGTAAGTTTTTTGTCTGATCACCATATATAAGAGGTGTGTGTGTGTGTGTGTGTGTGTGTGTGTGTGTGTGTGTGTGTGTGTGTGTGTGTGTGTGTGTGTGTGTGTTTGTGTGAATCCACTGGGTGAGCCAGTTAACAAACGAGTTAGTTGTCAGGGTTTATAGTGTTGTATCTCCTTGCTTCCATCTTCTTCACTTATTCTGTATCTCGACCTTCTTTGATGTTTACAGCTGCACGTGGTCGAGTTCATATATGAATGGTAGTGAACAAAAACTTATCGTCCATTTAACAATATACACAGGAAAATGTCACAGTTTACGCAAATACGGTCCAATACACACATGTATGGCTCAGTAGACACATTTGTTCCAGTAGAGAAACTGCTTATAGGTTTTGACAAGCTTATTACCGAGCAATCATTTCAAGAAGACCCCCTTGCTGCCCTTGTGTTGGCATTCGATTGTTCCCTTACCATCCTACACCTATCGTTAAGACACATCCGGGCAACTATCTGAAACCGCTGCTGAAACTCACGATATTTACAAGTGTAAACAATTGGGTTGACGCATATGTTTAAAATTGCCATTGTAAGGCCTACCCTGTAATACGTGTCAGCAAATGGATGAGGGAAGCTAAGCCCTAGCTGTTTCCGAATAGTGAATAAGAAGCAGTAGAGTTGAGCGGGAGTCCAGCAAGTTATGAATAACAGCGCCACGAAGAAAAGCGTCTTAACGACATTACTCTGGGCAGCCGTCAATCGGCAAGTAACTTGATCAGTGTCGTGCGATCTCAATCTTCTTCGGAGGGATAGAATTGTTGAAGTGTAGAAGAACACCAAGAGAATCAATGGCAAAACAAAGACTATGATGGTATGGAGGTATAATATTGATCTTTGGCGCATTGCTGTGTTGAAGATGGAGTTGGTGAAGATACATCGTCCGGCTGAATTTTTCCCCTTGACAAGGTGATATGAGTTGAGCAATGCTGCAAAGCACCAGGATCCTAGAACTAGTGTGAGACTCCTCTGTGTAGAGGCGTGACGTTTGTAGAACAGTGGAACTACTATTTGTAAGTATCTATCCAATGAGAGAGATATCAGCCCGTATGTTGAAGCTACCAAACCCGTCCACAGCAACATCTCTGATCGAATCAAACTACAGTGAAGCACACCTAGAGCGCCGTCTATTGTGACGTCAGTAATACGCAGTCCATACGTCATTACCACTAGTGCTGACGTCACCATATCTGCTACCGTTTGGTTTATGATGAAGATACCGGCGGGCTTCCTCAAGTATCCCGTTGGTAGAAGCAATATAATGAAAACTAAAACATTGGTGAAACATCCAAGGCAACCAACACTAACTAGTGTTATTAAAAGGCCCCTATCTGTCGAGTTTCCGTTCATGCCCTGAGGCAGAACATGACTGCCATTACCATCAGTCTTCTGGGTGAGCCAAAAACTGGATTCGAGCATAATGCGCTGCGATAGAAGATAGTGACACCTGTTGGTCAAGAAGCTTGTGATCCAACTAGTTTCGGTCCACCAAGTGCTGGAACATTTTGTACATCTAAGGTTGATCCATGAATTGCGGTTCTACTTAGAGCTGGTCTGTTTAGTGTTGACCCACCAAGCGCTGTTCTATTTAATGTTGACCCACCAAGTGCTCGTTCCCCTGGTAATGAGCTACGAATCCGGTTATGTCAGACTGCTTATTCTGCAACAAAGTTATTTGGTTCTCATCACCAAGGACTGTGTGAATTGCATTATTTCCTCTTCATAACTGGGATCGCGGATATGGTCTTACATCACAATAAGCAGGCAATCGAATGATTGTTTTCATTAAACTTAAGCCTGTCTTAACAGCAGTTTATCAATGGGGTAATACTAATTAATCACTTTCCAAAACAAAACAACCTAAACAGAAATACTGTATTTTTCACATGAAGATTAATAGACCAGATTGCAATATCAACTATCCTCGACACGCTGATAAAGTGGTATGGACCCCACGAACGAAGTTCCTGTTCACGTGAATAGACAGATGGATAGAAACAACGATTGGTGTTCTGACGTGTATGTACAGCGTGTGAAGCGAGTTATTTATATAGTGACCACTTCATTGTGACAGGTTCTTGTTTCTTTACGTGTGCTAGTATATCGAATTATTTATTTATTTCTTTGTCGATGGTGATCTATTATTGCAGCACATTGGGTTAACAGAACTGACTTACATCAGTCTTTGTAATTTTTAAAATGTAAATGTTACCTGTTTTACGGGATAGACGACAGACAGAGCAGACGGGGTGGTTTTGTCGTTGATAAATGAATCTCAATGTAGGCGGCGTATTCTCCCAATGCGTAATGGTCAATCCTAGTGCATTCTGTGGTCAGCATGGTTGCCAAGGCGACGCCCCGGACCCCTGTGATTTCAAAGCTCCATGATGCAAGTTGAGCCTCGACATTGTATTTCGTGTGAAGTAAGTTACCCTGGATTACGTACATGGCGTTCCTAGGGATACGAACGGAGATGAGGGTAGTATTTCGAGGGATTTTATTGTAACCATGCATCTCATTTTCTGATTACTGAAACGCAGTGCATCTTAAATCCAAAAGTGATTTGTAATACCGCAACCATTCATATCCCTACATAGATGCAATCCCCCGGGGGGGGGGGGGGGGGGGGGGGGGGGGGGGGGGGGGGGGGGGGGGGACTTAAGTGTATAGAGGTAGTATATATGTGCCGCGCGACGGGGTATGTTTTTTGGGCCTCTCGACTTGTACGACGGGTTTTTGGGCCTCATACTTGTACGACGGGGTATGTTTTCCAGGTTCAATGTGTACGACGGGTAATACATTCGCATAATAACTAGTACGACGGGGTATGCTTTTTGGCCATTTTGACCTTGTACGACGGGTACGGGTTTTTGAGGTCCCGCGGCACACCCCTATCCAGAATAAGGCCAAGTGCCCCCCCCCCCCCGGGATGCAATCATCACCGGGTAATTATCCAACCAATCATATACAATCTGTATTGCTCATGCATCATCATATTGATTCCGTTTTGGCTACATATGCACCTGTGAATTTCATTCAGTTGTCAATCAAACTCTTGATACTTGCCTAACGGGCTTCACATCGCTCGCGTCATGTAATACGAGAACACCTGTTGGATACGCCTTGGTTTGGTCTCGCAGCAGTGTGCAGAGCCTGCACTTGGCTGCGCTACGCCTTCGAGTGCGAGAACCTTACGTAACGCGTACACTTGTGAGATAACGCGCTGCCATATAAAGCTGCCTCGTAAATGGTACTATTGGTCCTTGGCTGCCTTTCTCAGAACAATCGCGCATGAAATTATCATTTGCCCTTTGCACACCTACTTACGCAACCCCATCATTCATTCACCTGATTTGTGTATATTCTGCTCAGAAGAATGCAACCTCATGCGATGATCATTTCTTGTAAGGTTTCACTTCATAGTATTCATTATTGCTGTAAATGCAGGGGTAGATTTGTGTAGCAGGATGAGTGGGGTCGTGAATATGTATTCTATTTACCAGACCTCCGTATACATGAACATCTCAAAGCAATTATTCGTGTGGGTATTCCATATTTTATTACATATGATATATTTTACAATTATCAACTCCACTGGTTTTTGCTCATATAGTCAATATTAAAAATATGTGCATAAATGATGACATCACAAATATGTGCTTAAATAATCGATATGAAACAACTGTGCTTTTTATACCAACCTCACAATATTTAAGTATTACACCATTTGTGCTGATATAATAAGCCCCACAATCTGTGCTGTTATAACCGACATGGCTCTGTGCATTCTGACCCGCGGAGCCATCTCCGGTGGTCGAACTTAACTTATTTGTTGATGGCCAGCCATAAAAGTTGGTGGTCCACATAATTAATTGGTGGCCCCTAAAATGATAAATGTAAAGGATTTTTGCTGACTGATTATATCTCAATCTCATTTATGTATATCACAGGTTGAGTAATATTATTTCCCAGTCTAGTCAAATTAGCAGTAGGTTGTTAGTGGGGGCATGAGGAGACCATCCGGGACACATGTCTGAGTTAGGAGGCCCAACGTGAATTTAGGGGGCCAGGGCCCCCTGGCTCCCACCAATTTCCGATTTTCTGTGCTGCACATGGTATATTGGTTTATCGGACGGCTGTTCAGTTTGTCTTCGGTTGCGTCTAGCTCCAACTCCTCACTCCTTGGCTGTGTGGAAATCACACAGGGTTGTAAGATCTGCCGCAACCTTAGTTGAAATTCACGGTATTTATAAGTATACACAAAGGGGTTGAGGCAGATATTAAAGATGGCCAACGAAAGAGACGTTCTATAGAACGGGTCTGTAAATGGACGGGCAAATGAGACGCCGATCTGCTCCCTTAACGCAAACAGAAAGCAGTACAGCTGCGAGGGTGTCCAGCACACAATGTAGAGGACCGCTACAATAGCGAATGTCTTCGCTACGTTCACCTCTGCTCTGATGTGAGTGGTGGCCACGCGTCCAACGTGACGAGAACGGAAACGGCGTCTCACCGAGATTATGATGTGGCTGTAAAAATACGCCAATAACGTCATGGGAAGAAGGTAGATGAGGACAGTATGTGTGGCGATAATAAGGTGCTGATACAGAGGCTCTTGTAGGGGCGAGTTCGTGAATATGCATCTACCTTGGTCCTGTTGTGCCATGAAAATGTGGTAAACGTGGATAATCGCGGAAAGCATCCACGAGAATGCCACCAATGACAGCACCTTCTTTGTTGAAACGTTATTTCTGTGAATCACTGGAAATACTATTTGTAAGTATCTGTCCAATGAGAGTGTGACGAGACCGTATGTAGAGGCTACTAAACCCGTCCAAAGCAGCATCTCTGATCGAATCAATCTGCAATGCAATACGCCGATAAAACCATCCAAAGTGACGTCAGCCATGCGCAGCGCATACGTCATAACCACCAACGCTGACGTCACTAGATCTGTGACTGTCTGGTTAATGATGAATATACCGGCTGGCTTGTTCGTAAATCCTTTAGTGCACAACAAGACGGCTAGAACACAAGCGTTAGTGATCAGACCGAGGGAACCAACTCCCATCAACACACCATAAAGATTCCACTTTTCTTTCTCATCGTCCACTCCAGAAGCTACATGGCTCAGGTTATAGTCGGCTGTGTCAATATACAATGCAGCCTGTAACTCGAACATAGTAGACAATGGGCTTGACAGATATACACTTTTTGTGTGGTCAGTTGTATGGAGGTCTATATAAAGCAACGTTCTGAAATGGTTGGAAATGAAATGTTGTGATGGTCACCATAAGGCAGTGGAAGGTGAGTCAAAGAAAAGGCACATGTGGACAGTCGGATTATTGCCGTTCTCATGAATGCAAAATTGTTCCTTCTGTCTCCCTGTTCAGCAATCTTCAAGCAGAAAATACATCACAAAAAAATTATTCACCACATTAAATACGGTACATGCGAATCATGCAGTGACAGCCATCTGCAAAATCCGACGTGGATACTAAATAGACAGGGGCAATTAAAAGTTTGTCACACAAGCTTACGTATATATATATATATATATATATATATATATATATATATATATATATATATATATATATATATATATATATATATATATATATATATATATATATATATATATATATATATATATATACATATGCATATATAGACAGTCAACTACATCGTGCAGAGCGACGTGATCTGTATCTGTGGCGATCTAAGAAATACCATCATGTGCGGGTCTTTTCTCAGATAAAATTAATATTGAGTTCTGCAAAAATAATCACTGATATATGCATAGTTATACTGATGAAACGGATTCACAGCCATAAATTGTACCCATTTGTGTTCCTGTTGAGCAGATGGTAGCCGCGCACGACGGTAATATACATATATACCAATAAGACGTCGTGCACGGCTAAGCAGATGGCTGATATACACGCGCCGATACAATGCCAAGCTACCAATATCTTTATCATACCATGATTAATTAACTTACTACAACGTGCACTTCAGCAAGCAACACCTAAAATCAAGTTAGTATAAAAACGACAATGGTCCATTACCTGGCGTCCGGGAGATGTGCGTTATTGTAGTAATCAGCTTGACGATTGTTGGGTTGGGTTGCGGATATTGGGCGTTGCCTGCTGCAACCACCCGAACATCAACTTCCGCAAGTACCAGTCTCCGTAACAGTACAGCGCTGCTTACCGTTTAACGAACCAACCGAATTATCGAAGCGCCACAGAATATGGACTCAGCTAGAATGCAGGCCGGAGTTAGCTACAGCAGTCGGAAGATCTTGCGCATATACACAGCCCACAACCCCCGCTCAGTATCCTCTCATTTGCATATATGGCTAGTGAGTGCTCGTCAGTGATCTATAAATTCGTGCCAACTGTCTCACTAGTATCGACTTCTATACAAAATCAGATAGAGTTTTCATTCAATCAGATTCGATTTTGGTCCGATCAGACCTAGTGAATTCACTAGTATGCGCCTGAAGTGTGTAGTTTGTATCAACTAAGAATCTAAAATAAAATTGTACCATTGTATACAATGTTACGTAACCCATGGCCTGGAGATATTTGCGCGTGACTTCGACACACACTGAGCTAGAAATATTTGTGCATGACCGCCACTCTTTGTTTGGCTTGTGCATGACTTCATCACATATTGTTACAGTGGTATTGATCTGTGTTTTAGTGTGGAACATATGTAGTGGCCGGTCGATAACTGATAACCATCAACCGTCCACCAGCAGTCACGTCCCGATTAGGCACTTCATCTGTATTGCATTTCCCATTCCCAGTATGCAAGCCAACTAGCAGGGAGTGTAGTTCTCAAAGCGGATGGGTTAATACGTACTATCGGGTAGCTCCGGTCGAACGGTACTATGAATCAGACGTCTTCTAGGGCTAACTATCGGGCTGCCTCTAGCAGCTCTGTGACGTCACCATGCTTCCAGTCCCATTACGTACATAATGTCTCCGGATGGCTCATAATAACCATACTCCTTTGGGGTGCAAAATTGCAAATTACAAGCTAATTGCATCGAGAGTTGGTTATGGCATTGTATTCACATTGAAATACCATAAGATATACCACCATCGGGATTGGATTCAGAATATTATAGTTAGGATGTTTTGTTGGAATTATGTGTCGACTTATTTCTTAATGTGTAGAAAATGGTTTATTGATATATTGAGCTAAATTGAAAACGCGACGAATTTGGTTGTCACATTTGTGTCCACTAATGTACCTAATAATAGAATGATACAGAGATGATTTGCAATTAATCCTGATTATGCAGCGTTCCCAACAATCAACTAATTCTACCCAAAACTTGCAAGATATAAGAGTAAGTGTAAAAGTATCATATGAAAACGTTTCATTCAGTGAATTGAACGTATACTTTAGTATTAAATTCGTCTTCGTCCAAACAATTCATTGCCGAGGGGTCGGCGTCAATAGTCGATACCAAGAAAATAACGTTACACCTAAAACAATATTAATTAAAAGTCATTTATATTGCCCCCGCTTCTCTTGTATCAACCGTATCCCTAACTAACATCGGCTCGAATCTCAGCGCTTAATAATTAATGTTGTCATACTCCATCCATCTCAGTTTTCGCACGGATCTCATATTGCTTATTCATTGCAATCTTTGTCTCACCGGGATCAAACCACAAGTTTGTTCTATGATTTGCCAACAATGTTGACAGCAAAGGTAAATCACGCGCATTAGTGACATTACATGCGTGTGCAATAAAATCCATTGACTACATTACGGGACCAACAGACCCCAAACTCGATGGAACAGCATGCGAGCTACACTGGCCAGAACTTTATAAATGCACAAAACAACTGGAAATATTGGTTAAAAAACTTGTCTGGGATGCGGCATCCTCAGGTTCGGCCATTTGGATGGTTTGGGTGGTAGAATTTGGAAATCTTGTTTTGTGTTCTGCACTTTAGCCTTCATGTAGATACGACTACAACTGATTAATTATATTGCCACGCGATTCAAAACGATACGGTACGATATGGGGCTACCGCACTGTCCGTCATTACCTCGCGTACAGGCCCACAGGCACTCGAGTTATAAGCACCTCTCCTTTCTGGCATCTGGTATATTTTGTACTAGAAGCCAAAGGGGAGGGGCGTTTTATGACTTTCGTGCCTGTTGGCATGACTATACAACAGCGTCACCAACTTGCCGTCACTCACGCGCTGGGCACACTTACTAAAAAGCGTCGCTCGCGTGCTCGCGGCTGGTCAGAGTGCAGTGCGGTTGTGGGTGGGGTGGTGCACAGGCACTCAAGTCAATACCTACGAGCGACAGTGATATGTATAGTATATATATATATATATATATATATATATATATATATATATATATATATATATATATATATATATATATATATATATATATATATATATATATATATATATATATATATATATATATATATATATATATATATATATATATATATATATATATATATATATATATATATATATATATATATATATATATTTATACATAGTCAGGCGAAAAACCGACAATACCGAATGCGCTCGTTGAATAAATTGACTTGTGAGGTGGTGGGGAGAGGTGGGTGTTATTCCCATATTGAAAGATGCAGTCCATGTAGGTGGTATAGAGGGGTGAGGTGGAGGAGAGAGGTAGGTATAATCTCCATAATGAGTGAAATTACTGGCAAGAATTGTGCTGGTGACTGTTGGGTAGAGGCGATGCATCTCAATGCAATATTGGTGGTAATCACTACATGTAATAAATATAAGGGCATCATGGTATCAAACAGTCCATTTATTTCAAAGTATTCCCAAATCTACAAGTTCACTGTCACTCAAACTCAAAACAAAAAGTGAAAAAATAAAACAGCTCAGAGAAAAGATCCACATTTATTTGCTTCACCTTTATTTATCAACAATACATACAGGGTTCGCTAAAAAACTACATAACACAGATCATATCAGAATCTCTACTTACAATAGACACACTTCACACGATGTAAAGGTACCAGCTTTAGGTCTATGATATGAACATCACTATGTCAAGACAAAGTAATGTTGGCAGCATCATATGATACCTCAACACACTTTATTCTCAACATGGCAGAGTGTGTATACCAGAAAAAAGTAGTAAATAGTCAAGTGTGATGCAATCAGGGAACAATCCAGTGTTTTGTTGGGGTTGTAGAGCAATGGGAACAAAGAATTTAACGTTGAGAAACAAGGATCCACGGTGGGTAACTCAATATGAACTCCGAAATAAACTTATTTGACAGTTTACGTAACAACAGCTTGATGAATGAAATTAAGGAAATTACTTATTCACAAAATCAAAATGAAAGCATTTTAGAATCAATTGTGTTAAAGAACCTTAGCTGTTATTATTCTAACTTCTATCAGATAGGTGCGAAACCATATAGATCAACAGCCTTATAACAAACCAGTTAATATAAGATATATACAAATAATAAACAACTTAGCAAATCTAAACAAACAAATGCCCTTTTCCAGCTCTTTGTGGGGAGCAAAGACACAAGTATTTGCACTATAGCCAATTTCACTTGGTGGTATAAGGCCTACTTTATGTTAATTGCAGGCTTGGCTATACAGCCATAGGAGATCTATGAGAGCTTGCATTTGCAAAACTGCTGTTTCTATCAAATAGTTAACATGAGCAATATTAAAAATACACAAGCAGAAAAGTTTTGTGTTCCATTCTCATTGTCAAATAGAACATTAACATAGGATTCTTGAATGTTAACAAATATATGTTACGAAGTTCCAGTAGAGACAGATAGATTACCAGACCAAAAATGGCGGCACAACATAACAAAACTGAGATGTGATGACCAAATGGTAGTCGAGAGATGATCTATAAAAGGGACACAGAGCTAAACTGAGCAAAACAAAACCAGTTAAGATGCAATGATAACTACCTGTAAGCAGCCTAGGTCCATTCACTCACAAAAAGGGAAACATACAAATTGCATCATTATGAAGTGCTGTATTTTTTAAAATTGACAGATGACATCTTAATAGCTTGGTAATGTACAGATATAATAGTCCAGGAAATAACAAAAAAACCTGTCTGCAACTTTTAATTTAGAAAAGATTAGACACATTCCATGGTAAATTACTAGAAATCACAGATGATTGTCAGCTCTCAGATTCCTTCAATCTTTAGACTGTTAACCATGGAAATGAACCTTTGAAAATAAATAACACACTGGAATAATACCTATCCCTGCTGTCCTGATAAGGCCAATCTTCACAAAACATATCTAAAAAATAAAAATTGCAACACAGCATACAAGCCACTGTACCTAGCCCAGCTTACATATACCTCCTGTGTATGACAAACACATGAGTTAGTTTGCATTAAGTGAGGTGGATGGGGCACTAGTAATAAATGCCCAGTTGAGTATGGCACATGGAGCAATTATATAAGAAAGCTGGAGGAGAGGTAAGCTTTAGGACAATACACAGATGTGATTCAGTACTGATATAAGGCTACATTGTAACAAAAAGCACAACATTATCACGGCATTCTGAACAGGCTGCATATAATTGTGCTGCGAAGCTTATCTAGCAGACAACACCCTATGGTGATCAGATAGGTACAGTGCTTAAGTTGATCTGGGAAATCCTAAAGAGGAAGATTACTACCCAGCTGATGGGTACAGAAGCCTACATACACTGTAGTAAATTCATGATATCTATATTAGAACTGCAGTTGTTTAAGACGGCTAGTTTCATATTACCAGATATTGGGATGCCATTACTAGCTGTTCTTTTAGTTAAGGGATTATAATATCAACTGAATCATCTGCAATGCGATACTAAGGCCCTTTTATGGCCTAATATAACACAGTGACACACAGCCTACATGGGTTTGTTTATGAAAACAACAATTTGGAAAGGAAAGAAATCAATAATAACACCCAGTATGTCGCTGATCAATTGGAACACTAGAGGGCAGTGGTATCAGGACTGTTTGCAAGCATTCAGTTGAAACTTTTTAACTTTTATTTTCTTCTTGGCCTGAGGAGGATCTTGGTGGCTGTGGTGTACGTGGGGACAGTGGGGCTCTTCCGTGTTGTGTTGATGATGGTGGTGCTCGGTGGGTTCCACAACGTACTCTTGGTGATGATGGTGGTGATGATATTCGATGGCTTCCGGTGGCACAGACTCGGGGTCAATATCATCTGTGAGCAAACAGAATGCAATAGAAGATGACTACATTAGTGTTTAGGTTCAAGGTAGTCTGCTTCCAAGCCAAGGACTAATGAAAGTTTTATTTCCATTAGTCTACTGGGAGACTGAACACCTTATCATCCAGCCATAATCAAGAGATTGGGTCAATTGTGACCCTGCACCTGTTGTTATTATGGGGAGCATCAGCAATAATAGGCTAACAATACAACTCAAGCTAGTTGAGCAGGACACCAAATTCAAACATGGCACACCATTTTGTCATCAACTGCACAGGTTTATATGCTGATGTAATGGTACAGGGTTTGACTGTCTCTGCGATGAAGTCCACAAGGTATCAAGGGTGGTATGTAGATAGTGAAAACAGATGGGAGAGGAGCCCATCAACCAGCCCCTCAAGTACCAAACCACGATATCTGAGGTTATGTCACTCGTGCTGACAATTTTAATATTACTAATACTGTATACACTCTAAATTAGTTCCCTGGCCATATGTCGCCAATAAAATCCAATTCCCCAGACAAAAGTCAAGTATCTGCCCAAACTTGTAGGCAGGCCCCTTTGTAATAGCTGACGCCGGATCAGAAATCTCCACGCTTCCTGACAACGCCACACTTGTATAAAAACCTCGGTCATCAGAAGTTAAAGACAATCATTATTCGGGCAACACCATAGTCGCTGTCATACGGACCAAGCAAGATTGCAGTGCCATATTTGTAGTTTGTAATGTGGGATCTGAATCCACAAGCTCAGATGTCACAAACTTTTGTGTACCAAAATCATATCATAACTCCCTAGGTTCTGCGTTATCGTTGTCTATATTTAATGATAAGTAATATATTCAAAACTTTATTCGATAAATTGTAACATTTTATAGTTGTTACTGAAATGCTATAAGATATACATTTTCAAGTCAACCAGTGCTAGTGGCTAGTGACTAATAAACGTTAGTTTCTGCACAACTTGCAACAATCCTTGTATCACCAGAGAAACTTCATAATTTAGTATGTATTGCAATCCAACATAGGCTGTTGGCACAGTTTTTGTGATCTTAGATGTTTCACATAACAGTACAACATTGACATTTGTTTTTATTATCTGTCTCTATGAGCCAAATATACCCAAGGAGTGGTCAACTGACATGCAGCCACTGCAAATTGCACCTTAACCCCGTAATTATCCTACTGTCAGATATCCCAGATATCAACAAGATCATAGTGAATTTCCTGGGTGTAGGAAGGAAAATATTACCATTGGCATTGTCATTGATGTAATCATCGTCATACTCCTCTTCATCACTAGGAGTGGTGGAGCGATGTAGGTCATCTAGGTAAGGCATGACGGTCATACTACGCAGGGGGTCCTGTGTGTCTGCAGGAAGTGGAGCCTGAACATAGTCCAAAGTGCGAGGATGCTTCTTCCTGAACCATCTACATCACGACACACACGCATTGTGACGACCTAGTCCTCTAGATACAAGTGACCTCAGAATGAATCTGAAGCTGAATCTGAAGTTGAGTTAAATTTATCTGGCAGAATGGGTTCATAAAACTAAAGAACTGCTTTTGAAATGTCAAAGAACTGGCACACTCACCCATGTTCCCGCACTTGCTGCAGACAGAAACGACTCTCTGCTTTATATTCTAGCATTCCTGGCATGAGATCAATCAAAGAAAAAATCGGATCATCTCTTGAACCCACTTACTGATTGTACACATGAATTGTTAAAGGTGTAAAAATGAGCAATCGAGACAGTAAAACATTACTATGCTGATAGAACAAATAAATACTAATCTATAATGACACCAGATTGCATGAATTACCTGTGATAAGACTAGATAGCAGAGCATCAACTTCCTCAGGTATGGAGAATTCGCCTTTTCCAATGTTTTCAAATAACTTATATATGTTATCGCCTTCGAATGGATACTTTCCAGTGGTGAAGTTGTACCTAATGAACCAGTAATAGTATGATCAGATCAAATACAAAGAGGGACCATCTTCATCAAAGGAAACCGCTGAGGATTTACAAATGCAATTGGAAAGACAAATTAAAATCTTACAATGTTACCCCTGAGGACCAAATGTCTACTTTGAATCCTTTAAATGTTTCATCTCCATTAGCGATCTCTGGTGGCTGAAATGCAGGCGATCCCTGGCTGGTCCTACATGTGTCATCAGGAGCAAATAGATCCAGAGCCTGGCAAACATAAGTAGTTAATTCTTAACCCTTCATTCATAAAGAAACAGAACAAAACATGTAAAAATGCTTTATTAATTGATATGATTTACCATTAGAGATAAGTGTGCTCACCTCAGCTACTCCTAAGTCAGTGATTTTGAGGGTTTCTTCATTCGACAGAAGGAGGTTACCGGGTTTGATGTCTTTATGTATAATTCTCTGGCTGTGTAAGTACTCCAGGCCATCGATGAGCTGGCAGAAGTAACTTGGACACAAAAAGGAGACGCCGTCAATCCCCATCAGATCACCTTATTAAATGAAAGCCATAAAGAAAAACATACAAGTGAAGGAAATAACTCACTTATGTGCTTGCCAAATTGGAAACTTTTTGTCAGGAGCACTCTCCAGCATTTCTTGCAAACCACCGACACAGTATTCCATAATCATATACCTGCTCAGTTAAGGATTTAACAATGTTATAATAGTAAGAAAATATATATGTCTGAACTTGTATCAATTGAGTAAGCTGAGGATACATTTTCTGTTTTTCTTCGTTGAATAAAGCACCATATAGATGTATGACGTTGCGATGCCTCAGCCTTTTGAGAAAACATATTTCCCTATAAAACCAAAAACAAAACACTTCATTGGCATACTTTTTAAAATCTTCCATGCAGTGGCAGATGGTAGTGATGATTCAAATGTAGCAAACCATATGTATATTGATACAGGGGTACAAGGTCTTAGCAAGGATTTCCAATCTGCCTGTCCACCCCTGCAGGGCTTCAATCTTTGTTCTAGTTAAGACCTGTAATTGGCAAAGTGATGTCAGGTCGAACAACTAACTTAACACTTTTCCCACAAACAGAACACATTGACCCGGATAAGCAGTCCTGTGTGACTGTTCTGTATTTTCAAATTAGGTCTAGTATTAAGAAAGTATAGAAATTCATTTGACAAAATGCAGAGAGAAAAATGCCTGCATTGAAAGAATGAAATACAACCAGTGCAGATGTTGATTTTGAAAGCACAACAGTGAATTGAAAGCAACCTATTACATGCTGAGAGCTTAAAACTTGTGTAGCCCTGGTCGGACAGTGATATTTTTATACACCGTCCTGAATCTTCAATTTTTGCGCGAATGGGTAATGTGTTTTGACGGGACCGTGGGATTTAGAATCTAGAAAACAACATATATCAAGAACCTGCATGTGCTAGTCGATGATGCCACCAGGAATGCAATCGTAATGGTAGTCCATGTCAGCTCAATACATCCACTCGTAATTATAAAAAAAATTCATAACCATCCAAACATGCAATGAAACCAAATAAATAGCCAGGTTTTATATGTTTAAGGTATCTGATTTGAATTGTGAATAAGAGCATTGTGTTGGGATCGAACATGGTAGGATGTCTACTCAGATGTCCTGTATGGGTTAAAACTTGTCATGGTTTTGTTAATCATTTGCATCAGAACTGCATGAATATCAAATACAATCAGGTATTACAAAAAAACACTTTTTTTCAAAACCAAAGATTGCAACTATCTGGGCAAGTACGGAAATCACGGGCCATAACCCTACGAGCTATAAGGCCTAAACTTGCCATGTGTGCTTAAACTGGCCACTGCTTTTGCGGTTATTTACAAGCTGGATACAAAATTACCCTGCCACACAAACTGTATCTACAATATAGAATGTTTTCACTTATAAATATTTAGCTGCGACTGATTCAGAGGGAGTGGTGAGTTTAGGACCACTGGCGAGTTTATGCCCGATAACTCATACAATAGGCAGAAGCTAAATGTAAGATAAGCGACATTGAAGATCTACCAAATATACATACCTTTTGACATTTGCTTCTCCATTTGGTATTTTTCGCAACTTTCGTTTTTTGAGAATTTTAACCGCTCTCCTACATAATGTTTCCGAATCCAAACATTCTTTAACTTTGCCATATGAACCTTCCCCCAAAATATCTCCAATTAAATACTTGCCAACAAGTTTTGCTCTCTTACGACGTTCGGCTTGATAAACAATTTGATCAGAATCAATTTTGGTGATGAAAGCAAAATCATGGTCTTCGTCTAAATAGTCATGTGAATGGCCATGGTCAGGCAACTCAAAATTAACTTGGGGGTAGCCGTCACATGGGTCGCAGTTCGTATGAACTTCACCGTCATCCTCAGAATCCATGCATGCCATCATGTCAAACCATTAAATTATCTTTTTCCATTTTTCAACCCATTAGAAAGAAACTATGTCAGATAAACGCGAAAAGACATGGGTCTGTTGATGTAGTTCATAATCGATGGAAGGACCAAAAGTTGCATTAGTTTGTTTCAACAAGGCCATCAAAAGCTGTACGTTGCTTATCGGTAGGATTGGGTCGACATTGGTTAAGCGCTTAACGTTTATCCAATTTCGTACACTTGATAAATCTAAGATAAGCGAATATTTGTAGATGTTGATTTGCTCATATAGATGAAAATTAGACTGTACGACAAATTGGTGTCATAGTTAGGACTGCAGAAACTATTATACAAAACGTGCAGTTTTAGGTTTTATAGAATGAGAATGCTATAGGCTATTTTCGATTACTCCGTACAATACAATAGCATTGGGCGCTTAACCGAGGAATTCCATTTCATGTTTGGAATTCGACGTGTAGATGATTTCAAATCGTTAAGAAAATGTGCTAGGACAACGCATTTAAATTATTTGACCTTCAAGAGTGAACTGCCGATTTCTTAAAATTATATATATTACCCCACCAACTCAGTTTTAGCGATATTGTATAGGTTCTGTAGAATATAATATTACATAGAGAGTCTACAGTTGAAATGTAGACGTCAATATATGAAAACATCTTTATAGAATGACTCAATATCTTTATTATCATAAGCTACCTCGTCGTTGTCATTATATAACCTTTATTATATTTCCTACCATTTTCATTGTTTCATACACGTGTGACCCCCTAATTACACGATTAAAAGTAGACAAGTATTGAAATAATCTTAACTACAAAGAAGCTTATTTTATACCGTCTCGGCAACCCATCATACTCTGGTTGTTCTCAATTCTGATTCATCCTCAGCAGCGGGAGTGCAACGGAACGGCCACTCTGTGTAAAGCATTGCTACTTAGGAATTCTAACAAGGATCCGCTTCTACATTATCTTAGTAACTTATCTCTTGTTCCAATCACAACTATGTCATCCAAATTGAAAAAAGTTGTCGACGAGACGAGAGATAACAATGGAACTGAGATAGAGTTAATCGATAAAGGCATCAGTACGTTAGCTGATGCGCCCAGTCTGAGTGGGTATTCTCTATTTTTATCTCTTTCAATGGTGCACAGGGATTTGCATTGACTGGCTGCTAATTGCTATCTTCTATGTATTCATAAACCCAAGAGGGACAACGATTTCGCCACCAGCTCACAAAAAATTTCGCTTGAAACAACTTAAGTCACATTTAACCCGCCTGTCCCGCCCCATACAGCCATATCCTTCATTGAGAACATGTCATTCTTCATAACAAACAAAACATCCGCCCTGACAAATGACATTAGCAACTCAAAAGGCCCATTTTAAAAGGGAGCTTTATTCGTGTTCAAACACTTTTCAGCCGATTTGCAAGTCTCCTGCACCTTGCCAATGCAAATCCCTCTGCAATGGTGATGTACATTTGAGCTTTCATAATTTTTTTGCGGGTGGGATGTTTGCTTTTTAAAAAAATCCATAGAATTGTTTACGCTATCAATTCACAGCTTAGGCAAGTTACCTCACCCCTAATGGTTAACAGTCTGATATCCCATATATAACTATTACTACTGGCATTAGAAGTCTAGTAGCCCCGGTCAGACAGTGATATATCAATAAGATGTCCTGCAGGGCTATCCCATACAGGGGCAAGGATCCCCGGTTGATGGTTTTGTACTATTCACTCAATTCTGGAGCCGCCTTATATCGTAGGATAAATAATTCTACAATCCTACCAATAATAAACAGGTGCATTATGCTCAAGATACCATGTGGAACAAAAGGACAGCGTGAAAGCTAATCTGGTAATCACTACACTAGTAATATATAAGATATGTATGGCTTTACTGGTGGAAAGTTTTATTTCAAGAGTGCATTGTCAACTGTAATCAGTGCTGGTCCGGTCATAGTCGTGTTTCTATTGACCACCAGACGTGCAGATAATGTTGGTTTTTGACTACTATTCAACTTGTCAATGGTCAACGTTTCCCTGATGAAAAGTCATTGGCAGGAATTTGGGACTGTCTTTGCTGAGGCGCTCTCGCATGTTGCTCTGCGGTGTGGAACTTGGGTGCTGATTGTTTCCAACAGGTTCATAAGTCTGCGGTGTGGAACTTGGGCGCTGATTGTTTTCTCAACACATTGAATTAGCAGATAGCAGTCAACCTACTTATGTAGTTTTCACACCCTGGTGCATGTCTTTAAATTTGTTGGCTCATCCCATTCCACTCGTCGTGTTGCTTCGATGCTGATTCTATACTCTGAATTAGCACTGGCCAAGGTTTGGGTGGCAGGCATTTGTGAAAGTCATTGTTGCTGATATCACCACAGATCATGATGCGTCGGATAGAACTCTGTACTACCTCGCATGCCCTGCAGTGGAATTAGTTATATTTGTGTTTTTTTGAGTGGGAAGTACGTCAACTGCATGGGGTTGTGGTGATGTCATGAAAAGTACCCCTCTTGTGTGTAGCTTTTCAAGGTATTTTCTTTTTACGAGTTCTGCAGGTCAATGGTAATCCCTGTCTTAAATAACAATGATCAATAAGGCATAATTGAAAAGTCCTTAAATGATACTTAAGCACCTTTCAATGAATGCACCTCAAGCTAGGCTGTTGAGGACCGATGAGTCCAGCTGAGGTGAGTGAAGAGATTCAGGATGGCAATCCTATATATACAAGTAGAT
The DNA here is from genome assembly GCA_034190875.2 of Urechis unicinctus. Classification (NCBI taxonomy): domain Eukaryota; kingdom Metazoa; phylum Annelida; class Polychaeta; order Xenopneusta; family Urechidae; genus Urechis; species Urechis unicinctus. The sequence goes on along the minus strand of CM067350.1, from coordinate 36,785,216 downwards.
GATGTCGACAGGCCAACACATCATTGACATTAAAATCGCCTTGATTGGAAATTCCTTTTGCAATAGTTTCAACTGTCTTTCCTAATGGGGTGGAATTATATTTAAATACCATATTAACCAGTTACTCCAATGAACTTGTATACAATGGCCGTCAACGTTCATGGGCTTTTCAGGGTCGTATTATCAATTGCCATCTGAATCTCTGCAATGGCCGTCAACTCGACGTTCATGGGCTTTTCAGGGTCGTATTATCAATTGCCATCTGAATCTCTGCAATAGCTGTCAACTCGACGTTCATGGGCGTTTCAGGGTCGTATTATCAATTGCCATCTGAATCTCTGCTCTCTCCGATATACAAGACAGGTAGCATATAACAATCGTAAGTATGTACATAAATTACCTTTGAAGTTCGGGAAGCTAGTCTGGCAACAAGGTCGGACTTTACATCGTGTCGGTGGACAGTGTCGGGATGGTTGAGTGGAGGGATTTTTACGAGGGCTGTATCTGCAACTCACCATTTTGGCCCCCCCCCCCCCCTGTGGGTCTGGGGGAAGAATAGGTCCACTGTTTCCTCCTGCATTTCGTAAGAGGTGACTAATAGGGGGCAACCTGTTGGCAAACCTGTTGGCCGTGGGTTGCGACTCTTGTCGGTGGTCAATGGGATCCAGGTGATTGAGTGGACAGTTCCTTTTGAGGGCCATGTCTGTGACACACTACTCTGGCTGGAATGGCCTGGTTCAGTCAATCGGCTGGTGGAGACTTGCCGTAGGATAATCGTTTCCATTTTCATCTTTTCCATCTCCTTTTTCATTTATCCTAGAAGTCGGCTGCTTAATCAGGTCAATCTTATCTATTAACCTTTCTTGGCAACATATAACACTATCTGATTGGGGCTACAGTTCTTGACCCACCATTGGCTGCTATGTCTCAAGTAGAAACAAAATTAGCTGGTACCAGGCTACAGTGCTACTGAATTCAAATGTGTAAACTGTATTGTTGGCATAGTCTGTTTGTATGTTGATAAGTGCTACTGAATTCAAATGTGTAAACTGTATTGCTGGCATAGTCTGTTTGTATGTTGATAAGACATTGTTGATTTGTCATGCAGTGAAACTGATGCAGCTTACACGCCTCACCCTCAGTCATAATAAACTGACAAGTAAGTCACTCACATGTCTTTTGCTCCCTTTCAGACCTTGTTATAATTGTTCTTAACATAGAACTCACTCCTTATCTGAAATTTCTTTATGGCTCTGTGACACATATCACTGGATTACACTATCATGTGACAGGCTTGCCTCCCACTATTGCTGATTTGGCGAGCTTGGAAACCCTCAACCTGTTCAATAACCAGATTCAGGCATGTCTGTTTTAACAGGATACAAACTATTGCTCTCTTCTGATTCAATGATGTAGCTGTTCTTAAAGTGTAATGACAGTCAAATTAACACATTCTTCTCCTTATAACGTTTGATTTTGAAATGTGTTCATAGGAGTTGCCGACAACCATCAGTGCAATGCCTAAGTTAAAAATTCTCAACCTAGCGTGAGTATTTTGAGGATTTTTTCATCTCGTTGTAACTCGGAGAAGCAACCTGTATCCTCATCCATTCCACCTTATTTAATATCTCAGGTTTTCCATGTTTTACAATAGTTTCACATACAAGTATTCCATGTATAGTTATCTATCATACATGCCATTAGCAAATTTGGTCCCTCTCCTATTACTCAATGATCAAGTGCCCTTTCCCGTCGAATACAGCATGAATCGCCTGAATAGTCTACCCCGTGGCTTCGGTAGCTTCCCCCTTCTAGAGGTGTTGGACCTCACTTACAACAATCTTAGTGAACAGAATCTACCTGCCAATTTCTTCTGTCTTGGTGAGTTTTATCTGGAACAACAAATTTCAAATCTGTTAACTTGTCCTGCAAACTAGGGTTTCATAATTGGCCTTATGCAATTTCTAGCTTACTCTGTACAAGCTGTTGTGTTGTAATGGTTGGGTTAGAGTGTATTATAGCCCTGTGTACACTTGATTTATTGTAACTGTATCATTGACTTGGTTCTGCTGTTACAGAAACCCTACGGGCTTTATATATGGGTGACAATGACTTAGAAGTTATCCCTCCAGAAATTGGCAAGCTAAGAAATTTGCAGATTGTGAGTTTGTTCTGTTCAAATCTTATTCTTGGCATGGAGTTAGATTGTTTTTCTTATCATATAATTTATGGCAACTCAAGCATGGGGGTTCCTTGATAGCTATAAGACATTCACCATTGGGGTGCCTTTTGCAATAAAATTACTGATTTTTGGTCCTGTAGTTCTGTTGCCTGTGTTATCATGCAGTTGGTGTTAAGAGATAATGATCTGATAGTCTTGCCTGGGGAAATAGGAGAGCTAGTTCGACTCAAGGAACTGCACATTCAAGGAAATCGTTTAACTGTCCTGCCTCCTGAAATGGGTACGGAGGTTCTACCTCTACTTGCTTCGGTCCTCAACTCTTCACTTCTTTATTTGTTTTTGTTACTTTGCGATGTGGTATAAGTGTCAGTTAAAATTACCATGTTTATTTGTCTTCAAAGTCAATGTTTATGATCATGTTAGATATATATTTAAGAATTGTCTTTCACTGTTAATTAAGTCACATGTGATATTAAACCCATGCAAGATCCATAGGAAGAGATGCGGTCCTGAAGTTATTTTGTTGTTGTCTGTTAAAGACTGTATGATGGTGGCCTGTCATTGAGTGTTATGGAAGGATCCAAAAATTAAAATGGTTGCATATTTCAACAGGTAACCTCGATTTAGTTGGATCAAAGCAGGTATTTAAAGCAGAAAACAATCCTTGGGTTCCACCCATCACAGACCAGTTCCAAGTGGGGGTATCTCATGTATTTGAATTCATCAGATCTGACACCTACAACTAGTGAGTACTATGTGTGTTGTTGATTCAATCATTATTGGTGACCTTGGTTTGATGATATATATTCATCTGTAGAGGCTAACATAATGAATTTTAGCCCGAGAAACTGCACCCACCTAATTTGATCTTGAACTAGCTTTAATTTGAGTATCAAATCAAGTTACCATTACTTGAATCATCTTGTAATTTATAATGATGTAGTGTTTGCATTAATTATTTTCTTGTTGTAAGAGTTCATGTGATGAGTGTGTTATCTCTGATGACTACAACTTGTTGATGTTTCAGCTTGTATGGAAGACATATTGCTGCAGGTGCTCCCCCACCTCCCAAGTACAACGACAAGTCCAAGAAAATCAGTAGAAGGCGTTAATAAGATCATGATAAGTCGGTGCAATTGTGTTTAGAAGTAGTGCCTTGTTCTGTTAATGCTTGTTATGGGTGCTGATAGTTAAAACGATAAATGTAATATATCTGTTGTGTAAACGACGATGATGGGGTGCTAATTGCTAAGGTGTGATCATAATATGATTACCATATCTACTTCAATGGAACAACCAAGTTTTCAGTCCTGCAAAACTTCCAGAAGTGTGAAAATTTTCAAAATACCTGGATATATTTTGTACAAATCATGTTCAATATGAGATGGATGATATATTTACACACACTGTGATGGTGCTATTGGTTTTAAGTGGTAATATTCTGGTGCAAAAACAAAGATGCCACTATGGCAGTATCACACGATAACTGGCCAGTTATCACTGCCTTGCAAACAGTCTACATATGTAGTTTTCACACTTAAACGATTCTTTGTTTAATTCTTAAAAAAGCTATGAAAAATCCTCTATCTTGATGTTTGCTATTTTCAGTGCATGGTGTTTTATAATCGTTATGTAATTTATTCAATTAATTCTTTATAATGCATACTATTTGTTACTTTCTACAAAGGTTGAAAAGTGTATTTGTCGTGTTGTCTTCCATAATGATGCTGTCACACAGCACTTTAACGAGACCAAATGCTACTTGGCACCAGAACAATGCTAGAAATCTCACTGCCAGTTTTTTTTTTTACCATATACTCGACTGTATAAAGATTGTATATAAATGGAAATATTGCATTGTATTAATGCCATTGTAGGTAAACAGCAACAATTTGTCCACGAGGGTTATAGGTTTCTCTAAAGATTCCCCCTTCTAATAAAAATTAGAGCTTAGTGAAATATATAACACATTTAAAGTAAGGTGTTGATAATACTCTACATAAATGTGATTTTGAGCCGAACTTCACACCTGATAATGATTACCTGTAATCCCAGGAAAATGCAAGTTTCAATTATATGCATATGTGTTTGCTGCATGGAATATAACAATAAAATATATAATAAAACAACAGTAGTTCATTTATTTATATATATATATACATACAACGGAAAACAGCCTTAGTGTAAAAATGTCAAGGTGAATCGTACAACTAATGCAACAAGCACCATGACTAGTGTCCACTTCACCCACATAGGATGTGAGGATTCACCTGAAGTGATCTGCAACAAAATCAATTACTGAATGAAATTATGAAGGGCTTCAACGATGCAGGAGTAAATTCAATATGAAGCAAAGGACACAAAGAAGGGATGAATAAGCAGAATACTACCTGTGAGATTCCAGACACCTGGCCCATCTTGAGTGGAGCAGGGACATCAAGGGGACGAGTGATGGGTGCTTCTTTAATGGGCCGTCCTTTCAGATAATGCTTGCCCGCTTCATATATCTCCACCGTGATGATCTTACCCAGGAAAACTTCCTCCTTGGGCACAAGCACCTGGCAACAATACATGAAAGAGAGAGGCGTAACCGTCAGGATGAGACAAATACCTAGTACATCGAATCGTACGTCAGAAAATATTGACAGCAATGATTTGACATGTTCAAGCATTGGGTACCTGATCATAGTACTTGTTGTGAGCGACATAGTAGCAACCATCATGGGAGACTTCAGTTGCTAACACCTCCTGTTGTTCACCCACCTGACCAACACAATCACTAGATTTATCAATTGAAACACCTGGAATCCATGCCTCGGTAACTAATGTCTTCAATGATCAAGAAAATTGTACATGCAACAATCGGCTATGCTAATTGATTGAGAAAAATGATAGACAAATCTTTACCTGATGGCCATAGGGATGGTACGACTGGAACAATTCTGAGATTTCTTTGGTGCGTTTCTTCACCTGTATTGATTTAAAATGTCATCTTGATGTTGCATAAATATTTCTGATAATATGTAGGAACAATAGGCCGTGATTGTAGTGTTATTGAAGGAGCACCTGCTGGGGGGGTATGCGGGGCATCTTAGCGGCTGGGGTGCCTGGGCGAGGGAAGAACTGGTTGATGAAGAGGCTAGGGAACTTGTAATCCCTCACAAGGTTAAGAGTCTCCTCAAAATCCTGCCAAGATTCACACCAGAATGTGATGTAGGTAAAATGTTTATGGTTATTTAACTTTTTTGATAATCATTCGATATAAACAACAAATGTGAAGATTCGATATCATTGACACAATATCTGTCATTGTTTATCACCTTGTCTGTCTCAGTGGGGAATCCACATATGACATCTGTTGCTATGGTAACACGAGGCACACTATAACAAACAAACGGAAATTTGATTAGTCCATAAGGTCCAATACTTTTCATATTTAAACTTTTAAGTTGACATATCTGCATGGCTTGTTCAGCTAGATCACTAACCGTGATTTGAGAAAGTCAGCCACTGTTCTGAAATCTTCCTGTGTGTATTCCCGTTTCATATCAGCCAGGACAGCATTCGACGCTGATTGAACCGGCACGTGAAGGAAGGAATACACTCGCTCATGGCGCAAGATCTGAGCAATTTCCTGTCAGAAAAACACATAATAATGAACATGATATGTCCGTTTGATAAACAGATCACAGGTACTTGGAAGTTTGACACCAAGAATGTATGATACCGGAGAGAGATGAGACAACATAATGTAAATAAAATAAATTGGGCTCCTGTAGAAATAACCAACAGAAATAATAAATATCAAACCTCAAGATGCTGTAAGATATAGGGAGGGTTTGTCATGCCCAGTCTCATGCGGGCTCCCTCCGGAATGACTTCTACCAGTTCCCACAGCAGCTGAGGAAGGGTAACACCTATGTCGATGCCGTAAGCACCCAAATCTTCTGACGTGATCCAAAGCTCAACCACACCCTCTGTAATAAGAAATATATATAATATAAAATTCAGCTCACTTACGAAAAGGATTTTTGAAGTATAAAAATATAGCTTATATGAGAAAACATGGAAGCTTGGATGACCTTGAAATGATTGTCTGGCTCTATCTACGATGTCCTCGATTGGGTAGCTCCCAAGCTCCCCGCGAGCATGCTTTGTTTTGCAATACGTGCAAGCATTAAGACACCTGGCAATACAAAGAGAAAATATTTACAACAATAGGTTGATGCTAGAAATTTGCACTTTAGCATTAAAACAACTTACGTGGTAGTAAAAGAGTATGAAAATCATGTACAAAGTGGACAATTTGTAAAACAAGACATACAGCTGGGATCAGTGCTGGTGATTATTAAACAGTATCTCAAAAAAAAAAAGGTTCATACAGTGAATGCAAACTACCCAGTGTTAATGGCAATGATCTCTATCAGTGGATTTTTTCGAATTTTGGGTAAGCTCAGAGGAGCACCTCCAGATCGCTTCCCCTCTGACTTCTTCTGTCCCAATAAACGCACGGTGTGACCTGCATGCAGAACAAACAGCAAGTCAATAGAAGGATGACACTCTGTCGCTGGTGCAACACTCCAGGTAACGCAGGAAGCAATCACTTAAGATCAAGTAGAAAGGATGAGGAACATTACCTTTCAACGTTTCTTCTACCACTTCAGTGACTCGGTCGATCTGCTGTACTCCGATGACACTCAGGCCCTGAACCCAGCAATCGTCAAGCATCGGACTGAATTATATCATAGAGACTTAGAGACTTGATTTGAAGATACGACAGACACCAACCTGGATAAACTGAGAACGAGGGGCACCTTGAGGCACACACCCAGCAACAACGACATGCTTGTTCTGATTGCGGCCTTTTTCGATCTCATTCCTGAAATGGTCTTCAGCGGGGTTTTTCACAGTGCAACTATTCAGCAACCACAGATCTGCATTTTCCTTTTGATCTGCACAGAAAAATTCAACACCATTTACATGTAGTACTATAAATGAGTATCTATCAAGAAATGCCACGGACACTGTGAAAGGGTGAGGTGACATTTACCTGTAATGACATAACCATATGCTGCAAGTTGACCTGCCATGTATTCACTGTCAGAGTTATTGTGGCTACATCCCCATGTCTTCACATACACTGATGCCTGACCTAGGATCACACACAATAATCAATCGAGGATTGCACAATATCAATGAAGGATATGAGTTGAGCCAGAGGATTAATAATGTGCCATGGATTAGGGACTGGTCAAAAAGTACACAGCCCTAGTGGGGTGGGGTGGATATATGTGGGCTAGTGTTAAAGTGCATTTTGGGAGATGTATGGGCTAGTGTTATATAGTGTTACAGGTGGGGGGTGGGGGCATTGCCAGTTAAAACGGCCCCTTATGTTATCAGCAACTGTAATTGTTTCAGCAGCATTGCTCAAATGCCAGGACAAACCACATAGAAACATGAGTAGGTAGTGTGTAAATAAATCTTCACTGGCGCTTGGCATTATACTTTAGTACATTCAGACAACATATGACCTTGAACTTATTACCTGGGATAACACTATCACAGAAGGTCTTTTCCTCAGTGTACTCTCCAACTTTTGTATCCTTAGATTTTTTCTTTCGTACTTTTGGGACCACATGTTTACGACTGTTTTCTGGTCTCCCAGGAAGCTCTTCACCGGAGTAGAGATCTTCTATATCATCAAGGAAAGTTCCCTCTATGCTACAGTTGGCAGCAGGCATGTTGCGATAAGATGTCAAATCTGAAAATATTGATAAATGAAAAAAAGTTATAAATAGAACTAAATATTCCATGCTAGGAATCAAGATGCAGATGTAGTAGAGCTGTGTCATAATAATTAGGGAATGACACTAAACAAAATTGTCACTGCCACTAAAATCTCTAGGTATGGTGAGTGCTAGGGTTTCATGGTTTAGTTTTTCAACACTAACCTAGTGGTCACAGAAATTGACAGCCGCCATAACCATGGATGAACATGTTCTCTTTATATGGATGTTAGCCATTATTGTGTATCTCTGGTATCTTTCGTGAGTATTTACATGAATAAGAGGAGCAAATCACCAAAAGAAAATGGCCGATGCAGAAAACACAGGACTGGAGACTAGGCATATTTTATGTTCACTTTTGAGTGATGATAGCATTTATGAAAGCCCACTGCAGAAGAAAAATGATAGCCAAAAGTTTGCTCTTTACATGGATGTTGGCCATTATTGTGTACTGACGTGTTCCTTCCATCAATATTTACTTGAATCAAAGGAGCAAACCACAACAGAAATTGGCCACCATGAAAAATACAGAGACTGCATTGTTTTTGCCCACTTTTGAGTGACTCAATTTCACACTTGGGTTGTCAAAGGTAACCACGTGCTCACCCATGCATAGACAATATATCTCTGCAGAATCTTTGGGAAACAAGGACTTGCCTACACAAACTCATGGTTGACACTACTATAGGCTGACATGATAGAACTCAACATCCAAATGGATAATTTCCTTATAGACAGGAGGAATACTTTTGTCTAAATAAAATATTCTGATAGGATTAGAGCATTATCGGATGAATTAGTTACTACCTTAACTGACTGGGAAAATAATTGCTTATACAGCTTGTCATGACGAGACAACAATTGCTTAGGATATGAACTGCAGTGACTCACTGGCGTCTGACCACCTCTTATCTGCTGTCTTGTGATTATGAGAGCTACTCTGACACCCCGGTAAAGCAAACAATCTCCCTCACATCTCCATGGTCTGGGCCAGTGTGAGTCCGAGTGACTGCTTCTGCGCTGCACATAACCCTGATAATTCTTGATCTTTCATGTCTGCGCTATGGTGGCATGTTCATCAATAACAATTCAGGGGGAGTCAACTTGATTCCCCGACCCGGGAGGCAATATGAGCTATAGTGCCTAAACTCGCCTAGCCCTACAGGACATCTGAGATATATTTGTATATCACCATCCGACCGGGGCTGATGTCTTGTAGGGCTAGACCGGGGCCAAAACTCGCCATGTGTGCGTTAAACTCATCTCTGCTTTTGCGGTTATTTACAAGCACCCTGCCTTACTTACTAACTGTGCCTACTGGGTAACAACGAGCAACATGCCTTAGTGGATATATTTTCTGCAATATTTAAGTAAATCGCAAGATACATGGCAAGACCGTTTTTCAATAAAGTTTCTAGTTTTATGTTTTGATCATTCTAAAACGTCAGCCAAACTGCCCGTTTTAAGATTTTGAGATTATTACAGCCCCGCACCGAGAATAATTCAGAATTTTCCAGTGATTATCTTGTTTGATTTTTTGGGGGGAATATTAAAAACAATGTATAAAAATATAAATGAATGTTGATGCGTTTTGTCATAAGTGGATAATTCAAACCTACGGATGTTATAGTCGTCTACCGAGGCGGACAACATCAAAATTGCAATTTGTCACGTCGCGCAATGCGCCAAGACACACTAAGTAGCTCAGAGCTGGCGAGTCTAGATCAAAAGGATTCAGGACAAACTGTGTCTCTGTTCTTGACTGTATATAAGCTGACCCTCACACATCTCCATTCATATAACCTTTACAGTAAAACCATTGTTCTGCAACTATTCTCAATCTCAATATCATTTTCTTGAAGTGTTTTTAAAGAACTGAACGTCATTTCCTTGAAACAAAAAGTTCTTTTAAGCACTGAGGGGCTGAGTTGGGTTTGTGTTAGCTTATGTGTTAGGATTTTCTGGCCTGAGTGATGTGACTTGGTGTGTTGTCAATTAGTAGCTAGTGAGTTGTGACTTGGTGGGTTGTGTGTTGAGATTTGTTGCGTTGTTACTTGGTGGGTTGTGTGTTGTTGATTTGGTGGTGTGTGTTGAGGTCTGGTTTACTGTTACTAATTTTTAAAATGCATATCATGGTAATCATACAGTCGTGGAAAGTGGGAGGGAGGAAGTTAAAAGTTCTTTTCAGCACTGAGGGGCCGAGTTGGGTTTGTGATAGCGGGTGTGTTAGGATATTATGTCTGGAGTAATATGAAATGGTGAGTTGTGCATTAGTTCCTGGTGTATTGTGACTTGGTGTGTTGTGAATTAGTAGCTGATGAGTTTGCGACTACGTGGCGGGTGTGTTGCGACTTAATGCGAAGTGACTTGGTGGCGGGGGTTAAGATTTGGTGTGTTGTAACTTATTGTGCTTTGGTGGCATGTGTTGATATATGGTTTACTGTGATTTGTTACTAATTTTAAAATGCATATCAGGGAAATCATTCAGTCGTGGAAAGCGGGAGGGAGGAAGGCTGCATTTAACTTTCTTGTCTCTCAACAAATTATGGTCAGCTGAAAAATGTCATCGAATGGCAACTTCAGACAAGTGCCCGTTGGATGGGTGTTAGTATACAGTGGTGGGTTGATGTAGATATCATATGTTTACCTTCAGCTATTGTAAAAACTCACTTGTGCACTTTTCTATTCATTACTGGTGGTGTTTTTCGTTTTTAAGAAATCATACCTGTTTTGAAATCATTAACTATGTTAATGATTGTTTCATAAAAATAAAGTTAAACCCCACTGTAACCATTTGGGGTGGGGCGGGGGGTTAAAAAAAGTATAGTATTGTCAAATTTCAACTGATGTGGTTAATGAATAGAGGTACGTGTAGTGACATTTCTACAATATTCCATGATATATTGTGCATAGTTGGGGTCAACCAGCACGGGTGAGTTGCTGCAAGTGAGGGAATCAAAGAATAAAGGCGTTAGGCTGCAGGGTGAATGCACGTGATCCGGCGACAGCGAACGTCACCGTCGCACTGGCTGGTCGTGGTTTGGACACAAAAACGTTCACACATGCTCAACTTCAAACCCCCGTATAGCTCCGGTCATAACGTCTTGTAGGGCTAACCCCCGTAACTTTTGAAACACTTAAGATAAAAATTGCGTTGTTGAGTCATAAATCAAACTGTCTTCCCAGGGGTGAATTGTGATGGCGCTGCTCCAAATTTGACAAAAATCACTGCCACCCCTAGTGCCCTACTCGTACCCACTGGTGTGCGTCGTTGAGCAAATTCACCTAACATCGCCCATTACGAAATCTGATAACAGACATGAACGTACAAGACCCTAAAATTCTATATGTATATACATATTAATGTATTTATGAATGAATGTGTGATGAATTAATATACCCGATATACTCGACAATAATAATTCGCCACTTTAAATGGATGAACGAATGACAAACTTTTCACAACAACCAGCGCCGTTATAGACAGAAAGATGCAGCAACGCTGACATTACTGTAACAATAGCGTAGCCTACGTCGCAGGCAACATCGGATTGGCCAGTTCCATTTATGTATTATGCTCCATGACCCAGCTAGTTAAATGATATAATGATTTGGTGCATTATATATTTTAAAAAATATTGATTCAACCCTTTTTACATGTTGAATTGGAAAATGTATGGCCAAATCAGGCACTTATGCCCGAGATTCTCCCAATAATTCAAAATTGGAAAATGTTTGACAATAACCATTTGTAAATTCAGGACAGCTTACAGGATAGACCATAATTTTTCATGGGTGCCTGAGATTTCAGTACTTTTCAGTATTCTTTTTGATATTCGTTGGTACTTCAGACAGTGTCAAATTGATGCTTTTTTCACATCAGTGGCATGCTGCAGCATGGTGTGTTCCTAGGCAGATAATTGGATGCAACAGCTGTAGATACATCTTTGATTACCATAAAGTGTAAAATATAACAAATTTCAGACAAAACCAATAAAGATAAACTTCAATATATTTTCTTGCCAGATACTGATGTATGTGTAACACATACAATGTAGCTGCACCATGAACAAGAGAGCAATGAACTTGGTGATGTGCATAATGAACACAATACATAAAATTATATAGGGAACATATATATATATAATATATATATATATATATATATATATATATATATATATATATATATATATATATATATATATATATATATATATATCGTAGCAAAAATCGCGATAGGTACTCTAAAATAATGTCATTATACAAAGTACAAAAGGTGAAAATAATTATTTTCGCCTATTTCATGCTACGATAATTGCTTGTTACAATATAATTCATATGTTCGTAACTGCAAGTTATGGATGAGATATTTACAGAAAATGGGGGGAAAATCGACGAAAAATCGATCCCATAAGCCTCCAACACTGCGCACGCGCGTCAAATTGGATCGCCAGTTGTGTCCAATTTGATCATCATTCCCCAAAATTTCATGTTGATATGTTTAACGTTCCGGAAAAAGCCCAGAAAACCTTGACTGGAGAAGAAAGTTAAAAAAAAAAATTCTGGCTAAACCAATGTCTTTCAACTATCGTTGGAAGACATAATAAGCCGTAAGTTCGATACAAAGCAGATAGAACATTTTATCGAATACTGGCATATAACCTCCAACACTGCACATATATATATATAAATTGGATATGCCAGTATGTGTATAAAATATTCTATCTACTATGTATATAGCCCAATATATATATATATATATATATATATATATATATATATATATATATATATATATATATATATATATATATATATATATGTATGCCAGTATTCTGCATCATAACTTTATGACTTAAGTTATATATTTATATATGTATATGTATATATATATATATATATATATATATGTGTGTGTATGTGTGTGTATATATATATATATATATATATATATATATATATATATATATATATATAAATATATACTAAAGAAACAGCATTAATTTGAGGCTTGACATAAGATATCAGCTATCATGTTACTGGAGTTGATGTTTTATAAATAACATGATTTTTCCTTGATTTGGTTACTTGGTCATCAAATAGAATTATATGAATTGTTTGCATGGCGTAAAAATCTCAAGTATACGTTAGGCTTGCCTTACCACATCTCACAATTCAAATATATTCGTGGAAAGCCCCACTTAAATTTGTAGGTAATTCAATGGAATTCTGTATCATGTGTTGTCTTAATATGTTGATGCCCTTCTGTTATAGTACAGTGGCCTGATGGCTGTAAGCATGGAATCAACCCTCTCATTTATCATAAGATTACAGTATGAATGTCTCACAGAAGCCTAAGGTCAATGCCCGCATTGATCAGCCAATGAAGAGACACTTGTTAGGTTTTCAAAGGGGTATACTGTAAGAAAACAACAATAAATTTGTATAAAGATAAAACTTTAATCAAATAATATATATGACGATTGCCATGTGAATGAATGAGTTGACTATGAGTTGCCATGGTACACATAAGATAAAAATTAATACTACTGATCAAGCTAGAAGTGTAAATGCTACACTATGTGTACAAACATTAGAGAGACACTGGTTCATGATTGGCACATAACAATATAACAGTGTGCTTTGTCTCAGTCAAGCATTTTACACTCAAAGTATATTGACCCAATAGTGCCCATAACATTCTCTTTACACAGTGTAGCATGGAATCAGCTACTGACCTAGTAGCCTTATGTTCAACAGCCTGGTTAAACGGAGTCTACATCAGAAACTTCATCGAAACTTATCCACCATAACACCTTAAATGACTGCAATGATATGCAAGCTACAATAGAAGGATCAAAATGAGTTAATGGAACATGCAAGTTGTTTACAGTGGCGCTATACATCGAATAACAATCGAGAATTGTTCAAGAATCATGCAGACTGAATTCAACCAAGGAGATACTGTAATAACATGATAAAATGTGTTGGGGAACCACAGTTGCATAGAAACAAAATCAATATAATAATATAGAAAACAAGTGGACTGAGTTACTCCAACTCAATGAAATCATAACAGACTATCCCCCTTTAACACTGAATGGTAGCCATCATGCTAGTCATGTCTCTTTGCAGGATACATTCATAAACATAATATCATGACACAGATTCAATCAGTGCAGAAATTACATCATCAATCACTTATAAATATCCAAACCACTATTGACATGTTGTTAGTCAATCTATGTGATAAACTTATACCATTGTTGATTAAGCTTTCGGACACAATCATATTTTACAAAAATAAGGGAGTTAATATTTTAGTCATTTATTACGCAAGTCACGATACAATCTATGATCACAGAAACAGAGAAGTTTTGCAGAGAAAGCCTTCTTTGTTGTTTGCACTGGGATCACACAAGCCACTTTAGAGGAAGGCCATGTCATGAGCAAATGTTTATAAGAGATGGGAGAGTGTGTGAGTCACGTCAAGAGAGAACAGCCAAGTCAATGGTGCCTTGTGCTTGCTTCAGGATGGACACAGCCTCATCATGTGTCACCCCTTCCAATGATTCACCGTTGACAGCTAGGATCTGGTCGCCGCGCTTTAGACGACCATCCTCGGATGCTGCTCCCTTGGCAAATACAGTCTTGACATAGATAGGCAGGTCGCCATGGGGACTGCTGTAACCCCCGACGATGGAAAAGCCGAGGCCATCAGCACCGCGTTGTAAGGTGATTGTGGTGATTTGTTCCGGCCTGTACAATGCAGAACGCCATCAATAACAAATCCTCACTCATTACATCCACTGGAGGATCGAACATGACATTCATCAAGACTTACAAGTAAGCAATGGATGTTGGCACGGATATTGCTGGTTTTGTAAAGCGGAGAGTTATCAAAATCATGCCGTTAATCAAGTCATTATTTTCATCACAACATCATGCAGCCTGAGGAAGCAAGCACTACTTTAAACATCATTCTATGACACGCATCAGCACCAACCAAATCCACAACCCTTTACAAAATAGAAATGTATGTTCATTCACTGACATTACACATCAGGAAAAAGCAGATGAGAAAGGGATTGATCACAGGCTTTTGAAAGGCATAATACTCTGCCAAAAGAGGAATGGCAAGCAGAAAAATTAGTCTAGAAGTCCCAGAAAAATACTTAATCAAACATATATTCACAGAGCACAGACACCCACAAATCTTGGGTTCATATTTGTAGGAACTGTATGCAGCTTGACCATGACTTAAGACAGAGGTTGGGAGGAAGGGGGGACTCAATACCAACATAACTCACAAAGTTTGGGGTAGGGGAGAGAGAGATAAGTAATGAGATACAGGATGGATATGGCATGTAATGGGTGGTGGAGGAGAATGGCATGACAGAGAGGCTACCGACCCTGGCTCGTCACTGCTAGAGTGACTGGTAGTCGTGCTAGTTTGGCTGTCCGTGTGCGCGTGCTGACCATTAGACGGTAACGGTCCTGCAAACAGCAATACGCCCTCCATCATACAATGCAGGAAGTCAAGTAGACAACCGTTAAGAAAGCCCTGGTTGACAAGTCATTAGTAATTGACTAGCACAAGGTTCACAATACAACATGCCCATATCATTCATCTCATCGAACATGGGGCCATGCCGAGTTAAGTAGAGCAGGATGGTCAGTAGATATTCTGTGAGTAAGTACTTACCTGTCACTTTTACAGATTGCTACTGATCAGTATCAAGGATGTTCTCTATATAGTAAAAGGAAATACAGTTTTGCCCAAAACACCTTGGTCTTAGATTTAAATCTTATCTAATGGATAGGTAAGAACAAGAACGATTGTCTTGAAACTCTGCAATGAGCATTCACAGAGCCTGACAACATGCAGTATACCCCAGCATATCCGGACTCCACGAGCCAACACTTGTGGTTGAGACTGATGTTAATATTCATTTTGCAGATGGCCAATAGCGCATACAAACGAACACACATGCCAAGCATAACAAATAAGGAGCAATGGGACTCTGTGATTCTCGTGAGGTAGCAGGCTTGGGGGCGCCTCTCAATGAGATGCTCATTAACAAAGCTCAGTTTCATGTTGACAATTAAACAAAGCCGTCAGGTGAGAATGTGAAAAATTAGAATCTGTCAATATGGCATAAAGCTTGCAGGTCAGTGGGAGAAGCTTTGGTGAGGACTGAGCTTACCCGTTGCCACCTCCAGGTAGACGGGGCCTTTAGCAGCACTGAGCACCTCATTAGCTTGACTGCTGTCAAGTCCCTCCATCCTCCGTCCGTTGATCCTCACAATCCGATCACCCACCTGTAAGCATGGCAACAAACAAATCCCTATCAGCACCGTCATCTCACAATGACCAGGGCCATGACAACACATGTAGATCAAAGGTCACAGTGAGCTGGTACATCTGAGGCAACGGCTGCTATACACATACTATTGTTGTCAGGATCGAGATTGTCAGAGAATTTTACACCATACCATCATAACCACTGACAATTTAGAGTAAATATAACCCCAACAGTAGAAAGATTCCACAGATGATGGTAAATCAGCAGTAAGTGGGTGGTATTGCTGTTACCTGGAGTTGATTGGACTTGGCAGCAGGACTGGCCATCTCAATGCTTCCAATAGAGATGGGGTTTGTAGCACCGCCTCCCACCAATATGATACCTACAGAGCCATCAATCTTCTCCAAGTCAACCAGCCTCACCGATACCTGACTCTCCCCACTCGCCAGCACTGAAGCACGATTCAAGTCCAGGTATATAAAAGCTGTAGTGATACAAGGTGATGGGTGGCACCAATGTTAACAACACATAGTGTCTGAGATTAATGGACATGCTAACATGCATGACAAATGTGACATCACATAATACAGTTTGCAGTTGATAGGGTCACTTGCACCATCTACACCCCAGTACATACTTTACAATTCAAGAAAATCCCAGTTTTGATATCATTGGAAGGCAATGAATCAGTCGTGATGAAGATAAGTAGGTCCTCAGAAGGTATGTAGGGTTTACAGGTGATGGGGTTGTAAAGGTGGGCATACAAGGGTAATTAGGGTTCACTAGTGCAAGCAGGTGGGAAAGGGTATGTGCTCTACAGGCATCACAAAAGTTTAAACATAAGTTTATGAGGGAAGAGGCAGTACATATGTTTAGGCTCAACAGATGAGTTAGTGAGGTAGAGGTTATATTTAGGTGTAGAGGGTCAACGACTCCAACCTATGATCCACTGGAGCAGGGGACGTGTCAGGTAATTTCAAAATGAGCCGGATTAACACAAGAATGAAATGGCCATGATCTTCTACCATCTCTGGTTATTGCTGGTTAATGAGAGTTGACAACTTTGTTCCCCCTTTGGAAGTAATGCTAGTGAGAGCTTGATTTCTTTAAAATCACAACAGGTGTGAAATCCATCAGGACAAACATCAAGCAGAACAGATTGAGTCTGTATGAGTAACGGAGTTAGTCTTAATAAGTTGAAAACACTAACATCCGAATATAACATCACATGACAGCTAATACAAACACCCAGCTTAACTAGATCTCATATATTGCACAATTTCAATGCCTCTACATGCAGCAAAACCTCCAAAACCACACCCATCCAAAGGTCAGCAAGGTCATGACTGAATCCCCACATTGTTCTACTGACACCGGATTGAAAACATGAATTAAGCTTCCTAAGTGGCAATATTTGTCTTTAAAGGTAATCGGAACAAATTACAAATTTACAAAACAACTGATGTCTTCCTCGAATGTCATGACGGAGACACGTAGCAAGGCCTGACGTGGATCACTCAGAGAAGAATAATACCATCAAACATCAACGTCACAACATCAAGGTTGCACAGTGAATGCATCCACACGGACATACGACGAGTTGTAGAGGATCACTTGCCTTACACTATAGGGAAACGTGAGTCATACCGCAGGCATGCATACTTGCGCTATGAACTATAACCAAGTCTCACAGCAAATAACACCAGACAAATCAATCCTAACCTTGCAAGCGGCCAAGTTCCGTAAGCATACTAACCACTTCCATTTCAGTTGCCAGAGATTAACGAGTTAAGAGGCCCAGACTTACAGATATCATTCATTATGATATGTTAGTTGATAAATGAAATGTTGATAAACAATTAGAAATTGTCCTTCTGAAGATAAGAGGAGCCACTATGAATGTTAGAAATTGTCCACTGATAAATGAAATGTTGATAAACAATAAAGAAACTAAAATAAAATGACTGTACACTGAAAACTTTAGTTACTCAATTCCCCAAATCTCGATGTAGTTATTTTTGTATTCTTACTGAAAACTTAGCTACTTGTTCTCAAAAGAAAATCACCTACGGACAGCAACTGAATGAGAAGATAGATATAGTGAGAAAAAGAGGTCGTGAATTTTACGGGGATAAATGCAACTAAAATGGTGGCGGTTAGTAGCTTTTGGAGGACGGCAGACCTGTAGAGAAGAAGAATAAGGAAGACGGGGTTAATGGAGAACTGCAGCTCAAATGGAACAACACATCAAGAATCACATGAAGAACAGACACACTCATCATCAATCAATAGACATTATGCTGGCTTAAGGGTACACAGGGGCAACATGTTAACACGTAGCCCACATTATGCTGGCCAAAGGGAGGACCAAAGGGCTGGAATGAAAACATGCCCCTTTTTGATGTCACTTATTAAAAAAGTCATATCAAACCAGATTCCTGTGACCCACATATTGATGCTGTATGGACTAGTGGGTGGTTCATTAATAGAGAATATGATGATAGAGCCAAGATCAGTGGTTTTAACCTATGTGGTGGTTATAACAGATAACTGCAGGCCGTTTGAAATGATCCGCTGCATCAATGGCATCTTCCATACAGTACAAACTCTTCAGCTTCAATGTTGTTTTAACAACATCAGCAAACAAGCTCCTCTTGGAACTCCATAAGGCAATTAAGTGCAGTTTCTACATTGAGGTTAGGTTTAAGATGGGGTAATTTGCATTTAGTCATCTGCAACAGCTCTCTTGGCCAGCCAGGCAGGAATAAAAGTCAGCTTTGCGAATCCATAGAGCCACGTGACAAAAAGTTAAATACAATGGCAATGAAGGGGTGAGGTGGACTGAAGGGATATTCCATATTCTCAAAACAACAATTGAAGCACAAGGGTAGACAAGAAAGACAAATAAATGTATTTTGTTGGAATCAATTATGAGTACTGACTTTCCCTCCATTTGCTATTATCATTTATCAATTCTACCCATTCAAGACGAATAGTATCAACAATACTCATCGACGCATCGCTGCTAGATAAACATGCACTGTGTGATTTGAATAAAGTATTACCACCACACACTTTGTAGAACTGTTCAGCATACACACCACTGCCCAGTAGGACAGAGGTGCCATCTTGCACATCATTAGATCAATAGAAGGCTATTGATGTTACATGAACGCTGATTATATAAACTAAGACAAGTTGATATGTAACTATGGAGACAGGTTGATTACGGGGAATGGAGACTTATATAGACATACTAGGCGTTGGGGCTATATGAATACATGATGACTAGGTGTTGCATCAAGAGACACGTTCATGACTAGGTGTTAGGTCTATATGCACAAGCTTGTGACTAGGTATGGGGTCTTTACGAACAGGCTTGTGACTAGGTGTAGGGTCTATATGGACATGCTTGTGACTATGTGTGGGGTCTATACAAACACGCTTGTGACTAGGTGTGGGGGTCTATATGGACACACTTGTGACTAGTTGTGGGGTCTAAGACAGACATGTTGATGACTAGATGTGGGGTCTAAGACAGACATGTTGATGACTAGTTGCTGGGACTAAGACAGACATGTTGATGACTAGATGTGGGGTCTAAGACAGACATGGTGATGACTAGTTGCTGGGTATAAGACAGACATGTTGATGACTAGATGTGGGGTCTAAGACAGACATGGTGATGACTAGTTGCAGGGTATAAGACAGACATGTTGATGACTAGATGTGGGGTCTAAGACGGATATGGTGAGGACTAGTTGCGGGGGTCTAAGACAGACATATTGATGACTAGAATGAGAGCTGCATAGATACATCAAGTGCAAGACACAAGAAGTACAAACATTTCACAGGAGAAGCCTGAGACCAACAATTACAGAAGCCGATAAATAGTTTAAAAAAACTTGTTTTCTATATTTACCAGGAACCTCCTCTCCTATGATGTAAGCATCAGCAAAACAAACCCAAAGTGATAGCACCCTTCAGTGATAAAAACACTTACGATCGTATGTCAGTAACACATCAACATACACCATAAGCACATTGTGATAGCAGAACCGAATAACAATGTTTATTGTGCTATGTTATGAATTGGTGCTATTATGCAAATGATTCTCCCTCTCATTTACAGAATTCTTGAGTCATCTTATAGCTATTTCTTCACCAAGAAAACACTATGCAAGCAAAGAACAAAGAGCTAAGCTGAGAATGATTCATAGCAAGGAGCCAGAGGGGTCCAGGATCTCACATTCATCATCAAGTATTCCAATAAGCTGACCAAGTATTATCCTTATTTAAGTTATTAAAGCTTTGATTGAATCTATAAAAATATGCATACAAAATACAGAGAGAGTTTTGGGGAGTGCAAGGAGTGTACATTGAGTGGAGGGCAGAGAGTACATTCAAAGGCAGCAAACAACTGGAGATTTATAAAGAGATAGAATACCAGGAAACACTGAGGGATAGTGACCTATAAGAATACACTTCACCATCAAACTTGATCAAACGAGTTCTTGAATGCATAAGCGAATTGCATTGACAACAACACCTGCACAAATGCATTATCAATAGCAAACTGTAGGTTCTTGTGGCACCAACTAGTCCCAACTAGCACCCTGACAATAGCAGTGCCATAAGAAACGCATGAACGGCAGCGTCTAATCCAGAGAGATCACAAAGAAGCCAAGAGAGGCTTAGAGGGGGAAAGGAAGACGACAACAAAAACGAGGGCGGAGGATGGCAGAGGCTGGAACACCCACCTGTCTGCTTGTAAGACACCAGGAGGACACTAGTTGGGTCGTCATGACCACTCACCACTGACACTAATAGGCCACAGCAAGGAAAATGAGACAAAGAACACGGTATGAGACGAGCAAAGTTGACGTGGTACGGGCGGCCATGGAGAGACACGGGAGAACGTAGCACACGAGCATGAAGCCACCACCACATTTGTACCTGCTACTGCTCGCCTCCACAATACAGTCATTTATCACTTCTCTACAACACAGTCAGTGAGCATACAGTGCAGCAATACAGTGACTCGACATATACCACCATAAGAAACAAACACTGTTAGTAACCCAGCGTTTGCAATCCTGGAGTAGGAGAGCTCATTTGTGCTGATCAAGTAAAATTGACAAGTGCCTACATCATGAGTGAAGAAGATGTTGTCATCATCAAAATTAGTTCAAGGAATTATATGCAACCACAACTAGTAGGTTTAACAGGCTTATGGGGGAATGTTGCTATAAAAATCTATACGATATTGTAACATGCATAGCAAACTGTGCAAAATAAACAAAAACCATTTGTTGCATCTAGACTACTATCAAAGGAAATGAATTCCTATTACAAATAGTGACATGTCTCATCTTAACCTCATAGAGATATACCTTGAAGAAATATCACAGTGTATGGTCACATACAGGAGGAAACTCACACACTAGTACTCCCTTCATTGTGAATAAGGGCTAGTTGATTTACATGTCACAATAAATGACTATTGTAATACACAGAATAAACAGAAATCAAAACCACTACGAATTTTTAAAAAAATGAGAAAAGTGGATCTTAGAAACGAGTCTTGAAAATCTTGCTCAAATAAGGATGGTGTTCAAAACATGATGAAAGAGAAGAGGATTGCTAGCTGTTGATATTTAACAACATGGACTTCAACGTACAGCATGTTAATCTATATAACACAAAACACACCCTTTGTAAGAGCATCAAGAAGAGCTAGCACTACGTGAATCGCTAACTCAAGCCTCGTAATAAACCTCCCACCACAACGCACACGGAAAGCATGGCAACATTCATATACTTACTTTTGGCGTGCTTATTTTTGGCTTTGCTACTGATATTGGAGTCTGATTTCTTGAGGCCTCGGTCGCTGTAGCTACTCTGACTAGAACTCCTGCGTGATGACGAATGAGACGTGGCTTTGAGACGACCCACCGTCAATGACACTTTCCCCATCAGAGTCTGATTAGAGCCACAGAATCCATGCAGGGTTATAGAGACAAGCAGAATGTCTAACAACTGTAAATGTTTGCAACATGTACAGAGTTAAGTACAAGTATATATATTTAGATTTACACACAGCACAAATATACACTGATGTGTTGGGTCGTAACATAATGTAAACAGAAGATAAAGCCTAGTGTTGGTGTTACTTTAAGGCAAGCTGCTGCGTCCTCCTGTGTAGCTGTACGCATGTCCTCTCCGTTAACAGTGAGGATCTGGTCTCCCTGCATGAGCCTGGCATCCGACTCCGCACAGCCCCCCTTCACCTGTATACACACACAGAGTCATCAAAGCCACTCTTCTACTGCAAAGCCACTACTATACTGCACCCCTCGCCATCAAAGGTGATTATTATTACATCAAGCGGCTGAGTCTCTGAGGATTTTGACATATTTTTTTTTTACTTTTCGCTTGCAGCAACAGTAATGGTGACTCACTATATCAGAGATAAACACTCCAGTGTCTTTACGCCGTCCCACAATACTGATTCCCAAGCCTTTGCCAGGTTTCTTCATCAGGTCAACAGTGAAGATGTCATACATGTGGTCGTCCTTGAGAAGTGATTCATCCCTGAAGACGGTCATGTGCACAACGGCAGGTGTCTGCCTCAGTACCTGGATGGCGCGATCATGGGTTGCCTCACGCAGGTCCTCATGGTTCACCTGCAAAACCAGGTGAAGACTGACATCCTTCTTAACATCTTACATAGCAACAAGTACATGATTCAGGAGACTTGGTGCTATGACCTAAGATGCATGGCAACGTGACACTTGTGAATGGTGGGCTACAATTCAGGTGAGACTCTAGTACACACATTAAAATCTTTGTACTTGAATAAATGGTTAGAATGTATAAATGGTTAGAATGCATGAAAATATTTGTAATATAATCACACACATCAATTAGCATTCAATGGTGGCTGAATTGATATGATGTTTCTCTTGTTTACCTCCAGCACTTGATCTCCTGCCCAGAGGCGACCATCTCTGGCAGCGGCCCCGTCTTCATACACCTCATGGATAATGATTGCTCCCTGTGTCAAGAATAAACTACCATCACACCAGAGAAACCCTTGAGGTCTCAATCAGCAAAATGTAATTGAGTGTTCCCACAAACACTGCTTACCACTCATCTTTGATTTTGACATTCTCAGAATAAATGCACTGCCCTTGAGTCTGATAACCGATATACTCACAGTAGCCACAAGCTATACTCACCAGCAGTGTATCGGATCCACCCACTATACTTAGGCCTAGACCTGACTTGCCCTTCTGGATCTCAATGGACACCTCTCGTCCAGGCACAATGGGGCAGGTAGCAGGATCCTCAGGCTCTGGTTCAATCAGTATGGGGGTCTGTGGTGCCATAACATCAGGGGAGGACATCTCATCCGGAGACTCAGAGCTCTTATCTGAAACCCAGGCTTGCATGTCAGTTCTCCTCTTGGGCAGAACACAGTGAAGCAGGCTTTTAACAAAGGCAGATGGAGAAGATGTTGCCAGTTCTGTCTCACCTTTACTGAAGTTGTTGGCTGGGATAGAACTGAAGGAGCGAGGAGACTTGGTAAGGGGGGCTTTGTCTGGCTCCCCTGCAGGACAAACAGTCAGTTGGACTGGTCCTTGAGGCACTCTCCTTATGATCTCTATTGCCTGGATGAAGCCAAGACCAACATAATGTCTATCATACCAGCATACAAGGCTCAGTATTGACAATGTCAGCATTCAAAATCATGAAATAAAGTGGCTGCATCAAACAGTGAAACCATGAGTCATTCAGATCTGTCTTTGAGATGCAGCCTGCTTCTTTCATATGTATTATATGGGGAAACAACCCAACTCACTTCATCATACGGAACACCAGCTAATGACTCGCTGTTGACAGCCATCAGTTGATCCCCAACCTTGAGTTGACCTTCCTGTAGAACACAGGAGAATTCAATGACAGCTGCTTTGTGATGATATAGCTTCCACTAATACGGTATTACATTCCATGTTGTCAGTAATCTGTAACTGTTACAGGGCCTTTCACTGGTTGGTCAGTTCCTAAAATGAGTCTTTGAGGGGACATGTGTTAAAACAAGAGATAATATGGGAAACCCACCTGTGCACAAGGACTTGCTGCTGTGATGAGGAGATGAGGATGGTAGGATGGTCATTAAGAGTGCCTTGATGTATGCCAAAGCCAAGCCCCTCATTACCCTGGAGTAACAGAGCATCATCCTATACGTTGACCATCCTTTCACAAATCAATGTCATATCGATGTGGCCTTTTTGAAGAACCGCTCACTATTTCATGAAACTCCTGATAATGTTGTGTGTGATATCCTGCCTTGTATAGCCCAATTCTGCTAATTCCAAATACAGGTAGCAGCCTAGCTATGCCCAGTTTCAATGAGACATGGGCTACATACCACAAAGCTGCACCTGATAAGAGCCCATGTCCCTTTATGTGTCCTAGTTCTAACAGTAATCACCCATCTACATCATCCTTGCACACCTGATATGCATCTCATTGAACCTGACTGCACCCATTAAGCTGACCTACCTTGATGAGGGTGATGGTCCTGGACTGAGGTACGGAGGCAGGCTGGGAGGCGGACATCACGTCCGATGGAGACAGCTGAGGTGTGGTCAGGTCCAAACTGACACTGGTGTCAACCGCCCCCTGTAAAGGCATCAATGTCATGAATAAGACACCAATAGCATCTGAATCAATAGAAGCCAGGCATCATACAACCCAGCATTAATATCCAATGGGTGTATTCACAGAGTGGTGTGCTGGGTGAGGAGGTATTGTCAGCAATATTCTGCAGTGTAATGTTGGTAAGTAATTCACAAGGTAAATCCTTCATACACTGCAAATGTTGAATATCTCCTTGGCCACCTCGACTTAACACTAGCTGGCCTCACCAATCAATATTGCACACGATTGATAAAGCTATTGAACTTAGTACTGCCAGCTACCACACGACTTTCCATTGCAACCAGCAGCCTGCTGCAACTCCATGGCAACAAGCCTGTTCATTATTATCTCTACACGTTAATAGATGTGAGTCTGGCATCAAGAGCAATGTACACAAGGAGGAGGCTGGATGAGGAAGTGGACGTTGACCAAGGTAATAGGGAGATGCACTGACTGACCCCCATGACGCCCAAAAGACGGAAATTGCTAGGAAAAAAAGTAGCTTTCATTTAAGACTCAATTAAACAAGTCAGTTAACATCGTTTATTGCACAGAAGCTTAATGCACAGGAAAACTGCAGTGATAAGTGATTGGATGAGGAAAGATGGCTTACATTTGTGACTTCATTAGAACCAGCAGCTGAGAAAGGGACTGGGATGAGAGAGGGTGGAGCATCCTGAAAGCCAGTGTTACAGAGTCTGGTTAGTGATGCTGATCACATAGATGACACAGTGGTCTCCCCACCCAAGCAGCCACTAAAAGGCAGGGGGCAGGGCTGTATGCATATTGGCTGTCTGTCTCAGAATTGTCATTATTCACACAAGATTAAGGCTGATCAAATGTGAGTAGGTGGCGTTATTATGCTGGAGGCAGTGGGGCGTTATTCAGCTGGAGGTAGTGAGGCGTTATAAAGCTGGAGGTAGTGAGGCAAGAGTTGGGCTGATTGGGAAGTGTTAAGAAGAGGGGTAAGTGGGACAGGAAGCCACGAGGTGGGGTGGGGAAGGGAGGTGGTGGGATGGCTGGTACTACAAAGTGTACATGACGGGGAGAGGGGGAGAAAGGCGGAGGGGTTGTATGGGGCTCTGGGGAGGTTCAGGTGGGGTGACAAGCCGAAGTGGATAGAGACCACCGTTGCCATAGAAAAGCTCCAAATGCAGAGAACAGCTGAGGTTTTATCATTTCCAGTTAATACAAAGCTGCTAGACGATTTCAGAGGTCGACTGACCTTTTGCGGTAGTTGAGGCAGTCGTAAAGGCTTGATGGCCATATGCTCCACCCAGTCTTCCTTCCTGTGAGGGCACAAAGTTGTACAGTCAATCAGGACAGCATTAAATATCAACCACTTGCAAGTCATCAAACAATTAATCTGCACAACCAGCCACTGGCTCCATCACAGCCAGCCACTGGCTCCTGCACAACCAGGCATTACCACCTGCACAACCAGCCACTATCATCGGCACAACCAGCCACTAACACCTGCACAACCTGCCACTAACACCTGCACAACCAGCCACTAGCACTGATATAGCCAACAAATAACAGCTGCCATTCTCTGCACCTGTACAAATATAGGCTGGCCACAAGCAACACGATGAAGCATAAATCCTCCCTACTTAATGAGTTATTCATGAGCATGACAAGGTTGACACACGGTGTTAATCTGCCAGCTGCGCAGAGCATCTCCCCTGGTCCTATTCAAATAGGATAAATATGATATTGCGGAAGAGGAACAGCATGTAGGTGATCAACTTAGTGGAATGGCTTTCAAATATCAAGGTACAACACATACAGTACCTTGGCAGCACATGAGGATGTATGTTGTGCAGTACCCAAGTGAACACTGACCAGCACTTAACAGCATTACTTAACAGCATTACTTAACAGCATTACTTAACAGCATTACTTAACAGCATTTAACAGAACAACCACATGTGATCCTTACCTGAGCAATACTATTTTCATAGTTTTGGCAACAACTCCTTTGATGATGGCTGAAGCATTGAGATGGCTACGCCCATATAACACCTGTCCGTTAATCTGAAACATGAAGTCAATACTATGAGGTCACACAGTCATGAAGTCGGACCTTACACTTTGGTAATAATTAGGGAGTTGTATTTGTTTTAAGACAATATTACACAATCTCACATACAAAATTAATAATACAGCTCCAATTATCTGTCAACTTTAAAATTGGATTGAATATAAGCAAGCACAAATATTGACCATGGATGACAACAAAGACAAGACCCATATTGAATCCTAGTTGGAAATGGAAACTAAACCCAGTCAGTGTTTCGTGTAGTCATTGAACACCTTGCCCATTAGTCCTATCCATACCTAGGGAGAAGATTAGACTTTGACAATAACATGATACAGTGTCCCTCATCGGTAACATGGTCCATAAACAATAAGCATCCATTTGTCCACTGACACGAGTCCTACCCACGGTCAACAGGTTGCCCTCTATTAGTCCCCTCTTACGACATGCAGGGGGATACAGCAGGCCTGTCTACCCCTGAACCCCACTAAGTGTGGGAGTGGTGGGGTTCTAAACTACAGAGTGCAGTGTCCATTGGGCGACTGTTTGATCGCTGATTGGGGCTGTCGTTAATCAAGCGCCAGCGACGCTTATTTAAAATGACGCGTACAGTAGCGCGGCAGTGCGATCCCACAACTGTATCTGTCCGGCCGAACCTTACTCATAATGTAATCGATAAGGAACTGGGTCCGTCTGGCGGCCGCGAGACGAATCATTGTCCCGCTCTAGCGGCCAACTAATAGTTGCCGCTTGTAGAATAATCTGCGGAGCAGAGGGGAGAATTTGCGAATGAGGTTTATCGGCAAATGACATATATCTGTCTACCCCGCTTGCCGTCCCCAGTCTCCCCACGCCAACACCTTGATGACTCAACGGAAGAGAAGCTTACAGACCACAAGTCAGGCTTCACGGCTGCTTCACATACTAATGTATATGAAACAAGATAATACCTCTCAACAACAGCAGCCATACCACGCAAAACTCCGGTTATCGTGATAAAATAACAATTGCTCCTGATTCATGTATTGTATCAGTCAGGACAGATTCAACCTTACAAAATCGCATGAAAACACAACCAACTTCTCTATAGAGCTATTAGCTTACCCCAAAGACCCTACTGGCAAACATTCACCAAGCGTTTAAGGCCTCAGTAGCTTCTTAAACTAACGATAAACTCGCATCACGGACTAAGAGCAGCTTCTCTTGACAACCTAAATGGTTTGATTTTAGCGGACATTTTTTGGTGGGCAGCTCGAAACAGCGGTTACTAATTAATCTCTCGGTCCAATAATAGGAATCATCCAGGCAATGATGACGAACGTCCGTACCATTTCCAGGAAGGTGGAAGTGGAAGGGAAAACTAATTCAATATGAGCTTATTAAGCCAGATATATTACACAGGGAAGGCAGGTGTGTTATATCATGCTGTCATCACCAGTCAATTATCCCTATTTGTCTTAAGCGGGTAGGGTGATGAAAATGTGTGAGACGAATTCTGCCGCAGGGGCGAATGCGCTATTCGATATTTCTGAGGTAGAGGGGATGAAGGCACAGTGAGGGGGCACTGTGAGTAACGGCAGAGGGAAACAAGGACGAGGGAATAGTAAAGGCATCAAGGAAGGAAGGAAAGACGGAAGGAAAGACGGAAGGAAAGACGGAAGGAAGGAAGGAAGGAAGGAAGGAAGGAAGGAAGGAAGGAAGGAAGGAAGGAAGGAAGGAAGGAAGGAAGGAAGGAAGGAAGGAAGGAAGGAAGGAAGGAAGGAATGAAAATGGAAGGAAGGAATGAATGAATGAATGAAGGAAGGAAGGAAGGAAGGGTTGTACAGCTGGGCAGGGGTAGGGAGAGAAGGAAGGGGAAGAGAAAGGAAGAAGGAGGAGTGAGAGGAAGAAGGAGCTCGGGAAAGGAAGGAGGGAAGAGGAAGGAAGGAAGGAAGGAAGGATGAAAGGAATGAATGAATGAAAGGAGGAATGAATGAATGAATGAATGAATGAAGGGGAGGAAGGAAGGTTGTACAGCTGGGCATATTAACAGGTACATCACGTCTATTATAACACTCGAGTCCCAAACTGTTGACCCAGTGGTTGACATCGTACGCTGACATAAGCCGGGTGACCAAACCCAGCACTTTGATGGAATGCATAGGAGCGAGAGACGCAACAAGCGAACTCACCTCAAGCAATTGGTCCCCAACTCGGATTCGGCCGTCGACTGCTACAGGACTGTCCGGCTGAATACCAGCCACAAACACGCTCATCTTCTCCAGATTACGATTTCCTGCTAGACTTAGGCCTAAACCATTGTTGGTTCTCTCAACGCCCACGAGGTGGAGCTGGCCACCGAGCTCGCCATACGTCCCCACCAATCGCTCTGCAATCATAACGAACCAAGCCGTCACATAAGAGTATATATACAGATGAACGATGAAATGGCCGATGGAATGGGGATGAGCGAGGGGGATGAGCGAGGGCAGTGGGGTAATGTGTTCTCTCGGCGGTCGGTGTCAGACATTAATTAATGGGGAACAGTAAGCAGAGTAGAGATGATAACAGACGGGGATTTGACACAGAAATATGATAAGGCGTCATCCATGAGGACTGTCTAAATATAGTATATGAATATTGAAGCGAGCATCACCTTACACGCTAGCCAATATCGAATAACATATTCATGGAGTGAGGAGGACTCAGTGAAGGGATCAGCGCCGCGAATGATTTGAATGTTCGCTGCCCGAGGTACGCCCACATCTAACAAGGAAGAATCGGAAAGGTTCAGCCTTCAAGAGAAGACCACTAGGCATGCAGAGATGTTATCATTTAGAGAGCAGATCGAATGCGACAGCATCCCTCTGTGCCAGGAGGACATCTGTTACGATGTATCACTGGAATGTATAATGGTTTTAACCCGGTAGCGGCAAATGGAGGCATTTGGGAACTCGATTGTGCAAAGGCGGCGCTGCAACGATGGTTGCCGTGGAGAAGGGCTGCTGCTACTGCTAATGGAGGATCTCTTATCACGCAGAGCTATTGTTCTCGCGGGACTGAACAGGTCTTACACCAAACACAACACAAAACATCAATTGCAGCTGGGCGAGAGCGTCACCTAGCTATTTCTTACATTGCTGGAAGTCCAGGCACTGATGGGCTGGTCATCAGGGAGGAATTCTACACCTGAGATAATTACAGTTTTCCCCTGTAACTAACTCCATGAACAGACGTCTAACGTTACATTTCCATGCGTAGGTACTCCCACCCACTGTGATACACCGCTCAGATTGTGTGTTCATAAACACACGGGTCAATTAAGGGTGCGGTCAGGTGTCAAATACTAAGGCGACTGATGCCCGCCTCGTGGCCTGGTTACACAGGAGACGCTTGTGACAATTCGTCCACGTCGACGGGGTCTTATAGATTTATCGACGCAGATGACACGCCTCAACCTTCCCATTGACGAGCTTCAATGAACTAGCAGCACGGAACAAACGCCACAAGCACACCTTGATGGACAGGCTGATAGCGAACACACTAGCATAAATATACCAAAGTATGTGGAATTAATCTACAGAGCACTGGCGTAGACCGGTTGCGCAAATGTACGGGCACTCAACAAGAATGTTGATTACATGCATTTTCACGTCATGGACACACCTGCCGAAACGAGTCTCATATAGACGGTTAATCAGGATGGATGTTACACTTCCCGTGTCGTTCTTAGACGCGGCAAGCGATTGTATGAGGTAAATGGCCGTTTGCCATGCACAGGAAATGCAAATAGGGGCTCATGTAGACAGACAGTGAAACCTAGCAAAATAGGTGGCATATATGGAAGAGCTGCCCATACTAAATATGAATAGGTAAAAAGAGCCCGGGTGAAGCTTCCCTTCAGACTGCGTAAGATGACAGACAGTAATATACAGGGACTGTGATTGATGGTTTCGTCCTCAGCACAGCACAACGTCAGAGCTTTCTCGTGCTGCCAGTAGAATAGTTCTACACGCCGACAAGGGGTCCAGACGTCGCAATTATACACAGGGATTTTTATTGGCCTGCCGGCCGCTATCTTCTATGTATACATAAACCCATCTTAACTCCCGTTTACTGGCCTGTCGCGCCTCATATCCATTGATAACATGTTTTTCTACCTAACAAAACCATCCGCCCCGACATTTGCCACCCGAAAGGTTACTTTTTTCAAGTTGAAACGCTATTGTAGCCGTTTAGGCCGATTCCAGCGCCCGGAAGTTCATTGATCACCCGTCGTCCGGGGAAAAGAAATCGCGAGCTGTGATTGGACAATCCAAATATGGACGAAGCTGCCATGGAGGTTTGTTATGTTTGAATTTTCGGAGACAAATTTATATTTGGTATGCATTAGCTGGCCCAACGACCGCTGTAAAATGCACGGCAACGTTCATGTTCGCGCTTGAAACGAATTAAACTCTTAGTAACGAAGATTATGCGTGAATAAAATTATGGTGATTTATTTATCTTGTTTACGATAGGTTTGATCATCTTGCCGAAAAATGTGCGAGCCTCCCACTGGACCAATCACAGCTCGCTTTTCCCCGGACGACGGGCAGATGATCAATGAACTTCCGGGCACGGCTAAAATAGCGTTTCAACTCGAAAAAAGTAACTTTTCGGGTGGCAAATGTCGGGGCGGATTGTTAGGTATAGAAGATAGCGGCCGGCAGGCCAATGCAAATCCCTGAGCAATTATAGGCCGCGCCTGCATTGGCCATATGGGTCCATACACAGACGTTGCAATCAGCTATATAGACCAATACGCAGACGTTGGATATAGCAATAGGGGTCTACACGCAGACATCACATACAGCAAAAGGGGTCTACACACACACATTACATGCAGCAAAAGGGGTCTACACACAGACATTACATGCATCAAAAGTGGTCTACACACAGACATTACATACAGCAAAAGGGATCCAAACGCAGACATTACAACAAAAGAAAGGGGTCTACACACAGACACTACAGACAGCAATAGGGGTCCTAACGCAGATATAACATAAAGGGGTCCACACACAGACATTACATACTGCTATATGAAACTAGGCGCGGATATAAAATATACACAGCCACAGCAGATACGAATTCTAATGAATTTTATAATAGGTTGTCCGCCATATAATTGCGCTCAGATGATTCGTTAAGTGTGTATGGCTTCGCGGTCAGATGCAAGCGTTCTTGCGGCAATTGCTTTCTTTCGTCTCCATTATCTTTTCCAATAACATGGCGCAACTGCGACAAATGATATGGTTTACGGGCAGTTAGACGGCAGTCAGTGGAGGGTCCAGCTCAGACGAACGTGCCATAGCAACGCCAACTACGACTGCCGACCAGGGTGAGGGAGGTAAGAATGTGACCAAGGAGCCCGATCTCCTGCGCATCGGCTTCTGCGCAGGCTGGGATTCGCCTCTGCAATACTCTGATCGCTTTGGGCCAAATTCGGGCCATTACGCGACGAAATATTATTACGGAATGTCATCTGTTAAATATTACAAAAACATTTTCTGTTGTGTGTGATTAGAATAATAATAATCATTTTGTTATGGAAAACCTTTTATAGGCCCATTATGAGGCATTTATCGAAAAAAAGTAGTTCCGCGGACGTTTCATGGCCGTCAAGCGTTTCTAAAAATGGCGGCAGTCAGATGTGAAGACGAATTTGTTAACGAAAATCGACTGAAAAAAGCAATAGAAAGTTACACGCCGGGATTGGAAAATGACAGACCAGCAGCGAGAGTGTTTGGAGAAGTTGTTCTTTGGAAACTTATCTACCAACGGGGTATGGGAAAAGCCTGATATACCATTTGCTCCCAGATTTGCTGCTCCCCCCAGCCCTCCGATGGGAGTTCACATGTTTTATGGAAAAAATAAAAAGACACACAACCAAAAAAACTTGCTAATGTTAGAATAAGATTTGCCCAAATTTAATACTTGTGACTGCAGGGCCTTGGTTATATAACCGAAATAACTGCAGCGTATAAAGTAAAGAAAGTTTACTTCCGAGCTTCCCCGATAAGCTCCATTCATGTTGACCATTCTTGTTTGTTTATGTTTGACGCGCGCTGCTTGTTATCGCCCGGTCAGAGGTTACAACCGGGTCAAATCGCATGCGCTCCGTGAACTATTGCAGAGATGTTATGTTAGCATTACGTCAAACATGTCTGCCATGGAGAGTGCAAGGAGCCGAGACAAACGCTGTGAAGCAAGAGGGCGTAGGATGGATGGCGGTAGTGGCAGGACGATTACAAGAGCGATAGATCACTGCCGGCGGCTTCCTCAACCCGAGTCAGCTCCCACACATCCGTAGACTGACTACACGCCTTCTGACGCACCATTCGGGTGAACTAGGGGACCACCTGAACGTCACTACCAACGCCACACACCCTCTAGTGACAATGGGAAATCATCCCACAAGGAAACGAGAGACAACAAAGGAATGGTCGAGGTTGACTTCAAAGCCGCCATTCATCGCCTGAGACAGAAATGCTATTCTTATAGATCTATCAATAATACACCCATCAATAGGACTCCTCCTACTCAGCCACGCCCAATGCCACACACACGCCAGCCAAACAACACAGTCGCCAGCGTCCTGACATCACACACCCCTGGATGGTAGACATCGACCATATATAGATCCCCTATTCACGGCAATTTATGTCATAGATGATGCAGTGGAGCCGACTCTCACCATCATGATTGTGTTATCGCGATGCATCAATACACTATCGAGCTAAGATCTCTAACCGAGGGTGAACGTTTTGTGTACACTCTTTACACTCAATATTATTGCCCCTTATTATCCACTCACTTAAATTAGAAAGCATGTGTTAGTGAAGCCTAGCTCAAATCGTCCATTGGATATCAAATCTCGATGTTAATACTCAAATACTTGTTTAAACGAGAAAAGTCACATTCCTGCTCGGCGTAAACTGTTGCCTAAACGTTGATGGAGAGCCCCTTAAATCAGATGAATGACTCTCATATAATGAGTAAGAAAAGAATGATAGTAGTAAGTACGGGCGAAAGAAAAACCAGCCATAGTTTGAATCATTCCGGGCGATAGTCCTTGTTGTCAGAGATCACCATCGATGCATGTCATCGAAACTCTTATAATCACCAAGCATCGATGGCTAAATATAGCGTTTGACCCCGGTATATGGTGAATCGGGTCAATAATCGTGAGCAATACGACGACCCCCAGATAGGATGGGTTCATCATCAACATATCGATTCTATTTTCCAAGTCCTATGTCATTATTCTCATATCGGGAGTCAGCACCTCCACCTCCACGACCACTGTCAGCACCTCCATGACCACTGTCAGCACCTGCATGACCACTGTCAGCACCTGCATGACCACTGTCAGCACCTCCACGTCCACTGTCAGCACCTGCATGACCACTGTCAGCACTGAAATACCCCATGTGAGCAATTTATGACCCCATTTTACCACCTGCACTCCCCATTTCACCACATTCTCATCCCATTTCACCACTTTCTCGTCCCATTTCACCACCTCCTCGTCCCACCTGCACTCACCATCTCACCACCTCCACGCCCCATTTCACCACCTCCACTCCCCATTTCACCACCTTCTCATCTCATTTCACCACCTCCACTCACCCAGTGACACACGAGCCACCCAGGGACTACTCACACAGTGACACACGAGCCACCCAGGGACTACTCACCCAGTGCCACACGAGCCACCCAGGGACTACTCACCCAGTGACACACGAACCACCCAGGGACTACTCACACAGTGACACACGAGCCACCCAGGGACTTCTCAACCAATAACAATCGAGAGTCTCGTGCCACCCAATGACACTCGTGAGTCTCGTGCCACCTAAGGACTACTCACTCAGTGACACACGAACCACCCAGGGACTACTCAACCAACGACACCCAGCTCATTGGACGTCGCACGAGGCAGATCAGCGGGAACTGCCCTCGGTGCTCTTTAGGAACGAATCCGAGCATCAGAGACGTTCCCATCATGGCTCTCCCTGCTCGAGCATCTCTTAACCAAGCTGCTTAGTGCCGTGTCAATAGACCATCCCCTCCCGACGTACTCAGGTGGCCCGGGCCGCGATGGATCCACTCTCTCCACTCAAAGACGGGCAGGCTGGTAAATAGGAGGGCCGTGTAAACACGCGTTGGGTGCGGCGAGGCACACAGTGAGTAAACGTTTATACGATAGATCACCCTCACACATTGACTTCATTCAATGGAAACAAGGAAAAAAACACCTACGCATGTGTACGTCTGGAGGGACAGGAGAGCTTGCTTGGAGGAGGGAGGGGGAGATGGGGTGGGGAAGGAGTTAATCAGCAGAGTACCGGCTTACTCCGGCATCGTACCATGTGTGGGAGGAGAGACTGCGTGTAGACCCCTATTGCTATAGGGTGGGGGTAATAGGGCCAATGATCACACGCGGCGAGCGAGGTCGTGCAACATGCACGCATGGTGGCGGGATGGCTGATCGAGTAAGTGGTGAACTTAAAGTGCTCGTTAATTTTTAACTATCTCTGGCCTGGATGTTTGCTCGGAGTAAATTTATCCAAGCACACGAGTAGCTGTTCCAAGCACCGAAGCGACGCTAGATTCCGCCGTCTATGTCATAAACATAACATACCTTAATCAAACAGTGGTCTCCAAGGATGAAGGCAGAATGTGGGGAAAACATACCCCGCGTTGACTATCCTTCAAAGAACCGCCTGGCTCCATATGGCTTTTAATAGATGTTAATCCCAACGTAAATGATACGAAAATAGATTAAGTAAACGCTCCCAAGGCCGACCTACATGCAATTAGGTGTAGCGCATGGTTGGGGAGAGATACATGCCACCCTCTCGGCCTCAATAGGACCTGACATGACGTCGCCTCTCTATAAGGCGATAACATGATAGCAAGTGCTATGGACAGGGCAATGTTGTCACTAACCCCATGCTGCACATCACGGTAAAAAAACGCGAACCCAGCCAGGAATGAACCGCACATGACGAGAGTACCCCGCGTATTGAGCCCATGTCATCACCAGCACATGTGCGCCTCTAATGGCGCCATCATTACACCCCCTGCAGTAGGACGCACAGCTCAATATTACGTGTCTTCTATCTCGTTCAACATATATAGAAAAAACCCACCGACGCTTTCTTCTGCTAGCAAGCTATAGCAGAAATCGATGATTGCGATGTGTGTATGAGTGACGTGCGTGGCTTCTGACCAATGCAACCGGACATGGGAGAAATTGGTCTAATTAGTCACTTCCTATCATCATCAGCGGTAACGACCAGCTAACACACGCCGTATTTAACTTGACTTGGGAACAACGGGGGGAATTCATCGCTAGTGATTTAGGCTGTGGATTACAATAGGCTGTGAGGACACGAGTCGGCTACAACAAAGAGATTTTAATGCTAACAAGAATTCTTAGCATGGATAAGCCGGTGACTTTAATCAGCAAATGGATTCTTAGAAGTCGGTATACCAGCATCCTTTTTCAAAAGCAAAAGCAAACAACGGTCACATTCCAGAGATGGCAATGGGAACTTACCGTGCAGACGTCTGTCGATCTGGACCGTCATTCTGATTGAAGCGCTAGTGAACGTGGCACCACCAAAAACACAATATAAACAAGTCACTTCTGACAGCCCACACTAGTCTCTATTCAGCTCCACACTAGTCCCTTTCACTTTCCATTTCAGTCACTTCTATACACCACACTAATCACATCTACACATCCAACTAGTCTCAAGTATATTCCACACTGGCCCCTCGTTAACTTCTAGGCACATGGGCTGCAAGGGGCTCTCGAGGTTCCTAAGCGATCACGTTCTGGAGGAAGGCGGGAGGGTTGCTGCTGCAGATCACCTAGGTTCTGTCGGCAAGAGGTGGCCGTACCTCGTGAAAACGGGCACTTGTCGCATGATGAGCGTTACTTCAAATGGGGTGGCTCGTGTCAAGCGTCGATGACACAGCTGGATATCTGTATTCTTCGCGATAGATGCTTAGCTGGGATGTAACTGCAGCTGCAAACAAGCTGTCTTCAGAAGTGGCTACGGGCTTGACAGATGGGTAGCACAGTAACGCTCCCGTGAGGAGCAGCACACTCCTATACAGGCGGTGCCTATTATCGTGCGAGCACAGTCCTATACAAGCGGTGCCTGTTATCGTGCGAGCACAGTCCTATACAGGCGGTGCCTGTTATCGTGCGAGCTCAGTCCTCTACAGGCGGTGCCTGTTATCGTGCGAGCTCAATCCTCCACAGGCAGAGCCTGTTATCGTGCGTGAAGCAGCACGGTCCTCCTTCCTTTCAAGAATGGCCTGAAATCGCGCGAGGAGGAGAGTGATTGTACACAGAGCACACCTACCCGACGGACCTCAGCAACTCTCCACACCGGCCAGCCCTAGACAACTCCCGCACTCAGTCGCTAGCCCAGCGCCAGAAGAGGGGTCGCCGCCCACACTAACTAAACCTCCAACAATCAATAGGAAAGCAATGCTAGCCAGTCCCACGGCAAACGGCGCAAGTCAAACAGTTGACGATCTCCAACCGCGCGCAAATCACAGTGTCTTCCTTATGGGCCCAGGTAGATTGCGTCCAGCTGAGTGAACCCCATGGGGAGGCGACAGCAAGCCCGCGATTGATGGTGCTCGAGATGACAGCTGGGTAAGGGACCTGTCAGCGAGACGGGGCAGTCCTGGAGATCCGACACAACCGTTACAATGACCACGTCGATTCTATTGAACACCATATCACGTGTACAGATCGCCAATAACCACATCGAGGGGACAGGGCTATATAGAGACGAGCGTTGTTTCTTCATGAAATAAAAAAAAAAGACTAGGCTCGATCTGCACCATACACAAACGGGCCCAGCAGCGACCGCAGCAGGCATCTTACTCAAACACAGTACACACACGTACTGCTATTGATTGGTGATTGAGGCGGCAGCAGCGGCGGCAGATGGAGCGGTGCTCTGCTCAGTCTTGCTTACATTTGCTTACAGCAAGCGCTTGTCTTACACATCATCTAACCTTATCTCCACCCCCGTGTAACTAACACTTCGTACATCCTCACTTTGTAACTATCACCAAATCAAACCTTCCCGTGTAACTAACATTTCGTACATCCTCACTTTGTAACTATCACCAAATCAAACCTTCCAGTGTAACTGACACTCAGACATCCTCTCTTTGTAACTATCACCAAATCAAACCTTCCCATGTAACTAACACTTCGTACATTCTCACTTTGTAACTATTACCTTATCTTACCTCCTCTTGTAGGTTACATCTCTTGTAACTAACATATCAACCATCCTCCCCTTGTAACCAACACATTATCTCACCTTCCCTTGTAAACAATACATGACCTGACCATGTAACTAACATCATCTGAGATTCCATAGCAACTAAAAAACATCATCTGATCTCTCAATGAAACTAACACCTTATCCAACGTTACCATGTAACACCCTTGCAACCAACACTTCATCTAGCACACCCTTGTAATAAACACCCATTTCACCCTCATCAACATTTATCCAATTTACAGATAGCTTCTTCCTACAACAAATCTCAACCTGCGCATATTACAGCAAACTTTTTTTAACCTTTCAAATCACATTACATATTACGGTCAGCATCTGACTGATACATCACCTCATCGTCATCATCTTACACTTCATATCACCGTCATCATCTGTCTGCTACGTCACCTTACCGTCATCATATTACACTTCATATCACCTTCAAAATCTGTCTGCTACGTCACCTAACCGTCATCATCTAACACTTCATATCATCTGCAACATCTGTCTGCAACGTTACCTTACCGTCATCATCTAACACTTCATATGACCTTCAAAATCTGTCTGCTACGTCACCTAACCGTCATCATCTAACACTTCATATCACCTTCAACATCTGTCTGCAAAGTCACCTTACCGTCATCATCTAACACTTCATATCACCTTCAACATCTGTCTGCAACGTTACCTTACCGTCATCATCTAACACTTCATATCACCTTCAACATCTGTCTGCTACGCCACCTTACCGTCATCATCTAACACTTCATATCACTGTCAGCACCAAATATTTTTATGGAAACCGACAGCGCATTCACACCCTTCCAGTGGCGCTGCCGTCTAACCACTTACTGCGGGAAGTGACTCGTAAATTTGTTCAGGCTGTAGACGAGGTGTTTCGTGTTCGCCTGAGATGGACAAGACAAACAGACAGGAAGCTCGCCGCGTTTTCCCCATGGCCTGGCGCAGCTCAGAGGTAAATACATCGCGCTAAAATGCTTCGCATTATTAAAGCATAGCTTGCCTGGATCGGGGCTGGAATTGTGACCGGAGAGTCGGGTGGGTGTGGGTGAATAAGGTGGCGATTAATTAATTGGTCTACGTGTGAACAACAATTGCCAAGTGTTATGTAACATAGTAAATAGTGGGTCTACATTTTGGTTTGGAGACACCTCACTTTTAGTCAATCGTTGACCTCTGATCAGACACAGTTTCAATACAGTTAAAAGATTTGTCATTCTCGGACGAGGGATCCTCAAAATCTTCAACGCAAATCAACTATATATTGTTAACATATATTCCTCTGAAATCTGTTTACTGCTCAAAGGCAATATTGCAAATTGTCACTATTACGGCAAAACACCTCAGGGCACTCGAATGAACAGGCAAAACGTCTTAGCTTCACAGCTTTCTGGGAATTCAGATAGCCCAAGAGTGATTTATATTTAAAACCTCGACTGTTACATAACATTAGTTCCAATTCCACGGGACCGCTTTCGTCATACTAAATTTCTGCACTTCGATTTAAAAGTTGTTCACTCAAGCAGAGAAGGTGTTTTAACAACTCAGGAGATTGCCCTTCAAAGTTTCAGTGACCTCTAATCCTACCACTCCTTGGCCCGATGAGATTGTTACTATTGATGCGTTATATTGTAAGAAGCGAGGAGGCAGGACGAGGACCAACCTAACCTCGCGTCTCCACCTCACTCCATCTCTCTGACGTTGGCCTCAGATGGATCGCGGGTTTATCACACTGAATGGCACGACGCAGCTCAGTGTATACCGAGATCTTGTTTGTGACAGAATTTCATAGAGCCTGACACTCAGGTCATAGAGTACAGATCTACAGGCCACGAAACCTCTGACGACATTTAAGTGACGCTCCGCAGCAGAAGGGATACTCCTGTATTATAAGATGGTCGAGGGAGGAAGGGAAGGGGGTATAAAACAAATTATGATCATTGTCTCTCTTGAAGGAAACCTCCTTCCACATAAAACTTAGAAAGACAACAAAATTCGTGGCGGCGGGAATATGATATTTCGCTCAGTATATGTTCGAAAACGTAGGATAGACATTTTTTTCGCTACAGGTCGACGTCGACGTAAATTACCAAGTGGGGGTGGGGGGCACTCCGCACATTTAGACAGCACATATTAGGGTCGACAGAGATGTTAAGGGCCAAAGTACATGACACTACTCGTTATTGTGACGAGATGGACACTGTCAGAGATGACACCTGTCTGGGTACAATAGGATATGGCGTCAGCCTGGCCTTATTGGTACCCACCTGAGAGGAACAGATGATTGGCAAACATGTCGGCCATGAATCATTCCCCTAGGCCATACAGCCAACTCGAAGACTCATTACAAAGATAAAACAGCGTTGTCATTTTTTCACTGATGGATGTATGGAAGTATTTCTACAAGTATAAATGGTCACTAATGTGACTTTTTGTACGGTTTCTGCGAATCCAATTGTCCCGTTGCATTATAGAAAAACCTGGGGATGGGTTTAGACCGAAGTATCATTGTGTGGCGTAATGTAAGATCGCACGTCTCCTACACATGAAGCTACCGCCCACACGGCTATATTAACGACGCTTTGATACGTATATGAACATCAATACACGTGAAAAGAACCAGCCTCCCTGACAACTATTGATTCTACAAGACGTGGGCGACCTATCGACGCCACCTGGGCCGAAAAAACATCAGTCTTATACCACACTTCTTACTATTAGATGTCCTCTTTTTAGTTCTTTTCAGTCAATCGTAGCTTGAGGCGAAAGTAGCATTGTCACGGATGTTATGAGTAGCTCGATTGCATTAGGAGCAAGATGAGGGAACGAGCGATGGAGAGTTTACTTAATAGCCCTGTACCGAGGTAAACTAAAGCATGCTATACCTGCACAGCGACTACAGATTACCAGCACGCACACAATTCATGACACGAGGTCTGCTTCTATAACAGTCAATAGTATTCATCTCACAAACCTATTTTCAAGGCTGATCGCAGCAGCCGATTCTGAGGAAATGTGCTCACGACCCGAATTCTCCCTGGCAGACACCCCTGGGGCCGCCTGGGATAACCAGACACCTGCCTGATTGAAAATCGTATATCTGGCAAGGAATTTGCTGGCGTGCTGGGTATTCGCCGGGCATGGAACTAAGCAATTACATAACGAATCTCTGCCCTCTCCCCCGGGGTTAATTACGTGCTCCTTACCGAACCTGCATCCACTAACGATCAGTCAGAGAAGAATGGGGCGATGTGTCACATGGCATGGTTTGCTCTTGTTATCGAACTTCCTTGATATAGGAAGCCGGTAAAACAACAATCAAGGGAGCGCAGTGTGCCTCGTCCTTATAGCCTTCTCATCACAGGAAACCTATGTTTGTATGTCAATGGGCGGGGTAGGCAACTCAGAAGTTTGCTGCTTCTGCGGGCCCTCCCCCGTGGAGAGGTCTCCTATCAAAGATGCTTCCCCCAGGGGGCCCGTTTTATTGGTGGTAGGGTAGGGGACCCTATTGGGCGTAAGTCGGGATAAATCGTAAAGTTCGTTATATCCAGCCCGCTCTCTCTTCAGTTTGGTCTTGACCACAGCAGCGAGCGCACGTCAATTTTTTTTTTTTTATTATTATTATTTTTATTAATTTTTCTTTACTTCCGTAGAATTCGTCACCTACCTCTTAGATTATTCAGAGTGACCTTTTGAATTGTGCAACCGGTTATATATATATATATATATATGTATTACCATCCGTATTATCGCTCAATAAAGACACTCTGTTATCCACTTGATTTGGAGTTTTACCGTCTATACCCGTGAACTGACGCCTTCCTCGTGGCTGCTTCACCCAAAGCGTTTACGGTGAAGTGACGCCGACCTGAAGTACGCGTGATGACGTGTAGGCGGAGGTATCAATTTCATGGGTATTCCCTAGGCAAGGTTCCCCAGCCCCGTATCGTATACATGTTAACAATATCGGGTATTATTCACCACGACTAGCAGCGTAACGTAACCCTTAAAGCTACACACGACCCAGGCGATAGCAACACTGTCTGAATCACAAACCACAACCGCCTAAGGGAAAGAGCACGTCCTAACGTTGGCGAGAAAATTAGCATTAGTTCTTTTCTCAGTACCATTGGCTAAGCTTTGATCAGGATGAGCGCTTGAATTAAAGCCGCCTGTCCTGGCATTGTTTGTAAAAACAGCACCGCCGCGAACGACCCGTATGTCGCTGCTGATTAATACGAGTTTTCTCATCAAATAAAATTCGGCACTACTGAGTTAAGTCAAGACCACAAACAACACATTTTTAACGGCTATAAATCATAAAACACGGGATGACGAGTAGCTAGGCGAGGTGTCAAATATATTTCATAAAACTAAACTCGTCGGAGCTGCCCATGACAGAGCGGACCCCTAGCTACAGTTCGTTTTTGACTGACACCAGGGCGCTGTTATCGGACCGCATGCTGCAGGCGTATCAATCAAAACTCGACAATGTACCATGCCACGCTCAGATTACTGTGATGAACGAGAGGCGG
The DNA here is from genome assembly GCA_034190875.2 of Urechis unicinctus. Taxonomy (NCBI): domain Eukaryota; kingdom Metazoa; phylum Annelida; class Polychaeta; order Xenopneusta; family Urechidae; genus Urechis; species Urechis unicinctus. The sequence continues at coordinate 36,742,288 of CM067350.1, read as the reverse complement.
ACCACGCATGCGCACTGTCTCAGCAGCATTGAAAGACACACCTGTCATGGACATGATTGGATGATCGAGTCTAAGAAATAATACCTGGCCGACACAAGATTACCCGTTTCCTTCAAGTCAGTGCTTCTCAAAGCCATGTAATTACACAGGAATCATGAGAATTACCTTCCACACATCGGCTTATTTCTTACCTTTGGAAATAGACCTCAGGTTGAATTTCGAAACAAAACAAATACAATAAAACTCTGAAACCATAGTACATATCCCAATGCACCACTAGGAGGAGTTAAGACTTCATTATAAACCACACGTCTGACATGTTGTTGCCAAACCACCAGCGTCATGCAGCATATACAGGTCGACATGGGAGCCCATCTTAAATAATCACAATTATTACACGGCGCTTCAAAACAGACCATAAGACAGCGTCCACGTTATGATCAACACAACATATATCGCCAATCATAATGATATGCGCAAAAAACCTCGATCCCATTATGACGATCCAAATCAACGGGTCACGGACAGAGCTCGATTACAATAACAGAACGAGGACTGTATTTCTGGAAGAGACTAGTGTTATACAGGCCAACACATGCAGGACCAAAAAAGGACTTGCAGTACATTACCAGTGACATTAGGAACACATGGCAAGGTTGACATATTAACATGACTCACTCATTGTGTAGCCATATTCATCTTCTTCCTCCTCATCCTCCTCCTCATCATCATCAACATTGGCATCCTTCACCATTAATGCCACCTATAGAACGGTCAGAGTGCAAAGTTCTAAAGTAACCGAGTCATACAAAAGAAACTCATGGAATCGATGGAAGTCTCATGAAGGGTTGTCAAGAATAGATGCTGTATCACTGACCTCCTCTGGCTCATGGTCAGGAATGTCAGGTATTGTTTCATGACCTTGGTCAGTAACATCGTGCTCCGTAACCTTGACCTCTTCCTCAACAGACTCACTCACTGGTTTACCAGACTGCAACAACAGTTAACAACTTGAACTTAATATGGCATAGATTCCTGTCATTTTAATTGTGATGTCAGCGTGTGGAGTACACATGATGTTGCATATGGAGAGCCGAGAAAGGCGTGGCAGTCACTCACCGTGTCCGGCCCCATCAGACTACACACTAGGAAAGTGACCGTGGTTGTTGCCTGAAGGATCACCTGTACGGCTCGATCATGTGACGCCTCACGCAAGTCGATACCATCCACCTGCCACACGACATCACAGTGGTCAACACAGACACGGCGCACATCATACACTGATCAGTTAGTCTGACAAGATTTTATCCACCTACACAATCGATCGTGAATGTGAACGAGCGAGCGTTTAAGGATAACATACTTCTAAGATGTGGTCTCCCTTGCTGAGCTGTCCATGGCAGGCAGCTGGACTGCCTGGTAGCACCTGCTTGATGAAGATACCCGAGATGCCACTCTGAGACTCGGCTGATATGTTGAATAAATCGACACGCCCCCCTGTACAGCCCAGAAAGTACACTAGCATCAATGGGTTGAAAAACAGAACTTAGGGATTTCAGTCTGAAGAAATTCACATAGATCCTACAGTTTATACAAAATTTTAAATTAAGTACTTAGATGAAGATTATGAAATATATGGCCATAAGAAGATGGGTGAGATGAGTTGGAGGAGCAGGTCATAGAGAGGTCAGTAGGTACGTACCCACTATACTAATACCCAAGTTCTCCCCTTTCTTGCGCTGGATGACAACGGAGCGGGGAGGACCCCATGAGCTGGCCGGTGAATGCTGCTGCCTGTGTTTCAACAATGATGATGATGTTGGTGATGATGATGATGATGCTGCCGAGGAGATGCTGGTTGAAGTGTTGATGATATGATGATGATGATGATGATGATCTGACGAGGTTGATGAGGATGTGATCTCCAGAGATGATTGATGATTCAACTGGTTACTGAGGGTACTGGATTGAGGCGGACTCCCAGCCTCACGAGGGCTCGATGAACCACTGGTCTTGGCCCTGAAACACATCATGATTCTTAACACCATGCTGGTTAATTCATCCGCATGATGAAGTAGTGATCTAGGTGACTTTGTATAAAAGGAAATGCGACGGATACAAGATCAAGTTACAGCATACAGTCATGTTTCTTGCACATAATGTATATATTAAATGAAACATCTCAAATGATTGTCAATTTTCAGCAAATATTATCACCGCAGTGAGAGGTGTTTGAAAGCAGTTGAAATATATGCAACCACAGACTGAAGACTTTCCATCGCCATGGTACATGCACCAAGCTCTAAACCAAAAGCGGTACATGCACACAATTCAGTCAAGTCATAATGGGTGCTACCAAGAAGGGAAATATAACAGAGTACATAAGCAGAGATGTGGAGACTTGCAAAACACAAGAGTGAATGATATATACCAAGCATGCGGAATGTACATTACAATGATGATGTCATCACAGGGGCAATCTGTCAGTCAGTCATGCTCGTGAAACAATAAATGCTCCCTGACACCTATCTGTTCAACACCATAATAGTACTGTAAAAAAAATATTAGAGGGCACTCTATGGTAAAATGACTGCAGGCCTTCCACAAAACAAGTTGTGCAATTTAATTACTGCTGGTGATGAGCAATGCGCTTGCATGACGGCCTTATTGTTTCGTAAGTGACCATGTTTTTATAAGTGTAATGAAGACATTACCTTTGTGACTCCAGTTTTACACACACATAATTTTTATACTCTTTCTTTTTCACAATGTGTCTCTACGTGAGTAACTTACTGCTGATGCCATAATCCGCCCTTCCCATGGCTGGAAAATAACTAACTTTATGGTATTGTACTCATCCCGAACCCCTCCCCTTATGGCAGTGTTAACGGTCTTGTAGGTGCCTGGATGGCATTATCATATGGCTTGGTTGGCATGAATATGTACATGTGTTAGCAGAGGGGGTGCATGAGTCAAACACATGACTTTCTTACCGATAGTACTTTGGGTAAATCCTGTGCCAGTCGACAGCACACAACGCAATGCAAGGTAAGTTATGCCGGAACATACAGGAGTCAATACAACAATGACAAGGCAGACAGGTCCAAACTACATCTTGAACAGCATGGCTTCAGCAACAACAGTCACACATCTACTGGGATTCAAATAAGGTCATTCAGTCTTCTACTTCTTCTAAAGATAATAATATAGCCATGACATGGTTGAAGCATGCAGATCACCATGTGACAGCTTCTCAAATCACATCAAATACATCCTTATACTAGTGACACCCAGCAAGTACAACCACTGAAGCCGGCCACAAACAGCTCACTTCAGCAGTGAATGAGCCCGGGAGCTACGGTGATATGGCACGGTAAGTGTGCTTACTTTGGGGAGAGTTGGCTGGTGCCTGGTGAGCCGTTGCTGTCCACACATACACTAGCAGCAGCCAGCTGGAGATGGATGTCTGCAGCTGGGATGTAGGTGATGCTGTCAACAGTAAACACGTTGACAATTTACCAGACACGGTGAAACACGATTAATCACAAAGCCACACACACCATACACCGTTAGCCTTTTCAAAATCACTTACGTGATATTACCATTCAGCACTGCATTTTCACACACAAGAGCACAGATAATATCTACACAGCATCCTCATATTAACTGACACGAGCATTTTACCATATTGAATAACATCAATGCCCACATCCTTCTAATTAAAATCGATACAGCACTTATCCTACGACCCCTGCAACAAAGGCCACAGGAGAGAGATGAGACAAGCCACCTGATTTCATTGCCCAGTAGCTGTGCACGCCTGAGAATGGCCCTTGCTTGAGCACTGGTGATGCGACGCAAGGACTCGTTGTTAACCGTGATGATAAAGTCCCCAATGTGAATACGGCCATCTTTGCCAATAGCTCCATTACTGGCTATTGTCTTGACGATGCACCCATTAGCAGCATCATCAACAGCTTCCACTGTCAGACCTGCAGCATCACAATTTACAATATCTGTAACCTAGTTTTTTTCAAGTGGAAACTGTATCAGGAAACGAAATAAATCAGCGAACAGCACTGACCAAGATATCCAGGTCCAAGCAATAAGCCAAGTTACTAAAGAGGAACCCACCAAGTTGGTCATTGTTCTTGGCTATTCGGATGGTTTTCTCCAGTGAGGCCGCAAGTAGGACCCCTGGTGGTGGACGCGTGATGACAGGAGAAGCTGCGGAGGAAGAAGTACTATGTGTCGGTGAGGTAAGGTCCATGGTGACAGCGTTGAGGTCCACAGGAGGCTTACTGTAGGTTGTGTCTGTTGTGACCTTATCCACTGTACCAGGAGTCAGCAGCACCTGACACCACAGACATACACTATAACACACCGCGGTTTACTGACTCACGCAGTGATCAAAGACTGCCATGATGGACAGGTTACTCAAGACCTACACAGGTAGCTAAACAGCCTCAATAATAAACAAAAGTGATGAGGGGTCCTTATAACCAACAGACGTTCAAAACCTCATCATGTTGTATGGTACCTAACAGTTTACACGGGCTAGAAATAGACGACTGCTAATAAGAAACTGGCACGTGTATAAATTTAAATCAAAGTTAATATTCCTTATTTATCATGTGAATGTATATTATGTTATATATCACTAATTAAGCCAAAGACAGGCACTGATCTAACTCGTATTACACATGTGGTAGAGCTATAAATAGACACACCTGTTTCTCGGCCGCGTAGGAATGTGATGAGGGAAGGCTGGCGGTGGAGGTGGGGGGTGGCAGTGAGGGTGACTTCACCTCCTGTAGTCAACATACAAGACAAGTTCACAGCATGAGAAGAAGAGATAGGCCCATTGTACGTGAGCACAACTCTGGCGAGGGTTGTCACATTGCACGTTCGTCAGCCAGCAAAGGATGATTGACCAACTTCTAGCCGCACAAGCATCAGACACCAAGCCCTAGTGTCTAACCTCTATACAATCCAGATGTGTTAGGATAATGCAACAATGGTACATTAGTGCTGTTCTGTGTGACATCACATCAAATGCCAGTCGTCTACCCTTGAGCCTCGTCTTACAACCACCCGAACAAGCCTCTCTGCCTCTCATTCCACTCAGCGAATAATAAAATCATCTGTCTATGTAACATTACCACACCACAATCTACCCCAATACTTTAAGCCAATCATGGCCAATTATAGGATGGCAGAGAGTTCAATGACTGCTGGTGGGCTACAAATGACCGCAGCTCAACTCAGGTTGGTCCCTGAGGAAGGAAACCTGGATTAGCTAGAAGCCCATTACTCTAGGGAATCTTTCAGGCTTCGGCAGCCAGACAAGGCTACCAGAGGTGGATGCGGAAATGAGTGGTGTGCCTGGCCTGTTGATCAGCTTCAGGTAGAGAGTATGTTTTCTTAGATCACATAATGTTTGGAAGAGGGTATATTTATTCAAGGGAGATTAGCAGGTCTGCAGATTCTATATTATACTGGGAACGGAAATCTGGGCCCAACAACTTGGGTATCCATGGAATTAAGCATACTGAAATTGAAAAAGCAGTGGAGAATTGGACAGGGATATAAGATTATTCTTTTACTGCATAAGAGGTGAAGGTGTAGATCACTGCAGTATGCACAGAATAAGAAAAGCCATGATATGCAATCATTTCATGGAATATGGATACATAAAATATATTTATATTAGTGAACCTGCACACAAATATACTCTCATAAACTAAGAAATACACTAGGCGACACTTGGAACTGCATCATACAGACATACACTAGGGAACACTGTCATTGAAACTGCACCAAAATATAAAAGTTACTGCGCATAATTATGATCATAATAATAAGTGACATATTATATCATAATAACAATTAGATGTTGCTATAGCTCTTGTTATTCAAATCATGATTCATGTTATCAAGTTATTTTTAATCCATTTGCTGCAATTCTGAAATATCTACTTTGATCTGTTGTGGAGTGTTGGCAGGTGAGGCGAGTTACCTGGACACGACTATTGTGACATCACAGACATACCGCCTTGATCTATGCACACCTTATCCTCTAGACATGTAATGTATCATGCTCAAAAGCCATGCAGTCACCGTCCATAACAAGTCACATTCATATTGTGGCACTCGAAGTAGAGCTTGCCACATAAAAACAAATGGTACAGACAGGAACCAAATACAGCCATTGTTGTTGACTGTTCCATATACAGCACCACAACTAGCCCCATCAAACTCTGATCGACTCTTAGTTATTGATGACTATGCAAACAGGAGAACTCATGTGAAGATGGCAAGTGAAACACAAACCCTGTGTAAAGAAAATCTATCATCTACACCACAGGCAACTGATATGTGATTGAAGTAAAAGTAAATGAGTGAAGACAGCAATTAGGACAATGGTGATGCCCAGCGGCATTTGAGAGTGATCGTGGCACAAGGTGGTGATCCCTAGTGGGCAAGCGGTATGTAACAAGAGCAGTGATTGGTCTAGAGGTTCTGGTGCAATGAGGAAGAGACACACAGAGGGACTGGCTACAGAGACACGGCCATGTCAACACGTACCTGCTCATCCCTCACCATCAACAGCCGACCATCCCCACCGGCAAAGCAGCTCACGCAAGACGACAGGGAGAAAGAGGGAGAGAGAACCTTTAGCACGGCCATGTCATGATTCTAACCCTTTGTGGATCAGTGTTTGAAAGCATCACAGAATGTTCCTAAGCTCAGCCATTGAATTATCCGGTGCTGTGCAAAAAATTTACCTAGTCATGCAACTCAGGTTCCAGATATGTATTAGTGCTTAGTGTGAGTAAATCAAGAGAGCCACAAAGCTGTTAGTGTTGTAGATGTACACATAGCGAGTTAAGGGTTTGATAAGACCATCTGCAGGAGTTGAGGGCAGTACACATATATCAATGCCACGAGGCACTGTGATTCATAAAAAAATGAGTCCTAGTTTGTCTGCAGCAGCTGTCATCATTGTAACCCTGCAGCAGCTGAAGCACATTTAGCAGATGTCAGCATTCCTCACGATATCTGTCCATGGTTGTTAGTTGCCACAGGTCGCCATTGAGTAAGCTGTGGCCCGTACTGTCATGTACATGCGTCATGCTTCCACTCACCTCTCCCCCATCACTTCCACTCACACCACTGTCATTCCACGCTTTCCTGCGGGGTTTGGGAGGGACAGCGGGTTTGTGGAGGTGTTCAGCAGCAGCCACGTGGAGCTGTATGTTAGTGAGCGAATGGACCTCGTGTAATGAAGCTGACTCCACGCTGCTTTCATGCGTGTGGGTCTGACCACCCCATGATGCTCTCTCGCTGGTCATCTCACGGGATCCCGCGTAGGCCGCCTCGTTGCTGGACGTGACTGTACGATTGACGGTCTCGTCGCCGTCATAACGCACCCGGCACACGTAGCTGGCGCCACTGCTGAAGCTGTTGATGCTTTTAGTGTTCTCATTCCCCACCTTATACAGGGAATAATACACACAGTGAGCTGGCAGGCACTTAACACACGACCAAACGCCAACAGGAAGTAAACAGCATGCAACGACACACTCACTCACAACGCCACAGCAACACAACGGCTAGGTGAATTGGGGTAGGCCGTCTTCTGAGGTGCTTTGTGAGAGGCTGTTCCTGTCCACGCGGTATTATAATTACGAGGTACATATTGATATTTACACATAGGACCCACTGTAAACGCTACTTAAAAGATTTGAAGCGCTTCGACTGTCGGTAGCAATTGAAGGTGGCATCGTAATGTTACGCGGTACTAGTAGGGCGATAGGACGTGTGTTGGAGTTGCGTTGATGTTTATCAACAAAGATGGAAAGTAATACACGGGATAGGTGGGGTGTAGGATCCCCTAGACAAAACTGGGAACAGCCGAGGGTACACCCAGGATACTGCACCAAGAGCCAGGCTAACCACACCTACAACACATCAGGACCACCACAGCGCGTGTCAGATGAAAAGCTGCTGAAGGCGAACCTCTAGAATCTAATGGTCAGCACCGTCTGCTGGCCAGATGGCGCGGCAGGCGTCTACATCAATAATACCGCGCCTTCCTTATGTACCTCTGTTACTATGGCAGTAACGGAGACACCTAGGAAATCATGTGTTCACAACTAGTGTCCCTAAGTAAATCATGTGCTCAGCGTGTTCACGACTAGTGTCCCTAAGGAAATCATGTGTTCACAACTAGTGTCCCTAAGTAAATCATGTGCCTCAGCGTGTTCACGACTAGTGTCCCTAAGGAAATCGTGTGCCTCAGCGTGTTCACAACTAGTGTCCCTAAGTAAATCATGTGCCTCAGCGTCAGTTGTTCACACTAGTGTCCCTAAGTAAATCAAATCGTGTGTGTCCCTCAGCGTGTGATCACAACTAGTGTCCCTAAGTAAATCATAACGTGTCCCTAAGTAAATCATGTGCCTCAGCGTGTTCACATCTAGTGTCCCCAAGTAAATGATCACATAGTGTCCTCAGCAAATCACCTACCTCTGGATGATCACAACTAGTGTCCCTAAGTAAATCATGTGCCTCAGCGTGTTCACATCTAGTGTCCCTAAGTAAATCATGTGCCTCAGCGTGTTCACGACTAGTGTCCCTAAGTAAATCATGTGCCTCAGCGTGTTCACAACTAGTGTCCCCAAACAAACCATGTGCTTTAGTATGATCACAACTAGTGTCCCTCAGCAAATCACCTACCTCTGGATGATCACAACTAGTGTCCCTAAGTAAATCATGTGCCTTAGCGTGTTTACAGCAACTGTCCCTTAGCAAATCACGTACCTCAGGGTGATCACAACTAGTAACCCTAAGCAAATCATGTGCCTTGCCAGTGCAAGCAATGTTAGCATACTGGCAGAATCAACGGCTACGGTTTATATAGCCGGAAGTGACCTAGAGACTCAACAGCGTTGACTTCCATACACTAGTCATATTCAACCATTTTTCCTGTTAAGTCCTCGGGTTACCGAATCCATCAAGAGCTTGCTACTTCGCTTGGTACCCCAAGGATATTTAGTATGGTACCATATACAATGAACAACATGTGGATACATTATCCCAGCTGCACTGACTTGTGGGTAAAGATAATATTCGCCTCAAGTCTTCCCGGCACATTTCATAATCAAGTGTTTATACTTCGGCATGCCTATGATAACAAGAACTGATACAAAGCGGATAAAAAGCCGACCCTAGAGCCTGCACAGACGCCCCCTGTGGATGGTTTGCAGCGTCTAGTGTGCCGACATTTACCGGCGGAGAAGCCGCACAGAATACTAACATGTGATTGACGAATCGGAGTGAGAAAGGCTCTACGGCAATCATTCATTGGGGGCCAATAGCATCCTTGAGCAGGTGCAGCATGATTGCATTTATACTGGCTGTAAGTCTCGTGTACATGGTTGTGCATCGGTATTCATAAGATGTACAGATCAGTAAACCTTCTGTACAGGTGTACATACTGATAGTAGTTAGCATAAATCGACTGATAGAAGTACATACTGATGGAACGTAGCATAAAGCGACTGATAGAAGTACATACTGATGGAAGGTAGCATAAAGGGACTGATAGAAGTACATACTGATGGTAGTTAGTATAAAGCGACTGATAGAAGTACATACTGATGGAACGTAGCATAAAGCGACTGATAGAAGTACATACTGACAGGTTGCATAAAGCGACAGTGAGCAGGTGAGGCGAATGTGGGCAGGTGACAAGTATGTCGGCATGCGTAGGCGGGCAGTTGGTGCGCAAGTGGGCAGGTGAGGCGTATTGTGGGCATTCTCCTCAGCAGAGGCTGGACTGTTTAGGGTACGAGCAGCAAACTTACCACGGAGAGTGGTATGTGGGAATGCGGGGCGTAGGTGGGCAGGTGATGTGTCGGTGGGCACGTGGCGCGTAAGTGAGAAGTGTGTGATCCGATATTAGGCAGGTGGGTCAGATCGGGCACCAAGTCACACTAACCACCCGGCGCTTTCTCAATTACCAGCAAACATTCTCCAGTACAGATTAAGGCCTGGATGACGACGTAACAATGACAACAATCAATAACGCCATGCCAATAACTCGTCGACCGATCATAATTCTGTCGGACTGCGCTCGGACACAACTCAACCTGTCAACCAGTGTCAACAACACACACGGCTCACCAAGCCCCCACGTCAACCTTCGTGACGACCCATGTCGAATTATAATCCATCCAGCCTCTGGCGAGCTGACTCTGTTTGGGTGGGCTTGACAATTAATAACATGAGCTTCAGTCATTATTTCATAAGAGCGTCGATGGGTTATGATGCATTCCCTGACAGCCGGACTTTTAAAACATCAAAACAACCAAGCACCTGCTCGAAATTGACACTAGTGTCCAGGACACCACATCCAAGCTAGACAAGCAGAACACCCCGCCTCAGCAAGACCCGTCGCCCCACCAGGGCACCCCGCCTCAGCTAGGCAAGCAAGACCCGTCGCCCCACCAGGGCACCCCATCCAAGCTAGACAAGCAGTACACCCCGCCTCAGCAGGACCAGTCGCCCCACCAGGACATCGCATCCAAGCAGACAAGCACCCCGCCTCAGCAGGACCCGTCGCCCCACCAGGACACCCCCAACCAAGCTAGACAAGCGGACACCCCGCCTCAGCAGGACCCGTCGCCCCACCAGGACACCCCATCCAAGCTAGACAAGCAGAACACCCCGCCTCAGCTTGACCAGCAGGATCCCCGGTATCAGACGGGTGACTAAGTAGCTCACCTTATCTTCCCCAGCGGTGGCCGCGGCGGACGAACAACACAACCAGCTCCTCATGGTAACAAGTCTTGCTGCCACGGTATACAAGCGAATATCAGCAGACAACGTGTCTTATATACATCCATCCATGTTCCTACAACTCCATACGGCTCGGCTCCGATTCACTCTACACTGCGAACCATGTAAACCAAACTCTCATAAGCCGTCCGTCTGTTCATAAACTCGCACTGGAACCGCTAAACGAGTGGTTATGAGTATATCAAAGAACGCGGGCGGCGGGTGCAACACAGGGGCGCCGTCTAGCGAATCGACCATTCGGGGTCGGCTTCACGTGGCGTGAAGAGGCATAAACTACGCCAGGGTAAAGCCGAGCAGGCGTCAAATCAGGCCGCCGATAGCGAATTATGATCACAGTTGCGTAACCCTGACAGTCCACGCTGAATGGCGAGATTCAATACAAAGTACTCGGCTTTAATATCCGATGGTCATGCGTACAAATAGATGATCGGCGGCCAAGCTGGACTCGGGCAAGCAGATCTGTGCGAACAGCTCAGTATGGGTGAAGTTGAGGAACAAGACATGGGTCAGTTTCGCCCTGGGGGCAGTCATAACTGCCGTGTACCTGGCGTAGGATCGATTCCTGCCAACATCCTGAATCATCCTAGATAGACGCCCATGGACAACACCAGCGATGGGGGGAGGGGGGGACGGAACTACCCGCGAATCACAATAATAATTACCATTCACCGTCGTGATTTCACCTCGTTGGTGAAAGCACAGGCGCTTGGGCTAGACCGTTATGATCATATCATCATGATCTCAAAGTGAGGTATCTCTAAAAAAATACAACTGAATGCGATCATGATGATGCCTGTGATCAAGAATAACGTCAGACTCTTGTGTCCGATCAAGGAAATGTTGCCTTTATCAACGCCTATGCTAGGACCAAGACCCTAATATGTCTACCCCAAAACAAGCGCTACAGACATTGCTATCATACGTAGCTTGTTGCAGAAACAACAACAACAACATAAAAACTAAGCAGGAGGCGAGTTTAAAAGTCTGAGAGTGGGGTACAACGTCTCTCATTACTTATACAGCCACACAGCTCATGTGACACGGGAGAGAGACAAGTCAATGGGCACTGTGTCATCATATCTGACACTCTAACCTTCAAACTTGACTGCTGGTTCGCTTTACCTCAGGTACTCTTTACCTCAGATACAGGATAGATCAGCCAGAACTTCCATGAATAGAAGCTCTGTGAAATGGAACACAGAAGATATGGTCCACTAATAGAGCTGTCATACGGCTATACTGTATATAATATGTTTAGGGTGCAATGATAAATGGACTTACATGCCACACAGTTTGTGCAAAACACCATTGAAATAGCATTATATAGCTGAGCAAGCAGACCAAATATGATCGTAGGTCATACATATTATTGCAGCGAGTGTGTCCAAATCTACCCATGTTGTTGATACACTACAGCACATCTGCCTGTGGCTTAAACACGAGCAACAGACGACAGCGTTTACACATCTTTGAGCAGCTACAAGCAAGCGAGTTAACACAAAGACAGCTTGATGGGGAGCAAGGGAAGGGTGGCAACACGCCATACTCAACAAACAGAACATGAAAACAAGTACGGTTGGGGGTATCAATACAACACAGATGGTAGTATCTGCACAATACACATCGTCTGTGTAACAGGGCTATCGGTCACAATACACCCCAGTGGAGCGAGCATGTCGTATGACAATAGCCACCCACCTCTTGTGTCATGGCTGCTGTCTTGAGCTCGGTGATCTCGCTGTAGGCAGCCGGGGGCGGGGGAGGAGGGTGTGTGTGAGGGGGTGATATGTCTATGATATGCTTTGGTTGGGTTTCAGCAGCACCGGTGGAGAGAGGCATGATGGGAAAGATAGACACCTGTTTTGGCGACGTCTCGTTTCGGGACTCAAAATCTTCAGGCTGAAAAAAGTCACTAGATCAATGGCATATGTTCTATGAAAAGGGTAAATATATGTAATGTTGATAAATCTTAATAGGGATAATTGGGAGGAATCTTAATTAAGTTGTCAAGAAATCATCCCAATTTGACCACAATCAAATACTTCCATGCACCCATGGTAAAACACAATCCACCCTGCATTCAGCCTTTTCATGATGCTAACATGATATCATTTGGATTAAGCTCACCACATCTGTGCTTGACTCCCCAATGTCAGGTAGAGGGTAGGCTTTGGCCACTCCTATGTGTACGATACCCCGTTGAGCCCCTTTGAGAGCTTGTACAGCCTGCTCCAAACTGGCGTTTTCCAGCTTGGTCTCGTTGACAAAGAGGAGCCGGTCACCTGGGATCAAGCGCCCGTCAACCTGGGCCACTCCCCCGGGCACCAGGCTCCGTATCACAATCACCGTCTCTGATGGGTTGATCGGGTCCTGCGGTAGAGACAGAGATAATGTAGAAGCAATAGTAACAGGGGAAGTGTATTCTTGAAAATGGGGCACAATGAATGTGATAAGGTGGCCTTTGAGAAGCAGTGGTGTCAGTTCTCAGATTACAAGGTGGATGCACAAATAAAACGATATTAACAATAGTTAGCCCCTGTACCCCAATAAACCACCACATGGAGTATTCTGCAAGCATGACAGGTGGCAGCAGCAGCACAAGTTGTATCAGCCACCCACCTGGTAGTCGAGGATGCTGAAGCCTAGACCCCGATCACCCTTCACCAACTCAATCACAACAGGCTCCATACTCCACATGGCTAATCCTGACAGTGGTTCTAGTGACAACGACCGCAGTCGTGTGCCTGCATTCTGCTCGCTCTCCTCTGAGCTCAGTGTTCCAGTCTTAGCTGACACAGATAAGGTTTGTTCAGATTTGGCCTTGATGAGTTGGCCAGCTTCTATGTTTTCCAGAGGTGGCGGGGTGCCTTGGAAGAACTGGTCACGAGTTTGTGCATAGTCAAAAGTGGGTGAGGCTTGAGCAGAGATGGGGCGCGCACACACAATACGTACATCCCGTGGTAATTCCTTCAGAATGTTTACAACTTCCACATGATTCAATCCAAGCAACTTCTTTCCATTCACCTGCATAATCAAACAAGAGCACAAGGCAGTCAAATACAATGGGTTAACAGTGAAAATTATTTAAATCAATTACTTCTAATATTTTATAATTCCATAAGGAATGTCTACTTAAGATACATTCTTGATAGTAAAGCATTTGGCTTCGTCAGCCTTATATCATAACGTGTCAACTACACAGCAGCGTCCACATCATAACGTACCTCGAGCAGCTCGTCGCCGCATTTGAGCCGCCCGTTCTGGCCGACGGGTCCATCGTTGAGTACTCGCCTGATGTAATGATGAGGATGCCTCTCTACTCCGTTCTCCACATCTACAGTGCCCTCCAGACTGATTCCAAGACCCCCACCCTCCTTGAATTTAGACAACTGGGCCACCTGTAGAACATCAGCATATTCAAATTATACACTGAAATAATACGGACCTGTGTTATTCACCCACAATCAACCAAATGGGCTCACCAATTACAGTGAACAACATATCGATAGGTTCTAGTTGAAAATGTTCACACATACATTTTTGTATAAGGAGAATATTTAATAACCATGACACCCATTGTGAATCTTTTGTGGGGGGGAATTGCCAAAATTGAAATATGCACCACAGGTATTTGATTAATTAAAAAATGCTTTCATATGAACATGACACCTGCTGAATAAATCCAGACTCATACCTGTATTTCAAACTGGGATCCCACTATGTTCTGCCATGTTTGTTTAATGTCTGCTTCTTCCTCTAATGTAAGTCCATCAGCTGTACACAGGAGTTAGAGGTGACCATAACACAGAGTCACAGTAGTAACACCATAAACGTCTAACATCTGCTCAAGATATGGTGAGATCTAGCTGACCAGGGAATACCTCGCCAATTCGGCAAGACCGATTGACAATGGAGCTAAATGACCCACGCCCTACAATACTTTGCGCCTATTATCTAGAACAACTATGGTCCAATATGGCTACGGACCAATGCGCTATGAACCACTTGCGCTACGATTCACATAAAACACCCTTCCCTCTCTTGCCGGATATATACAACGGCCAGCCTTCCGAGAGGTGGGGCGTTTTACGACTCGAGGGCCTGTTAGACCATGGCGACTCGAGACACTTGAGGTGATCCGCATGGGATCCCAAGCAGCCCCCGGTGACTCATTTTGGCTCCTCCGGTCTGAGGTATCACGTTCTCACGATCGAATGAATATGATGTGTACATATGAAGACAAGACGACCTCTCACCGGGATGACATGTCGACGAGTGTACCTCCTCCATCTACCACAAACCGCCCAATCCTCCGTGACCCTTTCCGCCCACAACCATGCCGCGTATTCCCATGGATCTCCCTCCTCCAAGCCCCGATATCACACACTTCGCTTCGAATGATCCCTTGACTAAGTTGAGCGTCGGAGTGATTAATGGGTGTGCGAGATGTTTGCCCAGGTATATGAGGCGCACCTGGCAGCGATTGTCATCCAGTGGACCACTCCCTTCTCCAGGTAATCGACAGCACGACTGGGGATGATTACTACCGACACGGCGCCTCCAACGTCATCCTCAACACGACCTTATGTAATATGGAAATGACATTTCATACTGCCCACGTCACCAGCTAACGGCCTCCTTGTGAAGCTCCATGCATGAAAACGATGCTTTTGCTTGGAGAAAAGGGAACTTGGGTGTGGGGATATTGGGGTGTGGGGATATTGGAGTGAGGGAAATGGGGTGAGGGAGACGGGGTGAGGGAAATGGGATGGAGGAGGGCAATAGTGACCGGTAATTTTTCACTCAAAAGATTCAGCAATTTCCACGGCCCACTGATTTCCAGCTACCTAAATACAGAGCCAAGCTAATAAAAATCACCTCTCTGACCTGGATGTTTTATCGTCTCCAAATGACTTGCTTAGAATTGGAACGGCTTCACCAGATCCCACTCAAAGAAGAATTTATGGAGCTTCACACATGCGCCCCTATAAAGATAACGGCAATACCCACATAGCAAGGACAATGTGGAGGACACAGCAAATAGAAAAGCTGTCTCATAAAGAAGTTAGGTTCCCTTACGACTGTACCATCAACATGACCTAAGGTTATCATTACCAGAAGACACGATTTCATGTTATTATCATTACCCGGCAACATGATTCCAGGTTATCATTACCCGGCAACATGATTCCAGGTTATCATTACCCGGTGACATGATTCCAGGTTATCATTACCCGGCAACATGATTCCAGGTTATCATTACCCGGCAACATGATTCCAGGTTATCATTACCCGGCAACATGATTCCAGGTTATCATTACCCGGCAACATGATACCAGGTTATCATTACCCGGCAACATGATTCCAGGTTATCATTACCCGATTCCAGGTTATCATTACCCGGGTGACATGATTCCAGGTTATCATTACCCGGTGACATGATTCCAGGCTATGATTACCCGGGTGACATGATTCCAGGTTATCATTACCCGGCAACATTATTCCAGGTTATCATTACCCGGCTACATGATTCCAGGCTATCATTACCCGGTGACATGATTCCAGGTTATCATTACCCGGTGACATGATTCCAGGTTATCATTACCCGGTGACATGATTCCAGGTTATCATTACCCGGCTACACATGATTCCAGGTTATCATTACCTGGTGACATGATTCCAGGCTATCATTACCTGGTGACATTATTCCAGGTTATCATTACCCGGCTACATGATTCCAGGCTATCATTACCCGGCTACATGATTCCAGGCTATCATTACCTGGTGACATGATTCCAGGTTATCATTACCTGGTGACATGATTCCAGGTTATCATTACCTGGTGACATTATTCCAGGTTATCATTACCCGGCTACATTATTCCAGGTTATCATTACCTGGTGACATGATTCCAGGTTATCATTACCTGGTGACATGATTCCAGGTTATCATTACCTGGTGACATGATTCCAGGTTATCATTACCCGGCTACATTATTCCAGGTTATCATTACCTGGTGACATGATTCCAGGTTATCATTACCTGGTGACATGATTCCAGGTTATCATTACCCGGCTACATGATTCCAGGTTATCATTACCCGGTGACATGATTCCAGGCTATCATTACCTGGTAACATTATTCCAGGTTATCATTACCCGGCTACATGATTCCAGGCTATCATTACCCGGCTACATGATTCCAGGCTATCATTACCCGGTGACATGATTCCAGGTTATCATTACCTGGTGACATGATTCCAGGTTATCATTACCTGGTGACATGATTCCAGGTTATCATTACCTGGTGACATGATTCCAGGTTATCATTACCTGGTGACATTATTCCAGGTTATCATTACCCGGCTACATTATTCCAGGCTATCATTACCCGGCTACATGATTCCAGGTTATCATTCCTCTGTGACACGTTTGCAGGTAATCATTACAAGGTGACATGATTCCAGGTAACCATTTCACTGTGACATGATTGCAGGTTATCACTACCAGGTATCACGATTCCAGGTTATCAATACCCGGCAACACGATTCCAGGATATCAATACCTGGTGTAGGATTGCAGGTTAACATTACCAGGCAACATGATTTCATGTTAACATTACCAGGTGACATGATTTCATGTTAACATTACCAGGCAACATGATTTCATGTTAACATTACCAGGCAACATGATTTCATGTTAACATTACCAGGTGACATGATTTCATGTTAACATTACCAGGCAACATGATTTCATGTTAACATTACCAGGTGACATGATTTCATGTTAACATTACCAGGTGACATGATTCCATATGATCATTACCTTTAATTATGACCAGTAAAATAACTTAATTAATTAAGTCCATTATAACAGCAATAATATAGTCCAGTACAACACTATCACACCCCAGCCTCAGTCAGTGAGTAAACATACCATATCCCTCCAGCATGGAGTCCTCTCCTTCATGGGGGGTTGCAGCCACTGCACCAAATGGCACCAGGTGCTCCCTGCCAGGGCTTGCTAATGGACTCTCTTCATGTCCACCTGTCTCAGCTTCCCCTATACAAGGACAGGGGGGAAAAAACACAAACATTTCAAACCATTACAGGTAACTTATTATCTCTGATTGGAAGTATTTGTGCCTTAAAAATATGAGGACACACAGCATGAGATGTGGGTTTCAACAGGTGGGCTTCTAGTGATGTAGGGGAACGATAACAGGGTATGGTAAAGAGGACACAACATATTCCCGTTTTAAGAGAGGAGTCTGCTGCCTGGGAAGCCTCTGTGAAGTAGAGACAGTAACAAATGATAACTGAATTTGATATGTATGATGGCAAAAACTATTTCTGATGCCCAACAGCACCTGAAAATGAACACTTGTGTCTGTCTACATCAGTCCTCGCTTGGAAAGTTGAAACACAACTAACATAAGGTGGCTTTGCAACCCAATATGGATGTCAGTGGATGTCAGTCATACATAGGCAAGGTAGACAATGAGATGGCAGCAAGTAGGTTAAGCCAAAAGACTTGATTGACCACAAGAGAAAATAACTTGGATAGAAGGTACTAAACCAATTGTGAAGCCATTGACTGTGTTGAAAGAATGACGTGATAGAGATGGTAATATAGTCATACAGCTGAATGTGCTGTTATTGGTTATTATTATAAGGCACATGGATGTTGGTACCTACTTGCATATTGCATAAGCTGCTCATATCTTGACCCATGGAGGTAACGCGCTAACTTCAGACGAACCACTTGTCCTGTTCTGTGGAGCACCTGTACTGCCTCATGATTATCACAGCCTTCCAATGGCTGCTGATCTACCTGTACAAATTAATAATATAAAACATACAGGTAAGTAATAGGTACCCCACAGGTGATTTATAAACACCATTCAGGTGTCACACACATCATACAGGTATCACATACACCATACAGGTATCAGATACACCATACAGGTATCACACACACCATACAGATGAGCCATAATTGCAATTCAGGTGAGATGCATACACCATGCATTTAAGGCAAAAACACACTTACGAGGTGAGTCATATACACAGTGCAGGTAAGTCATCAAAACGGGGAGTCAAATGGATCATTATTATATGAAACTTTTGACTCACGGCAATTATCTGGTCGTGCACCTGTATCCTGCCATTGAGAGCAGCAGCACTGCCCTCGGCCACACTCTGTATGAATATCCCCGAAAGGTCATCTGCAACACAATGGCAACACATGCTTCCTCACTCAATGTCCACAATGCCATTCACTCCACACAAGTGTTGATGCTGCAGATGTTATAACAATGCCCACCATTGAGCACCGCCATCATTTAATGACAAACAAAACCACCAACATATAGCTGTTTCCAGTAAATACCACACCCACAAATAAAAAACACATCAATATAGTGTCTGAGGCAAGAGGTTCATTGATCCTCAGTAGCATATGAGGAAGACTAGTTGGTGAGACGATAGCATGGCGACCTACCTGGGGGGTTGCCCATGTAGCCCGCTATCGTTATACCCAGGCCCTGTGTGTCCTTCACCAGTTCTACTTCAAACACCTCCTGCTCCGGCACGTCACCTTCCTTCATGTGCTCCTCAGGCATAAACTCATCAGGGTTGTGCTAGAGACACAACACATACCGGGGTAGTTTGTCTTATACGAGGGAGTTCCAACATGATACCAATAGCATCACAGAAGGTGATGTTGGGAAACAGATCAAGTGGAATGCATTCTAACTGTCTTCCTATGCAAACTTGGGTTGTGTCAACAGAAGATATTTGGGCATTTATGAGGCTTCCTAAAACAACTTCAATCTTACACTTTTTATGCTGATTGAAAAAGAAATCAAAATAATGGGTGTCACTGTCAAAATGTGTGTATAATGCGTACATATTGTATAGTAAACAGGAGCAAAACTCAATGGATAAGATAGACAACAGTAGCTTGATATGAGGCAACATCTCACCACGACAAAGTCGCCGTTATGAGGCATGTAGGGGTGAGGTAGCATGAGCAGTGACGAGCTGAGTTCATGTAAGGCTTCATCCAGCTGGTGAGTGGGTACAATCGGGGTATGCGACTGGTTGTCCATTAGGGGCTCCGGCAGACCCCGAGCGACGATGAGACGTACATGTGCACTAGACTGGCGCAGCACCGTAGCTACCTGCTCCGAACCCATGCCTCGTACGCTGACGTGCCCGATTTGGAATATATGATCCCCACTTCGTAAACGCCCATCCTGTGTGCAGCAAAACATATCCCATTTCTCAACCAGCTTCACCTCAACAATAACCACATTAAAGACTTTACGTAAATTACTTCTTATCTTCCATCATAGGTATATGAGTGTGGATCAATACAGAGAGTGTGAGACTTACTCTGTCAGACACACCTCCCGGTAAGATGGTCTTGACCACCACACCTGTGCTCTTGCCTCCAATGATCCCGAATCCCAGCCCTGTGCCATCGTTAATCAGATCTATCACCTCAAGTTGTGTCCATTCTGAGTTCAACTGTTCGGTTCACACACCCACACACAGACCTCATTAATATGGTGACTATTGATTCACAACACAATGGCTTATGTTTCCAAGGAAGAGGCAACGGAATCGCGTTGATAAGACATTCACCGACTAAGCAACAAGGTGTTGCGAATGAAAGGCCTCACATGCACGACCTACTGCAGCACAAACACCATCCCATTCATCATTTCAACAAACATAATAATGAAACTATTGGTGATGAAAGCCAGGCTGACGCAATACACAGGAGCCATCAAGGGAGTCCATTTTGCTGAATGGTTGGGATAGCACTCACAGACCTTGTGCAACTGGATACTATATTGTAGTCATTGAATGCCCACAATAGCCTGGTAGCAATAGGACACTACATGAGGTGGGGGGCAATTAACAATGATACAAAGGCCACGAACACGTGAACCATTAACCAATACCATACGGCTTCAATGACATCCCAAATACACACTTCACCACTGACAGAAATAAGCAAGATATCTTTTTAAAAATGCCAAACACTGAAAGCGAATGGATTAGGTTGAGGCTGGAGATCACACATTTAGGAATGGGTTGATGTGGCTTGGGATCATCGAGGAGATGTTCACTCATCCCTACCAACAGACCCCTTACCACCCATTACACCCCACCCCCCTTTTACCACCCACGACATCTTCCTTACACCTCATTGGTCAGATAACTCACCTCGACCCTCACCTTGCCATCATTCCCACACCAATCCCTCGGTACCCTCCCCTCTCATAGCACTGATAACCCCTCTAAGCGGCGCCCAAAGAAACCAATTCCCTTGTCTGTATCTACCCTGCATTACATAACAATGGGCATTGGTACCAATGATATTGTACAGGAAAAGCTCAGCCCGAGCTGCCATCGGAAGTGGATTGGACAGAGCGAATGCGAGCGGCTACATGAGACTGGACGAAACCATCAGTGTGATTAGGAGGAGAAAGAGAAGCACCTGATTAAGGTATGACCACGAGTGAGCTGATAACGATTCCTATTCGACATGCACACAAATCGCCATGATCACAGAGAAGGCGTGCAACAATAGTCCTCTTGGCGATGGGGAGAGTACGTGTCAGTGGTAGTCCCGCCTCCCCGATAGCTGCTTCTATGCGAACCCCGACGACCCCTCTCCGTTCACTCATACAGCAGATAAAAGCAGTGATAGTTTCCACTCCTATCTCTTGATCGTGCACACAAGCTCGAACGCTGCCTGGCCACAACATCGTCTCAGCTACAGTATTTCTTATATCTATGCATCGGTCATATGATCGAATATTTTCTATATGAGTAGGTAAGCGATAATTACCATGCCCACTGCACGCAGCGTCTGAAGACGACTGTCAGAACATCCAGAGCACGACTGATACTGATCATGTCAAGTTAGATCTACTTAATGAACAAACGTGATCGAGCTAGCCATCATCCTGAAATAACGAATGATCATTAAGTTTTAGGGAGTGGGCGAGTGAGTGAGCGATTATAAGGTTTAAAGGCACACCAACACTTATGTGTTATATGGCACCTCGAAAGGTGGAATTAATAGGAAGATATAAGGTGGACCTGATTGAGCAGCCGCCTTCTGGGATAAATGGAGGGGAAAAAGAGGGAGGAAAATCCAGGCCACGAGCCGGGATATGCTATTGGCGAGATGAGGAAACAATATCAGGTGGGCAGTTGATGATGAGGGGAGCAGCTTCTCACCACTCACTGCCAGCCCCCACGAGAAGGGGTGAGAAGAGCACCTAGCTTGACCAAGTCCCAACCAGACGCTATTGCCCAGGTACAGTAAGCGGCAAGATACCTGGCCTCGCATAGGCACGCACGTACTACAGCATTAGACATTGATTATACCGCTACATGCAGCGTGTTTATGGACACATAATCACCGCAAATGGTCAAATGTACTGAGAGTGTCCAGAGGTTACAGGTAACATGCGTGGGTAGTATGGGGGGGGTGGACTGGTTGGGTTGTTTGATAAATAGAGTTTCTGTTGTATTTTAAAGCAGCATTAAGACTTAGAACAAGAGCCCAGAGCTGTAACGACCCAAAGGGAAGCATTAATCTGGTGGCCCAGAGCAGTAACGACCCAAAGGGAAGCATTGATCTGCTGGCCCAGAGCATTAACGACCAAGGGATCTACCGAGCCAGAGCGGAAACGACCCAATGGGGGGCAATGATCTACTGAGCCAGAGCATTAACGACCAAGGGATCTACTGAACCAGACCAGAAACGACCCAAAGGGAAGCATTGACCAACTGAGCCAGAGCAGAAACGACCCAAAAGGGAGCATTGATCTGCTGAGCCAGAGTAGTAACGACTCAAAGGGAAGCATTGATCTACTGAGCCAGAGTAGTAACGACCCAAAGGGAAGCATTGATCTGCTGGCCCAGAGCATTAACGACAAAGGGATCTTCCGAGCCAGAGCAGAAACGACCCAAAGGTGAGCATTGATCTACTGAGCCAGAGTAGTAACGACCCAAAGGGAAGCATTGATCTACTGAGCCAGAGCAGAAACGACCCAAAGAGGAGCATTGATCTACTGAGCCAGAGCAGGCTGGGGACATATCAGGTCAGTGTGACGAGATCATGATAGTACCAGTGACACAGGCCTGGTGTGACTCACACAAGGATATTGAGACCGTCACAATGCAAGTGTGATTGACATAAGGCAAGCATGACTGGCACATGGAATGGGTGACATAATACATGCGTGTGACACAATGAAAGTGTGAAGGACATGAAGTATGTGTAATTTACTGACATAAGGCAAATGTTATTGACGCAAGGATGTAGAGACAAATGTTATTGACGCGGACAGGATGTGACTGACATAAAGCATTGATCTACTGAGCCAGACAGGTGTAGAGACAAAACATGTGGACAGGATAAGGCAGAGACAAAATTCGCGGACAGGATGTGAGACGTGCAAATGACATAAGGATTGCGACTGACATAAGACAAAAATGTGTGACTGACATAAGGATGTAGAATAAGACAAAATTCGCCATGTGACTGAGGATGTTATTGACATAAGCATGAGACAAAGGTAATGTTATTGACATTAGCCATGTGACTGACACAAGGATGCATAAGAGACATAAGCCATGTGTGACTGACATAAGACAAATGTTATCGCCACAGACCGACACACAAGTGTGACTGATATCAGACATATGCGAGACACAGGTAGGCTCTGTGCAATTAAAGCGGGGCTGGTGAAGCATACACTTCGGATGCACTCGAGTTGATTTGTGATGGAGACATACCACTCAGTGAGGATCACACATAAGGGGGAGCACGAGCACTACCATAAACAGGAAGCGACCGACGCGGCCAATCATAAGTTGAGCCTGCTTATGACGAACCCAAACAAACAACAACACCAAGCCCTCACTTCTCTAGTCTTCAGCATTGAATGAGCTGTCATGTGGACAGCCTCTAAGTCTTATGACGAGAACCAGTACTCACCACCATATCTGAACTGTCGTCCCCCGCGGCAGAAGGCGTCCTGTCCACTGCAGGCTCGTCCCTGGTGTCCGGCGGCGGCTGCAGCTGGGGCGACGATGGTTGGTGTGGTGAGGCAGGCTGAGGACGAGACCTCGGGCCACCACCAGTTCGATGTCGCCCGTGGCCTTCTGTAGTATGGAGATGGCCTGCTGATGCGAGATGGTGGCCGCTAATACATGGCCATCAATGGCCAGTATCTGGTCGTGTTCCCGAAGACGTCCATCTCTAGACACACCAACCACAACAAACCACATATCATCAGAGTGTTGACATGACAGACCAGCGACAACGCGCCGCATCAATAGCCCTCACTGACACACTCATAGCGGGTCCACATGACGGGTCACCTCTGAAGGGCTAGGCGAGTGGGCTTAGCCAAGCGGGGTACAAATCACCTGTAACTATAAATGCGGGATGGGGATGATCGGTATGTCACCTGTCCAAGTATGCATCACCCTGCTATCACATTCTGACCAATTCGCTCGGCTAACCGGGGTAGGTTGGTGATGAGGGCAAATGAGACTCTCATATGCTGGTAGTTAAACGAGATATTTCCTTCTTGCTTCTCACTTTAACACAAAAAGGCTAAACGAGTTAACGCTGAACCAATGCGACATGTCATTCGTATGGTGCATTAGCAAGGATTTAATTGGTACATCAGCACATCCCCACGGCTCTATAAGGTTATACAACTAGTAACCAATCGCTTGCGTAACAGCACTTACGACGCTCAGATAAGGTGTAGAGGCAAATAACGAGCAACGGCCACAAAAGCAGGCATCATCAACAGGATGCAGAGACAAAATTCGCGGACAGGATGTAGAGACAAAAATCGTGGACAGGATGTAGAGACAAAATTCGCGGACAGGATGTAGAGACAAAAATTCGTGGACAGGATGCAGAGACAAAAATCGTGGACAGGATGCAGAGACAAAACATCAGGATGCAGAGACAAAAATCGCCGGACAGGACAGGATGTAGAGACAAAAATTCAGGATGTGGACAGGATGCAGAGACAAAATCGTGGACAGGATGCAGAGACCACAAAATCGTGGACAGGATGCAGAGACCAAAATCGTGCAGGAGACCAACATCGTGCACAGGATGCACAGTGGACCAACAACATCGTGGGGATGCAGGACAAAAATGTGGACAGGATACAAAATTCGTGGACAGGATGCAGAGACAAAAATCGTGGACAGGATGCAGAGACAAAATTCGTGGACAGGATGCAGAGACAAAAATCGTGGACAGGATGCAGAGACAAAATCGTGGACAGGATGCAGAGACAAAAATCGTGGACAGGATGCAGAGACAAAATCGTGGACAGGATGCAGAGACAGTGGGACAGATGCAGATACCAACATCGTGGACAGGATGTGGACAGGATGACCAACATCGGATGGACAGGATGCAGAGACCGTGGACAGGATGCGTGTGGACAGGATGCAGAGACAACATACAGGATGCAAGACAACATCGTGGGCAGGATGCAGAGACCAACATCGTGGACAGGATGCAGACAAACATCGTGGACAGGATGCAGAGACCAACATCGTGGACAGGATGCGGAGACCAACATCGTGGACAGGATACAGACCAACATCGTGGGCAGGATGCAGATACCAACATCGTGGACAGGATGCAGAGACCAACATCGTGGACAGGATGCAGACCAACATCGTGGACAGGATCGTGGACAGGATGCAGAGACCAACATCGTGGACAGGATGCAGAGACCGAAATCGTGGACAGGATACATACCAACATCGTGGGCAGGATGCAGAGACCAACATCGTGGACAGGATGCAGAGACCAACATCGTGGATAGACCAACATCGTGGACAGGATGCAGAGACATACATCGTTGGAATGATACATTAGTATCATTAGCAACCATATTTCAACGACGAATGCAGCAGACGAATAAAAATGACGTTAAATGGCAGAGCGAGCTGTAGGTCATGATGCATGTCACCGTGTGATATAGAAGGGGAACGCTTCTGTCGATCACAGTCATAAATAGATATGTGTGTGCAGTGCAAAGCTGGTGTACAGCTTAAACATAGAGGCTTATATAAGCCCCACCCATGTAAAGCTGCTCCCTCTCCGTACTTGGCCCCTTGAGAACCCCGCTATTGATCCTTAATGTCACGGTCACAGACGGGATCCCAGGCTGCCACACCCCGTCACTTTAACTGGCCTCGGCACAATATCAGTACCTGTTCATTGATGAAGGCTAGAGCACACTCTCGCGCGTGTGCATCACACACACACACACACACCCACACGCACCCTCCCTCCCACACACACACCAGCGCATAGGCCAAACATGGTGAGCATGAAAATAAGCCATATATGATTATAAATGATTGCCGCGCGACAACCTTAATGACAAATGATTCGCTGGAAGCAAGACATAACCATTCTGCACTGCAACACGCAATGCGAATTGCTAGGGTGAAAAATCACGCGTAAGTCTCCCTGATAAAGAATGGGTACGCGTCGTGAGAGACAGGGGCATGGACGACGCGTTGGCCGCGCCACACCCGCATCCATCAGCATCAGGCACTTCGCGTTTTGCCTCCCTGACCGGATCACAATAGCCGAATAAACTAGGGAGCTGCCAGCTTGAGAACGCAACCCCCGTGTACTCCGCCAACCCCGAGCGTCTGCTGTGTGGATCCGCAATCCAGGCCAGCCCATCTTACAATCAAGACATTTATGCTACGTTCTTCCCCTTGCCAGACGCTGCCAGGTTATCAACGGCCGTGCGTCACTGAGACGCATGTAGCATGCACCCATGACGTACGATGAGGGAACGAATGCGTGGTGACTGGCAGGTAGCCGAGAACTACCATCAACCTGAGAGGCCGTGTGATACGCAGGCCCCTTGTGGGTGTTGGCCGGTTTTCGGTGAATTGCACGCAATAGCACCGGAGTTGACGATGTTAAATAGTCAGACACTTCACAATCATAGGAACCCCTCCAATCACAGGCCACCCAGTTGTCAGCTTGTTTTGACAGGCGCCCGATGACATTTTCAATCCTTGACACACTTGTTTTTTTACGGAGGTTGCAGAGTAGCACTTGGACCAATATGGTCAAATCTTTATATTGTACGAGCTAAAGACACAGGATATACACCGTCTGCGAAGGAGATCTTAGGCTGCCCACACATTTACAGTGTATTCCACGATGGATCTTGGCGTAAGGATTTTTCGATGTAACTCGCTTACCTTTAAAACCCTTCTAAAGCAGGATATCCAACCAGAATAACTTGTGAGTTTTGAGGTCAGTAGTAGCCCTTCCTCTCAGGGAGACTGCTATTGGCTGAGTAGCTCCCAGACACCAGCCGGGGCGATTTGCGCACCTCACTTGTATCCAGTGGGCGCTGGCATCCTGGCTTGGGAGGTGACGCTTTAGTCCATCATCTTGGTGACGCGGCTCTACTCCACTAGCTCAACCTCGCCACAAAACGCTGAGCAGACAGCTAGAGATGACGAGGAGAAGAAGGAAGTGCCTTGGTATGGCAGAGTAGAGGACGCTGAGAGCGGCATTGATTAGAAGATCACCTAGCTCCTATATAACGCTCGTTAGCAAGCTGTCCACCCGACCTTATTGACTTGTGCGCCAGTTTATTGGGAGAGCGCAAACGAACAATCCATACATCTTCGCCCCCGTGAGAGACTTTTACAAGACAAAAACTTATTTCGATAGAATGGGCGTTTTCTGGTTGCGGCCATTGTTCGCGGTGATTGGCTCAATCAATAACACGCAACTCGATATCACAGACTGCAACACCAAGCACTTAATGCACGCAGGTTTATATCGCCCCAGAAGATACCAACTCGATATATACCGAGGAACAGGTACAGGCCGACACAAATTGCCTGGCTAGTTCATGTTACTTATACAGCGCAATACCAGTACCGATACAATTCACCAGTCAATTTTAATAGATACGACATCAATCTCATTACAGATACACCCACATCATATTACGACAAAAGGCTATACGGTCACTATCAGCTGCAACCCCAATTAAGACACATAGTCGATATAGAGTTTCACTAAGCATATCATCGCCTATGGCTGCCCTAATGGACCACAGAACGCAATATGCTACTCCAAAAAGTACACGCCGACAGTACATACGACAGTAGAGGGTACGATACTGCAGCATTCAGTACGAGTGGTACACAGACACAACAAAGTCTAATTGGTACACACCAATGGCGTACAGTCAATATGTTCCCAGCCATAGCACACAGTACCCAGCCACATCATAGTCTTATTGGTACCTAGCCACAATCAACAGTCTAATTGGTAGCCAGCTAAGGTATGCAGTGTAATTGGTACACCCCCGCCGCTGACACCCCAATAGCTAGCTAGCTAGCCGCCACAGTACAGCCTCAATTCCAATCATGCATCAGCAATCGTGCCACAAGAGAGACGGAGGCAATTTCCTAACACCAACAAAAATGTCTAGCTAAAAGCCTGTGATGCAGGAGGCGGTATACCGTGAGAACGGCAAGCATAGGCGGCCACCAGAACACACACACACACACACACACACACACACACACACACACACACACACACACACACACACACACACACACACACACACACACACACACACAAACACAAACACACACACACACCACGCAGCAACGCCAACACAACCACAATGCGCCATCGCGATTAGCGGACAAGTTTCCGTCTGGGTACGTCAGGTCACCTGGGCTGATGGACAGATACTGCGGATAAACTGTCACATGTGAAGCTGGCTTAGAGAGGGACTACTGAATGCTCTTCCTAGAAAATAATGCCAGTGATGATAGGACGTAACACGAAGCCAAGAGGCCAGATAATGTCACCATCTACATCAAAATCCCTCTCATCCTCATATACTAATATGTGGCTAATGAGATTAGCAGGGTATGATTTGGGTGTTAATTTCTAATGACTGCATATAAAGGACGACCACATCAAAGCACAATACAGGGACAAGACCCAGAATCAACTAACGACAATCTATAAATATACATATATATATGCACATATATAAATATTAATGAATGTATGAATGAATGAATGTATGAATGAATGAATGAATGAATGAATGAATGAATGTATGTATGTATGTATGTATGTATGTATGTATGTATGTATGTATGTGTGTGTGTGTGTGTGTGTGTGTGTGTGTGTGTGTGTGTATGTGTGTATGTATGTGTCTGTATGTATGTATGTCTGTATGTATGTATGTATGTATGTCTGTGTGTGTGTGTGTGTGTGTGTGTGTGTGTGTGTGTGTGTGTGTGTGTATGTGTGTCTGTGTATGTATGTATGTATGTCTGTCTGTATGTATGTATGTATGTATGTATGTATGTATGTATGTCTGTATGTATGTATGTATGTATGTATGTATGTATGTATGTATGTATGTATGTATGTATGTATGTATGTATGTATGTATGTATGTATGTATGTATGTATGTATGTATGTACTTCTTCGTTAAGAACAGTACTTAAATGCTCTGTAATCAATCAAACACGACACGAGGTATACATTAGTCGACACCCGAGGCTGAAATCGGACTGGAGTGTGCTCGATAATACCGGATAATTATGGAATCGTACAAGCGTAGTTACTCGACCAGCTTGCTATTCGATTAAGTTTTCCAGCAAGAAGATTGCTGAAAGTGTGGCATGAAATATCATAAGCATGCATCTCTTTAACACAGGTCACAGAAGACTAAAGAGCATTTACCGTTCACAGTTAATTCGGTATGATTTGAAACGCATTCATTTCTTCACGCTTGTCACCCAAAGACAACAGTCCTTAGCCGTGAGTTATTCAATTAGTAATGCAAGTTGCTGAAGTGCGCAGCATCATACAGAGAGGAGTCATGGCGACAGATTGTATTTGGTCGGACAGCGCCGCTCGATCGTGAAGAATTGCCCCAGAGCAATCCGTATCTCACAAAATACGTGAGGTTACCTGTCCCAGATGATGCGCAGCTTCCGACAAGCAACTTGTAATATGCTACCGTAATGATAGACGCCACGGAGCCCGACGCCACCATCATAGCTCATCGCCCACCTACCAGGTAGGAATGGATACATACGTTATAAAGCGAAGAAAGAAAACACTCATTTCCGTGAAGCCGTAATAATATTAAAGGGGACTCGACAACCTAATATATCAAATTCAATACACCGGATAAAATTTGCTCTAGATCAGTAATATACAGCAAATTACCCTGAGAAAACGCTGACAGATTACTAATCGAGCCATAAACCAACAAGATTCAGTGCACAAGTTGACATCGACAACAGTTACACTCGTCCATTCTATGAGGATATGAAGAAGACAGACGCCGTGAATACCACGTGACATGATGATTATTACACCAGTCTCATTGCACGGTCGTTTTCCCTGCTAATCAAGTTACCATGACTCCACCATGTCTGTGACTGGATTCGCACTAGGTTTCATGGGACAAAAAGACGCGGAAAAGACGTCAGGTAATGGGCAAACGCCATGGAATGCGGCAGTTGCACGACAAACGAGTACACGGAGTTGATTTGGAGCAGAACGCGAGCGTCTGGCTAAAGACGGCGATGTCAGCCGATGACACGCACGGAGACGAGTTATTAAAGAGGAATCTGATGAGGTGAACCGAGTGGAGCATTAAGGAAGGACACGAGAACGCGATCCGATAGGAAGGGCTGCAGGGGACCGCTGGTCGGACAGTCGAGGTCGGTAGGCGAGGGGCAATGGATGCGATGATTAACGCGGTTCAGTGATGAGATGAAGTGGTCGTGGATATAGAAGGGGAAGGGGGCGGGAGGGGGCGGGAGGGGTGTAGGTGCTGATGGGGTACCCACGTTGGGGTGAAGTGATGGAATGATGGCGGGGTGAGCGATGGAGCGATGGGAAGTGATTTAGTGATGGGATGGAGTGGTAGATTGAGTGGTGGGATTGAGTGGTGGGATTGAGTGGCGGGATTGAGTGGTAGGATGGAGTGGTGGGATGGAGTGGTAGGATGGAGTGGTGGATGGAGTGGTGGGATCGAGTGGTAGGATGGAGTGGTGGGATTGAGTGGGTGTGATTGAGTGGTGGGATTGAGTGGTAGGATGGAGTGGTGGGATGGAGTGGTGTGATTGAGTGGTGGGATCGAGTGGTAGGATGGAGTGGTGTGATTGAGTGGTGGGATCGAGTGGTGGGATTGAGTGGTGTGATTGAGTGGTGGGATTGAGTGGTGGGATCGAGTGGTAGGATGGAGTGGTGTGATTGAGTGGTGGGATCGAGTGGTGGGATTGAGTGGTGGGATGAGTGGTAGGATGGATTGAGTGGTGGGATCGAGTGGTAGAATGGAGTGGTGGGATCGAGTGGTGGGATTGGGTGGAATGGAGTAAACTTTTTCACGGTGGAGGTAGGGGGGCAGTTGTGGAGTATTTTGATTGGGTGGAGTAATAGGTTGGTTATAGCGGAGAAACTGTGGCATCGGTTGAGTGAAATGGGAACAGAAATTGGGTAGACTGGCTGGTTGGAGTTATGGAGTTGCAACAGCGGAGTAGACGGGCTGGGCAGAATGAACAGGTGGCTATAGTGGAGTGGAGTGATTTGGTGGCTATAGTGGAGTGGACTGGCAGGGAGGAATGATTGGGCGGTTAAAGTGGAGTGGACTGGCTAGGGCGGAGTGATTGGGTGGTTAAAGTGGAATGAAGTGGCTGGGCGGAGTGATTGGGTGGTTAAAGTGGAATGAAGTGGCTGGGCGGAGTGATTGGGTGGTTTAAGTGGAGTGGACTGGCTGGGCGGCTAAAGTGGAGTGAAGTGGCTGAGCGAAGTGATTGGGTGGCTAAATTGGAGTGAAGTGGCAGGGCAGAGTGATTGGGTGGCTATAGTGGAGTGGACTGGCTGGGCGGAGTGATTGGTGGGCTATAGTAGAGTGGACTGGCAGGGAGGAGTGATTGGGTGGTTTAAGTGGAGTGGACTGGCTGGGCGGCTAAAGTGGAGTGAAGTGGCTGAGCGGAGTGATTGGTTGGCTATAGTGGAGTGGACTGGCTGGGCGGAGTGAATGGGTGGCTATAGTGGAGTGGACTGCCTGGACGGAGTGATTGGGTGGCTATAGTGGAGTGGACTGGCTGGACGGAGTGACTGGGTGGCTATAGTGGAGTGGACTGGCTGAGCGGAGTGCTAGGGAGTAGTGGCTAGTTGGAGTGATGTGATAATTTATATGGAGTACATTGGCTATTTGGAATGATAGGATGGCTAAAGTAAAGTAGACAGAATGGGCGGAGAAAACTTCCAGGTAAAACGGTCTGCACGTTTAACGGACCTTACATCTGTACTTTGTCTACGTGTGGTAGCTAAGTGGAAATCCGTTGATATATTAGCGAATGGGTAAGTAAAGAAAATGAGGCCCTAACACGCGATGGTAATGGTTTGCTCCCCTGACTGCACGTCACCTATTGTTAGCGGGATGTATCTTGCCCCAGCACGGGACAGCTGGAACGAGCTGCCGTCGTCGTTCCCGAGCTCGCCTTCTACATCACACCCAGCATCCCTGCTCCAGCAAATTATAAACGCCCAGAAATGTTACATGTCCCATGAGAGACGGCACGCTTTACCCCCAATGAGCCACGAGAATATGTCTCTCGTAAATAGCAGCGCAGGGGGGTTTATAAAACGCTATGGCCGTAAATATAAACTGGTGTTAGGGCTACATTAGTAGGCCTCGCGTAACACCTGCTCATGGTGAATTTCGTTTCTGTTCGATGGCTCATGAATCCTCTGAAGCAAGCAACTAACACGTAATTACATGGTCGTCTGTATTAATGACCTCTATAAGTAACGTCATATACGTTATATACATTCCTCAAATAATTCACAGTAAGGCTTAATCACAGTGAGGTCTATCTTACAGGGAATTCTTCAGGCGATCTGCAATGGACGGAACTTACTTTGTTGCGTTCCGCTTCGCGTCAACAGCAGCCCCGTAAGCAGGGTGTGAAATGAGAGCGTACCCCACTCCCCCACCCCAAGGCAAGACCACCATGCTCTAAGCTAAAATCTGTAACTAGCATCATGTCAAATTAGCCTGATCCCCGGTTCACATTTATGAATAGCCTTTTCCGCGAAAAGCTTGACTCATTCAGGAACAAAAACTCTTAACGAGACATGCCGGT
The DNA here is from genome assembly GCA_034190875.2 of Urechis unicinctus. Classification (NCBI taxonomy): domain Eukaryota; kingdom Metazoa; phylum Annelida; class Polychaeta; order Xenopneusta; family Urechidae; genus Urechis; species Urechis unicinctus. Next base: position 36,709,157 of record CM067350.1, on the reverse strand, counting down.
CTTCATATTGCGTTTTTTTAAAGTACAGATATGTACATTTTACATATATATATATATATATATATATATATATATATATATATATATATATATATATATATATATATATATATATATATATATATATATATATATATATATATATATATGTACATTTATATATTAGATATTTATATAAATATATAAGTATGTATGTCTGTATGTATGTATGTATGTATGTATGTATGTGTGTGTGTGTGTGTGTGTGTGTGTGTGTGTGTGTGTGTGTGTGTGTGTGTGTATGTATGTATGTATGTATGTATGTATGTATGTATGTATGTATGTATGTATGCATGCATATATATATATATATATATATATATATATATATATATATATATATATATATATATATATATATATATATATATGTGTGTGTGTGTGTGTGTGTGTGTGTGTGTGTGTGTGTGTGTGTGTGTGTGTGTGTGTGTGTGTGTGTGTGTGTGTGTGTGTGTGTGTGTGTGTGTGTGTGTGTGTGTGTGTGTGTGTGTGTGTGTGTAATTGGCCTATCTTGGTGAGGTTCCACTTCAGCGCAAAACGCACCCACCCAGTCGAAGACCTTGCTTCGGGCCCCGTCGATGCAGTGCCCCAGTTGGTTCCGAGTTAGATCCACAGCCGCTTGCTATGCAAGTAACGATTCTTATTTAACCAAAACATCCACATCCCTCGCCGGCTCAAGAGTCACACGAGCCTTTCAGGATGCCAGCTATTGTTGGGGAAACTGAAGAGGGAATATAGAAATGGCTACAGCGACTGCTGAAGAGGCAATCTATGCTTCAGCAACCCTGCTTTAGCACTCGATAATATAGGTAAAAATTCTAATCTCCAAGTCCACAACTAGTATGCTTACCATGAATTGATTTGGTCACACACGGCGACACTGTAACGTTTGATTGAGATGTGACCCTCTTAGGAGTCAGAAGGACACTTCTGGAGCGCATCAAGCCACGCCGAGGTTCGAGCAAACGTGCCGGACGTTGTCACGCTAAGACGTGCATGTCAGAGAACAACATACCCAGCATCTTCCGCACCTTCATCATCAAATGGGGTCACGTTGTGTGTGTGTGTGGGGGGGGGGGGGGTAGGGTAGGGTAAGAGGTAAGTTTAGCCGTCTCAGAAGCATCACCATGGTGACGTCGGTGTTGACAAGGCTTCATGTATGAATACAGTTCCCTGATTACGGCTCACTTTTAATATTACCAACAGCCAGTATTGTATGGAATGAACATCAATTGGCGAAGGAGCTGGAGAGAATAGAAAGAAAAGCCAGGCGCAAAGGTAAAATAGTCCACCCGTTAACAACGCGATCTCTCCCAAAACATCTTCTTTATCTGCCGCGTGATCCATATTGGCCATAAGATCAAACCACAGCTCTATAGGATAGGATCTGATCTAGAGGATGGGATCCCTCAATAGGAGCTTATATGAGGCTCTGTATAGCATGAATAGCGACCAAAATTGTCAGAAATTCAAATTCCGTTAGATAATAGGAGATGATAGGATGTGATCAAATAAGTTCTCTGCTATGAAAACATCACTGAACTGACAGTGACCTTGCCAAATACGAGATCTCTGTTTATCGACCAAAGCATTTTACGCATATCTCTCCTCAATTAACACCTACACGACTACAGCTACAACAGCAGCAGCGCCCATACACGCACGAACATACACATCGTAAAGACACACAGGCTGGATGAGCGACGATACAAATTAACACTAGGCATGGCAACGTCCGACTGAGTGGAGTGGCAAGAAAGCCACTTCGCGGCCCACCACACAATTCGCGCCAAGTAATTAATGATGCTGGCTACTCGAGTGCTTTCACAAGTACCGCCGCCGAGCAGCTATTAGCCTCAGCACAGATACTCATTCCCCGACTCATATCAGCAACAGCATGCCTACGCATTAACGAATCGCGTGGCACTCCAGCATCAGTGCGTGAAGCGAGCTTCATACATCAGCGCCACTCGTGACAACACCGCACTCATTAAGTGCATCGCAAATACTGACTGCACACAGAAATAATCCAACACAGCGAGGAACAGTATGCTTAATTAACGAGTAATAGTCGCTGGGTCACTCGTGAGGCATAGACAGGTCATGCGGTGTGTCACCCGTAAGGCAGAGAGGTCAGGTGGCGAGTCAATCCCGCGAAAAACTGGGCAGGCGGTGTGTAAGGAAGACAAGGCAGGCAGTGTGTCACCCGTAAGGAAGACAGGGCAGGCGGTGTGTCACCCGTAAGGAAGACAGGGTAGGCGGTGTGTCACCCGTAAGGAAGACAGGGTAGGCGGTTTGTCACCCGTAAGGAATACAGGGCAGGTGGTGTGTCACCCGTAAGGAAGACAGGGTAGGCGGTATGTAACCCATAAGGTAGACAAGGCAGGCGGTGTGTCACCCGTAAGGAAGACAGGGTAGGCGGTTTGTCACCCGTAAGGAAGACAGGGCAGGCGGTGTGTCACCCGTGAGGAAGACAGGGTAGGCGGTGTGTCACCCATAAGGTAGACAAGGCAGGCGGTGTGTCACCCGTAAGGGAGACAATGCAGGCGGTATGTCACCCATAAGGTAGACAAGGCAAGCGGTGTGTCACCCGTAAGGAAGACAGGGTAGGCGGTTTGTCACCCGTAAGGAAGACGGCAGGCGGTGTGTCACCCATGAGGAAGACAGGGTAGGCGGTGTGTCACCCATAAGGTAGACAATGCAGGCGGTGTATCACCCGTAAGGAAGACGACAGGGTAGGCGGTGTGTCACCCATAAGGTAGACAATGCAGGCGGTGTATCACCCGTAAGGAAGACAGGGTAGGCGGTGTGTCACCCGTAAGGAAGACAGGGCAGGCGGTGTGTCAACTGTAAGGAAGACAGGGTAGGCGGTGTGTCACCCATAAGGTAGACAAGGCAGGCAGTGTGTCACCCGTAAGGGAGACAATGCAGGCGGTGTATCACCCGTAAGGAAGACAGGGTAGGCGGTGTGTCACCCGTAAGGAAGACAAGGTAGACGGTGCGTCAACTGTAAGGAAGACAGGGTAGACGGTGTGTCACTCGTAAGGAAGACAAGGCAGGCGGTGTGTCACCCGTAAAGAAAACAGGACAGGCGGTGTGTAACCCATAAGGGTGACAAGGCAGGCTGTATGCCACTCGTTAGGAAGACAGAGTATACAGTGTGTCACATGCGAGATCGAGATGTGTACATGAAATAAAGCTAATGACAAATATATTGACCATAAACATTTGTTTTTGCATAAAACAATGTTTACACAATCCAGGGAAGAGCAGGAACGACCGAGGGTAGGAAGTAATCGAATACTTGATCTGCAGCAACTGTAGTCGCCTTATGGGAACAGCATCCATAAACTGCACATGCTTACAACATAACTGTCCAAGTGGCGTCACCACATTCATACCAGGAGCTGACACTGAGCCGGTCATTGATTTTAGATTAATGAATACATCGGAACTACACTTCTCATTTCTGTAGTATCCTTAAACAAGAAATGCAACGGGTGCTGATGGGCCTCGCTCTTCGTATGTCCGTGGCGATAACCTAGCTCTGAATGACCAGTGGCGATAACCTAGCTCGAATGACCAGTGGCGATAACCTAGCTCGGAATGACCAGTGGCGATAGCCTAGCTCGGAATGACCAGTGGCGATAACCTAGCTCTGAATGACCAGTGGCGATAACCTAGCTCGAATGACCAGTGGCGATAACCTAGCTCGGAATGACCAGTGGCGATAACCTAGCTCGGAATGACCAGTGGCGATAGCCTAGCTCGGAACGACCATTTGCGATAACCTAGCTCGAAATGACCAGTGGCGATAAACTAGCTCGGAACGACCAGTGGCGATCACCCAGCTCGGAACGACCAGTTTATTAACGTCAGTGTAAATGGCACGTCTGCGGCTGCAATGTCAGTGACAGCGTCATAAGCGTCAGCATTTCCGGGGTACAGTTTCAGCGACATAAGCACGTTTGGGTGTGCCGTGCCAGCATAGATAAACTGTTACGTCGTGGGTAAGCGTTTGCGTTCTTAGTAAGTCGTAACACGCATTTACCTTAAACGCCATTTAAGTGCAAGTGTAGCTAATCACTCTTAAAGTTGCATTGCTAGTCTAGCTTAGCACGTTTAAAGCTCCAGCCCAAGTCAAGATCAGCACGCTTTCAACTGCACTGAGTCTAGCTTAACACGTCATAAGATGTAGCGAGTCTAGCTTAACACGTCATGAGATGTAGTGAGTCTAGCTTAGCACGTCATAAGATGTAGCGAGTCTAGCTTAACACGTCATGAGATGTAGTGAGTCTAGCTAACACGTCATGAGATGTAGTGAGTCTAGCTAACACGTCATGAGATGTAGCGAGTCTAGCTTAACACGTCATGAGATGTAGTTAGTCTAGCTAACACGTCATGAGATGTAGTGAGTCTAGCTAACACGTCATGAGATGTAGTGAGTCTAGCTTAACACGTCATGAGATGTAGCGAGTCTAGCTTAACACGTCATGATATGTAGCGAATCTAGCTTAACACGTCATGAGATGTAGTGAGTCTAGCTTAACACGTCATGAGATGTAGTGAGTCTAGCTTAGCACATCATAAGTTGAAGTGAGTCAAGAAGAGTATGCTTACAGATGTAGTGAGTCAAGCTTAGCACATCATAAGTTGAAGTGAGTCAAGAAGAGTATGCTTACAGTTGTAGTGAGTCAAGCTTAGCACATCATAAGTTAAAGTGAGTCAAGAAGAGTATGCTTTCAGTGAGTCAAGCTTAGCTCATTTTGATTTGTAGTGAGTCAAGCTGAGCACTTCTTGAGTTGTATCGAGTCAAGGGTGGTAGCGAGTCAGCCTTAGCATATCTGGAGTTGTAGTCAAGCACTTCTCGAGTTGTAGTGAGTCAAGCTGAGCACATCATGAGTTGTAGTGCGTCAAGCTGAGCACATCATGAGTTGTAGTGCTTCAAGCAAACTATGTCATAAGTCATAGTAAGTCAGACTAAGCATTTCATGAGTTGAAGTGAGCCTAGCTTACGACTGCTGGTCTGGCTTAGCACGCTTTGAGTTGTGGCGCCATTCTAGCTAATCATGCCCCGAGATGGAAGGGCTAGCAAATGCCAGCCATACCTTTCTTCCTTGGCAACCTTGTGCAAGACACAATGAGGTCAATAACTATTGAATAAAGTCTACATACCTACAATCTGAAAATCTGTTATTTTTCTGCTTTCTACTAAAGGATTGCAACTTGGATATAGAGTTTGGTTCCTATTTCCTATATGTAAACATCAAATGGAGAAACGAATGAATGTTGTGCACCATGGCTTTGTCAGCTCGGGGCGGAACACGAATGATGGCCCAACAATAATGAATCATCGATATCCAATCAGTTTCATGGAAATAACATACTTTACGGTAACGAGGCGACAAAACAATATGAAGTAAAACATGTTAATACATCACACACCCGTGCCCCCCTCCCCTCACCCTACCACAGCGCCCCCATCCTCTCACCCTACCACAGCGCCCCCGGGCGGCGCACAGCAGCTTTAGGCGCGGGTGACACTGCATCAGCACGTGATAAATGTATCGTTATTCGTTATACAGAGGAAGGAAATGCCAGGAATACCAAATAAATTCATTGGTTCTTTATTTGTACTTGGTTGTAAAGTATTTAAATTTGTACCACTTTAAGCAATGATATGTTGGAATTGCCGAAACAGTGGCAAGCCTAGGAGACGCCACAGGAATTAATATATTGCGGCGAGCGAGCGCTTCTAAAGGAGCTCTCATTGGCGCATATATCGTGTGGCCAATCCTCCAAGCGACAATAATTACGGGGTGGTTCATCGAAACATCTCTTATAGCATACCGTCACGTGACTTCCCTTCACATATATTTCTATATATCCTGGAGGCATGTAGAATAAATGCAAGTGGACCAGGTCAGGGTTTCTCGATGTAGGGCATCACCAGAAATAAGCGCGGAACACATACAGAGCGAGTGACGAGAACGCCCCAGCGATGCATCATCCGCACAAACCTGACATGGTTGCCATTGCGATTGTAGGGCAGAGATTGTTTGCTGTATATTTCGCATGGTTCTATTGATCACGAATGAAGGCCGCGTGTACAGGCGAGCGATGATAGCCGGCTCCGTGAAGCATCGAGTCGACGATGAGTGGAGCGGCCAATGGGCACGAACGTCGCCGACCACGGATAGGTCCCTGAGGTGACCCCGACGGTGAATTAGTCATGACGTCTTGTGGGTGTATATTCATAATATCAGGCAACTCGATGACGCTGCTAGGGCTAGTTTGTACAACTGGTCCCATGGGCGAAGAATTGAACCAGGCAACCCCGACGACAAAGACCGATTAAACTAATGAGAAACAGGGCCAAATCGAGGACATTTATGAACTTCTGGAATTGCACATTGAACTGATCAAGTCCGTTTATAGTATCACATGGTCAGAAGAGATCAAATTAGAAGATGTGATATTGGCCCTATTCTAACATTTATACTTTCTCAAACATGCACTCACAATATCTGTGAGAATCATGCGTGAAGATAAGTATGCTAGACTGCAAAAAAGCTGGAAAGCCCGCTGCTTCTTTTCAATATGCAAATTGTGATTTCATTAAGACAAAATCAATGATCGCTAACATACTTAAGTATATTCATATTACCGTTCGACCGGAGCTAAGTAGGTCCAAGTGCCATAATTGGTTATTTCATTTAACTCCAACAAGGCAAAGCCTCAAATTGGCCAGTAAGCTTTAGTGAAGCCATAAACAACTAGAAATCAAATCATAATTGCAATACATTCATTCTAAAGGTCAGAGTTTAGGACAAGCTGTCTGCAGCAAAGAGCACAATCACCTCCATTAGCTACCAGGTCCTCCCAACATAAGTATAAAAATTCATAAAAAAAACCTAACACGTGGGTATTTTCTTGCATTCTACATATGCAATGTAACTGGCTGCAATCAACTAGACCTGGCGGCTGGTAATCTAGCAACCAGGCAGTCGTAACCGTATACTGCAGCCCAACATGCAATCAACTCCAGTAGAGACTTACCCTCAGCCTCTTCAACACGGGTCCATTGGGTGACTATGGGCAACGAAAATCCCGGTTCATAATTGCTTAAGATACACATTCCCCAACAGAAGAGCGGAAGGAAGTGCATTTATTCAACACGATAGCAACCATCACAGCCCCAGGTCGCAGCAGCAGCAGCATCAGCAGCAGCAGCAGCAGCAGCAGCATCGCGTGGTGGCGGATGATCCTGACAGGCTCAGGAATCAGCTGCTTCCTCGATGATAATGCTCAACAGAAAATGGATGAGAACGACCAGGGCGAGCGACGAGCAATTATAGCAAGTCGTCCTGCAGCTTGGCGCCACGTCGGGGCGACACTATACACATTAAATAAGCGGGAATACTGAGCGACGTCGTCTGTAACAAATCGCATGAATGCATTGCGGGAGGTGATCCGAAAGAAAGATTTGCCTCTTTTGGGGACCAATACGGATGAGTCGGTGGGGTCGGTCAGCGGACCAATAGTAGGTCACACCAAGACTTGCGCTTGAATAAATGCGAGTGGAAATTCTGTGGTATTGTTATCTCATATCCAAGGCAAACGGAACCATGCTTGCTTGTCTTAGCAATAACACATAAGGATGATACTGGAGCAAACACGATCAGTTTACCATGACAAATTCTTGTTATTTCAGCACTAACACATTCTAGTTGGTGATAACACCGAAATAAAAATCTCCCATTGAAGTTGTTCTGTACACCATTTGCATCGAGCAGTCGTTCCGAAAGAGTCGCCCTCGCCTCTAGTAGAAGTGCCTCATATCGCATACATAATTAATCACCTAATCACTGAACGGTTGATTGCAGATGATGACGTTCGCCATGCAAGGAAGAAAATTGATTAGGCGTCTGGTTTACACGGGGACTGTTCTTCGTCTGTGCTGGGTGCTCGATTAGTGGCTTTCAGTAGCATTTGGCGCACCCTGCCAGGGCACAGTCATGCAGGAAGACCGGTGGGCAGGAGGGAGGGCACAGCGACACCCCGGGGGATTGTATTTAATAGTCCGATGGCGCATCCGCAGCCCGGATCCATTCGCCAGCGTTGAATGGACCCCTTAACGACACGCGTAATTTCGACCCGAAATGCCTTGAATGGAGCTACAATGGCATCGGACAACGCTGAATGCGCGCGCAATGAGTCGACTGATTAGAAACAGCAGTCAGGTCGAGCCCCAAGTCACAGTGTATTATGTGGCATAATGCGACCTTGGGAAGACATGGCCGCTCTATTCTATCGACTTGTCCTGCCCGAGGTCATGCGTGTTTTGTGGTCGCTGCGTGGTAATCAGTGTATCACCGACTTGAAACGTCATTCCAACAGGAATTATTGTCCGGTTCATCCAAGCGTAGCTACGTCTAACAAGCCGGCTGGTTGTACACAATACGGACGCATACTATAGCGCATCCTCCTCGTCCTAATTACCATCGCTCAATTAGAACCACTTACTGATTAATCCATTTGCCGAGATAGTTACAAGGAGTGGCCGTTATTCACAAATAGATTATGAATCTAGTTAATCGCGGCGAAGCAGAGGCAGCTATAATGGCAAGCCGGATGGTGAGGATCGGAAGAGGAGTAAATGGGTTGAGGTCGTGACACTAATTCGAATGAAGCACAGGACCGGAAGTCATTAACGCCATCCATATACGCCACGCGTGCGCAGACGAGTACATTACACAGGCGCTGCCAGCCTAGACGGACGGGATTACGTCAGATGTAAGATCCAGTCATTCAATTATCGACGTTTATGTCGATAAATCCAGGGACCTCGATGGGGAGAAACACAGTCCAGACGTAGCCACGAGAACCGATAAGGAACATCTCACAGCTAGCCCAATGCAGTACCCAAAGATAACCCGACACGGTCCATCATGGTCTACCTCTGCTCACCTTCTCTCTCCCCTGAGCATTTCATTTCTCTTCCCTGGTCCCATTTTCGACTCTCACACAAGTCACCCGCATCCCAGGCCATGGTTATTCATGGTCACTTACTACCAGGTCACTCTCCCGCGAATCATTGACCCCTGGTCACTGCTCTACCTCCCTCGTTACTCGCTCCCCTATAGTCGCTCTCCCGAGGTCCAACTTTCCTGCGGTCACTCACCCTCCTGGCCATGCTATCCCGCTTACCTATATCCCCCAGGCCCTCCTAGCTCTCCTTTGTTACGAGGAAGACCATATGTGATTGACTGGAAATAGAATCTCAGTGCACGAGGATGACAAGGGAAACAATGGGGAGAGAATGTCAAAAGGGATGAAGATGACAAAAAATCACTGGGAAGAAAACGTCAAGAGGGAAGAAGATGACAAAGGATCACTGGTTGTGAGAACGTCAAGAGGGACGCAGATGAAAAGCGATAATTGGGTGAGAGACTGTAAAAGGCAGTAAATGACTGTCCCTCCTTACTCAAATGTCAGCCGAGAGTAACACAGACTCGGATAAGCAGTTTTTAGTCCAGACAGATAACTGGTGTGAAGGGTGACGTACGGGTGACTTTCACACATTAGTATGAATGTCATATTACGTAGCGCAAGAGCATTATCAACGCAGCGCATCGATGTAAACAGTTACTGGCACACGGCGGGGCCATCTGTATTAATGGATAACCACTAAGTAATTGGTTGGCATCAGATGTAATGAGTCTGCTACCACAGGGAATGTGCATCAATAAAATATATAATATTGCGAACGTTGGCTTCGGCGTAAGAGAATAACGATGCCGACATGTAGAACACACGTTTTTCTCCAAACTGCGACCGGAGGAAGCAGCGATCATCACAAACAGTTCGTGGCATACAACTGTACCGGCTCGGCAGTGGCCGGCTCGGTAGTGGCCGGGTCGGCATGAATGAAATCAGTCGCAATATACGAGTTGACATCTGCTCAGAACTCGCAGACCCACCACATACGTCATCAGTAATACATATCATGTAACGTTAGTTTTAGAAGGCATCGGCGATGAAGGCGACTCGAATCTGTTGAATTGGACAGGAAAAACAGATCAATAGACGTGATGAGACCTGCGGCTGTTAAAGCTACTGCAGAAGTACGCGTGGCTGCTCGAGGTGCTGGTGTCGTTATTACTGCTGTTATTTCTGCTTTGTTCCTATTTTTGTTATTTCTGCTTTGTTACTATTGTTGATTCTTTTCCTGCTTTGTTACTATCGTTATTCCTGCTTTGTTCCTATTGTTGTTATTTCTGCTTTGTTACTATTGTTCCTATTTTGGCTTTGTTACTATCGTTATTCCTGCTTTGTTCCTATTGTTGTTATTTCTTTGTTACTATTGTTCCTATTTTGGCTTTGTTATATTTTCCTGCTTTGTTCCTATCCTTATTCCTGCTGTGTTCCTATTGTTGTTATTTTGGCTTTGTTACTATCGTTATTCCTGCTGTGTTCCTATTGTTGTTATTCCTGCTTTGTTCCTATTGTTGTTATTTCTGCTTTGCTACTATTGTTCTTATTTTGGCTTAGTTACTATCGTTATTCCTGCTTTGTTCCTATTGTTGTTATTTCTGCTCTGTTGTTATTGCAGCAACATGTAGTACGACCACTGATACTGTAACTGTATCAACTAGTAGACACAGTGAGGGCGCCACACGCCCAGCTATACCACCGCCTTATTGTTACACTTAAACATTAACTTCTACCCAGCCATAGTCAGGCAACCCCCCCCCCCCCCCCCCCCAAACACCCCAACCAAGTACTAGGCAAGTGATACGCGGACAATCATGAAGGTTGTATGGTATACACCAGGCATCAGAACGAGAACGACACGCGCCTCACAACATCAGTGCGTCAGACTTGGTGATAAGGGCGTCTCTTATAACGGCACAGAAGCCGCAGACTCAGCGCAACAGCACGATTTCCAGCGTCATGTACGTCTATCAAGCACAGCAGCACGAGACGAGTTCGATTCGGTTTATATAAACCAGCATTCAGAAGTGACCTTGTTTGAAATAGCACACAGTTCTAAAGATAAACACACAGATTTCATTAATGCTATAAATAAATCAATGCGATCTGTGAATATATGGACAGGTCTGCTCTCAAAACTTTTTCAATCTTCTATTGTTAACACTTTAATCATAAAAAGGAGTAGCGGAGAGTCAAAATTCAATGGATGATCAATTCATATCAGTCATAAACCAGTCAGGATCACTAAATTATCAGTCACTATCACTAAATCATCAGTCACTATCACTAGATCACCAGTCACTATCGATAGATCATCAGTCACTATCACTAGATCACCAGTCACTATCGATAGATCATCAGTCTGTATTACTTCAACTATCAGTAATCATCAGTCAAAACCAAATGATCATTAGTCATTGTCACAAGGAGACATCTTCATCCATTATAACTTCGATCATCGCTATTGAATATCCGTCAATATCACTCTCTTCATTAGGCAAAATCACCATCATCATCAGTCAATATCACTCAGGTAATTTGTCAGTATCACCTTCATCATTAGTCAGTATCACTCCAGTAATTAGTCAGTATCACTCTCATCATCAGTCAGTATCACCTTCATCATTTGTCGGTATCACTCTCATCATCAGTCAGTATCACTCCAATCATTAGTCACCTTCATCATTGGTCAGTATCACTTTCATCATCAGTCAGTATCACTTTCATCATCAGTCAGTATCACTTTCATCATCAGTCAGTATCACTTTCATCATCAGTCAGCACCACTCTAGTCATTTGTCAGTATCACCGACATCATTAGTCTAGATCACGAAGAACATACTCGAGTCACTGGTCATTTTACCAATATCATGGTAAATTAGACATATTTCAGGGGAATTCCGGACATGACCCCATGTCCAACAGGGGTACAACTGGACTGTATGCGGGTTGGATTACCATGGAGACCGCAGACAGAGAAAAAATAGCCCCGGGACACGACACAGACGCCAGCGCCTACAGAGCGATTGCAGTGGCCGCCAGTACCTCATATACACTAACACAGCACAATTACAACTTGTCTACATTGTAGCAGACATTACGAGGCAACCCAGGTGCGATTCCACTCCCCCACCCCACGACTCCCGACCCATCGCGCAGCCCACAGTGCTAGAATTGTAATCACAAAATGTTGAACGATTCAAAAACCGAAAACAAAATGGCACCCAAAAAAACTCGCCAAGAAACCATCATCATCCCAAACCAAGGTTTGCAGATAACATGAGGTTATGAGCAGCCCTGGTCAGTCTATGGGATACATGACCAGGTATACTGTCATTCTAAGTGAAAGAAAACCCAGAAGTGTAGCTGAGCGACACTAATGGAAGACAACTGATCATGGCTGTCTCCACAGTAAAGCAAGTCGAGAATGCTACGCCTCAATCAACCGTACATTACGCTAAACCTACACAATTAATAATAATTAATTAGCAAAGTAGCATTCATAGAAGGTATGTACCAACACGCCCAATACCCAACCCCTCACAAGATATATATATATATATATATATATATATATATATATATATATATATATATATATATATATATATATATATATATATATATATATATATATATATATATATATATATATATATATATGCTAGTGGATCGACTAGTCGCAGTTAGTTGGTTTATCCAGACCAAGTAATCCCAAGCTCATTGGAAACTTGGAATAGGTAAGTGGTGATCCCACGTGGGCGAGGCTGTGGGATGTATGTGACATGGGATAGGCCAGATGATGTAAGTGACATGAGGTAGGCCACATAATGTATGTGACATGGGGAAGGCCATGGGATGTATGTGACATGGGATAGGCCACAGGATGTAAGTGACAATGGCGTGGGGAGGCCCTTTTCATGTAGCCCACGGAATATTGTGTCTTGATTGGGTCCTCGATGAGGTTAACCCAATGCTGGTAGTCATGGGATCGGCCCCTGAGAGGCGGTGCGGGTGTATGTACGTGTGTGTGAGTGAGTGTAATAATGTAGAGCATCACTCCTAGTTTCCTATAAAATACAGTCGCTCCAGTTGAGCATTCCGTCAAGAAGGAGCCTGACGTTAGAGACGCATCACTAGGGTAATCGGCATGCAGTAGTGGAAAAGGATGAAGAGCATCATGGCAGTAGCCTCACCGGGGACTCGATATCAGTCACGTCCATGTGGTTACCCAGCTACCAGGCAGCATGGCTCGCACACTCCATACCTTAACCACACGTCTACGCACACGCATGGCTCAAACACACACAATGACATTAGTTTGCTCAAACACACTTACGTCACCACAACCCGGGATAGCCCCACAGGTACGTATAATAAGTACGGCTTCACCTAAAGCCAGCGCACAAAGTTCATCACCTTTGCGTGGAAGAAGAAGCCGTCCTCAGACATCTGTTTGTACACACGACCTACGTTGTAAAAGCACGCGAATTCTTTGGATGGCCTGCTATCTAACCTGCGGCTGTATCCTTTGGCATTATTCCCACGTCGGCGTCGACATATTGCCGCATTCGAGTAATGTATCCATAAATATTGTGTAGTTGTCTTGCGGAGAGGCTGAGGAAGGGGGCTATTGACTGGGTTATCTATGAGGCCCGATAGAATGCCGGAGCAAGTACTACAACATGTCATTCAAACAAAGCTTTTATAAGAGCCGGCCTTCCACATAAGGTCCGTCCTGCCTTTCTTCACTAGTTAAACCGGACTGCAGGAACATTCCCTCCTATTGACATCTGAAATGGACGTCTGGGATGGACGCTGGCACGTGACGAGAACACACAGAAAAGACTATTATCCCCGTGGTTACTCCCGTGTGAGTTCAAACTCGGTTTCCGCCTGAGACGAGGGTCAGTGCAGGAAGAGCTTGACACTCCGAGCCCCAAGTGAGCACTTAACACATCCACCAACAATGCATCACCCACCATACGACCGTGTTAGCAGCCGCGTGCAATGTAGTTGATTACAATCAAGCCAATGCCAGTACCTTTTTTTTAACGGTGCGCGAGGAGAGAAACAACGGCCACAGCTGTTGAAGTATTCCGGTGCTGCTCCAAACACCCCCGTCCGTAACTTGGGCGGGTACACGACTAGTGACGTGAGCGCATCGCGGAGGCTGATGGTGACCTGGCGCTGGATATAAACACGTCGAGTGCCCCACGGATGCTGCGGCTGCTGCTCCGCTCTGATATGTTACGCAGCCCTACATGTGATGGCGCCACGTCACATAACTTCAAACGATCTCGGGGCCCTCACCACTCACATGTACCACGCTGCTTGCCAGCTGGAAGACAGCGTCATTTGCTTATGGTTCGACGGCCGTGTGGTCAGACGGCGTCCATTTCAGTCGAGTTGACAATAGCTAACATTGAGATCCATGCACCTCAGCTCTACTACCCCAGCAGCAGCAGTGACGGTGGCGGCGGCGGCCTGCCTTCGGCTGCGGCGGTGGCGGGACAGCAGCCAACATGTTCAATACTGGCAGCTCTCGCCAACTCACCCCGCTCTATATTACCATGCCGGGGCTGCAGGTGCCATTCTCCTGCTGCTGCTGCTGTCGTGCTGTGAGCTAGCAACAGAACCAGTGCCAAGTGCTCTTTCAAAAAGACCATATCACAAGCGTCACACGGATGGCGCCTCCGACAGATAGCATCACACACCATAGTAACGCTTGTTACTATCACTCCGTTTCATCCACGTGCTGCTGATGGCAGTGTCAAGGTCACTGAGGGGTCATTTGATTCCAACACCCCAACAAATACACTGCATATTCGGAATATAAAGCAGTAAAGATCAAATAATGAAGGGTCGTCTTTGGGTAACAGTTATAACAGCTCAACAACCATATATGAAAACACGCGGGTAGGGCATATTTCATAACAGTAAGATAAGACGACGAAAGCTGCCTGACGATGTAATCGTACCAACGCGAAACATGGTTATGTATAAAAGAATGGACCGAACGAGACAAATTATCTTCATTAAGCGCAGGTTGGATAAAGACGTAACCAACTTAGGTGTGTAACTGATCCGTTTATTACAGCATCAGCCATGCGATGTCACACTCTAGCGATAAACTAAAGCCGACCAGCCGGTAAACTTAACTTGTCAATTTATGTGCTACATGGTAAAAGTAGAGCAATCAAGGGGTGTAATGAGCGGAGAAAAACCATCCCCGATCGCGACGAGAGATGACGCAACATGTACGATATCGACTCGACATGAACCCACTTAACCTATGCTACCGCTTACCATAGTTGAATAGTCGACCGATCTAGCGACTAAACAGGACTTTCCACAGCACAGTCAGACATCACAAAGTCGATTTTCACAAAGGACTTCGTTATGTATGCATAGCCAAAAATTAATACACGAAGCAGAAGAGGTTCTGTGTCGACAGAATACAGCACCAGCGGCAAGATCTAGAGGTGTTATTAGGGCAGCTGACGGGTTTCTCTGTGGAAACCACCAGCTTTACCCATCTCCGTTCCCTCAGCTTACAAATCCCTATTACGACGTGACATGGAACTGTCTTCCCGGTAGCGGGAAACACGTTCACACCTAGAGCGGCTTAGAATTGTCACCAAGGTCATTTTGAAAACATTATGATCACGACAGGCCCTTTGCCATAATCCTGACTAGATGGTGCTTTCTTAATTAGAACCAAGGTGAACCAGTGTAGCTTCATTATCTATTGCTCGCTTTCATCAACGATGCCGCACTTTTACACTGCAGTTTTTAGCTCACAAGAAAAGAAATGAATAACTATTACACACAATGTCGCGATCAGGAAATAAAACAGCCGTTCATTAACGTCACCACCTCGTACTATTTCATATCCAAACCCGCCTCAACCCTCCGTTATTACCGTGGATGTGGACCATAGCTCGGTCGGTGAGTGAACTGGACCGTGAACTATCAGGCGAATGAAAGCTCTCAGAGGTGTCTTACCAGGGAATCATTATGTTGATTGTCAATACTATTCCTGAATATGAGCTCCGTGTACTAATCAATGGAATTCGCAGTTAATTTAATTGTACGTTAAATGTGCTAATCAATGAGGCTTATTTGTGTGTATGGGAAACTCGACGGCGATGGTTCGTTCCGTGTAGATGCCTCCCAAGAACGCTGTCAGGCAGGAAGCAGCAGTGTTCGCCAGGGGGTGAATTTCTCGATTGAGTTCTTTTGGATTATTGCCGCATGAATAACTGAAAATGGTAATCCATCATCATCAACATTAACAACTAACCGGTCACATAACTCGCAGCTGGGATACACCCATCAGGTTGGCACTAGACTCACGTTAGGAGACTATAAGATTTGTGTGTGGGCTGCCATAGACGAGCGGGAATTTGGGGGGGGGGGGGGGGGAAGATTGCTGGTTGGCTGAGTGCACAGTCGTACCGCTAATCAATAGATTTGCATAGTGGATCTACTTGAGCGAGAACATTCCTCGTTAGATGACACGAGCCACACAATCTCAGTCGCTATGTGTCTGCTGTGAAAACAGTTAAATAAAACATCACATGGGCGACCATGATATAACGACGCTAACGACGCTACATCACAACTGCCAGATTTCACACACACACAACCCACAAACACACCCACACACACCACCACACACCTAGAGATATATAGATAGAGAGAGAGAGAGATATATAGAGATAGAGAGAGAGAGAGAGATATAGAGAGATAGAGAGAGACATATACAGAGATACAGATAGAGATAGAGAAATATAGATATAACATAGAGAGAGATAGAGAGATATATATATAGAGATAAAGAGATAGATATAGAGATATATATAGATATATAGATATATATATATATATATACCACACACAAACACACCCCCCACCTCACACACAAATACACCCACACATACAGTGATACACCACACCCCCACACACACCTATATACATATATATATATATATATATATATATATATATATATATATATATATATATATATATATATATATATATATATATATATATATATATATATATATATATGCATATATATATATGTATGTATGTGCATGTGCGTGGGCAGGAGGGGGGAGCCTGACGTCGGCAACTGAGCACCTGTGATCGCAAGAATGCATCCTATCCATGAAAAATTTATGCAGCAATTTACATACTCAAATTCTCAATTAAAGTTTTTAGACAACAAAGTATTCAAATAGCTATGGGCTTACATAACCTCTGTGAACATTGGTTAACTCAAAGAAACTCAATTCGCCAATACCTATTCATTTACATTCACCTGGTTTTTTTTCAGGGTAAAATACAAGAACAGGTGCCCGTGAGAGCCAAACAATAGCCAGGGAGTCTAGTGTCATCTTCAACCAAGGACAATGGATGACATATATGTTATGATAACAGTGCCCACAGAGGGCTGTAATACAAAGGTATGTCCCAATCCATCACTCCATCCACGACAGTTCTAGTGAAGGGACAGGGGACGAAGAGAGTTTGGGTTAGCAAGTCCAGACATGCTATGACATGTGGAAGATTGAGACAGAGAGATGGGGTGTGGCTCGATCAGATAGGGCGGCAATGAAGCATGAAATTGTCTCCATATAGAGTGAATATTGATGCATAATCTAAATTGCCATCATCCCAATATCCAGGCAAGGAGTGCATGTCATAAACATATAAGGATACACGAGTTTAACCCAATCATAATTTCTATCTGGATTATTTGCTGATCTGAAATATGGGACACACCTACCATCCAACCAAGGGAAATTGTATAGTGACCATCCAAATCAAGATTGGGTATCAACGCAATCATGAACAAACAGTTCATTGGTGAATGGCATTTCAGCAACCTCCAATCGACCTGGTAGGTATGCTTTCAGCAACAGTCACTAACTATCACAGGAGCTATGTGCATCAAATCATTCAAGGGCATTGGTCCCTAACACCATCACTGCGTTGAATAATTGAGCAGACAAGTCAAGTGTGTCATAATAGTCTACATCATCAAACAGCCACCATCAACATCTTGGTGAAATATTTAGTTGGTTACTAATTTGCCCGGAGGCGCAATATAAACCCGATGTGAGTGTTTATGAGATGATGAAGTGACATCATTGTGCAGGAGTCAGCTGTCGAAACCCACCCTTCATCAGTTATAGCTGAGAGATGGATTATTTCATTCTTGACAGAGAATATGAACTGTGAGCCTTTTGTAATCTACCTTGTGTCTGAATCATGTAACTGATTGTAACCTAGGGAATAATCCACCCATTAGGAGCATGGAAACTCACGATTATTAATTGTTGGGAAATGATGGATGGAAGAAATTTGTACATTCAAATAGGTTTGCCGATCATTGAAAAAACATACTCAGTCATGATTTTTTCAGATCAAAAACAGCCACCTGCCAAGTAATACCAGATAAAACCTGCACTAATGGTGCACCTAAGTCCAACTTAATCAATGCATGCAATGAATAACTTATGACAAACAACAACACTGAAACTCACCGTTCCGCTACACTCCCAGGCTGTATATCCTGTACGAATATCCCAATCTCTCCGCGATGCTCACTCCTCAGTCCCACAACACCAAATCCAAGACTGCTGCTCTCTGCCTTGTACAAGTTAATATGTTCCACTTTACGGCCTTGTGCAGCATCTTCCACAGACGCTTGGAAGTCTTCATCTGCCACATTGTGGATGGTAAGTGAAAGGTCCGTTCCGATATCTACATCTCCTTCATCAAACTCAAGGTCTTTGTTTGTGAGCACCAATTCCCCCGAGGATGGATCAATATCAAAGTCATCGGATGAGAGTGATTGTCGACCAGCCACCTGTAACACCAACACCAACCTATAGATCGTGCACAGGACCGTGTGACAAGCAAATGAATTTATTATTACATCAAGTCGTATCAAAGTTACCCATAAACTCTTAATAAGCATTATTAAGTGAAAGCAATCACAGCATATCTTCTTAGCTTCAATACATGCAGGACCACATGAACTATGTAGATGGTTCTAACTCCATGATTTAAGGAGTTACGGGTCAAAGCAGCCTCAGATAAAGCAATTAATCTTCATTGTAAAGCCAGCGCCTAGTATAAATACAGTGTCTGAGTTACACACAATGATACCACCATGCCATCTAATTACACGAGACACAATTAATATACCATTCAGATGCTTATTTTTTGTCGTGGTGAAGCTATTTTAGTAGTCATACATAAACAAACGTTGATATGGCACACGTACAAGGCCCTGTCGGTGTTCCACAATATATAAAGCAGTCCTGGTGAATAAGCCTAAACCGTACCTGTTTGAGTAGATCCAGTGAATGCTGTACGGTGAGGAGCTGAGAGAAGAGGGGGGAGCTGAGGAGATACATGAGGTCATTCAACTCATTCTCCAGCACAGTGTCTCCGCTCAGGTGACCACTGCTGGAGTGCTGCAACTTCAGCTGAATCCTCTCCAACAGCTCTATTGCCTGCTGAGACTCTACATCCACACCCACACCCACACACATAACACCCTATTTTGTTGGAGCACCACTGTGTCTCATCTCACATGCTGAGGCAATGAAGGGCAGATAGGGGCGATAAATTGCTCCTCAAATACAATATTGCGTGACTTCAGGAGGTTACAACCCTCACCAACAACTGTCACCTTCAAGTAATCACTTAAAGGATAAAGCACCCAATTTAATTATTGGTTTGTGTTCATATCCTTAATGTTGGTACAGTGAAAGGTAACATGTAGAAATACTCGTTACACATTGCCTGACAAAGAAAGCTGTGTAGTCACTCACCTGTTACAAAAGCCATGATACTGGGTTGAGTCACCCTTCACCAGTTGACAATATCTGTCGCTTCGATCAAAACTCGAGTAAAGTACGCTGCACAAGAACCACAAAATTCAAATAAGATCCCCAAGCAACACACGAGACACTCCTGGAACATTCCATGTATTCAAAATCCGAAAGAGCTAGAAAATAAAACCTTCATAACTCAACAAGGCTACTCCCTACATAGCTGTGATTCTCATAGAGACACAATATTCAGGACTCTGGACTGGATTTCATGTTGGCAAGCTTATCTTAAGCACAAGTCAAACTCAAGTGGGCCAGTTAAAATCAGCAAGTTGAATTTACCAACCAACAAACCTGACATCTAAACAACCGTTTAATGTTAGGAATGGTACTTACAAAAAGTCCAGCAAGTTATTTATACCCAGGTTCTCAGATAATCAGGGCAAAGTTACTGCATCAACAGATCACTGACACTGCTAACATTTTCCACAAAGTTATCTAAGTAAAGATGTGGTAATTCACTTTGAATTATGCACTTCTGAATACCAACCATGAATAAATTAATTACAGCCCAGGCACCAAGAAAAACAACACTTTCACACATAAATGTTTTAGTGGCTGCATCATTCTGTTGGTTCAGTGGTTGTGTTTGCACACTTTTTCGGTTGATATCTAAATGGTTCATTAAAACTTGTTGCATTTACATATTTACATAATACCATGATTCAAGTCATTGAGTGTATATTAATCAGAGGTGCTTACATCAACCAGAATAAACCATACCATCATATCAAATCTGGATTATTAACATAGGAACAGGTACTACTTTGTAATTAAACAAAAGCAGGTCTCAACATTTATTGGGACCTCTCAAATGCCTGAAATCATAATGATTTGAATCAACAGCAAATAGGACACTGACAACCATACCAAAGTGCTAAGAGGGCTCATTCCAACTGGTGATGTAACCATGAAATCAACAAAACCGCTTAGGAAAGTTGATCCTTAAATTTGGGGTTCATGTTGTGTAAATGAAGTCTTCTTGTTGGTTGAGGCTTCCATGCTCAGAAATTGACTGAAGAATTTAATGTGATTTTACAATAGACTTATGACAAATAGCTTGCTCCACACAGTTGGTTTGTTAACTAAAGTTGTCAGGCAGAGGAGCAAACAAGCTCATTTAGCATAGCCATAAGTTCTTTGTCCATACTGTAAAGGCTAGAAAAATGCTAGCATTGCAATGTACAATTTACACTAACTTCATCTGTAGAGACTGACTTCAGCCCAATAAATCATATCTTCTGATATAGCATTTGAGATAGTAAAGTGGCTGGAACTGAATTTTCAAATCCACTTGTAATCTTGACAGGGGAAAGGACAAAATTGGACAAATATAATCATCTCTCGTGTCTCAAGCAACTTTCCCCGCATCTGTATCCCAAATGACCCTGCATGACCTCTTAGACACTTGATAGGGTGCGCTGCTCAGATAAATCAATGTGTGCGGTCTGGGCATGCATGGGCTTGTTACTTAGAGAGAAAGATAAGTGCCAAATAAACATTTGAAACAGAACCATATTTTATTTTGCTGGCCCAGCCATCCAATGACTGAATAAAATAGGCTGATTTTGGTATGTAACAAACCTAGGCATAGATACTTTATCAGGTAAGGGATGACCCTCGATTGAAGTGATGCACTCCGAACGAAGTGAATTCCCTTCGACTGAAGTGATTTAAGTCACAAAGGGTGTGCAATAAGTGCAGTTGAATATTCAGCCATTATTGTAAACGAAACCTGAAAAACAAGTACCAGATTACCAATATTTACATATTTCTGTATTATTCACCTGGTAAGACATAATCAATCACTCAGGTAGTGTTAGAAATAATCTGTATGTTGCAAAAGAAAAAAAAATACCTCAGCCATAGTTGTTCCCGGGGTCTGGCCGGGGGCAGTGGAGGGTGCAAATGGGTGTTTTCCCTGTTGTCAGCTGCCTGTTGTGCCCAAAAAGGACCCCAAATGGAGAAAGATTCAGGCAATATTTAAAAGGCCTTTTTGTATTCAATGCCATAACCATTTATTATATGTACTGTTGACATGTAATCAGATATTTTGAATAGCCTAACAGACCAACGTGAGGTTTTATTACCTTATTACCAAGAGGAAGTGCAGCAGCATCTCCCGTACTTAGTTCACAAGACCTAGTTTAGAATGTAATATCTCTGCAATAAGCTGTTAGATATTGATTTGGTTACTCCTGTCCTGATATAGTCAGCAGAGTCATGTAAAACTGCAGATGATCCCTGGGAAGATAGAACAGATTTATATACAATTCTCGTGTAACAGTAGCTAGTTATAAATTTAGATATTTCTAAAATAGGTGGGTAGATTTTGATTTCGGTCGGAGAATTTATAGATTAAAACCTCACCTTTCAGATAAAACCAGTCCCAACTCTGTCAGAGGACTTCTGGGTGTTCCATGGTTAAAACAATCGAGACCTTGATTTAACAGGAGCCAAATCGACACAAATAAAACTATGGAACTTTGTTCCAAGCAACCTTTCGTAAACAAAACCATGTGCTTTAGGCACTTTTGAAATGGTCCCTCGCAATTTCAGGGCTCGAAATTACCACCCGCCCGCCTGCCAATGGCGGGTGAAATTTGAGTCGGGCGGGTAAATAATCACAAACACCCGCCCGACTGGCGGGTAGATTTTTTCGCGCTTACACCTCGCGCCCAGTTCAATACAACAGCAGTTGGGCTCGCGTGATTGAGCGCCGCTTGAACCATAAACCCAACAAACACACAAAGATAAGAAAGCTTCCCGGCTGTATACTATCATGTCTTGCATAATGTATTGACCTATAGTGTATAAACTGAAAGTAAACTGTTTAATAAACCGATGGCATAGATAGGCTCACAGAAAAAGTTATACAACTAACGTGCCTTGATTGTTTGGGAAGACTTTATAATCCATAGATCAGGGATCAGCTGGCTGCAGTCAGTGTATAATTTTGACCCATCACGGTATCTGGTGTGAAGACAAGAACATGGACAAAAGCCCACCCCACTCCCTCCCAAGCTATCTAATGGCAGCCTCTCGTATTTGAATACAACATGCACCTACTGACCTGAATAAGTCGAACAGTTACTTGGCAACAACGAATCAACGAGACTCCCCATTTCCTGTCTGTTGACAAATTTTATGTAACCGCTTTTCCATCGCATAAAGGCATTTTTATTTTAATTCATTAATTTGATTTACCATGTATCATCTGTGAATGGTATTCATAAGACAAGTCAACTCTTCTCGCGCCAGTAACAGTTGTAAGTGACGCGACGGAAAAACGTAACATCACCCATATGCGCGCGGTTTTCTTCGCGTTCTCCTCGTGACTTTTCTTCCGCGTCTGCTTTGCGAATGCAGTACGTTCTAATTGCATTTAACGATAGACCCACCTACAGTTGTATGACTTACGTAACGCGCGTGGCGTTTCTTGTGAGTTGACTTCCAAGCCGTCAGTAAGCATACCTATATAACTGCATGCGATTTGTTAACGGTACAACATTTCTGAAGATGTCGTGCCTTCAGGACTAAGAGGTCGCAGACTATATATAAGAAGTGATGATGTAGATGAGGAAAAGTATCTGTGTGTTGGAAAATTGTGCTGTTGACCTCATTGAATAAATGCTTGCTTTTTGTATGTTTTTACAGGTTCGTAAATATTGATTTGAATGTTGCGTTTAATATTAGAATAAAATATATAAAAACAATAAAAACGTGTACATTTTTGTTTTTTACTATATTATACTGAAAATGTAGGGCCTGTAGAAAATTTGTAGGGCCGGTAGAATTTCAAGGTTACCGGCCCGACTGGCCGGTGAAATATTTGGCTAATTTCTAGCCCTGCAATTTACCTCTAAACCAATCAGAAACGGGTTCACATATGTGTAAGTGTCTATTTTATAACAATGGGTATGATTTGCCAGTGGCACATGTTTACATTCTCGAAAATCACTTCAATCAAAGGGAATTCACTTCGTTCGGAGTGCATCACTTCAATCGAGGGTCGTCCCTTACCTGATAAAGTATCTATGCCTAGTTTCAGTTTCACATTCAGTTGCCAAACAGGTGGGCAATTTCAGTATGGAAGAAACTTTAGATTAGTGATACCCCAAAAAGGGCATCAAACACATGGCCGGGGCCACTCCAGGCCCCTAAGACTAAGTCAATATATTTTATCATTTACTAATTTAGGGAGCTATTTCTGGGGGCCGCCTGTTTCAACCCTTGACTTGACCTGTTGACAGGTAATCATTTAGCTACTTGTCTTCAATTGCCGTTTTATGAGTCAGTATTTTGAGGATTACATACGATTAAAACCCAACATGATCACTTTCAATGCTATTGCTATATGTATATCTAAGTCTTAGATATACATAATAACATATAGCAATAGCATTGGAAGACTTAGACTTAAGAGTTAGACTAATATGTTCAAGGGGTGACGTTATTTGGAATGGACAATTGAATGCAACTCGACGGCAGAATGGTAAAATCTTTCATGCGGATAATTCTGTGTTTTTTACCAGATACGACTGCGTCCTTTATCGCACAGCCGCGGGATATATCGAAAAATCCACAATAACGAAGTTGGTCAGCTACACCCAAAACAACGATGGCGGTGTTTCCGGTTGTAGTTTCTGTACTGGCCGACAGGTGGTTGGGGACGCAACTAAACGAAAGAACACACTTCCAGTTTCATGAAAATGGCTAAATAGAATTTTTGGACACATACTTACCCTGAACAACACATTCTTTTGTGATTTCATTGGAAGTCTTTCTCGGGGAGGTGAGAAGATACTGTTTAGAAGGGCTATGTTAGTCTTACCAGGGAAAGATGGGATTTGACTGTGGTTCTGACTTCTGGTTACACTAGCAAAGTAGTCTGACATCGGTTCTCGACCAGATCCCGTGGGGTTGGGCGGGGATGGGGATTGCTCTCCGTATGTGGAGGTTAGTAGGGATATATGCCGCCAATTTGGGTAGGTTGGTTTGGGTACCATGACTTGGGACACAAACACGAGTCGCTCAATTAAACGGAATGACAATTTGTTAACGGCCAAACGGATCAGTTCCAGTCTCGAAAATGTTTTGTTTTAACGCGGATCTGTAATTTATTAATGATACAAAATCCATTGATATTAATTTCGAATGACCTGATATGGTTTCAGATGTTGATTTCAAATCCAGAAAGACATGCCTATTTGCTTATTGGGACTATTCTATTCACAATATCTCCTGGGTTAACTGAGGATGACACAACTTCATCAGCCGTTCATTCAAGAAGTGTGGTTGGTAACTCAGCATTGAACATTGAGATTGACTGCCTAGAGCTACAGCCTGGACAATATCCTTTTCTTTCCATGACATTAATCATTACTGCTGTTAGTGTTAGGCTATGAATTTGTCTTTGAGTTTCTATGGGGTCTTCATACAAGAACACTCATCTGTGATACATTACTTTTTGTGCATCAGCTATAATATTTAAAGAATTCTGAATACAAGTAAGCTGTACATACACTGTTCTTATCATCTGTATCTAGTGATAAATGATGTTAGTAATTCATACCAGTTTATTGGGTAGCTAATATTTTTGAATACTAGTGGTATCTTTGATATGCTTTATTTCTTTTCGAATTGAGAGACCTTGACAGCATTGCAGATTTTACTGTGATGATCCTGTTATAGATCCAGAGACGCAAGAAGCATATGGGTGTACGAGAGAAGGGGAAGCCCTTGGTGAAGTTTTTTTTGGGCTAGCATTCAACAAAACAGAATAAATGATGTTTGAAATTTGTTTTGCCATTGATTTTGTCCACATGAACTGATTCTCCATTGACTTGCTACAGAATATGCCTTGCAGCTACTTTCAGAAACATAATCATTGTTATCGGTTGCAGTAAAGTGTTTCCCAAGTGAAGGTATAAAATGTGAAGGTCTCCTTCAAGAGAGCTACTTCAATAAAACTGTTGCATGTAAATGGACGTAAGTATAATGTCTAGAAACCAGTCATCCAATATCAGTTACACAATTATCATCTTCGACAATGCTGCATCACCCATGTTCAGATGTTTCACATGGTCTGCAACCTTCAACCCATCCCTTTGTTTCATCAGAAATGGGAAGAAGTTCAGCGTGGCAGTGTTGCTATCTGTCTTCTTGGGCTGGTTGGGTATCGATAGGTTCTACCTTGGTTACCCTGCTATTGGTAAACTATTGTGACTTCTCTTCAATTAATGTTTTATATGATTGACTGACAGTTCCAATTATTTAGTTAATAGTTTGAATGTTGGTGTATTTTGCTGTGACTTTTTCAGGCATGCTGAAGTTTTGCACGTTTGGCTTCATGTTTCTATGGCATCTTGTTGATATACTCCTAATTGCAATCCAAGTGAGTCACTGTGATGTTTTGCAAGTTACTCAACAGCTCATTGAAGAAAGCTGCTGTAATCTCTTGCTCAGATTTGATGCTAT
Organism: Urechis unicinctus; assembly: GCA_034190875.2. Lineage (NCBI taxonomy): Eukaryota > Metazoa > Annelida > Polychaeta > Xenopneusta > Urechidae > Urechis > Urechis unicinctus. The sequence goes on along the minus strand of CM067350.1, from coordinate 36,682,722 downwards.
ATACTCATGTCTTATATAAATGCTATTTCTTTAAAATTGTGAATGAAGGTGTCATGGGTTGAGTTATCAGGTAACCCAAAGGTTTGAATGATGCTGGTGATAGCGTGGTGTGATAGCTGTGTTTGTGATGTATAGGTGGTGGTGCCTGCTGATGGATCCAACTACATTGTGGATTACTATGGACCTGGTTTGCATTCAATAGCAAGCAATAATGAAACTTATATCAAGCCACCCAACTATAACACGTGATATTGGAATAGGTGTTCCTCTCATTTGTGACATTTGCTTATCAGACTGACTGATTGGTTATATTGCCAACTGCTTCAAGTATATGTGGCTCGGCAACAGTTGTATTTTTATATGTTGTTTTGTCATTTTTAGTAGAGAGATCAATGAGGAATTTGATGAATTCTTGAAGTGCGTTGTTTGCGGAAATTAGTGAGTGATATGTATGGTTGGCTTGGATTCACAGGAGAGCTGTGTTTTTGTGTAGATGTGATTATCTTTATTTCATGAACAAGGTAGATCCCAGAGAAGCAAATAAAATATGCATTCAGGTGATGAAAACAGACAATGTATGCTATGATATAGCATGATTGCCATTCACACAACATGTGCATAAAACATAAGCAAATAATTGATATGATTCCTGATCTGGGTCTTAGCCAGAGACCTGTCCATTGGACACTCTGGCCGCTCGTCTACGATCAAAATAAATACTGTTCTGGTTGATAACGCTTTTTATGCGCATGGGGTTTAATCGGCGTCATAATAATTTAACAATGGTGAATGGAACTGACGACCAGCTTCGTCTCCTGGCAAAACAAGGTCCATGTCGATTCATACCTTCTCTAAAATGATACATGATATGTTCGCGGTATGTTAGAATAATGACACCACAAGGGTGGCATACGTTGTGCACGGTCGATTGGAGCATCATTCTGAAATGTCTGCCCTGCGGTATCTCTTTTCCCACGATCTAATAAACTTTTTATTTCGCCCATGTGCTTGTGCCAGTACAGGATGTATCATTAATTTGCAGCACACACAACCACATATCAACAACCCCCCCCCCCCCCCTAGCTTTGGGGCGGAAGCCTACAAACTGCGTTATAATAATCAGTTGGTCATAACGTGATGGACGGGGTTGGGGTGAAGATGGACGGGCAGTTTTCAAATCCTGCCTAGGACACTGTTGCTGTTTTATATGGCCTTTCAATATTTAAGCCGGATATCGATAATCATAAGATGCAAAAATATCCATCGTCAATGGCTTGGATTATTATGTCACCAATGCCTTACCGGAATGATGATAGTCAAGAGGTTAACCGATATGTATCGCAGCCTCATGGGATAAGCCGTTATGATTTGACAATATGTTCATGAGATCGCGATGATGTCCCATCATAATGTTCTAGCAGGAACGCCCATGTGCCTGCCAAGGTGTGATTTCAATTAACAGGGTTATTTGCCAACCCGTGGATAACTAATGCTGTTTTGTATTAGATCTTGAACAGTTACCAGGCGCAGAAAGAAGGCGCAATACACCTCTTCAGATTGGTATGGGTTATTGATTTTCGCATTCACTGGTCATGGGTTATTGATTTTGCATTCACTAGTCATGGGTTATTGATTTCGCATTCACTAATCATGGGTTAATGATTTCGCATTCACTAGTCATGGGTAATTAATTTCGCATTCAATAGTCATGGGTAATTGATTTTGCATTCACTAGTCATGGGTTATTGTCTCGCGCGAAGTAATAACCATGCTCCTGTGTAAGCAGTAGCATTATCGAATTTTTTTACCAAGTCGGCCACTGTGAGTTTATCATTTTTGGCCATCTTCAGGGAAAGTTCGTTCTCGTAAACTCAGTTCAAGTTAAAGATATCCATGCTCAAGGTGACCTGTATAACACTCAGCTATGCATCTGGGAGAGGCACCGGGTGAGACAGAAGTTTGACATCGTCCGACACAAATCTGACCTCTTGAAGAACATACACGGCGCAATAATTGGCGTATTTCGGAGCGTATATACAGGGACACCACAGTGTCATATTTTGTCGCCTTTTACATATAATACCGATGATAACCCAGTTATTGTTAATTGTGTTCTGGGTAAAGTTTCGGTCTAGCATGTGAGTCAGTACGATGTGCAACAGATTTAAATGTGTTAAAATATAATTGCCATAAGGCGCTTAGCGTGGACTATCATAATAACAATAATAACATTTTTATTGCAAGCTCTCAAGCCAACTTTAATACAGTTATATAAGTACACTCACATTCACATACACACACACACACGCATATATATATATATATATATATATATATATATATATATATATATATATATATATATACATATATATATATATATATATATATATATATATAGATATATATAATACAATACCCTACCATCCATATCATTGTGTAATTACAAGGAAGAGAAAACACCGTGTGTAATATTGATGGTGAGGTCTAACCAGTCCACTCCAAGCGCACGTGTACTTTCTCTACATATGTGTAGTCGGGTTCAATTACCCAAAAATTACGATATCACGGCTTCGAAGGCATATAACCCGTTTGTTTGTTGATCTCGTAAGTGTAATTCAGCAAAACGAGAGGCGGATAACGCTGAAATGTTCCTTTGCCTTACGAAACTGGTGTGTGTGTGGGGGGGGGGGAGGGGGGGGGGGGGGGGGGGGGTGTAAATATTTAGAAGGTTTCAACAACCACAAGATGGGTTTTGTTGGACCGTGACGTTTCACGGTGATAGTCGATCAACGCGAAGCAAGATTGAATATGTATTCAGCTGATCCATTGAGTTGAATCAGCACCTTGTTCATGCCGATAATTCAACTATTCTATTGGTGCAATTCGATTAGGGATTAAATCTGAGTTGAAAACGTCCCCGATCAAAACACCTAGCCAGGTATTCATCCATTATGATACGATACAAACAGCATATTGATCTATCACTAATCTGTTTGATCCAACTGTAGCAAAAGCACCCTGTTTATTTTCTACCCCTGAAGACTGGTTATACATGTATAGATATGTAACTTGAGCGGTCGAGAATCCTATTAGAATGTTGGCAATGGCGCATTTTTCTGAGACATGGGGGTGGAACTCATGAACAATATGAACGAATATGAAGAAGAGGTTGAAGAAGAAGAAGAACTGAATCTTTCCATCATCGCAATGAGTTATGTTACTCCATGCTCAACATGAGAAAGTGACGAAGCATATGTTATAGATATATATATATAGATAGATAGAGATATATATATAGAGATATATATATATATATATATATAGATATATACAGACATACATACATATATAGAGAGATATATATATATATATATATATATATATATATATATAGATATATATATATATATATATATATATATATATATATATATATATATATATATATATATATATATATATATATATATATATATATATATATTAAAGATGTCAAGTGTTATACCAAGGTTGACATATCACTTTTGGTCAGTGAAATGTGGGTGCCTCCTCTGATGAAATCCCGAGAACACCACAGCGTGTATAGGTATATCGGATTATTGACCCATGTTAAGGAGATTTCTATTTTACAAACACACGTGCACACACCTTAATTGGGTAAGGTATAACACAGGGACAGACCACCTTTGACAGTGTAAGACCATAGTTCGGAATGATACATTAAGGTAAGCTTTATATAAGTATGTCTTTTTCGTATTTTGTGCAAAAACAAAGTACGGCGAGGGAGGTGGAATGTTTTCAGACTCGAGTGATATTGGTTGGTGCTAAAACCAGTGTCAGTAGGTTTCAGTATTTCAATGCATATTTGACATTATGAAAGTTGTTTCCTTTAGTTTTCGTATATACAGCATAAAACGAACATTTGTTAGTCCATACAACATCTGTATTACTTAACCCGAACCTACATGTTTGTCAATTTCAACATAAAACGTCTCCTAGCCATTCAATGTTGCAGAAGAATCATTGTTGTGTCAACACTGAAAACAAATATGCTTTTGAAACACATTTCACTCGTGTGTAATCGGATAACTCTAAAGTGCTGTAGCAAAAAGGAGTTACTATTACTATCGGAAAACCAACGGTCCCTGGGCGATCGGTAGCGGATATGACGCCATTATTTGGGTTTGTCAACTAGTCCCGAGTGACAATAATGACAAGCGATCAACCGAGAAAGTGGGTTCACCCAACTAAGTTATAGTAATTTCGACGCTGATAATGATACCACGGATACATTCCTAGCATATTCTAGTTGAACAGGCATGTATATTTTTATATTAGCTAGCTCACTGAAAAATAATGATTGTCAATATTCGACACGTGCGTAAGCGGTGAGGTTGCTCTGCGACATGGTTGTAAGGGATATTATTCTCCACTCCCGGGTCTTTTATCGATTTAAGGTAATAGTAGGGTTACAGCTTGGTATGGGGAACAAAACTCCATCTCCATTGCAGCGTTTGTTGGTATTTATAGCGGTTATTCTGTTATATGTATTGATAGCATGTCAAGTAGTGCATATATATATATATGTATATATATATATATATATATTATATGTGTGTGTTTATATATATATATATATATATATATATATATATATATATATATATATATATATATATATATATATATATATATATATATATATATATATATATATCAGTTGTGGTCTTAATTCTAACCCTTTGGTTTTCAGGAAGACTTTGCGTGTAGATATATTTTACATGCCATCAGAGGAAACCGGTCAGCACCTACTGCCCAAAACAGAGATGGATCCTGACCGCAGGGGCAGTGAACCTTATGTGGACCAGTCATTCCATTTAGAATCACCAAGTTATGTTGTTGATATCATGAATAAACTCAACAGTTTCCGATCAGAAGGTTGTTTGACTGACACTATACTTTGTGTTGGTCATGAGGAATTTCCATGCCACAGAAATGTGCTGGCAGTCAGCAGCCCTTATTTCCAGGCAATGTTCTCCAGTGATTTGCGGGAAAGTCGGGAAGGTAGAATCTCGTTCAATGAGGTTTCACCCTGGACAATGAGGCGTTTGATTGACTATGCTTACACAGGCTGTATTGAGATCACAGTGGATAATGCACAGGATCTTCTTGCTGCTGCTAGTTTGTTCCAGTACCCTGCGATAGAAGATGCATGCTGCAATTTTCTAGCTAGACATCTGCATGGGTCGAATTGTCTTGGCATTGAGGATTTTGCTCATCTTCATTCCTGTGAAAAGCTGGAAGCTGATGCCCATCAATATGTGTTGGAGAATTTCAGTGTTGTTGTTGAGTATGAGGAATTCATTGAGCTCTCTTTAGCAAGACTTATCACCTACCTATCTAGTGATCTCATTGATGTGCACAAAGAGGAAACTGTCTTTGAAGCAGCTATGAGATGGATAAGCCACAATCCAGAGACCAGAGTATCTAATGTATGTTCTGTTATGGAGCACATCAGACTTGCCACCATTGATGTGCAATACTTGGACGAGGAGATAAGTAAACATGAATACATAAAAAATTGTAAGAATTGTGCAGAGCTCTTAGGGGATGCTAAGCGTTATCATGAAACCAAAACGGAGCAACATGGTCAAAGGAGACGGAGCATGCAAACCGATACGTATAATCCAAGGCCGTCCACTGTTGCCAAAGAAGTCTTGGTGCTATTAGGGGGTCTCAACAATGTCAACTATATAATGCAGTCAGTAGAAATGTATGATCCACACAAAGACAAGTCTTGTGCTCTTCCAGATATGCCCTTGCCGACATCTTGGTTCAGTGTTTCTGCTCTGGAAAACAACATCTATGTCTCGGGAGGTATCCTTGATGGGCACATCATAGCCAACGTGTGGAAGTTTGAGTCGGTTAAGAGGAGATGGGAAGAAGTTCCATGCATGTTGAGTCCCCGGGCACGACATGCTTCAGCTGTCTGGGATGGCAAGTTGTACGTTGTGGGAGGAATCAACCTGGTTGCTGAAAGCAAAATAGTGTTAGTGGAAGGTATAGAATGTTTTGATGTGGCAACTGAACAGTGGCGCATTGTTGGCCAGTCACCATTCCCGAGGAAGCAGTCTCATGTTGTCCCGTATGAGCAGACTCTGGTAGAGTTGGGAGGCACTCAAGGAGGCGCACAGACTCAGACCATGGAGTCCTACATCTGTACTAACACTTCCGTCACTTACTCAGGAGAACAGTTCATTCTCCCAGAATGCATCCAGTTTTCCCAAATCGTAGTACTGAATGGAATTTTCTACATCATATGGGAAGATTCTAAGAAAATGATCTCATTGAATCCTGCCAAACGCACATTCCGTCGCCTGTCTGATCTCCACTATACCCATATTCACTGTGGAGCTACAGTTCTTGATGACAAGATCTATGTAGCAGGAGGTCTTATTGACTCCAAACCAAGTCGCATCATAGAGTGTTATGACATTGTCATGGATACTTGGACCATTGTAAAGTCCATGAGGCAAGCCAGGGCTTGTCATGGTGCTATCACTATTCAGATGTCTTGATTCACTCAACACATGCCATTAGTTGTCCAAGTCACTTTAGTTCATTCTGTTCTAGGAGTTCAGTGTATTATTTCCTATTATCTTTATTGCACACAAACTTGTCCATGGCACTACTGCCATCACATTACCATTATGTTTTCCTCTGAAATAATCACCATTAACTGCATCATCCAAGCCGGTGGAGCCTTATGCAGCTCTGTTTTATCCTTCTTTTTCTACTGATATGTTCAATGCATTCCACTTCAGTAAGCCTCAATGATTCAAAACATCACCACATTATATACTTGTAGAAGAAAAGGGTCACATGAAAGCAGTCATATTACCTGATCATAAAATTTCTTCCTTGACTGCAAGATCTTCTTCATGTGAGTTAACAGGGTCCACAGGTGCCTCATTGGTCACCAGATTATGAAGGATTTACCTTTATTCATCATCGACTGGTTTATTTGCCAGTGTTCAATATCAACCATGTTTTCTGTTCATCCTTCTTTTGGTGTCTCGGTTATTCTTCGTCCACCAGATGGTTTCCTGTATCCATCATCCAGCGGGTGGTTTTCTATATCCACCATCCATCAGGTGGTTTCCTGTATCCATCATCCACCAGATGGTTTCTTGTGTCAAGCATCCATCGCCCACCTTGAGGTGTTTCCTGTATTCACCGGTCACCAGTCGGTGTATCAAGTATTCATCATCCACCAGGTCATTTCCTGTATCCATCATCAGGTTGTGTCTCTACTATCTATCATCTAACAAGTGGTGTCCTGTATTGAATATCCACTATGTAATGTGTCCTTTATTCATTCCTCATCTATTCTAAATATCTTCATCTCTCTGAATATATAATGAACACCTGAAACAAGTTTTCTTTGAGATGCAAGTAAAGTTTTGTCTCTTCACAGCTCATCTGGACTGGTTTTGCATGAATTGGTGCTGTTCATTCTATATCATGCTTTGTTGTGAAAGCATGCTTTGTTTATCCTGCCAAGTTGTTATTTGTCAAGAGTTCTTTCTTTTGTTATGTGACATAGTAGTGGTCGACAGGTCGAAATTTGTTTAACGAATTTGTTAGATTTTTGAAGAAAGTTAATGAGGAAAATAAGTGAAAATAATTTTGTTCCAACCCTTACTGTGGTTTTTTCTGGTCTCAGGAACTCTTATTGTTCTTGTTGGTTTATTTAGTTGTTCCCTTTAAAAAATGCACCTTCATACCAGTTTGAGGTAAGGTTTTGTCATTCTCTCTTGGTCACAAAGTTATGCAGATTTGGTTTTTATATTTTCATGAAATTTGTCAGATATATTGCATGACTTACATTCCACAGGACACCCTTTTCCCCTCATTCTGTTAACATGGATGTCATGAGTATGAGTACTGACAGGATATCCCATATGGCTGAATCCTTGCCATGTTGATGCTTGGTGTTTTCAGTATCTCACTTGATAATGCTATGTGATGCTATGTTATAGGAGAAAGTAACCAGTTTGACTAGTGTTTCTGTCATCGTTGTTGTCAGTGGTTTGATTTGATTCCATACCTAATAAAGCTTACTGGAGTTTTATAATATAGTCCATTTAGATTTGCCTGGAGATATAGGTGGTAGTTACTTACAAATCTATAAGTGCAACTTGACTATTTGCATGATAAATGTAAAAATACTTGGCAAATTATCTGAAATTTATTCTGCAAATCATTTCCAAAAAGAATCCCAAATAGCAAAGAAATTATCTATACAAAAATTTACAAAATCTATGTGAACCTATACACGGTAAAGACATTAGTCCTTTCAAGTATGAGGTAACATAACAAGCACTTGGTCCAATGTTAAGCAGGCATTTGGAGTATCAGACAAGACGGATGTTCAGCATGCACTATCTTGCCCCATTGCTCCTCCTCAAACAGCACAAGGGCATACAGCTTAAATACAAAAATGCAACGATACATCGCATGGCAATGGTTAACACTGGAAGCACCAGAGATAATACTTAAGATGTTTATAATGTCATGCATAGAACAAAAAATACAAGTGATAGATAACTAATCTTGGTAGCCCTGTAAGTGTTTATATAATCTATTTCCAAAAGGGATAACAAAAATAAAGTTGAATATACTGAAGTCTTTGAGAAAAGCACAACTGTCCAAACACAACCAATCAATATCAAGGAAATGAGGTACAATACAAAAAGCTTAATTGAGATCCAATTTTGTGATGACCTTATGGTTGAACAATGAGGCACAATGCAGTCAAAAGTGACTTGGAACATTTTACGGTTTGCCCGAAAAAGAAAGGTACACCGTTCGCAATTTAATGCGGTACATTTAAAGCTAGCATCAATGGAGACAGTATCACCACATACTCACTTACAAGGGACAACACATGGCTATTATGGCAGATTATTATGGCTATGTCATTGTAAAATAAAAGATTAAAAATGGAATTGTTTCATCATTCAGCAAGTCTTCCACATTCAATGACAACAGTAGAAGTACTAATAGAAATCCACAGGATGTGACAGACCAACATGCAAGTACTGACAAGGTTAAAGTAGCACTGGATAATCCACTACCAAGACGCACATGAATCATCAAGATAAGGGATGGTTAATCCCAGCATTATGTACAAGGGTGTGGTTTAGGTTGTCCAAGTTTAGCTGGAGACATGGTCGCCCGCAGCATCAATTTCACCGGGTCCCTGGCTGAGGCGATTCTCTCGCACCTTCTTCACATGCTCCTCCTGCACATAAATAGCAAATATGACACTCATTTTTAGCAATAGTACCAAGCACACAGCTGTAGGGAGAAAAAAGTACAAAATCAAGAAAAGCCTTGGTGAAAATCAACAATATACAAAGGGCAAAAATATGTTACCCCTTTCAATGTTAAACAGCAACATGGAATTGTGAGCACACCAGGCTAACAAGTTATACCAGCACCAACCAACATCAAGTTGCATAGGGAAACGCAAGTTGACATACGTGTTCTTTGAGACGACCAATCACTTGTTTGAGTTGTTCTTCCCTGTTCTTGAGACTGACCTCCATCTTATTAATGTGCTTCTCCTCCGTGAGCTTACTGAACTTCTGACTCGTCTCTATCACCTCATCCACATGTTTTTGCTAACCACAACACCGTAAAGCAACGGATAAACACAACATGCAGTAGAGTGGGAGGTCTGGGGTGATATAAGAACACATCTACTTAGAAAACGACAACATTCAGCCTGTTAGGTAGGAAGAGTGTGGGAAGAGCAAGACACTACTGTTGAGCATCACTCACATGCTCACGGATTCTCTCCTGAATCTGAGACAAGACAGCTGATCTTTTGGCTGCTTTCTCAGTAAGATCCTTCTCAATGTGCTGTTTGGTGCGGTTTACATGCTCTACAACATATTTGTCGCTTGTCTTCTGAGCAGCTTCAATACGCTTAGCCTATCCACACCATAGATAAATAGTCATGAAGGGGCAAGTTGTACAGCTGGAGGGGGGTGAAAGGTCACATACATCAGAACACATCTAGACAACACATCAGGGATGGGTGAGAGATGCAGACTGGCAAAGAGTGAAATCACTTCATTCCGACAAGTTTATTTACCTAGGAATGGAACATTGATCAATTTACTGACTTTCCTGTAATGGAAATTGGGAAACAAGCAACCCAAAGATGACAACAGCATGCAGACTATTAGAGCAAAATAAATGAAGGCAATTTAGAAAAAAAGATGAATAATATCAGGATCAAACAGTGGTAACTCAACACAACATAACTTCATACAATACACCCACCTGGTTAAGAAGCATCAGTATCAAATACAATCACTCCTAGATACACTTACCATCACTAGAGAGGAGTCCGCCATGACCACCATACACAGTAACTTACGTGATCTTTGAGGCGAGTCTGAAGGCTCAGAATCTGCTGTGTCTTGCGATCCTCCATGTTCTCAAGTCTCTCCTCAAGTCTCTCCTTGGACTGCTTGGAAAAGGAATCATTTAACTCTTGCACACGCCGATTTGCCTCCTGTGTTCGTTCCTTCATCTTCTGCACAGGCTGCAGCTTAGCAGCTTCCATCGACTGAAACATCCAAGTCAATGCTGCTACTTATCAAAATATACAGAACATTTTTCACCAAGATAATTTAAAACACATGACAGGCACTTTATTTAAGATTATGTTATATGAAACTAGTGATGGCAAAGTCAGAGAAAATCATCTCAGATCTAGGAAAGATTTATGATCAGTGGAGACAAACAGTGCAGATGTTTCAAAGCAGGAGAGAAAAGGGAGCCAATTTTCATGCCCCATATGTCATCTAGCCATGGAGGGGAAGCCTAATTATTCCATTGGTTGTATTTTACTGTGAATCGTATACAATCAATATATAAAAGCAGGAACAAGGCTGGCTTATATAGAGGTCAGACTGGATGGAGCCACTGGCACCCAGGGAGCAAAGCATGACTCATTCTCCTTTCACATCAGGGAACAGTTCACCTGTATGCATTGTACAGACAGGTGGGCATGTGGGGAGAGGGGCAGGGGTACTGAGTAGGTGGAAACGTTGATTGGTTGGCCATTGATCTAGAACTGAGAGCTTATGAGTCATGGATCTACAGCACTGCAGGGTTTTTAATCCAACATCAATAAATATGAACATGATGCTGAAAGCGCCATACCCCGACCCCCAGCAAAACTATGACGTGTGTATGCACCCTTTATGCATGTTTGGATGATATTGGTTCATTTTTTTTTTTTAATGTAAGGCTTCCTCCGACGGATCTATGTTGAGATGCGATAAGATAGTGCCTAAGAGCATGGTGCATCTCTTGTGCATTACAATAAACTGACATTTGCCTACATGAATCAGGAACAGGCAGACTGATTCATACAGAGGCTTGACTAAGATATGATACATGATACTCACCAGTCTTCTCTCCTCAGCATCTTTCAGCTTCTTCTCGATGAACTCTTGGGAAATGGGTCGCTCCTTTGGTGGTGAAGAAGGTCGAGCATCAGATGAGGCTGGCTTGAGGATAACCTCATAAGCCATACCACCAGTCTTCTCTTTGGGGCTCTCAGCTGGAAGAAAATTTTCTGTTAAACTACCAAGGATAATAACTGCCACTAACAATTAAGACAATTAGCATCAATAGCTGCATACAAGAGTGGTGTGTCCTAAAGCAAATCACGAAAATTCATAGTGGGTTACTTTTTGCCATACAAAAATAGTGATAAATTATCAAAGCAGGGATTACCTTATGTCATCCCTTGCTTTCTATACTATTAAGGATGGATGATGAAATTGCTGTGATCATTTGTTTGCATATGTGTTTGTATACAGACACCCCCCTAAGGTGCATAGTGAGAACTCCATAACACCAACAACAGATTTTGACCATGGTAATGCATTGGAAAAGGAGTGGGTGAGGAATGGGATATGAAAAGCAGGTCTAGTCAGACCACAATGCAAAAGCTGCCATGCTACTTATCCTAGTATAGACTACCTCAAGTCAACATAAGCTGGAGCAACAAGAATAGAAGCCAGATTGTAACATTATGTGTCTTCTGACATTCACAACAAATGATGCACTGCTGGGCCACAGTGTAAAAGATGTATAATTCACAATGACAACCTGTAACTCACAAGCATCAAGCTGCAACAAAGGGATCTCCCAAGTAACAGAACTCACCAAAGTGAAACAGAAATCAAGTGCTCTGGCCAAAATAAAATCAACAATGTTGGCAAAGGGAGTGGTATCGAGAACTGATAAAATGTACCACAGGGTGTGTGAAACAAATACACAGATCTGCAGCGGTACATGAGTAACAAGACATCTGTATACCTTTCCACACAATGACAGCATCATACGTCAGACCATCCGCAGATGCTGGGTGAATTTGATCCTTGGGAGAGTCCCTCATGCAAAGATGGACACTGAGCCATTTGCATACTGGACAGAGAAACAGCGCAGCCACATACAGTGAGAACTTCATGTCTGGCCCACACTGCACTGAGCTACCACATGGGTGGTCAACTCAACAGCTCAAAACATGCATTTGGCAGTATTACTTGATAGTAGTTGTTCTGAAGCAGGCACACTATGACTCAAAATGCATAGCATGATTCTGAATAGGTGAAACCAATTAATTATCTCAAAGATGCCAGGAAGTTAAACCCCATCCAATCTTTTGACAATTAGCAATACTTTAACACACTGCAGAAACGGTGTCCTACAGCTGTGGGCTTAACATGGGTGTGGATCAATTATATCTGGGCATCTTGAAATATGTCGCCAGGAAGGAGACAGTGGTTGAGCAATACTAGATTAAGCTGGGCTATATGCGCTTGTGCAAATAGAGCAACTACCATTGTAGATCGCGTCAAACCGCTCTGCTTTGTTAGGTAATCACTAATGCCGCGACCAATACTAGCTATTAGCAGAGTGTTGCCACTCGAAAAGATAGTCTCATGTACACGCGGTTCTTATCTCCATCCACAGGCACAACCCTCGTCGAGAAAGCGAACGGCCTGCATGAGCTTCCCACGGAGAGCGGCGCTTATCGATTTAGTAGACACAACACTTGGCTTTAGGGGTGGGGTAGAGGTCCTATAAGGCAAAAGTGGAGGATATTTCAGCAGCAAGGTGAAATAAGGGTATGTGTGTATTCCTGGCGGCGTGGACAAATTTCAGTCGCGACGCATTTTCTTAGGCTTGATTGTGTCCGTATGACGGAATCGAAAGTACGGAAACGTGACTTCAAACCGCTAACTCAGTGACAGTTACATGTTAGTTTCAAATCAACAAGTTAATCCTTAAATACCCCACACTGGCACCATATGACCTAAAACAAGTGGAAAGAGATTAACTGAACTGGAGTGGCCCCAAACAACCACAAAACATCACTAGTGTTGAAATATTGTGTATGGTACATATTGAAAACAGCCTTGTCAAGTTATTGGCACAAAACATTGAATTGCCCAAACAAACTTCCATACTGATAATTTGAAAATTGAATCTAACATTTACGGACATGTTATACTTGTATAGAAAAGGGCTTGTAAAACCGTAATCGTCCTGAATCATAAACAAAGAAACATCTAGTCCTTAATACTAATATCATATATGACTTGTCTCCATGGCTAGGTCCCACATCATGCGAGAATAGATACATGCGTTAATTGTTTTTACTTCCGACCGACCTCTACAAAAAAAAAAAATAAAAATCTTTCTTGAGTGAACAATTAGCTGTTTTCAGCTAGTGACTACCGCTAACCGGGCAACACCCCGTTCTAATAGGAACAACAGAAACCCACTTCACAGCAGCAGATCCCAACTATTCAAAGTGACCCAGATTAGTGACCCAGTTGACGGGACACTTCCCTTTCCTCTCACATGGACAATGTCGTTCTGAATCAATATGATATTGTCTCCAGAATACAAATATACATGTCACGACACTGACTGTTGCCATTGATTGATGTAATAAGCATTTAAGCAAAAAAAACTTCACCAGCATTGTTACACAGGAATGGGACAAATAATTTATGATAAGTCATCAGAAGGAAATGAAATCCACTCAATGGGGAAAAACCCCAATTAACAAATTCAAATGCCTTGAGACATATTGACATCATAAACAGTACAATCAAGATGGAAATAATTCTGTAATTTGTATACAGGGAAGGTGAGCTCAAGAGCGAGAGTAAAAATGTCTGTCTGGATGCGTCAACCTCTCTCTCAGCAGCCATGCTGAATCCTAATGTCCACCAACCCAGCCTGCATAATGCAGCATAGACTCAAGGCCACATACACTCATCACCGCGTTCACAAGTTTCATGCCAGTCATCATTTGCCTAGAATATAGTTCTTACCTTGTGCCATTCTGATGGAGCTTCGGGAGATGACTTAACGAGAATCTGCAAGCAAGAAGAAAATGCTATGGATCACCGAATGACAGAAATATTGTAGCATCAGACATTTTAAATCTTTAAAACTGATGTAGACTAAAACGGATACAAACACTCCATTTTCGTTAACACGCTTACAATTATAGATTCAGCAGTGCTGGACAAAGCGATCCAAAACCAGATTAATCCACAAAGTGTCGGTTATTTTTTTAAACAGCAAGTACAATAGCAACCGGCAACGTTACTGAATAGGCGCGGAGAAGGCAACGATACACGCAGATTGGTCTTCAATACTGACCGTCGGAGTCAAGACAGGCGTCTTATATTGACGAGATGCAAGATGATAATAGCGCCTACCAGCGTGACCAAGCTGAATATAATCAAAAGCCGGCAAGAGCCACGACGTAGGCAGAAAGTGACAGACAAAGCGGCAGAAATCGTCTGCTGATTACAGCTTTATCGTATTGGCGTCTGGCAGGGAGGGGAGCTGCGTATTCGAGTCAGTTGTCGGCGGTGGCTGTTGGCAGCATCACGTCATACAGAGGAACTGGGTCTGCCTCGAGGAGGCTGCCCGCCGCCCGCCACCGCCGCGCACAGCTCATCATGACATCATCCTCATTATGCAGGGCGGCCCAGCGATACCATATACAACATGGGCTGGCAATCACTGAATACTACATCACCCCAAGGCGGATGCCCAGCCAAAAGCATCACTTTACGTTTACACCAGAACACGAGCTCTCCTCATGGTCATTGTGTTCGGGGACAGCACCTTAAATGACCCAGTGAGATAAATTTGCCACAGGAGCAGAGCGCAACAACAACAAACTCCATATACAGTGACACATAGTAAAACGCGTGCTCACAGTAAATATAGGCAACCAGCTCATTCCAGCATATATAACCAAATGCCTGAGTCATACACAGCCACCCATATATGCATAATTTACTGCACAACTGGGCATCTACATCTTGCATGGAACAATATTAACTGGTCGTTAGAATATGGGTGACACTGCTGCCTCAGACCATATAACAGCTCGAACTACAGTCAGCGTACACCCGCCTAACCATACTTCAGATATACAAATATACAATACCGGGTACTTTCTCTTTTTAAACAATGGGTGTCGGTTGGGAAGACAAGATATTTATATCATTTGAAGCCCCCAAGTCAACCTTGATCTGATAAACAAACAAACTAAGCTAAGATGTTTATCACTTTTCATTATTGTGGAATAAATTATACACTGAAGTGTGAACCAATGAGATTTTCTGCCATTGAATGAAATGATTTCACCACATGCAAAAACCTGTAGATCATCTATGTAAAAGAAATAACTAATCCATTGAGATAACTCCAAAAAAGAGCCAAAATGTTCATTTTTTTGATCTCCTGCAATTATGCACTCTCACCCTTGAAATGAGTATGACTGTAACAAAATGTGTTCCTCTTTGTGAACTCACAGGGGACAAAAAGCAAAAACAGTACCATATTTGCAACTCACCACTTTGGCTTAGACAAGACTGGAATGGTCTAGTGGTGACATGCCCTAGGATTATTTTTGATTTTTTTCTCCATCAATTTCCCTCTTTTCCACTCCATTTATCCCAGAAGGTGGCTGCTTAATCAGGAAGAATTTATCTATTAATTTTTGTAGGCACCATATAACACTTGAGCATTTGGTGTGCTGTTAAACTCTTGACTTACTTACTGTATATACCAGGGTGTGTTTCGGCATGTTCAGAGCAAAAACAGTGCACCTTATTCCAATTTTTCTTGGAACAAGGCACCACTGAAATACATCCACTTCAAGAATAAAACTTCCACCACAAATTTGGACCATCTGTTCCAGTGTCACTCATTCATCAAAGTCAACAGGTCAAACAACATTTAGCAAGGCTGTCAGGACACCAGTCAAAACAAAGAGCTTATTGCTCAGCTTAGAGGGACTCAGTCTGAAAACTTTCAACTTTTTGGTTTCCAAGGTGCGGTTGCCAAGCAGCTTGCTAGGCAACCTCATTACAAATGCTGAATATTCTTTTTAATACAAATTTAACCAAATTTCAATGCAAGATGCTAAAATCTGAGGATAACATGGCAGACATGCTTCAATGAGTAAATTAAAGCCATATGCAGTGTAATGGCTTAAATGAAGCCAACAGGCTTCAAAGCTCTGCCAGCATGAACAAGGTGAACACACACCCAATAAAAATGCCCAGTTGAAAAGTTAGGTTTTATCTGGGACACTTTGTGGGACAGGCAAAATCCCCTTCACAGATGTGTCTTTGTATCTAGTTAAGCCCATTATTAGCTACATTGATTTGATACATCAAGATTTCTCTGCTCTATCATATTTCATATAGATAGGCCAGGTGTGTGGAAATAAACTTCAATGACACAATACATTCACTCTTGGTACAAGTGCTACGGATGGTTCCACATGGTACGTTCATAAAATTAAAACAAAAGACTTGTTGTGCACTGCTTACTGACAACACAACATCAAAAACAGTGTTGCATGAAGGGCCATTGACAAGTTGCAAAAATGCTTATAAAAGAGATTCTGACCATTTTTAAGATGTTAAAGGGAGAACAGTTTAGATCAACTGTTCAGCTGTCTTTAATTAAGCCAGCTGCAATTCAAAATAGTTTCATGAGAAAGAGGCCAAGGTTTTGACATACTTAAAAAAAAAAACACCTGGAGACCTCACAGGGCCATCAAATGTGGCAAACTGGTGGCCTGACTTTTTAAATGCAACTTAATAATTGGGTGTGTACTGCAGACGTATATTAGATGGTGTAGCAGTTGCATGACTATGAAGAAGCCCTCCCATTTCACTGGAAAGATTTCATTATTCAGATAACATCATACTTTGAAATTACATGGGTGATAGTTTGACCAAAGCATGTAGGGATGGGTAAACAAATTTTCACAAATTGTCATCACAGCTTCAGCAGTTGAAATCCATGCATCAAATTTGGTATCATGGCATGCTAAATTAATTACTGAAATAACCTAATGACTTTGCTACATGTTAACCGCTGATGTATGAAAGAGTGGCTTCACATAGCGAATAAGCCTGGAAACAGCTAATGCAAACAAGTGCAATGGTGGTCATGCATTCTTAAAAACCTAAAACTGTACTTAAATTGAGCCAAGGAAAAATTCAATGCGGTGGCTGGACAGGCCACCTACAAAAATGGGATTTGTGGCCTCTGAATATGTTGGGGTCTGGTGCCCGCCAAACAAACCCATTTTAGCACAGAACAACTTTCAAAATAAGTTAACAATATGGTTATGCCACAATAATCATGGCAATTTCAACAGTTGATAAACGTAGCACCCTTCATGGTTGTCAGGTCTGTGCATTCACTGATAACTGCCTTGACTAGGGGATCAACTTGTGTCATGAAAATTCAAAGGAAATCACAAATAAGCAGTGGATTGACACGAAAGAACGCACAGGGATTCCTCTCAAAAGGTAGGTTTAGATATCCCCAACGCATTGACGTCCTGCAATGATCAGTGCCAACGCATTGTTCCAATCGTACACGATACATATACAAATGTACATATGGAGAATTTTCACATGAATGTTTATAAACAAGTTGAGTTAGTTTATGTGTTAGATTTTGTCAAAGGCAACTGAATACTGCCAGACAAATTTTTAAAAGTACATGTTGGTTTGAATGACGAGGGGCACATGCAGACAACGTTCTTCGCAAGCAAACTATTGCTATCAGAATTTTATTATTAAAGCACATAAGTCATTTTGTCAAAGACTATCATTTGGCCTTATAAGGGTAATATGTATTGAAGGATATCACTTTTACAATTATAAAAATATAACTTCTGGATACCCCCAGCCACATGGCAAATGAAACTGAAGCCGTGTTGTGAAGTCGTATTTCCAAGGTGGAGGTTGCGATTTTCAAGGTTTGTGTGATCATTGCTACATAATACAGGACAGTGGATAACCAAAATAGTGTAGATCAATAGATATTCATATCGAATCTCGACTCATTTGTCTCTATTTTTTATTTTTGCAGAATAATCACACATACGCTGGCCAATGGGACTACGGGACAAAATTTGCCGCAGTTCTGGCTGAAGTTGCGAAAAAGTGGTCAAATATGCGTTGAGAGGGTCTGCTCACGGCGAGTGAGTGTGTTGAGAATAAATATGGACGTTTTCCCTCCGAATCGAGCTGTTTGGAGTGAGATGACATGGGGTTGGGAGTAGTTTTCGGAAGTTTTCCACCGTGGATGCGTCCGATCATTGTTTCCCTTGTTTTTTTAGTAGTGGCGGGGTCATTAGATCGATGGTATAAATCTTTCTCTCTACCATCTGTCGGGGGTCATAGATCGATAAATATATATCTTTCTATCTTCAACCTAACTTCTGATACGAATCCATGTGCTCCTAATGGGCATATGTATCACATATTGACAACAATTTAAAGAAAATGCAACGAATCGCACAGCAAACGAAACAAATCTACAAATGTGTCATCAGGTCACGGTCAGTTCAGGACGATTAACGAAATTTGAGAGGGTGTTATAACTCATCTGTGGATTGTGCGCAAAACAAGTCAGCAAGTCAATCGATTTTCTTACTCAGTTACTGACACACAAGAATTGCATGTCACAGCCAACAGAGGTGTGAATAAAAAACCTCAAATTCTGATCAACTTGACCAGTTGACAGTAGCCCAACAGTCCAACAGCCGGATCGATTACCTTGATGAAGAGGGATAATTTTCTCCCAAACCTTGTTCAAAAGAGCCAGTCGACAGACGCGCGCCACAAAATGACAAACGACGCTTAGTGCTATCGAAGGAACAGACGCTTATATTTACCAGTTCGCATTAAATTGTATAACCTAGAGGTAATGGATTTAATGGTATTCACTTAAATTTAATGACGTAGTCTAAATCAAATTAGTAAATTGGGCTTTGTACCTCCAAGTCTTCAGAGTACAACAAGGATTTTCAGCACAACTGAACGCAGATGTCAAATCTTTCCAAAGGTGGCGGGTAAAGACAGTGATTGTCATGTGACCCTTTTGTCCGCTTTGATTCGCTGAAAGAAGTATATTACTAAGCTCTTATTGGATAATAATATATTATGGGATAGCAGATGAAACGCACATGGCCGTAACGGAACAATTTATTCCCCACGCCCCATAAGAGGTCAATGTTAAAAATTATTGGTAAATAATTTTGGCTGGAGGTTTGATCAATTTGATATGTTCTTGGTGATAATTGTAATTTTCAACCAACTTAATATTTTGTTATGATTCAGTGAACCACAATGATCTTTTTTGCTGTAGCAGTGCTCATCTTCACACCACCAATACATAAGTCATACAGAGTAAATGCATATATTTGATCTAGTTTGGGTATCAAAATTGCCCAACTGATGCAATTTTTATACCAAGGCTGTGATAAAAAAACTATCTTGTCTAATTTAATCCATTATTGTTGGTATGCATTAGGTATAGATATATGTAACAACAGATTTTCCCACCTTGGAGAGCCAAATAATGAATGGTACCACTTTACAATCTTAGCGATCGATTGAATAATGAATATGAAAAATCATACAACTTTGTAACAATTTCCATGATGATATTGTTGCAGTCAGCAATGGAGGTATAAGATTATAGCACCACAAGATGATCCACATACAGTTCGGGGATAACAGACGTCCAATAAGAATATGGTGATCTTCGAGTATAAGCTGTTAGGCGGGTTACATTGGTCTGTGGCTTATGCAGTCGGAAGCTTGTGTACCAAGCTAGTTGCCAATGTAATCTATAGCAAATATTCAAAACAAGTGCGCACCATATTAAACGTTTAATTCTAAAAGATGTTCTTCAGCTGCCTCTGAAAATTCTTTGTGTCATTTCGTGAGTGTTACTGAGCGCCTACGGTAGATGGACTACGGTAAAATAATTGCATCGCTGGCGGGTGAATTTGACATGTAGGTGTTGATTATCCATACAATGTTATCACTGTTAAGCACATTTAACCATACCAAGTTAACAATAAAGCACATATATATGAATCAACATGTAACAAATAATCTCATAGTTTTTCGATTCGCGTTGTCATTGTTCATGTATATTATGAGCGATAATCAAAACAATTTTACTTGCGATGCATTGGCAATGAAACTTGGCCTCTGACGCTCTGTTTACCTAAACAGAGCCTTGGCCTTACTTCAAAGTTCATGAATTTATTGGGGACATTACTGACCACTGTATGATCTCCTTCACTTTAGTAGCTGAAAGGCCCCAACCCAGTGGGTGCCCAGTTCAACTCCATGACTCGCCCACCAAATTTTAATGGCATGACAATAGCGAAGTCTCATTTAAGGCAGCACTTGATCTTCCCCCGATACAGACCCATATTAAAGAAACACTACGTGCACTAGACGTGTGCAATACACCAGAGGACCTTCTCGTTGCCTCGACTAAACTCATCAATGTATATGAGCATGCAAAGTTATCTCTGAAACTTAAAACCAAAGTCCAAAGACCCAAAAGGACTCCTTGGAATACTACGCAATTGACCAGACTAAAAAGAGAAACAGCAACAAAGGCTAGGCTAATGTGTAAGTCGGCAACAGGGGAACATAGAAGGAGTTATTTCTTAGCTCTAAAAAGATACAGAAAGGAAATGAAATACTCAAAAAGACATCACATTGTTTAACGATATTGACATAAACAACAAAAATTTTTCTCACCTGTCACCCAGTGACAAATATATATGGGTGATGAGTAACGAGGACAAACTCTTAAATAAAAACATTGGCAAATTCATAAGGGAATCGCTCGAGATTCGAAAACTGGCTCTAAATGGCCAACAACCCTCAGCTTCAGGTGTCTCGGTCAGTGGTCTCACTTAGGAATCCAACCCTATAACTATGCTTTATCTTAATGTGTACCGTTTGTATTGAAATGTCTTTAATTTTGCGGTAGAATTAGTTGCACACTTATTGTATTCCCACTGTATTGTATGTTGCACCTTCTCTGATCAAAATCATGTAAATAACTCGATTGTATATGCTCCTAGAGGGCGCGTGATTGCTAATAAACGTCATTGTCATTGTTTACTACTTTCGATTAGCCCAACAAACCAACAGTCGATCGGTTACTCCCTTGTTCAACTTGGTTCAAAAGAGCTATTTTCGATCCCTATTTTGAGGCTCATATCCAAGCTATATGGGCACAGGGATTGGTACCAGAAGGTAAGTTGAAGATAGAAATATTTCTATAATCGATCTATGACCCCAGTTACCATTCTACTGAGCAGAGCCAGAAGTTATGACAAGTGATTTGCTTACCAGAAGGCAAATAAACTTCGCCTCTGACAGCGTGCTGTAGTGGCATCAGATCAAAACACAAGGGGCGAGTGCCTTGCCTAGTGTACCAGCAGCTAACTCGCCATGATTACCCGGTTACTACTAAAAAATACCTGGGGTCATAGATCGATTTGATATAAATCTTTCTCTCTTCAACCTACCTGCTGTCGGGTGATATAGATTAATAATACATATCTTTCTTTCTAGAACCTACCTTCTCGTACAAATTCCTGTTTATATGGGATATCAGATTGTCAACCATTAGGGGTGAGGTAATTTGCCTAGTAAAGCATTAAACTGAACAGTGATAATATCTATTAAGATAGTACCGCCAAGATCCACTGTAATCTACGTTCCCAAATATTCAGTCCTCAGGCTGACCAATGCCGTCATCACAATATGAGGATCAGTGGACTGATTCTTAGCGTCTTTATATTCTTCGAGGATTCTAAGACTGGATAACTTCAGTTGATCAGGGGCTGAAGGTCTGTTCAGCAAAGGGATTTATGAATAATATGTTTGGGATTTGATAGTCAATTTGTCCCTAACCATTTACTGTGTCAGGCACAGGATATTAGTATCTGGATCGCAAATAACAAATTGTTCATATCAATATGCATCTAGTGTTCAAAATCATCTACAAATCCAAAAAAGTTTCCATTTGATATAAAATTATGAAATCATCATAGGCTCACCAATGCAATGTCCATTTGGACTGTATAAAAACTGTCTAGGTCTAGGTGCTTTTACCTACAAACTTTCGCCATTGTTTCTCTTTTAGTCAAGCATTGCACTGAACTTTTCAAGACAGAACCATTACATAGATATATACAACTGGGAACTATTTTTGAGCAATCGGGCACACCTTATCTGAAACCTCATTGGACTGTCATTTTGTATGAAGCAACTTTGTCTGGGAGAGCAATTTGTAAAATTTGGAATATGTTTATTCTTTTTCAGATAGTGCACTGACAAATCAACAATGCCATACATTGATACCAATGGGGTGAAAGTTAATTTCCCCTTTGACCCATATCCATGCCAGGTGGATTACATGCGCAGTGTTGTGTCTTGTCTGAAGCAGGTATAAAATCTTCCTATTTCAAATTTCCGTTAGTTTTTATATATATATATATATATATATATATATATATATATATATATATATATATATATATATATATATATATATATATATATATATATATATATATATATATATATATATATATATATATATGTGTGTGTGTGTGTGTGTAAGTGTTTTCAAGACTTATGACATATCTTATAAGCTATCTCAGATGTGCAAGGCTGGTATGGCTCTTTCATAAAATATGTACATATCTTATATCCCCTACGATAGGGGAACTGAAATACATTCAAGTTGGTTCCACTGGCTATCACTGTG
Source organism: Urechis unicinctus (assembly GCA_034190875.2). Taxonomy (NCBI): domain Eukaryota; kingdom Metazoa; phylum Annelida; class Polychaeta; order Xenopneusta; family Urechidae; genus Urechis; species Urechis unicinctus. The sequence continues at coordinate 36,659,463 of CM067350.1, read as the reverse complement.
TCAAAAGTACATTATGCCACAACCTTGTCCATTATCATAACGTGCCCCTCTCAGTCATGCCTACGAGTGACCTACTTGTCACCTGCCAGCCCTCACCCCCTCTCCTCATACATACCCATTATCTAAGAGTCATGTCCATCCTCTGACCAGGCTACTGCATGTGTCATGAGAATTGGGATAGCGTGCCTGAGTTGTTGAGGGTATCACTTTTACCTTTAAAAACCAGTTCTATCCTGGCCTTTGAGCTGAACACTTCTCTCCATCCTTTAGGCAAAGCTCCATCTTAAATTCTTAATTCATTGTTATCAATGAAGTTTCTTCTGAACCCTGCGCCTGAAGTACTTGTTCCTTCATCAACAACCTCATGTGTGTGTCGCACATCACCACACCACAGATCACGATACAACATCCACCAACATCAATTCAAATGAATTATTTTTTATCAATTCTGATTTTAATTTTCATAAGTATAATCTTGTTTACTCATACTTTCTGTGCTGTTGCTATAAAGCTTGCCTTTATGATGTCCGACAAGGATTGTGAATGCGTGCAAGCACTCCTGTTGGTGAAATTCTATGCATTACCCTATTACTGTAACAGGGGCAGAATGGGGCGTTAGAGAGTCCGACTGGGACAGGGAAGACTCTCTGCCTCTTGTGCTCTTGTCTTGCATGGCTTGAGGATAAGAAAGCGCAGATAACAAGCAACAAATGGAAGGTGATGTCAGCTGAACCCGAGCAAGCTGCACTGGATGTGTTCAAGACGGATTTAGCACAGCAGCTAGATCAAGCTGCCGGTCAGTGGGGAGGGGAAGTGGGTAAGTCCTTCCTATCTTACCAAGATAAAGTATGTGATTCTCAGTAATCTCAGTAGGTTATTTTTGCTTTTATATTTGTTTAATAGATATTACTATATTTGTGTAATCAGCTCCACCTAAAATTATCTATGCCTCAAGGACTCACTCGCAACTGACTCAAGTTGTCCAAGAACTCAAGCGCACAGCCTACTCGCACTTTAGAGTCTGTGTTCTTGGTTCTAGAGAACAAATGTGCATACATCCACAAGTGACAAAAGAAGAAAGTAATACAGTCAAGGTAGTCTGTTTTTGAATATAGTCATTGATTCCTATCTAAGGTATGGGGCTGTACCACTGTTTTTCGGGCTGCAACATCCATTTTTACTTTACAGGTGCACATGTGCCGAGCTAAAGTTTCAGCACGATCGTGTCACTTCTATAATGGCGTTGAAAGTTGGTACTTTTTGGTTGTTACACTTTTTCTTTCATTCAATTGATTCCACATTGAATAACTTATCCCCTTGACTTATATTTGCCCATTATTCAAAACATACATGATTCTGGATACATGGATGTGTTTCAGATGCCAAGGCTAATTTTACTAACACTGTGATGGATATTGAAGACATGGTCAGAATGGGCAAGAAATTCAAGTGGGTCCTATGAATCATAGCAGTAGCTTGACTAAATAATCTGTTCAAGGTATTGATAGAAAGTAGAAAGGTAAGGGGTGATAACATTCATCCAACCTTCACGTGTGTGTCACAGCTGCTGTCCATACTACATGTCTCGTGAGCTGAAATCCGAGGCAGACATTATCTTTCTTCCCTACAATTATCTCCTAGATCCTAAGGTTCATTTTCAACCATACCTGTTGTCTGTTGATTTTTGTCAATGATAATGTTAGATTAAGCCTGATGTATTTTATCACTTAGTATATATCTGGATATTTGCCGTTTCTGTTTGATTTCAGTCTCGCAAAGCACATGGTATCGAACTCCAAGGCAATATTGTTATATTTGATGAAGCACACAATCTGGTGGGTTATTCTTTGACAAACACTTTTGAAAATGATTCTATGATAAGCTTGTCAAGAACCATTCATTAAATGCTGCAATAGCTATCAATTAGTCCTCATGGATGGGCAAATAAAGAGAATGATTGGTGTTGACTGCAGGAGAAGATGTGCGAAGAGTCCTCATCATTTGACCTTACATCTGCTGAGATAGCAGCTGCAGTGCGGGAAATCAATGACATATCCACCAAGCTACAGGAGCTCGTGGAGAGTGAGGAAGGGGCCGCGTTCGGCAGTGAGACCCCGATGAGTAGCAACGATTTTACCCTGGAGGATGTCCTTCAAGTGAAGAGTCAGTGAAATATTTTGAACATGTGAATGTTCTGCTGCCATGACCTTTTCTCCATTCCTGATCAGTTGTTGATGTATCTGATTATGTTGTTGATGTGATGTGACATGTGGTTATGTGATGTGGTTATGTGTTGTAGTGGTGCTGCTTGAGTTAGAGCAGGAGTTGGATGAAATTCCTTTACCCCACCAGGACGAGGGAATCACTAGGCCTGGCAGGTACTGGTCTGGTGTCTATGCCACTGTTGTATGTTCTATCAAGCATTGTATGTTGATGAGTCTCCTATGTAAACCATGTGTATATTCGGTGATGATCAATTCAATGATAGGCCTTCATGCTAGCTACCTAACCATATTCCCTTGTGAAAATGGGGTGATATGACTAGGTGTCGTATTCTTCCTTGTTGTAAATGTAAATAACATTTAGTCATTCATTCATATTACCGTTACAGTTAAATTCACAAATTCTTATGAATTTGTATGCATCTTTTGGATGAACATGTATGGAGAGCTATGATCAGTTGTCTAGCAGGGTTTATATCTACAAGTTATAATATACTTAGTGACCTCAGTTCTTTCTTTTTTTTCATTCCAGGTATATCTTTGACATTTTCACAGCTGCTAAACTCACTTTTGGCACACAGGCATCAGTGACTGAGGTTCTTGACAAACTCACGTCCTATCTCAGTAACGGCAGTAAGTGTGTTTGATGTGTGGTGAATCACCATCTGGTGGTTGTAACATTCTGCATTGGCACCATATTTCACTTGTGAATGGTCTCTTTTTTTTTGTCACTATGATAAGTGTTCATTCTTGTCAGTGAATTGTTTGCGTTGTATTTTAGGTGGTACCTCAGTGTTTTCTTCCAAAGGAACTGCCTTGTCCAAATTCAATGATGTCATAAAGGTTTGTCATCTTTTGAGTTTATCCATTCGATATAACCTGTCTAATAAATATTGAATTATTTTATAGACATACCACAGTCTGACTTGAACAACTCATTGTAGACACACGTGAATACTTTTCATCATCTGGACTTTAAACAGGTTGTTTTCAGTCGACCTGCTCCAGAAAACCAAGAAGGACTGTCAAGCTTTCAAAAGGACCTTTCTCGTCATTATAAAGTCCACATTAGGTACACTCCACAAGATTTCCGCAAGAAAAAAAGCAATGATGGCTGGGGAGCTGCTCCTAAGACACAAAAGCGAGGTATACATTTTAAGTTACTTAATTTTGCATGCATTTCTATATTTCAGTCCAGTTGAATTTGAAAGCAGAATGATTTGCTTATTCATATGTTGCACATTTCTGCTGCAATTCATTTAATGATGTTTTTGAATGAGCATTGAATACAGATTGTTTGTATGTGTAGGTCGCACATTAAGTTACTGGTGTTTTAGCCCTGGCCATGCCATGCAGGACTTGGTGTCTAGAGGTGTTAGGTCTATCATACTCACCAGTGGAACTCTCTCACCCATGGACTCATTCAAGTCAGAAATGTCAATGTAAGGCAGCTAAAATGTACCAAAAGTTTGTTAATTCCATTCGCTGTTTGATACTTAACTGATGGTGTGTTCATCATGATGTGTTGATTGCAGTGATTTTGGGGTGGAGCTTGAGAACCCTCATGTGATTGGTCAGAACCAAGTTTGGGTGGGGGTGGTTGGACGCGGACCGGACGGGGTCGCTCTCTCTTCTGCCTACAAAACCCGCTTCAGAGAAGATTACCAGGCATCGCTTGGCAATTCTATTGGTACAATTTGCTTGATGTTCCATGACACATGGAAATTCCATCCTGTTCATGATCAGAACTGCTACCACATACCTCAAATGATTACCAGCTTCTAAGCTATATATTTCCCCATTAATTTTGTTACTCCATTTCTGTGTATAGTGAGGTGGGGGGGGGGGTTGTCACAGTGATGAAGTTTCTATCATTGATTGTACAATACTATGTTGTTGATATTTTGTGTGTGTTTCGGTCTGTTCTTACAGTGAATTTTAGCAGGGTAGTACCCAATGGCCTGCTGCTGTTCTTCCCGTCATATCCGGTCATGGATAAGTGTATAGAGACTTGGCAGGTCAGTGAAAAAATGCCAAACTTTCCTGTTTACTATGGGTCATATGATCAGCATGTTGCAGTTAAACGAGACGTGTTGCAGCGTATTGGTGTGTGGGGCCGAGTCGAGCAGTACAAGCCGTTCTATGTTGAACCACGCAACAAAACTGAGTTTCACTGTGCCATGGAGAGTTACTACGAGAAGGTTAACGATGTGACAGGGAACGGAGCTGTGTTTGCTGCCGTGTGCCGAGGCAAGGTGACTCAGCTTGAGAAATAAACTGATTATTCGCCTTTCATAAATCAACAAATTCAACTTTGTTGTTTTTATGTTATAACCGATTCTATCCCCTGTCACCGCTAACTGATAGGTCAGTGAGGGACTTGACTTTGCTGATAACAACGGCCGAGCTGTTGTCATCACAGGCTTACCATTCCCTCCAAGAATGGATCCACGTGTGGTCCTCAAAATGAAATATCTGGACGAGGCTCTCGCTTACAACAAGAAGGTAAGCAAGCCAGCAGCCAGTGTTTTGTAATAATCAAGTAATTTGAAGAATGCACTCATTGCTTTTGCTATGTAATAATTAGATCATTGTGCTGCTGCATTATGTAATGAATTGAGTGCTTGTGTTGATTCAGGGGTTGAGTGGAGAGCTATGGTACTCACAACAAGCATCCAGAGCTGTCAATCAAGCGGTGGGAAGGGTCATTCGACACAAGAATGATTTTGGTGCCATCATTCTGTGTGATGACAGGTGAGGTATACTCAATGCTACAGGTATATGTAGTTAGGGCAGACTATAGAGCAGTGCTGTTCAAGCTTAGTACATTGCATTTCATTCCAGAACAAGACATTCGGTGTAAACCTGAACTTACCATGGTTGTTGATTCCTTTGAACCGGCCATGCTGTGATAAAGGTTCGGAAGCATCAAGTCAAGGAACCAACTTCCATCATGGGTGCGACCTTATTATAAGGTCTACAATCAGTTTGGCCTTGCTCTACGCGATATGATGGGATTCTTCAAGTTTGCCCTGAAGGAGGTAGGCACCACATCTGTAAACAAACCATTCAAACCTGCTTTACTTTCTCAATGTTTGTAGTTTTACCATATCTTTTCTTTCAACATCAGTTGGGGACATTTCTCTCTTGATAATATCATTCTTTATCTGGTAGCTACCCACACCCCGACCCAATCAGAAGCCAATCCGAGAAATGGGCTGCAAGGGGGCTCACTTTGAACCCACGCTGAGGAAAGACTTGGTGAACGCAGGCAAGCTGAAGGTATCTAGTGCAGTGGACACACATGTTCCCAGTCTCCAGCAGCCCTGTGGCTCAAGTATGGGCACACTCAGTGCACAATACCGAGGGAGTGGAGGGCCATCTGCACCGTCAAGTACCACTACAAGTCACTCGCTACTTCATGCACTGGAGTTTACTGATGTAGGCCACATTCACTGTCTGATAGGGTCTTTACACATGATGGTTGATTTATTGTATCAGCATTGTTTATTTTCATGTTTATAGAAGAGGGTTGGAGATGATATGGAGGAGAATTCATCCCAGGTACAGCATCCACCATACTGTTCTCATGTGCCATCTGCTACTTGTTTCTATAACTGAGGTCTTCAGTCGGTTACTTAATTGATATGGTATAGCTGTGTTTGTTTTTTTCTCACCTCGCCTTCATTCAATGCAGATGTCATCATTCAAGAATTTATTACGTGATTCTCAAGACTCAAGGTTGAAACCCAAGCGCAAAATTCTAGTCAAGGTGACATGGCTATTTGTTTATTTCCTTGAAAACTCATTGAATAATTCTTTCAACAAACCATTCCTTTGATTGATCATAAAGCTGTACTCCTTTGGTGTGATAGGATAGGGTGGTTAATAGCGAAGTGAATCAGATGTCGCTGGAGTCAGCCGAGCAGTATGTTGCCCAGGTAACTACATTTGCCCATTCTTTGTTAAAGAATGTGTTTATTTTTCAGGTGATATGTGACCATAGCCATGTGGTAGTGCAACTGCTGATAATCTGATACTGCAATTCTCCTTTAGGTTCTGTTTCTGCGTTCTTAAAATTCTCCAAAATGCTCATGGATTTTCTTGTGTACTTCATTGTTATACTCGATACCTCACATGGATCACTGTTGTCTTTGCATTACAGATATGTTCACAATTACAGATTTCTCTTCTTATATTTCAACTTGTTGGTTTGCGGTCATCAGGTGAGAAAAGTGCTGAGCTCTACAACATACAAGTTGTTTTCCACTGCCATGACAGAGTATCGCAAATCAGAGGACTATGATCAACTGATTTCGAGGTTGGCTGATATATTTCTGGATTCACCAGAAAAGCACATTCTTTTCCGTAGTAAGTTAATCCTCCAAGTGTTGATGGTAGTTTGTCCTCTTGATCTTCTTCTCAGAAAATGACAACTAAATTGTACTCTCTAATTTTGAATTTTTGGTCTGTCAGAGTTTTACCGTTTTGTAAGACCTCAGCACAAGAAACAATTCAACGAAGCTTGTGTCAACTTGCTTGGATTTGGTTGCTGCGAGGCTGGGGATGTAACCAAGAAACGGTCAGCTTCTGCTGCTGCTACTGCTGGTAATTGATGCCTTACAATGCATACATTTTGACTTGATTCTAGAATATATAGGTAAATAATTATTGCTGTATCAAGGTGATGGATGATTGTTTTTCTCATTTAACAGAGTCAGAAAAGAAACGGAAAATTGATTGCATGGAAATCAAGAATACAGTGAGTCTTAAAAAGTAGTTACGCCTCTGTTAAATGAACGATTTCATTGTTATTTCATCCAAATATGAAGTTGCTGTTTTATTTCAGAAGTTTACGAGCGCTGGTCGCGCAGAGAACAATATTCCATCAACCATCCGTCTGGACCCCTCGGCCAACATGAACAAGGGACTGACCGCAACATGTTCATCTGTCAATCCTTCTCTCGGTCAGGCAGTCAAAACATCTGATGTGAGTCGTGCTGCCAGTGTGGCAAGTCCAAGAGATTCTCCAAGTAGCATGGCACCACCAGATAGCTCTGGTGTTAGAGCAAACAGTGCAGACAGTGACAGCTGTAATGCAGGGGGTAAGGAGAATCTCACAGCAGCTAGGGAATCAGAGGCCAGGAAGGTCGTGAACACAAGGGTAAAAGCAGGCGAAGACACTTCAGGGAGCTCTATCTTCAAGTCAAATACAGGTGAGTTTATTTGTACAAAGTGTTATTGAAATGTTGAAAATACTTCGGGAAATCCAACAATTGACCATTCTGATATTGGTACTCCATGCTATAATGGGCAAAATCCATGTGGATTTTATCATAACGTTTTACAGTGTAGTTGGGTTTTTTTGGTTATGTTTACATTCAGCAATGAATAAGTCTATTGTTAGATGTTCTGGTTGTGTCTTCAGCCTAATTATTTGACTTATCAAGGGAATATTTGTTGATATTTTTGTTGGTCAGGTTATACTTGCTGTAAATGTGGAGATGTGGCTGTTGTACCCCTGAAAGCTGGTTGTGATCATGTCTGCTGCATGGAGTGCTGGAAGGCTGCTATATCGGTACCCATTGAAATCATCCATTTATATGCACAACTGATGTAGAGACAATTTATAGATGCAAGATTCATTAACATAAATAATGCAAATGTAGAACAACCTTCAGATTGACTAGGATTGCTCTCCAGACCAAGATATGTTTTTCAAGGCGACTCTCCAATCAACCTGTGTAACACTCTGAATTCGTATTTTTTCAGGAAAGCCAATGCTGCCCTCAGTGTAATCAAAAAACAAAACGCAAGCACCTGCGCAGAATTTATTTCTCATCTGGTCCGAACAACACGAATTCTTGATCACAGTTGATATATTCATAATGATGAATACTGCACGTTATGATCCATTTATTATGTGAACTCAACTTGTTCTGGACATGTATTGTGAATGTGACTGACAAAATGAAATAAAAACTCTTAACTGGTGGCCTTAAAGAGAAACCTGTGCTGTCACAATCATTTTAATGATGGTTTAAAATTGAAGTGACTTATTGGATGTTAATATAGTGGAACTGCAAGCCTTTAAATAAACTTGCTAAGATATGTGTCATTTAATTTAGATTAATGCTTCAGTTGTTAAGGACTGATTTTTGCATAGTTTTGTGTCTGGATTATTATAAAATACAAATGTTATTTCCAATTTAAGTCGTGGATGGAAAAGATAAGGGGATGTTGACAGCACAATTATGACCCAGAACTGTACTCGGGTTTGTGTCCATGTTATTAAAAATGGTTAGTGATATTTTGCACTGCCATCCATATAATCATTCCTTCAGCAATTCCCCCAAACCATTTTGCACCTATCGCTTGATTCGGTGTGTAAATTATCAGTGATTTTTACCTGGGCTTAGTTTCAACCACTGGCGCTCGAGCCATCAAGCCCCTCTCTCGTTAACAAATGCCTATCAAGTAGATCGGAACAAAGTGCATATGCTTGCAAGTTGTGTTTAGAGTGAAAACATTTACCTTTGATCTAAAACAGGGACATGTTATTTTTCCGCAAAATCACAAACAAACGAAGTTAGGACCAGTTCCATTCAGTTGATAAGTGGCTTGACAGTTGTGGCCTCAATTTACATATCCTGTTACTAATTACTGATAGCAAGTGAAAGAGTATATAATATGTTGTAAAGTACTCTTTATGGTTAAGGTTTCATCGACAACAAAACTTCGAGCAGCTGTTTAATGTATTTGAAGGCAGATGTTGGTGTATAACGTCCGAGTTAGACCAGGAGCACATTCTTCATTTTCTAGTTGACCCTTTACCTATTGTGAGTGTCTTTGTTGTTTAATGATTGAATCATACGCCTGGTAAAAATCCATTCACCTCACCTGCTAACACACACCTTTAACCAAAGACCATCGATAAACCCCCGTCACCCCCTCAACACTGCATCAAAATGAGGTGTTTAAAAAGCGGGGCTCTTCAATACCAAAGTGGGGATAAGTGAACTAAAAAAAAAAATGGTCATGCGTCTATAATCTATTATCTATCAACCTGTACTTATGATATATTTTTTTACCTCTCGTCGAGAAGCAGGATATAGCTCTTGCTTGCACCTTGGAGCATTTGTTTAAGGTGAGATAGAAACGAACTGGCATAAGTTGATAAACTGGCCTCCTTGTCGCCTGAGGCGTGACTGGTTATCTTGATTGGGTACATCACTCATCGGGTCAAGGTTATGGCTGAGCTTAAATCGGACATTATCTTTCCATTTGTTTCAGGTAAAGCTTATAGTAATGTTATGTATTGTAGGCACCACTAATACCACATGCACTAGGCGAATTGCTTCATTTTCATCTATGAGCGAAATGGTGATTTTGTACGGACACATCCACCGAGATATTGCGCAACAGAGTAACAGTAAAAGGAGAAATGAACTCCGCCATGATTCTCTCAGCGCATCTGCGTTTAGAGATATTTACTACTTGATTCGTTGATTTAGTATCGATGGGGGTGATAGCAAACCTAATATACTCAATTCAATAAGGGTTGTGTAAGTGGGTGTACTTGTTGGAAACGCCATGAATATTTTGAAGACAAGGAGGATTATATAGCAATTCGATATGCCTGGATGGCGTGAAGTTCGAGCATTGCCTTTTCGTACTCAGTACGCTTTTCGAATCATATTGTGTCAAGTTTGGAACATCAACCACTCAGCCTGGATTTTTTTTCATGTTCATAACATAAGGACAGGACCAGCTGTTAGTGACTTCGCTCATTAATCAACAATGGCAGCCGTAAGCCGCGAAAACAAACACTGGTGCCGAATGAATCCCCCGCGTAATGCAGCCCCGCTCAGACGGTGATATAGTCGCAGGGATGTGCATTGGCCGGCAGGCCGCTAACGTCCTAAATATAGAACATAGTGGCCGGCCTGTCGGCCAATGCACTTCCTTGTGGATATCATAGACACTCAAGTCAATTCATTCAACGAGAACGTTCGGTAGTATTCGGTTTCGCCTGGCTCACATATATTATACTTGTCACTGTCGCTAGGAGGCATTGCCTGTGGTGGATATAGTTACATGCTCAACCGGGTAAACGAGATGCATACTACAAATGTCGGAATGCATGACGGGGCTTCAATTCCCTTTTAGTTATCAGCCCAAGCGTTAAAGAACTTATATAACTTGGCTAGTGTTCAAGTTCTTCGATAAAATAGAATCCATAATATCCCTATATATCGACTGCCCCAGCGTTTCGAGGAGCGACAATTGCGGCCCAAATATAGAATCGATCCCATCGTAGATTTGGGAATTGTTCACCGACATTATATCTTCCTATTCCCAACAATCTCCTCTCGACTCTTTATCATCCTCGCCGTTATCACTACCCCAGCAGCTGCAACCATTCAACCTAGAGTAACATGCAAAACGATTATTCAGTCATCTTGTATACCGGCTAACTGACCTGCCTTTCATACGTCCTTGACAAAGGTTTACTATTACTTTTACGAAAGACATAGTTGCTAGCCCCGTACCTGACCTAAACTGCTGATGTCTCTCCGTTACTTAAAATCAGCGACCTATGGTAAGTCTACACAGTCGCGTGAGGCCAGGCCCTGTCTGGTAATGAAATGGCCCGGAATGACTCATGTTCCAAGTAGAGGACTTAACCTCAAACCGGTTCTGTCAGATTGTGGTTTTTAATTAAGATTTCCACGAAAATATGAACATATTATGCAATTGTAATTGAAGGAGCCTTTTCATATAATCATGATATCTCGACTATGTACCACAGCATAATTCATTTGCGACTTCTCTTCTCAAATTTTAGGTCTTATGTCTCAAAGGATGATAGCCCTCCAGAACGTCAAAATAATGACACTTCCGCGCAGAACTATAAGGGGATGATATTTAAGTCACATCAAGTGGAGATATTTATGCGAATATTTACGCTTGCATATTAGATTACGTGTCTTGAGATTCTGGTCAGACCCCCCAATGTAAACAATGCATTAGACTAGCAGTGATGGACGAATGTTACGTAATATGTGGACATCCACTTGACCGGCGCACCCATTTATGGTGTCTGTTTTTAGCCCGTAGCTATATATATATATATATATATATATATATATATATATATATATATATATATATATAGATATATATATATATAGATATATATATATATATACACACACACACACACACACACACACACACACACACATATAACATACACACATATATATATATATATATATATATATATATATATATATATATATATATATATATATATATATATATATATATATATATATATATATATTTATATTTATATATATTATATATGTGTGTGTGCGTATGTGTGTGTGTGCGCGTATTCGTATACAAACCATTCGACATTTTCTTTCGACGTGACCAAGTGGTTAAGAAATTAACAGTAATCAGCGATGTACTTGGCAAAGCTCCCGTGGCTCTTGCTGGCTGCATCACAGAGCGCAGTAGGGGTAAATGCCCCGTAACTGGCGGATAACTGCAACCAGCGTTGGCAGGCTGGGGAGATAATGATGTAGGCCTTCTTTCCTCTTAGGCCTCACTGCGCCTGCGCACCGATCACGCCATCTGGTGGTGAGTCTATTTCGTCGTCTGCTCAACAGCATCCAGGCGTCTGTCTCCCAGGCAATTGTCGGCATTGCTTCTCTTGTCATTCATTCAGGTAAGTAACTATTTATCCCGTTTGGTGCTTTCAAACTATCTAATGAGGATTGGACTACCTTTATTTGATATAGCACAAACACGCATCCAGCCCTATGGAGTTGTCTGCTCGCTGACCCGCTTGTCCGTGGGCATAAGGGTGCGTTCACTGGTACGTCGCTATTGCTAACAATCAATGAAGCGATCTGAGTCGCTTGGTGTGTGTTCGGCCGGACCACTCTAACGAGATGTAATTTGACTTAAAGGCTCGTCATTTGGGTTCTTTGGGGAATTAGGTTTCCGTTGTCTGACATCATGTTGTTTCTATGTTGTTATTCGTGTTTTTTTAGTACGGAATGATGTCAATTGGATGCCTACGGTCGTTATTATATTGTATATATTGTTGACTTCCAAGCTTACCCAGCAGAATAGCTGATTATTTAATAATTTTCACTGATGGTCCGTCTTTATGTGGTCATCGGGCTTGGTACTGATCCTTCAGCTGGTCCCTCTGCTGCCCAACAAGAGCTCTGTCAAGGTCACTTGTATCTCTAGGTTAGTGGGTCAGCTGGGAAACATGGCGTAGACTTGTATGGGGAAGTATGATTCAATGTCGGAAGGGAGCATGCGGAATCATGAATCCTTTGTATATACGGCATGGCGGTGAATCTTATTATTGGGCTGCAATGTGCGTGGTCTGATTTGTTCATAGCTTTACCCGTTTACTGACCTCTATCTGTGCGGTGTAACAATCATATTCTTGCTATGATAAATGGTATATCAGATGGATTAGACTCTTTCCATGGCCGTTGATTCAATGCTGTCCCTGGTTCATACGACCCAACCATTGTCCTTACCTAGTCCTTGTTACTGGCTATATTTTGGAATAATGAATCGGACATTTTTTTATAAGCGCCACCAGTGGTCCCAATCATTGCACATGTGGTCTCTGCTGGGGCCGCCTTAATGGATTCATCATCCGTCTTGCCCGAACGCTCTTTGCTTGACACCCGTGGTTTTTCATCACAAATTGGGAATGTTTATGGACTTAATGAGTGTCATCCGTTCGTATAATCCAATTGTCAGTTTCCAAGAAAAGCCTTCTTTCACCAGTCAAGTGCATGGCGAGATGTGAGGTGGAGATTCGGATGAATGGTAGGGGAGTCTGTTGGATAAGCGCCATGCGCTATGACATAACGCATTACGTATTGGGTTCTCCGCCAGACTGGTTCTTGTGAGGAAGCTGGGACGCACGCATGGCTTCGCGTGTGAAGGGAAACATCTTGTCATCAGTCGCTCTACATAGTCTGATATATCATACGCGTGCGCTATAGGAGTCCATATGTGTGTTATTAACTATGTGTGAATTATTTATGGAATGTCCCATAACACAACGAACGGCTATTTGGAGCAACATATATGTTAATCAAACGGATGAACAATAAGATGAGTTCTTCGGAGGGACCCTGTTGAAGCACGTTGCGACGCGATGTGGGTGTCAAATGGATCTTCCTACTACCTCAATGACTGGGCCTCAATTGGGTGTCAAGTAGACTAGTTACGCCCATATATCGGGATCATCTGTTGAGATCATGGGTCAGTGGGCGGTAGCTTCAAATAATTATGTCATGTCGAATCGTACCTTGGAAGGTCATCGGTAACAAAGGCTGCTGTGGTGCTGCTTAACTGCGTGTGTCTTGAGCGTGTAAGCCCAAATGACACCTAGCGCCGACTCGCTTACGACAGCCGCGCATTTCTAAGTTCACCCTTTTCCCTTGGAGTCCAACACGATATTGATGAGGTGACTTATGTAACTAATTGACTTCGGCTTCTCAATGTTTGACGGGAAACACGTGACAGTCGTGCGCCCCTGTCTTGTGGGTTAGGTTTGTGAGTGGGAGTGCAATCTTGGCAATTGATTATATTGTTGATAGCAAGGCTCTCGTGCGTTAGATAGGAAATATTAGCTCGATAAACTCACCTTCACTCACACACAGATTGTATGACATTGCTTATTAAACAAATCAGTGATATAGACCTGCATGAAGACACACAAAGGTATAGTTACCTGGGACAACACCATAGGACAAAGGGTTAACTTCCTACGGTCTGGGTGATCCTCAGTGCGCAGAATACATCCCTCGGTAACCTCTAGACAATGGTTTGTTTCAGATGTTAGTTAAGGTGAAAAGTGACCAAGTGTGGTGAGGTTATGCAAAAATATCTACGCGTGCCAGGGTATTCGAGCGGGTTCATGGTCCTGTATACCTTACACGACCTGGTCAATTGCAGCGAAAGACGAGGTTATATTGACGCATTGAAATATCATCCAGATTCCAAAACGAGTCAGGTACTTTTCCTGGGGTCTGTTTCACCTTATAAAAGGCGTCTTTTATGCGTTATTCTTCAGTTCTTTACTCGACCGTCTCGGAAGCAGGTAGGTTACCGATTTGAAATTTTGTGTGTATTCTATGTCTCGTGTATTCAAAGAGTCGACAAAAACGTTAGGGGTAAGAAACAGAGCCAGTTAAGAATTCCCCTTCGTTACTTCCTAGTGTGGTTTTGTATGACTCGAACCCTGTATAGCGCATGGACGCAGGTGTAGACAGCTGAGACAGGTGCTAAGAGAGGTATATTTATCACCAGCCTGCCTGGGGCGCAGTCATGCTGTCTTTCTGCTGCACCTACTGACCTCTTGGAATAGACGTGGGCTCGATATTCAGTCGGCTTCCATCCAACCTGCAGCTGCTGGAGCACGTAATGATCTGGTGCTGCAAATAAATAGATGCGACTGTCGTGTCTATGTTTTGATCAGGTATTTGTCACTTAACCTCACGTTCTAGCCCCGGTCGGAAAACATACCCCACAATAAGACGTCTTACTGTGCAACCTCACGTTCATGATTTTGCCAATGAAAGCTGGAAGGGGCTTTAAACCCCTATTAATTATTTCATACACAGCTTTTCAAAGTCTCGGTGGTGAAACATTATCAATTCGATGCACAAAGCCGAACTTTAGTCGCAAGTTCAGGAGTGCATGCCTTTGTGTACTTTGACCTGGTCGGAGATACAACTTAAAGCACCGCACGACTTCCCTTACATCAGACTCGTGTTATATATATATTCATATGTGGCCTGATCGGCCGAGCAGTTGAAGGCAGGCCCTGGTTGGTTGACGCTATTCATGCTGGCGGCGCGTGTGGATCGAGGAGCCCAATCACCATGGTTTGGTGTTAAGAATACTGGCGTGTCGTCCATAGCACGCCGATTGGCGCTGATAATAATTATTACTAGGCTCCAAGATGTTGATTCGTTAATAACTTATTGACAGCTACATGGTCGGCGTCGTTCCGATTATCTCAACTCAACCCGCTAACTCGAAGCATATTCTCATGTGTATGAATTAATGAGCTGATTAAAATTAATGAGCACTCATGTTCAATGCACTTCTACCAGATTACATGTGTTCCATGTATAATTTATATCGAAAGCGTCGTTAGACCTACTTGACCACGCTGGTGTTCGCTTTTTTTTATACGCTCCTGATGGCTTTTTGAAAAGTTATTTGCGTCGGTAGTAACCTACGTAACCAGCAAACCTTGTTCATGGCTGGATGTGTATTTATTTAAGCCCATTATGCTCTTCAGCGTAACGTATTATACTGGGTTTCATTAGAATGAACCCGCATACATACTTTACTCCCCCACCCCCTCCTGCAAAATGATATACGTTTTTCCCACAGTGATTGCTTCCGATCGATAAAATATTAGATGTACCCTTAACGTTAAATAAGGCGTGTGCGTATGTGCCACGACCAGGGGAGGAATAGCACATACACCCCGTGGCATCGTACGATGCAGTTGCGTGGGCAACTCTGTAAATAGGATGCCCGGAGCCTTTTCCCTCTGTCAGACAAAGTGGCTTATGGTAGTAGAAGAGGAAACTTGATTTATTTTTATCTCCTGAACTACCGATGTTACCACGAAATGTTCACATTATCGATCTGAAACTCAAAAGTAGGAGGCATAATTTAAGAAAAGGAGGTGGGGTGAGAGCGTGTTTTCTTGGAACCGTGCAGTATTTATAGATTCCTTTATTCCGTGTGTGATATCACGTGATATGTTCCTGTCGACTCGCCCGCTGATTGTCACCTCAAGTTCTGGGCCATTATAAAGCAATGTACAAAGCTTTCGAGGTAAGGCACGCGTCAGTAGGTGATGTCGCTACAACAGGCGTTGTGCCGATTTTTACTTATTTCTTTTTCAGATCCATGCAACCTCAATACCAGAGTACAATCATTCTTGTATGGTTTCATATTTCACTAAAACATTCCGTTAGTTTCAGCTCTAGCACGAAGATCGTGTATCCGAGACACCCCTTGAGTATCCGAAATGCGTCCGCAGACCCGGATCTTTCTCACGCACATGGACGCGGGGGGGTGGGGGGGGGGGTAGGGGGGGGCCGCTTGAAGGTGGGTTAACGGGTTACTTAAAAAGAAACTCAATGTGATATATGCAGCCTTTGTATTGATTCAACGTGAAGCGGCGTTGCTCTTCGTCTCTGCAGAGAAAACATTGGTGGCCCTTGAAAAACTACTGAGAATTCTAAACGCTATTATGTGGCATTATCAATTTAGCGCATGTCGTTAGAATTTAAAATTACCTTTCACTACCCCGATTGCTGGTATTTAATTTTCGGTTTACAATACTTAGAACAAGGAGTTACATTGCTATTGGTTATAACTCCTTGCTTAGAATAACATTGCTTTTGTAACATTGGTTTTGAAAGATTTGTGATCTGGGTTCTCTAGACTTCTATGAGGAAACCAGAATCGGTGGGCTGCGCTGTAGTAATCAAACCAACGCTAACGTACATGCTACGATGGCCTGACCGGGAGATGCTCTGTTTCATCTGGTCAAATCGTCATGGGGACTAACCGCCCATTATTTATTCAAGAAGGCATGAGCTCGTGAGTAAGCAATCAGTGTGATGTAAGCGACACAGGTACAGGAGCCACGCCCCATTTAGTCCTTATGAGATTATATGGCTACAACGTGATGTCGTCATAATACCATCCGACCCCACGTTGCGCTCGCAAAAAGGTGCAAAAATAGACGGTCTGGCTCCTCGTAGCATTGATATACAAGATAACGACTTTTGACGCCTTGTATTTTGTCTTTAAAGCCATTTTAACTGATGGATAATCCATATGCTGTAGCCCCAGTCATTCTCTAAATAGCCATGTATATGTGATATTCATCCTCTTGATTGATCCTAAGATATTACCTCCCAGGCATAACTATATTCTACAGAGAAGCGGTGTGACGTCACACTTTGTCGACCTATTACCAGTAAAACGCGTTCGTCCTATTCGCATAGAAGACGCCTTGGTCGTTAGCTGTGAGCACAGGTGCTCGGTTCCTGATGCCATGCTTCCGAGCACCGAGCTACTTTCGAGCGCCGAGCCACTATCGACAGTGGCTCGGAACCTGGCTGTGAGATATTAGCATACACATGGGTTAAGTCCGTACTTCTTGTGTTTGGTGTCTGTGCATTCATTGTGGTAAGCGCGTTGGATGGTAGTCACCATGAGCTGCACCATCTGCTGGTGAAACTCCAACTGACGCTGAGTGCACACGGCACGCATAGATGATACAAATGTCTACCCCTAGAGAGTGCACTCTTCATATTTTGCTGCCAGGTAGCATCACCTTGTCCACCAACGTGTATAATGCAGTGTTGACCAAACCATCAGTTGCTTGATATTAATGGGTTTTTGTTTTATAAGCTTAAAGGAATAGGTAGCGTACAGGTGACTTGACACTGGTGAGAGGTAAACATTCAGTACTCAGCAACAACACTTAGTAGGATTGAGTGGGTCATGCCTATATTAATGGGTCTGTCACGAATACATTCAGGATCGATATGTCGTTCATGATTTAACCATCGCACACCTCTCTCTGCTTGGCGTATGGTTTCTCCTATTTGATAACACAGAAAAACAGCGTAACCGGTGCTGCGGGTTTATTATACCAGCTACAGCGCTACAACGCCGCTGTCTTATTCCCTGGAGGGATAACTTGTTCCAACTGGTACTTTTTTTATATTTATTATGGAAGCCGCTTCGGGTTGTAGGTATAAGTTAACTGTACACGACTCTCTTTTCGTTTTGACTCATAAAGCCATCACGCCGCCTGTGCGATTTTAAGATCTGCGAACAAGCGATTGTCGAAAATATTGTATTGAGCATCAGAAACACTAATCGCAACGTATGAAGTCCAGAGTGAAAGACATATTTCGCGTGTAAATGAGGGTGAGAGTAGGAGGCATGCCTTGTTGTATATATAGATAGTGGCGCTCGGAATAAATGCTGCTGCTGTACTGCTGTATAAGTGAGACGCGCGGTCACTACACCACGGTCTGTCAGTCGACATCGGATCATCTCAAAATAGCCCCATTGGCTGAATGCGTGTATGAGTTCGCAAGCCGCTGCTCCGTCGGGTAAACCGACTGCTCTCTCACGATCCTTTTGTGCGTTACCCACGCTATACTTGCAAATTGACTTTGTTCATTGGTTGCGTTGTATATTGAGCGTGTATAAGTGATGTGTTGATGAAGCCGTGGTGTATTTCTGCAGGAGTCATTCGTGGCGGATTCACAATGAATGGAACAAGACAGAGGCGAGACCATGATGCGACAAACGGGCACTCCGTCAACGGCAAGCCTGCCACCTCCAATGGTCATACTAATGGCCTGGTGGGCAAAAGTACACACGGAGACCAAGCGACCACGGAAGGGGCCTTCACCAGGTTCATTAACCGTGTGCTGGTACCGCTGTTTCTCATGTCATTTCCACCGAACCTCAGCATTCTTCTTTGGTTTACGGCAGCGCGATGTGATGGTAGTTTCATGAAGCTCTTCGCATATTTGGGTGAGGAAGGCATCTTTAGCGGCGTGCTGAAGATCTGGTTGAATATCAACTTAGGTAGTTCATTGTCAGTGGGAGTTCTGCTGGGTTATATGCTGTTCGCGATCATCCTGCACGTCACTCTACCGGGTCCGCGAGCCACAGGACCAGTAACTCCAAAAGGCAACCAACCTGTATACTGCGACAACGGTTTCAAATGCTACGTGGTGACAATCATTGCCTTTGTCGGCCTTACATACGGTCTCAAACAGTACGGTCTCACGCCTACTGTAGTGTACGACCACTTTGACGAGTTCTTGGCCACCCTTACAGTCTACACGCATATTTTGTGTATTTTTCTACACATCAAGGGACTGACCTTCCCGTCTTCTTCGGACTGTGGGTCATCTGGGAATGTTGTCTTTGATTACTACTGGGGAACCGAGCTCTACCCACGCATTTTCGGCATTGACATCAAAGTTGTCACCAACTGCCGCTTCGGGATGACAGTCTGGCCTCTGTTGTGCCTCATCTTCGCCCTGAAGAGCTACGAAACGTATGGATTTGTGGACAGCATGTGGGTATCATGCGCTCTCCAGATGATGTACTTCACCAAATTCTTTTGGTGGGAGTCTGGTTATATGAATACCATCGACATCATGTTGGATCGCGCTGGCTTCTACATCTGTTGGGGTTGCCTTGTTTTCATCCCTGGAACGTACGCCTCTGTCAGCATGTATCTAGTCGACCACCCAGTTCACCTCGGCCTTCCCCTTGCTCTCACCACCCTTCTCCTTGGAGCATCATCAGTTGCCATCAACTATATTGCCGATCGCCAAAAACAGCAGGTAAGACGCACTAACGGCGAATGCCTCATCTGGGGGCGTAAACCGGAAGTAATTCGCGCCAAGTACCAGCTTGAAAACGGCGAGTGGCGAGAGAGTCTCCTGTTGGTATCTGGTTACTGGGGTATTGCTCGCCACTTCCACTATGTTCCCGAGCTAGCGCTAACCTTCTTCTGGTCTGTGCCAGGTCTTTTTGAAAATGTCATGGTCTATGTGTATTTCATTTGGTTATGCATTCTTTTGTCTCACAGAACATTCCGTGATGACGCAAAATGTTTTAACAAATACAAGAAATACTGGGTTGAGTATTGTGAACGTGTTCCATACAAGATGATCCCTGGTATATTCTAGTCATAACTTGTAGG
The DNA here is from genome assembly GCA_034190875.2 of Urechis unicinctus. Taxonomy (NCBI): domain Eukaryota; kingdom Metazoa; phylum Annelida; class Polychaeta; order Xenopneusta; family Urechidae; genus Urechis; species Urechis unicinctus. The sequence continues at coordinate 36,639,408 of CM067350.1, read as the reverse complement.
GTTCTGCCATAACATTTAAGCACATCATTTAGAAAATAGTCCACATAACACATTTGTGAGCTGCTACTGTACTCTGTATGAGATAGTCAGTTATACAAATAACCCATCATAGTAATGATATTATTTCACACTGTTTGAAATTATATTCATTACAGCTGGTTTCATGATATAGTATTTAGGTTACACCCTACTGGTATATAAGTGCTTTTTGTTGTCATAACAGTCTTTGTAAAATTCAAGATCATCGATGTCTACTTATTAAGGAAGTTTCTTTGTTGGGTTTAAGTCGAGTAGACTTAGGAGTCATACAAGAATATGGTGATTAAATGTAGTATCTCTTTCTAGCCGTTGACCCTTTCTGATACATAAAGTTAAGAGGAATCCTGAGCAGGACAGTCACATTTTACATGATGACTTATGGCCTAACTCAAGACATTTAATGATTTTGTATCATTTCAACATAAACTTTAGGGCATTCAAAAGTGAGAAAGCTTCTGTTTATGGAATGAATTGTGAACAGGTCTGATTCACCAACAGCATTACATAGATATTGATAAGTCAATATTGATTGAATAGAAAAGAATGATACTGTCCTGGAAGCAACTGGAACATGTGTTTAATACATTCTTTATTTCATGTTTCTTAAACATTTTTTTAATACATCACCTGTTTAACATAGTATCTGTATAGTTAATTGAACTGATATGCCTTGCTGCTGGGAATATTCTTCACCAAGCATAGGAAAATGTGTACTGTACATTTAAGTTTGTCTATATCCCCTGCTGTAGCAGTAGTGATCACATACTTAGAATTATGCAGTAATCAACTCAATATTTGATGAAATGATGCAGTTCTCAGTGATGAATGTACAGGTAAAATGTTGCAAGGTGTTTTTCTTTTGCATCTTCTGTAACTGATGCTCAATTTCTTTCAAGAGTTTGCTTAGTATAAGTTTGCTCAAAAGTAATCTATTTATGTTGAATATCTGAGGCATTTGATTCAATTGAAAATAGTTGATGGTTATATAAAAATATATGGATGGACTTGGTACTGCATTTGTGTCACAAAATGAATGCTCGTGTTGAATTATATGTAAATTGCTATGGAATAGTCACAGGGGAGATATGTGCCTCTCTTAATATCTGGAACTGTTATTCATTAAAATCAGGGAATTGCAGGCATCTGTATAGCTGTTCCTATTTCTGATAGTGCCTACCAACCAATAGGCTGTCATTATCCACCAACAGTATTAACCTTTTTATACTGCACACATTGTTCAGCAGATGCTACATCATGTAGGCAAACAAAGCGTACAATACAGTCATTAGGTTTCATATGGGGCTGCATCAGAAAACCTGACAAATCAGTCGGTTGGTGCTGACATTGGTAGATATTGGTGAGACCCATGTAATAAACAGGTTCTTTTGGGCCATGTGGCCACTCTGACTACTAAGCAATGTGCTTCAAATGTCTGGTCACACACAATGTCACACACGTTCTATTCTCCATGTACTTTAAGCTTGTTAAGAGGCTGATTAATTCTTTAATGCGGATTGCCTTGAACAGCTGGCTCATTTAGGTGTACATCACCAAATGCGTAGTGACATGCCAGTCTTTCATGTTTTTTTGGGGATAAAAATACTTGTGTTAACTTGTGTCATTTCAATGATCTACATTGAACCAATCAGTCAAATATTATTATTGACCTTGACCCTTGCAACCATCCACAAACTGCTAACTTGGCTCTTATACATCGCACAACATGCTCATATGATCTACAAGTGTTTATTAGCCGCTTGTGGGTGTTGGGGGTTGTATGGGGTCAATGAGTGTATTGATACAAGATATCTATTGAGTATGTGGATAGGTAGTGCTCTGTGTTAGTGATACTGGGTCCTGTTTATTGCTGTCTTAGTGAAATAAATGGATGTGTGCATGTCACTATGTAGTTTGTGCTTCCTTAATGTTGCATGCTTGTTCATCTGACTTACTAAAAGGTATATTGACACTTGGCTTTATATGGCATCTTTGTGAAATAAAAGATTGTTGTTATATGAGTGTAGACCTTTCTTGCAATCATATCAATGGTTTGTAAGCCATCGTGATATCACCTTGTAAAACCCCAATATTACCATAACTATATGTAAGTAAAGACTCCTGGTGTGAAAGTAAATCTATTGACACAACAGTTATAAAACCTAAGAGTTGACTGGTATCATTTGTTTGAATTGAAGCAGTATTTATAAAGCAAAAGTATTACCCATCAACCATGGATGACTCGTGGTTAGATAGTTTCATCTTAAACTAAATTAAAATTACATAGGAAATTCAAACAAAGCCCATCAAAGAAATACAAAACATGAAATAGCCTTTTTAACAAGGTTTAGCGTAAGCTCAAGCGCAATTATTATTCTAAAATGATAGAACTGTACAAAACGGGCTTCCAAGTCTTTTGTGGTTAGTACTGAGCCAAACAATAGTAAACGTGCATCGCAAACCAAAATCATCCAAAAGTTTCAGAATTGATGGCATCAAATACTTTACCAATACATGCAAAACTATATGAAATCTTGCCCTCAAGTAATTAGCACTTTCTTCTCCAAGTCAACTACCACACTCTGTTCTAGAAGAAGTAACTAAAATTAAGTTGCACCTGTAAGAAATAACCTTAAACCGAAAACAAGTTATGGCCACGACGAATTAGGTACTAAAACTATAAATGCAACCCTTCCAAAAATATTGACACCTCTCTCACATATATGTTATGTATCTTTGAAAACTGGAATCTTCTCCGATCAACTAAGAATATCAAAAATTGTGCCCATGTATAAATCGGGTGGTGACTGCGTCCTTGATAACTATAGACCTCATTGGTTTTCTGCCAAGTTTCTCAAAAGCAATTGAAAAAAATTATGTTTAACAGAACTATGTCCTTTTTGGATCAATTTAAACTTCTGTATAAGCACCAATATGGATTCAAAAAAAAGCAAAACTATTCATCCAATATTGCATTTGCTCAACTACTGTGCAGATGCTAACAATAAATCACCCAATAAATATGTACTCTCAATATTATGCGACCTTTCCAAAGCCTTTGATACAATAAACCATGAAACACATCTAACAAAAATTTATTCACTTGGAATAAGAGGTATCACGCATAAATGGTTTTCAAGTTATTTACCACCTCGTAAACAATATACACAAATAGAAAAACATGAAATCACCTGTATCTGATGTAACTATATGAGTACTTCAGGGTTCCATTTTAGGGCCTCTGTTGTTTTTACTTTACGTGAATGACATTTCAGAAGCATGGGAGTTCTTTCCTTTGCTGATGACACAACATTACTTATTTCATCCTCAAGCATCAAAACGGTTTTTCAAAAGGCCAACTGTGCAGTTAACAACTCACACACATGGCTTGTAACATAATGGCCTTAAATTGAACACTGAGAAAACAATTTATTCTAAAACAGGAACTGAAATTCAGGTTATTTTGAGGTAAAAATAGACGAAGTAATCAACAGGATAGACTCAAAAAATTCTGGGCATATTTATAGACGAAAAACTATCCTGGAAAGCACATATAAATCATGTCATTAAAAAGATATCTCATGGCCTTGTTATGCTGAAACAAGTAAAAGACTTCCTCCCTAAATCAGCATTACACAGTCTATATTTTGCTCTTATTCACTCATATTTATCATATAGTATAATTGCATGGGTAAATGCCAGTCAAAGTAATTTGAAGCGTACAGAAGTACTTCAAAAACGTGCTTCGAGATATATAAACAAATCCTCCTACAACGCTCATGCAGAACCCCTATTCCAACGCTGAAATATTTTGAAATTAAATGATCTCTTTGAGTATAGTGTAACCCTATTTATGTACCAATACAAAAAAAAAAGTGTTACCATCAGCATTCGCCAATTCATTCCATAACCAATGGAATATCAAGTTCTTTTAACACACGTAATGCACTTCTTATGGTCACACCGATCCCAAATACAGAATTTGTAAATTGGTAACCATTATATACGTTCCCTAATACTTGGAACAAGTGGCATAAATCACTTGCTTCATTTTCCTTATCATCTCTAGTAAAATATTAGTTTATGCATAGTTTCATAATTACCACAGTAGCCAATTTAATGCAAAAGAATCATACTAACGGTATGTTTTGGTCCATATTTTTCTGTTATACCATGAAACTTTGTAACGGCTTATTTTTGTTCGAACAAACTGGTTGACTAATAATGTTTTTAAATGTACCTTATGCAGATTTGTATTATTTCGAAGTCATCGGGGTGGTTGGAAGATAGTTACCTGTGTAAATTTACTATTAGAAGGGGAGCCATTATTCAATTGTGCAAGTATAAAGTCGTTCATTACATAGATAGTATTACTACACGTCTCCTTGTCAGCAGTTAAGGTCTGCACAATGATGAAGCAGAACAAACAGCTATGTGAGATCATTCATTATGATGTTATAGGGAACATGGTGTCTGCTATGTTTCTAGAATGTGGCTTTATCATTTTTATAAGATTCTCTGGGAATGCAATCTCCATTTCGAGTTTCAGCTTGTACCAACTTAAACCAATCTATTTTTAGGAGAACGTTGAGGCAACTTGTGTGTGGGGTAGCTCTTTTGAACCAAGTAGAGCTTCAGTCAAGCATGCATATGCTACGGCAATAGCCGCATGGGTGAAGTATCTTACCACGAGGAGATCCCAGACATGCTGAAAGTTGCTCATCACTTGGCCTCGGGCTGACTTGTGCTGGTATAGGTCCCTAATGTTGTAGAGGGTGCCACGGTCCGCACAGCTCGCCAGAGTTAAGAACATATCCATGATATCCTACAAACAGTAAACTGCAAACAAAGTTGGTAACCTGTCTCTTCAGAACAGCAGCTATAAAGCTATGCAGACAAATATTCAAATATCGTGTCTTATTCTATGCAGCAAAGGGCCTCTTGAATTTTTTTTACTTCTAGCAGAAGTATAGTATCAGTAGCAGTATACACTAGAATACACACCTCTGCCTCAAGCCTCCGAGACACTAACTTCTGGTCATAGCCGGCCCTGATGGTATGGCTACGTGCTGCATCCACAACCTGGGACACTCCCAGAAAATTCAGGCTGTGGACAGTTGTGTGGGATGCGCCTTGCATCCAGAGGTCAAAACTCATCATGGCCTGGATAAAACTACCGCCGATTGCGGCTGTAAAAGATGATGCCCAGTATCATAGTAAGCCAAGCATTCCTCTTTTGGAGTGCCTCCCTCTCAGTTAGAAATCTACACAGTCAAAGAAAGAGCAGACTTTGTTAATATTCACAGCAGCAATTATGTAAATGAGCTCTAGTTACCCATTGTCAATATGCTATCAGTCAAGGTTAAATCCAATGTAAGTGTAAGATAGGAATAGATAGGAAGGGAAATTATCAAGTTCATTCAATGATGGACAGAAGACTAAGCAGCAAAGCGAGAGAGTACTTGCCTTCTTTCGTTTTGCGGTCCTCTGGTAAATAGCCGATGGCATTGCTCCCTCCAGCACTTTGACCAGCAAAGGAAGTATTGTACTTGCTTCATCGTGGATGTCACACCACGAGAAAACGTCTAGCCTCTCCTTTGAAAGAGGAGACTGCAGGGATGAGCTGGGACTGGTTCCATTGGTTTTGGCCAGTGCCGCCTGGCTTCTAACCTCCTGGGCCGCTTCAGTGTGTAGAGCAGCCTTGGCATCCTAAGAATACGAAACGGGGGTCTGAAAGGCCTTGACATACTGCCTGCCGTCAATGTAACCCTTAGCCCTATCCTTGAAGGATGACTCAGGTGGTGTTGGTGTAAGCTGCAGAGTGGCTTGATGGCTCAGCACTGGGTCCTGTTGATGAGCGCTTGGAAGATGGCGCCTTTGTTGGGGTGCTGTCTTGGACCAACCTCTTGGGTTGCTTAGGGATGTCCATGGGCCATGTCCTCTTTCCCGTGCACCGTATCCAGACAGTACGGAGGGTCAAGTCTTGTGCTTGGCCGGGCTGCTCAGAACAGGGAAAGCTTTCCGCGCTGTATATGGCGAGGTATCATTAAGCACCTTATGCGTACTTGAGGTGGCTCCCCTCCGGCCACTCATCACCACAGTTGGCACAGCACGACATCTGTTACCATAAAATGAGCAAATTTATAAATCAATTGGTAGTATCTTATAAATGATCGAGCATCCGGACGCAATAATCATGATAATTCGAGTCATGAGGAACCAGTCAGGTTGTCACACTTTGAGCTCAGCGGTTAGGCTGTATATATGCGTTATGATTTAGATTATTTTTTTGATGTCATAGCGTTTTACAGAGCGCAAAGAAAATTCGATGCTAACTTCACGCAGCAACCCTTTTGGTATCAACCCGGGTTGAAATTACTAGAATAACGAGGAAGCTTGTGAAACGTGAAGTTCACTAATACGTAAAAATATATTAATTTTCCGGTCTTGTGTCAAAACAAGCTAGGATACAGTTACCTAATCGGTATTTATGGTCATTATTGTTCACATAAGTGAACAAATAAACTTAATAAGGTCATTGTGACACAGGTAATAGTTAGCCCAACAGGCAGTTCGATCAACTAAAGGGGGAGCACAAGGCATGGTGGTCACTTGTGATGCTGATATGGCCAGTACTTTGCTGATATGTCCAGTACAAATTTGACCAAGTCTCTTAAAGATCAAGCCCATTGATGTTGAAAAAAAATTATGAATTCTACCAAAACCTTTCCAAATGTTAACTCGTTTAGTTGATCTACGCCATTGTTATGATTCCTATGACTGCAAAGCGCGAAGTCACGATCTGCAAGGCCAGTAGACTCTTCCGCACGGCAGGTTGAGGGAGGTTTCACTCGTGTACACTACAGACAAGTTTGTATGCTTAATATAGCTGCAGTGCAGGTCACGCATTTTAAGACTGTGGCTTAAATAATGAGAAATTTTCTCAGTGCAACACTAACACTTTGACAATGTAATCTTTCCATTTACTAGCACTTTTTATAATTGTACACATCATATGGCACAGACAATTATACAGATGAAATATATGAAATGCAGACGTGGATATATCCAAACTATACCACTCTCAACAAGGTTACGATTATTATTTTTTATACAACGCTGCTTTACCTGATAAGTTTACTACAAAATCACAAATGAGGTTTCAGCACCAAACAAAACATTGATCTCTTGCACTAACTATAATAGTATTCATATTGATTCTAACAATTACCAGTCTTCAAAAAATGCAACAAGGAACATATTTACATCCATTAAAGTGCAAAAACAGTAATTAGTATATATATAGATATATATATATATATATATATATATATATATATATATATATATATATATATATATATATATACACATACACACACACACATACATATATATATATATATATATATATATATATATATATATATATATATATATATATATATATATATATATATATATATATATATATATATATATATATATATATGTATATATATCATCAATCGCTGAATGCATGAGTGAACTCGTCTACTATGTCCTTTCGTTTGCAATCTATCAGTGCATTTTTTTAAAACACTTAGCCTTTCTGCCTCAGAGATGCCATGCGGTAAACCACTGCGCCATCGTTGTAAGACTTTAAGTCTGCGGTCAATAGCCTTCTCCGTTTCTTCTTTGATTTGATCAAAGCTTGCACGTGTGAGTGACAAGAGGGTCACTAATTGTGGCAGCTCATTGCCAATATTTTTGGCAATGGAATGAAGGAAAGTATCTGTCAAAATATCTGAAATAGTGCACACAACGATGTAACCAAGGCAATCTGTGTTCACAATGAAATGGTGTTCGATAGCACCTTTTTGTCCCAATTGCATCAAACAGTTAAAAAAAACTGACCACAATAGAACTGAAAATATGTACCTTTCTTTTCTGCGCGAATTTTCGCATTCACGTTTTTGATCTGTTCTCGCCAGGCCACAACATGCCCAAACAATTCAGTGACACTCATGGTGCCCACGTCTCTTTCACTACCAGGCAGTGTGAGCTTGTTACCTTCCAAACGCATATTATTGCTGTACATTTCATGTAGAGTGGTGAACTCGCTAGCATCCTTCAGTTTCTTCAGATTGTCGATACGAGCCGGGAGAGAGCGAAGCTTGTTCTTCCGTACACTGAGACACATGAGTTTAGTCATTTGACAAATGGAGTCAGGGAAGCAGGCTATATCATTATCAGAGAGCAGTAGAACTTGTAGCTGTGTCAGCTGGCATATATTTTCCGGCAGCCTATCGAGCAAGTTCTTCCCTAGTGCCAGGAATTCTAACTTCTTCAAACGGAAGAGGCCTTCTGGGAGACTGCGGATCTTGTTATTCTTCAAGTCAAGCACCTTGAGGTCTTGTAAGTCGCCGATACTTCCCGGAATGTTCTCAATCGAGTTTTTTCCGAGGTAAAGCTCTGTCAGTGACTGGCATGAATTTGCAAGTCTGTCTGGAATTTCGCTCATTCCCCCCTCCTTTTGACTCCTCAAACTCAAAACCTTCAGATGCTCTAGACATTTTAGTATATTCAAGGGGAAACAAGAGAAATAGTTTTCATCTAATATCAGGGTGTGAATATATAAACAATGTGAAATGTTGGGTAGGTCGACTAATAGGCAATTGCCCAAATCCAAACGACTTACGTAGGGATTTTGCGAACAAGAATTCTCGATTGCATCCATGTTACTATTACCATGAAAATCAATGCACAATTCATCACTCGAGTGAATCTTTTGCAGATAATCAAATATTGCACGGACTCCTTTGGAACATGTATTGAGGGAAGGTTTTATGAGGGTGCGATCATTGCCTTGAAGGTTAAGGCCCCATTCAACATCATCGTCAGCCGGCTGCCCATTATACGCATCCTGACCAGGATCAATCATATGAAGCAGTTTATTTAGACGGTAGAGCTCCAGCGGGAGGTACTTGAGCTGGTTGTTCTTAAGAGACAGTGATTTAAGCTGTGTCAGGCGACAGATAGAACCAGGGACAAGCGTCAACCGGTTGTTGGCCAGACTGAGCACCTGTAATTTGGTAAGCTCACCTATCTTGCGAGGTATTTCACTGATACAATTAGCACTTAGCACCAGGCGCTCTAAGTTGGCCAGATTACAGATGACCTCAGGGAATTCCTCAAGGTTATTCAGTCGCAGATCCAGAACCTTCAAATGGCTTAGTAGTTTAACACTTATGGGTAAAGATTTCAGGGCGTTGTTACCGAGATCCAAATATCTTAAATTTAGAAATGGTGTCAAGGAGCCTTCCGGCAGCTCGCTCAGGGACGGTTTGTGGTTCTCAGACGCTTTGCTGCGATCCACCTGCCCGAACACACTCAGGTGTTGCAAATGATTCAGATCCTGAATATTTTGTGGCCATGTTGTCAACGCATTAAAATCGAGAATAACCTTCTCCAACTTGGCCGAAATACTTGGGGGACATGGCTCAAGTGTTCGCAGCTGTCTGCCAGTGAGATTCAAGGTGCCATCCATATCAGCAGACCAGACTTCATCGTGTGGGGACGTGAAGTTGGTGCAGGTGCCCACGTCATCGTATATCACCTCCTCATCTACCACCTTAGGGTGTGTTGCCATGTCTGACTGAAGCTTCACACTGATCACGAGACTGTAGTACGATAGCGCATTCTGGTATATATATACCTATCGTCATCCATCAATCTGATGGAAACTATAATCCACATTTCCATGGGTCATATTTTCAGTTGACCTACATGGCCATTCACGCGATGCTTTCGTAAAATGTCAGTCAACGAAACCCCGCGAAAACACCGAGTTGTGTACACAGAAGCAAGAAGGTCCACAGGCATGGGTCTACCACAGCTCTGATGAGCGCAGCATTGAGAGAGAGAGAGCTTTCAAATCGAAAATGTCAACAACGCATATGCACCTGAATGTCGGACAATCGCTCATCGCTTTAATTCTATGATGATACCAGTATTTGGTCGTTTACTGACGCGTACTCACTATTAAAGTCCATCGCGTCGGTATGCGATACCATGTAGGCTTTAAGTGCCACGCCCCATGCGTTGTCGTTTAAACACATGTGGGGTTACTAATAAACTTAAGCAATCGATACATGATAACAACAATGCCTTGCAAGAGGTTAATCTAAATGAGTTTGTGTAATAATTATCACATTGAGATTATATTTAACTTAGGGTATTCTCCTACATTTGCCATTATGCACATCTGACTTATTCCCATCCTCATCCTCATCATTACTGACATCCCAAACATTAACCTTATTCACTGTACCGATATAGAATTACCCTGGAGCTTGACTTGGACAACACCCCCTGTGGGTCCGGGGGTAGAATAGACCCACTGTATCCCCCTGCATGTTGTAAGAGGCGATTAATAAGGGGCAACCTGTTGGCTGTGGGTTGCGACTCGTGTCGGTGGACGATGGAATACTGGTGGTTGAGTGGGGAGGTGTTTGCGAGGGACATATCTGCAACACACCACTATGGCCCAGATTTCATTTAGATGAGAGACTGGAATTGCCTGGTCAAGTCAATCGGCTGGTTGTGACTTGCCTTAGGATAATCGTTCCAAATTTTTATCGTTTCCATCTCCATTTTCATATACCTTCAAAGGCGGCTGCTTAATCGGGTCAATCTGATCCATTAACCTTTCTTGGCACCATAAAACACATGAGTGTTAGTGTGCCATTAAACTCTATATACTTACCTGACCTTACCTTGACTTGGACAAGCGGTGGCCCTAAAACAACGATCTCGTTGATGTCGGATTCCATTGTTGAAGTAGGACAAACGGAGCCAAAGAGTGCCCCCAGCCCCAACCAGAGCAAGTCCGACCCACCAGCACTCAAGTCAATTCAACGAGCGCGTTCGGTGGCGTTCGTTTCGCTTGGCTCGTATACAGTCAGGGACTGGATGGAATTCCATCCTGAAATTTTCTTCGTAATATGGGATAGAATTCTATCCCACCATCAGCAGCGTGGTTACTCAGAATGATAACTACAGTATCCCTGTTTTCTTCGACTATTTTATATAATTTGCGTGGATCATAACGATGTTGGTTGATTGATGACGCCTGCGATCGACAAACCGGACTATCGCGCGCTGAATTTTATGTAAACAACCCGAAAATGGCGGAAAACAACGAATTCTATGCTCCAAATGGTAAGTTGAAATATGCTATTTTAATCATTTTACAAGCGCGACATTGAAGCGAAATAACGTGTTATGTATTTGTGAGTTATCCTAGAGTTTAATGACCAAGATATATATATAATTACACCGACGATCTTTGCAAAATGTAGTGATTAGTAGGAGCACCCGTAGTCGGGTTTCTCCCGCCATGAGCCCTTACGGACGGCTTTCGATCCCACGTTTCTCAAATCACTCTCTGTCCAAGAATTCTTGTGTGAGCTATGTCAAACTGTCAAAAAGAGTTGCATGAATACTGCATTTGTAAATTTAATTTAAAATTTTTAACAAATTACAACTTGTCTTGAGACAATTCTCAAACACTGATTAAGATTCAACCCAGAAGTAAATAATAAATTAATGGCCACCATTCTTTACTAAGGTTACAGGTTCAAGCTTATCTGTAAATGCATTGACATTAAGTAACTACTTAAGTGATGAAGGGCATGTTAATTATTCTTAGTTAAGTGCATGATTAATATAAGTGATTTAATGCATGTTAAGCAAGCTCTCTTCTCTATTTTGTGATTATTTCCTGTAGACATGGTGCATGAACAGTCTTTTTCTCCACAAACATACGAGGACTCTCACAGTGCGGTACTAGCCAAGTTATGCCGGATTTGCGCTGAACCTGCCGTGAAATCTCCAGGGTCAAAATTTAGATTTGCTCCACAGTTCAAATCCTTCTTTGGTGTTGAAGTGACATGTGAAGACCCTGCAATCTTTCCCAATTTGCTATGTGCAAGGCATGTGACATTAATGTATCGAGTCAAAAGAGCCCAAGAAAAAGAGAAAACAATTGCTACTACTACACAGCTTGCAACATTTGTGGCGCATGACAGTATCTGCCAGCTTTGTAAGAAGTTTTCACATCCTGATATGATTGGGTCGCCAGCAAAGAGACAGAAGACAGAAGCTATCACAACATATCGATGGACCCAATATCATGGCAAGTCAGGTTCGATTCTTGAAGAGTGCTCCAAACTTCCCCCTGAGGAAAGGGTCGACCTGATTATTGGACTGGTTAAGACTTTACCTGAGAATCATCGGGGGAAGCTATACTTTATTCTTGGTGTGTTAGAGAGAGGATCCCTTGATCAAATGATGCACAAGTCGAGTGATCAATATTCAAGCATTGATCAATTAGTGTCCCTTGTGCCACAAGATATTGTGCACAATGCTGGCTTTGCATATGTCAAGTTTCTCAGAGGACTTTGCCATATTGAATTTGGTGAACTATTGGTCAACCGAAAAGCCTATCAATTAGGGCTAGTGATGGAGCTTCTGGCAAAACTGAGGAAGGCTAGTTTTATTGGTCCCTTGTCATTCCCCATCATCATCAACGTTTTTTTTGAATAACAAACAGTAAACTGGCCATCAACATGATAGGCTCTGTCTCAGCCAGTGGTCAGTATGCAGCACTTTCCCAATGGCTTGACTCCCAGGCAACAGAAAAGCCCATCTGCCCTCCTGGTGACTTAATTTGTATGTTTGACAATGAACAAATTATAGGCAAGTCCTGGAACATTTCTCCTCAAAATAAGGTCAAGGTATCGGTGATTACAACTGTCTCTGTTGTACAGCTCACTGAGACAACTATGTATCAGAATAGGAAGGATTTACATCCAGGCAAATGGCTCAAAACCCAAGGCAATGAAGATCTTATATCTGAAATGTGTGAGCATCCAGATGGTGAAGACTCTGAATATGCTGCCTCCATGAAAGAAATTCATCACGAACAACTCTATTTATTTTGTTCAGGCAGCCATTGAGGAAGTACTGGCTGAGCAACAAGTCAAGGAAGGACAATGCATCGATACCATCGATCAGATAGCTGCAAATGTTGATCTGGCAACCAAATTTCGACAATGCCCCTCCTGTCACCAGCAAGTCGAAAAAACAAAACGCAAGTGCACACATTGCATGGAAAAAATGCATGTTCCTGTAGAAAACAATTCAACGTGCCATATAGCGCCCAAGAAAGCTCCAACTGTAAAACGCTTTGACACTGCCGCTCTTACAGCCCCCAAGCAAAAGCCCCGTAAACAAGCTGAGAAGAGCAGATTCGAACATGTTCCTCATGGACACAAAGAGGGCAAGTCTCACCGAACAACTATGCTGGACCCTGTATTTGTCAATCCAAACTCAGTCGACAACATTGCAAAGGTTTTGAGACATATTGGCAAAGAGGTTGGCATCTCTCGATATGGTGGCCGAGATCGACATTGGGTGGTTCTCTGCTGCGATGGCTTGCCATATGGGTTAGTGTCACAGTTAGTGAAGGACTACCGTGTCTGCCTTGTTTGTAAAAGAGGATTTATGGGAACCAAAGCCTTCCAAAACCATGCCACTTGTGACCATCCTGAGGATGATGTTGGGTTTCTTCTTGAATTTGATTGGGTTCTACTGAAGACAGGAGACGGTCACTATGAAATGAACTTGATCAAAACATTTGTGGAATTGAACTGGGAAACGTTCTTCAAAAGGTTGGTTTATCGAATGGGTTGGCGGTCAGACACTGCTCAACAATGTGCCAAGAAGTGTTATGATCACCATAAATCCTGGCAGTTGTTTTCTGCGTACTACTTTGGAACGCTTCAAGAACTGGTGCAGCCATATGTCCAACAGTGCTTGTGCTCTGACCAAGAACCAACACCTCAAGCCTTTTATTCATTCTGCAAGAATGTCAACAACCCCAACTTCCTCTTCATGTTCGAGATGCTGTGCCGCTATGGACAAGCGATTTTCAACTTCAGAATGGGGATAAGGCGCAATAATTGTGACTTGGTCGCATCAGCTCGTTACATGTCGAAGGAACTATTCCACGGACGTACTCATCCCAAATACCAGTCCATAGAAAAATACATGACATGTTCTCCAGAATGGCAATGCCCCAGGAGCTGAGGAACTTCCTACAGAGCCACGAATCTGTTTCGAAAAATGGAGAACCATCTAAAGGTCAAGGATATGACTTTATCCTTGAAGAAGATAATAAGGAAGTGAAAAGATGGATAAGAAGAGGTGTTGCATCTGACAAAACATGGCTTTCAGTTTGTCGCAACAAAGATAAACTGCAGCAGTTGCGGATGCAAGTGTTCGAAAGTATTGCTCTGACGGACTCTGACAGTAGCCAGAGAAATGTGGATCTGTCAAGTGCTATCCTGGATTGGAGGGTTTGTCTGAGACAGACAAAATTCCTCACAGAGCCTTCAGATTCCCAGACTTCAATAGATGGCCAAGTATTGGATTCACACCTACTAAACTTCACCTCCCTTGCGACCCGTAAAAGATCCTATCGAGTTTTGAAGTTACTTCTCTCTCAAGCGCCCCCAGATGATTCCAGTCTGAGTCACCCCCCATCTATGTGACACCACAAGAAAACCAGTCCTGGAATGCCCTGGAAGCCCAGTCCATTGCCACAATTGATAATAGAATTTTAGACCTGATAGATCAAATTCAAGATGACGACGAACAGTCTAAACTACTCGACAGGTTCAGAAAGAACATTCTGGGGAAGAGGAAGGCCCTCCATATCAATTTCTTGGAAGAAGTTCTGGCCTCTATGACTGCTGACCAATTATTTAACTCAGCCACTGATCAAGTGAGTAGGAATAATCTGGTTTAGTGGGTAGAACTTAATGTAGCTCTATGTTTAACCATTTGGTGTGGTGACAGAAAGTAGTGGAACTGATCAAATCATGCATAGGTGGATTTGGTAATTGACTTTCCTGATCATGAAATGATTGAACTATAATACTTTGTTTCATATGAAGATGTTACAGTGATCCTGGAAAAGCTGGCTAGTGGTGGTGGTGATCGATGGACTGATAGCGACCAATGCTCAGGTAAGTTTACTTGTTGTATAGTGACTCAATACTTATCTGTAAAGGGTGTTGCATGCACTTGGCATGAAATACATATGTTAATACCTGAACAAGTGTGATAGCATTTACCAGCGTATGAATCAGAAAGACAGTGAAGATTAACTAAATAATTACTGTCTCCATTTCATAGCAAATCCTAAGTTTATTGCACGATTGATATAACTATATTGCCTCTATTATATATGCAACATCAACACATGTCTACAGATGAAATAGATCTCCCACCTGCTGAGGAATCACAGTACCTGCCAGAGCAGTCTCAGGACCCCCAAGTTGCTGGTGAAAAGTCTTTGTTTATGTCTTTTTGAATAAATTTTTGAATGAGACAAGTAGAATTGTAAATATCTTGACCAGTGCTGCTAGGACCTAACACATGATGGCTCATCCTGCTGCCAGGAGCCAACTCATTTCATAGCGCTTGTTTAACTGTTCTGTTTAGGTGAAAAAGATGTTACTCCACCCACCCATACAAGCAACCCATCGTGGTATAAAGTCCAGGATGGGTGTAACACCAAGAAACAAAAAGAGGCCAGACGGAAAAGATCGGAAAGAAGGACTAGGACCATGATGAAAAGCCTTGCAGAGTTAGAGAGCTGCACAGACTGGGAGGGTGTCATTGTGTTAAGAAATAAGCTGACTGGTGCAGTCACATATGGTGGGGCAACAACTCTTATTGACAAGTTTGAGGCAGGCCTGCCCCTTGTCGATCCATCAATTGTGACCGATAGGGCCAAAACCTCAAAAGTGGACATGTGTCGAGTAATGTCGGCCGTCACGCAAAAGGATGTCATTCCACCCACACCTACAAAAGGCTCGCATCACTTGTCTTTTTTACCTGGTTTGTCATCAACCCCCAACTTGTCCTCTGTGGTGGCGGACACAACCCCTCTGAAGTTATCAGAGCTGCCTGTCACTAATAAACAATGCACCAACACTGCAAGGCGAAGATTAAGCACTATCTATGCCAGTAAACGGAGTGGAAAGTCAGACAATGCAGGGAAGGCCAAAGGAAAAGGAAAGGAACGATAGTGAATGTTTTTATATTGTCTGTATGTATGTTTTACGTTTGTGTTCACAATTATTTACTTCATTGCAAAGACACATGTTATGTTTGCTTTGTTGGTGTTACTTAGTAGTTGAGATTAGTATATTCCAGATGGAGCTTATTATATTCCTGATTTATTTTGTTGTTGTGTTTGCCAGTATGTTTGTGCGGGTGTGCAATTAAACCCTATACTTACCACTGACAAATGTATGATAATATGTATATTTCTGGTGACACTTTTGTTTTGTTATTTTGTTGGTGTAACTTAGTAGTTGAGCTAGTATATTCCAGATACAGCTTATCATATTCCAGATGTACATTGTTGTTGTGTTTGCCAGTATATTTTGTGTGGGTTTGAAATTAAACCTTATACTTACCTCTCACAAATGTATGTTTATTTATGTATATTTCTCGTAACACTGCTCTAACTGTATGCCAGGAATAGTTTGTTGCTGTGAAAGACAGCAGGCTTTTGCGTAAGTTTCTTACATGATGTCACTTGATAAAAATATCTTAATCTTTAATCTGTGCTGCTTTTAAATCCCCGCTTCTTTATGATGCCATTAAAACATAAGAATTTAAATCTTGTGTAGATATTATATGAAGAAGTTCTTTTTAGTGGGATTAAAAATATAGAAATGATAACATTCACCTTCAGTGAAATGCTTCAAAAAAAGCATTACCAGCTGATAACCACCAAGATGGGAAATCATAATTGATTAGGTCTGCAGTGGTGTGTGAGAGGGTCACAAATAATAGGAAGTGGGATACGATTCTATCCCTGATAGTGAGTGGGATAGAAATCAGTACCAGATATACCATCAAATTTCATGGAATGGAATGCCATCCCTCATCATACCTAGGACGGAATACCGTCTCACATTAGAGCTGGATGGAATTCCATCCAATCCCTGACTGGTATATATATATATACATGTAAAAAGGTCGCTGACTGGTATATATATATATACATGTAAAAAGGTCGGTAACCCCGATGACCCAGCTCTCGGGAGCAGCCGGATCTCTGATATGCCGCCTTAGCTTGTGATTGGCTGCAGCCGATCGGTACAATATGAAGACA
>CM067350.1:36584633-36614633 GCA_034190875.2 Urechis unicinctus | reverse complement strand
ACGATATCTTCCTCGTAGGTTGTTCCGTCGGGTAAGTGGTGAATGTGCTTCTCTATGACAACGTCTTGTGTTTCTCGAGGAGGCTTGAGAATCGTGTTTGGCTTAGGCGGTCCACGTTGGGGACTGTGTAGTGATGCTTTGACTTTAGGTGGTACATTCTTACCAGCGTTACGTTGCTTGGCCGCTCCTGTTCGTCTCGGGGTGCTGTAGTCAACATAGTCGTCAGCTGCTTCAGAACGAATCGGACGCCTTTTGTGGGTTGTCATCGGTTCAAGATCGTCATCGACGTATCCATTGTCGATCTGACGACTATCCATCGGATATTGCCTGCGAGGAGAGCGGTTTATAGGTTTCCTGTCCTGGTTCAACCTAACTTTGTTCCAGTTCTTTGGCGCCGGATCATGACGAGGGATTCTATAATCATTCGACCTACCACCAGGGTTCTTGTCAGCGCGATGATCTCGACGCCAGTGTACGGAAGTCGGTGGAGGATGACGAGGATAGGACATACTAAAGTCGTCATAATCATCATCATCATAATCATCTTCATCGAATGGTGACCGTTCACGTCGCCTGTACGCATATTTTGATGACGATCTTCGCATCTCACGTCGAACTAGGCCACCATCATCGTCACTGTCGACATCATCTGACGGTCTTCTCTTTGCATGAGCTCGGGGTTGAGGTATCTTTGGTCTGGACTTAGGTCTGAATGGTGGTCGGTACTGTACTGGCTTTTGCACACGACCATCTGTTCTATTTCGAGATACCATTTTAGAGCGTTTTTTACCGACAGGTGTCGGAAATCTACGTGATAAGTTGCCATAGATATCCGGGTTTCTCTGGATTCCAAAAGATTCCTCCATCGTCGCGTAGTCTTTTCCAACCAGTCTCACCTCGACGGGTTTACTGAACCGAGTGGGTTGACTTAATCTTTCCACTGATTCTCGATTGATGGGTCGTTTTTCAGAAAGCTTCCAGTTGATATAGTTCTCGTATTGGCGTTCGTACTGTTCGCCGTCGGGTTTGCGGCGGCTATAAGCAAGGCGAGGCTGTCTGGTATTGGCGACGTGCTGCCTCTTAGGGACCACCCTCTGTCGCTCTTCCTCTGCCTTTAAGTTCTCGTGGTACAGTCTCTCCTCTTTGAGCACAGCAATGTAGCGTTTAGGCAGTTGGCTCAGTCGCTCTGCGGAGTCTTTGATCACAACAGCTTTGCCACGGGATGGTCGACGGAGGAGGAAATGTTCGTCTTCATCGTCGTCTCGGCGCCGCTTGACGGAGTAGGATAGTCTAGGTTGCTTAGAGCCTCGTGTTCTCGAATGTGCGGCGGATGTTTTGCGTTGCGAGGTCGGGTACCTGGGGGTGGTGACGGGAACACGCGTTACTGTATGTGAGGTTCTTCGGGCTGTTTGTGGCCGCTGACTGACTTGTTTTAGCTGAGGAGACGACCCACCTTGTCGAGGTTCTTCTTTATCGGTCTGCTTTCGATGAACCGGCTCTTTTGTGTTTTTCTTTCCCGTCAGATACTCCTTAACCACTGAGAACAGCCCTGGAGTTCCTTTCTCAACTTCTGCGGTCTTCTTTGGAGCGGATTCATCCGAAACTGACTTAACACGGTGCAGGTTTTGGCGCACTGTATTCCAGCCCTTGGGTACGGCTCTTTCACTACCTGCGATTCTCGCTATACCTTTTAATTTTGGACCCTCGCGTCCAGTAGGATGCTGTGTTTGTTTCTTCCCTGGCGATGATGCAGCGCTTCCTATGCGTGTATCCGGTGATTTAGTGCGACGCTTCCAGGGGACCTGCTTCTGGTCCGGCGGCATTCCTTCATTGATCTCTCCCTTGTGGAAGCGCTTAGAGACGCAAAACTTTTAGGAGCTGACTGGGTGCGGTTTTTTTGACGTTGTGTTGCCAGGTGGGACGTCTGTGTCAACAATCTACAAGTCGCGGCGAGTTTAACCCCTCGAGCTAGTGTCATTTGAACGAACACGTTCCATCCATTATCTGCTTACTTTCAACTATTTGATCATCACCATTCAACTAAAAGAAAATCTATGTGACGGTAAATATCTCATGTTGGCCTAGCGAAGCACGGGATCCCGCAGATACGTTAATGGGTGCAGTTATGTTTATATAAGATGTGACCCGGACTCTCTGAGGGCGAGGAGTTCAGTAGATCACAGCTGACAAACGGACTGCGATGTCACCGCCGTTACTTACCGACTAACGCGACTGTTAATCATATCCACAGCACGATGGTGGTTCTTTAATAACCCACTGTTTCACGTGACATGTATGTATGTATGTATGTATGTATGTATGTATGTATGTATGTATGTATGTATGTATGTATGTATGTATGTATGTATGTATGTATGTATGTATGTGTGTGTGTGTGTGTGTGTGTGTGTGTGTGTGTGTGTGTGTGTGTGTGTGTGTGTGTGTGTGTGTGTGTGTGTGTGTATGTATGTATGTATGTATGTATGTATGTATGTATGTATGTATGTATGTATGTATGTATGTATGTATGTATGTATATATGCATGCATGCATGCATGTATGTATGTTTGTATGTATGTTTGTATGTATGTATTTTGGCTAGGGTGATGGATTGTTGGATGGATGGGTGAATAAGATGATTGATGGTAAACATCCGCTTTTTGTCATAGAACAAAAAGACCGAATTCTCTTGTCACTTTTCATTTGACCATCAGTGAACCACTACTCGTTTTTGTATACTACCTGCGCCCAGAATGCGGACAGAAGCGTTACCATCTACCGTCTACCCGAACGCACGCCCTTCTCTATTGTGGGAAGCACTCAAAAGAACCGATATGTCTTTATCATCGATTAAACTGCTCTTCAATGAAATAACCATGGGTTTGCCAACAAGTCAACAAAGTCATCGAGTGTATTAATCGTCGCGTATGTCAATGCGGCGCACTATATGCACGCTGCGGTTGTGGTGGTAGTGGGGTATCTAGGTCAATGTCACTCCTCTCACTCCGTTATCCGTCAACTTACAGAAGCAGTCAATTTGAATCGCTATGTGGGTCGCGGGGAAAGTAAACATAGGAATTAAAGCATTAAATGAGTCTGAATCGCAGTTCACTGTTTGTCTGGTTTTTACAGGGGATCATCAACGTGACATTAATTTCGGGGTAGTTATTGTACTCCGAGCGACCACCGAGAACGCGGCAGCGCACTGTGAAGTAGGATTTGTATCATAACGTCCCTTAGCTGCCCCACGCTATTAACATCATAATGAGAATGAAATGAAGCATGTTGCGAGCGGTCAACGCCCGATGTGCTATTTAGTATGTACAAGGCGGGGCCATGACGTTTTGTTTCAAAAAGGCGAAGCGTGTCATAGCGCTGTATGCACAGTAGGCGTGAGTTGAAAGCATAACAAGTTGTACGCGTGATGTGGTTTGTAAATGGTCCACGCATTATGTGTTTTGTGTTTGGTCCACGCATTGGGTGCTTTGTGTTTGGTCCACACATTTAGTGCTTTGTGTTTTTGGTCCACACATTTAGTGCTTTGTGTTTGGTTCACACATTTAGTGCTTTGTGTTTGGTCCACACATTATATGTTTTGTGTTTGGTCCACGCATTATATTTTTTACGTATGTTCCACATGTTATGTGTCCATACATACGGTTTGAGCTAGTGTTTTTAGTGTGTATGATTTAAATGAGTGTATGTTAGTGAGTATGGTCCACACGTGATGTGTCAGTGTGTATGGTGCACATACGGTGTGATATTGAATATGACCCAGGCGTGATGTTATGTTGAGTACGGTGCATGCGTGATATGTTATTGTGTATAGTCTATGCATGGTGTGTTATTGTTAATTGGAAACTCACAGAGAGCTGGTAGGGCATGATAGAGAAGTATGGGAACTGTCGGTGTACATTTATAAATTAAATATCATTCATCCACCATGATAGTGTAATCATTTTTGGAACAAGGACATGTGCAGATTCGTTAACGTCGGGCAAAAGTACATGCAGAGCGCTTTCAACAGAGCATTCCAAGTTGTGGTATGACTTGGCTACTTGTGGTGCTTTTCCTTGCCAACCGCCCGTCTATTGTCTTTTCTCTATCCAAACTGCATCGCGGGGCAGCCGTGGGCTAGCATCTGAACACAAAGTCCCATTCTACTGATTTGTGGTCAATTACGTGCGTGAATAGCCAATTATTTGATGGAAAGAATAGAAATCGTCCTCTCCTGATTTCATGATCTAGTTTGTAATTAGCACCCGTTCTACCAACCGCGCCCAACTGTTACAGACATGTGATCTGTGTGCCTTGCTATTATTTGCCGTCACGATTGCGTTTGCGGCCACACTTGTAAGGGTACTTCTTCTAATTAATTGCTTTATCAGCTTCCATTCAGTAGTTCTGATAACCACGGGCACCATCCCTGTTCTCACTTGCGTCAAAATAAAAAATGATTAAAACTTAAGACGTTTCTCTTGAAAGCACGCATGGGTTGGAGCTTTTTTACAGGATGACTTACACAGATTGTGCAAATGAAGAATTGATGTAGCTGCAGTTTTTCAACAGGGGCATGGACCATAAAATTAGATCACACTGGCGATTAAGAACAACGCTTTTCCATGTTTTTTTACCTAGTCAAAACACACTGCGTATCAATTTCGTACAGGATTGCATGATACTGATAATTTGACACCACCAAAAACTCATGCCGCAATATTCAGAGATAGTTGGTGGTGCAATATCACTCAATGTATCGGTTACCTTGCCAGCATCGAGCAACACAATGTATTTCAACCGGAAACCAAAATGATACAATTACATTACAAAAAGTTAACGACATATATAGGGTAACTAATCTCTGGATATTTCCGGGCTCAGGTTTCAAGATCTGAATACCGTTTCGCAGTGTAAAATGTGTTTCCAAGCATACTAATTTGTAATCAGAGGAATGTCTGCATAACATTGTATTATGGCTTACATCGGATGGGTTCTAGAATGTAACCAGAGAGGTACACACAGTAATCTCATAGATAGCACTAGTGATGACTAGTGCTATGCTTTGCGTGCAGCCATAGATGATCATACCTGATGAGGTAGGGCTGCATGCATAGCGTTCATTGTTGTCCACGGTATTAATTGACAGCGCTAGTGAAGAGACAATACCTAAGATGATTCAATTTTTGCGTATTGTGAGTGCCAAAATAGAGAAGGCATTGATTTCAGAATGAAAAATCTACGACGATGACGCATGGTACCTGGGATTACATGACAGGATGGTGGAATCTATATATTTTGCTAAAGGAAATTTTTAGAAATGCTGTTGCTTTTCCTTGTATTTTAAATGCAAGCAAATTGAAACCTTAATTGGTTTTACAGTTCTGTGAAAATGATGGTATAGTTATGTGGGCGTACATTGACTGAATTCTCAGAAAAGTCACATTTTGTTCTATTAAGAAAACATGGCTTCTGTAATATGATGCCTACTTTAAGAACCCCTTCAAATATAAACCCACAAGAAAACCTCTTTGATACTAGCTCCTTTTGATTTTAACTCTTCTCATAATCTGAAACCTCATTCCTCTTCTCGGTGCATGTCTAATGCGCAAGCATCTGGTTTCACTATCCCACATCCTGTTTCACTTTTGAAAATGTCAGACTTTCTGCAAATCATGCTCTATCGAAAAGACCAATGGGTTTGAAAATTGTGTATGACTGCATAAAGATTATGCGAATTTTCCATTGGTTTCTGTGATATTTGTATGCATCGTTTCTAATATCAAATAACATACAAATTATTTTGTTCACTTGTGATCGTGGATGTAGATTAAAGCAACAACCGTAGTTTAATCCAGCATCGACGTTGACAATACCGAACAATTCACTTTGAAGACCAATGAAGCACCTAAATTCCATAATTGTACCATAATTTTAAGTGTCTAAGAAGCGACCTGTGTACCACAATATGTTTGGGTAGTGGCGTGTTATGAGAAGTAATTATCATGATAAGTTGATTAGTTTCCAGTTGTCGGCTAAAAGCGAACCAGTGTCAGATTTCAATTGTACACTGACTAATGTCCCAGGTTGTCATCCGAGTAGTGAACGATGTTGTGTTGGATATAAAATCTGTAATTACTGGGTAAATGGTATTCTAATTGCGCAGCCAACTGTTATAAGGTAATCAACGCCCCGAAACCTGAATATACGTACACCACGCTGTCGACATAATAGACCACTTCACATGCATAACTTAATACCCTAGTTGATAGCATTCAACTGCGTCTTGGTATTGCCTATGTGTATTGAAAGGGTACCACATTTATTCCAATTTCATGTCAGCTTTTTCACATAGCATTGTCCAAACAACAAATTGATCAAAACCCCAATGGAGTGCAAGGATGAGTAATGCCGACTGTAAATGGAACAGACCGTGGTGATATTATCGTACATCCTGTGACCGAATGATATGAGACCGTGCATTAGGAAGAAATGCAGGCAGTCACATCCACAGAAGATGACGAGATGGACAACAAATGAGACATGATGTCAAGTTATTATCCACAGTATGCGCTGTGAAAATAGCGTCTCATACCCACTTCATTCGGTGCAATGGCACACATATTGAAATTTAGGTGTTTCTGTGAATTTTTACGATAATACATGGCATAAGCTACAAGACACACGCCAAGTCACACATAGTCCGACCTTAAGATGGCATAGGTGTATTTGCAGTGTACATAAAACAATTAGATTATCCAATACATGTCAGAGAAAAGTGAAGCTAATGTTTACAATCTATGGGAAATAATGAAGAAATTCCAATGGAAAGATCTGGACGATATTAGGCATTTACCTACTTTGATTTTAACCCCTCAAATAGCAGCACTTTATGTAATTATGGGCCAATAAGAAAGTTTCCTTGACGCATTGAGCGATTTGTTAAAACGACAACGAAGCACTTAAAATTCATATTCAATACATAATGACTGCATCAACTTACACGGGAATGTATACTGAGTGAGCATGGTAAAAAAGCAACATAACATGTTGACAAATGGGAAAGGCATATATTATTCCGTATGGTTCAAATGCTTTGCGTCTGCTGGTCTGCATAAATCGATAGATAAATCCTTCCCGTAAATGGCCATTTAATGAATCCGTCGCCCTTTACTGGGGACCAATACCCATTTGCAATACTACTCTCTGTGGGAACATGGACTTCAATTGCGTTGTTGCTGCTCAAACATTGGTGATGATTAAGTCTGCAATCACACCAAAGTGTTTAATAGCAACATTGCACCTGTTGTGCCAGTAATGAAGGTTCAACCGTGTGCATTATGTAGATGACATGTGAACATACATTTGTTAAATTATCTGCGTTTGAATCTTATAGCTTCAAACAATCCTGGCAGTTTTATTTTCCCTGGTGCGAATGAAAAGGCGTTTTATGTCAGGAAGATCACTACATAAATAGCCAAATTAAGGTTAAGCCATCAATATATGTACAAGTAGTCCATTTACACCAGATGGTCTGTGAATGGCAGGCAGCAATAAACTACTTCATGGCCTCTGCAACTGCCCGTCCTCGTGCTTATTGGTTCTAACACCTGGGGCTACAAAATAGAAATATTAATCCTACACTTGAAACTGTAGGTATTTATGGGAATTCAGATGGATTGCAATATACAAGTTTATTTTAAGCCAAATATTACTGATGTTATACTGCAAGATATGTATTTGTTTCCGAACAGATCATTCTAACACAATTATTATATGCTGCGTGCATTAAAAATGGATAGGGTTCTGTGTGGTGACCAATTTTGTCATTATTGGTGTATTACTTCTGATACCATATGTGGTCACATTACTGCTCGCCCATGATTTTCTTAAATTGTACATAACATAATATACACATGGTGCAAAGCAAATACCAGATTATCATTCAGGACACCTGCCGACCGTAGGACACATTGTCTTTATGATACACGAGACAGCGCTGGTTTCCAAATTGATGGCTTGAGACGGATGTTCGGTGTATGATGCTTGTCTGTGTGATCTTTTTCGACTCGATGAACCCGTAAAGTGAATGTGTTCTTAACTGTGTTAGTCTGATTAATGGAATGTGGCTTACAA
The DNA here is from genome assembly GCA_034190875.2 of Urechis unicinctus. NCBI lineage: Eukaryota > Metazoa > Annelida > Polychaeta > Xenopneusta > Urechidae > Urechis > Urechis unicinctus. Next base: position 36,606,500 of record CM067350.1, on the reverse strand, counting down.
GTGATGGAGACAGACAGGGAAATAATCCTGCGAGTGACACCGAATCCCTTACCATATCCTTTTTCAATTATATATATCAAACAGGCATTCTTGGGTGTAGTTTGATATTGCCTAAAGGAGCAGCAAAGCTGCATATGAGCAGGTTTCATGACCTTATATATAATGTTATCATCCTCATTAATACAGCAGTCACTCATAAGTGTGCCTCCAGCATATGGATAGGACGGAATGTAGGTGTGCTGTTTATCATAACTTTCTAAGATATTTGGTGCTGCAAGTTACAATACATGATAAACAAGGTGACGCATGGTAAATATTCGTGTTCATCGGATGCAAAAAGTAGCATACCAGTGTTCGGCTGTGGACATTTGTTGTCCCACATTCATCCTCGCTATGGTTTCTCAATAGGACAGTCGTTATGGTGAATATGCATACCAGAGTGTATAATATTTAACTGCAGATGCAGTATACCCAGCTTGTACATTATCCATTATAAATGTATGTTTGATGGGCATTATTAGCACTTTATGGTATACCACGAGTCATTTTACCTGGTGGTTAGAAGAATGCGACGAAAATCTGCAGATATCAAGTGGTCATACTGGGGACAGCGTTTATGATTCGTGATGCAGGATCATATATTATGTGAATGCACGAACATAATTGTTATGAACACACTGCTAACGTGACCAGGTTTACCAACACAACGCTGGGAAGGCTAGGTGTATATCAGCGTGAATTGATCGCCTTAGGGAAGATAATAATGATAGCTATGTTTAGGGTACTTCCATTATGTATCTGCCTTCGATGAAGGAGCAATCTTGTTGTGTGTATCAACATGGTGGAAAACACGCGGTCGCATGTTGGATGTTTACTCTGGTTCACAGAGTGACCCTGTTTCTGTGCGTAATCTTGTCAGTTAAGCGTAAAATGTTTCATATTTCAGCTCCTAGACCTTGAAAGTGTGGATATGAAATACGAAACCATTTATTTCAAATACGGCATCATGATATATAAATAACAAATAGTTATAGCAACAAAGATATCAACGAAGTCCTGATTTCAGCCAATCTTTTAAACGGGGCAACAGTATTTCCGTGGTGAATGTTTCAATGAATGCGGGCTTTGACACACCGATTTCTCAATTCATCCTTGATAGAATAACGGCACATGTCAGGAGAATGCTGCAATATAACATAGAACGCGTCACTCGATATCGCGGATGGTTTTCTTACTCAAACTTTCCTGTCACATAGTCAATTTCCTCTTACGCACATAAAGACATTTGTTTAATTCTGTATACATGATGAATGGAAATTTCTTCTCAAATGATTTTCCACCTGTGCTTGATGAGAGTGTAAGTGGCCAATGACACTTAGGGGCAATGTCCAAGCCTCATATTCATCCTCATCCATTACTGTCGCGACATTGTTGAAAGTGATATAATACCCCGGTGTTTAATTACTTTCATTTGAGAACAGGATGGGATCCAGGATGTTGTCCGCGTTATAAGAACTACTGAAAGTGGAGCTGATATAGCAATTATAATAATTACCACACCCAGCGTGGCTGTGAACGAAATCGTGACGGCAAATAATGCCAAGGCACAAAAACAACTTCCTATTACCATAGGTGCCTATGTAGTGGGGGGATGGGGGGGATACAACGGGTGCTTATTACGAGTGAGGTAGACAATTAATCGCATTCTTCTTACTAGACCACAAAATTATGAGATCACGATTTCTATTCTTTATATCTAGAAGTTGGCGACACATAATGAACCACAAATCAGTTTAATCTGCTTTTGTGTTGTAATTCACGATGGAGGAGACATAATGGAAAGACAAAAGCCGAGCGATATGTGAAGAACAACGCCAGAAGCAGCGCAACCATACCTCATCTTTGTATTGTACGCTCTGTCTAAATGGCTATGTGTGTACTGCTAATTGACACCTAAGAGTTGTTCACGAACTGTTCAAAATGTGATTATACTATAATAGTGCATGAACGGTATTTAATTTCTTAATATCATACTATTATATGTGCTTATATGTTCACAATTTACGGTTATAACGACAAGTTAATAGCGACACACGCTTCATTCATAATAAATGACCTATCGCACATGATCAGTGCCTAAAGAGTAGTCCATACCCAATTAGCCCGCATGGACCACACGCAATGACGAATCACAGTGATTTCCACTATAACAAGCATTTCACCAATTTGGTTGAGCTATTTCATTTAAGCATTAATCGTGAATTTCGAGCCTCTCAGTAAGAGGTGATAATGCTATCAATACCGACTAACACATCTGTCAGAACCGAACAACGACCAGCAGAGAACAGAGGCAATCCACACAATATACACATACTACTAATAGTTCAATGGTACAAGGTATGGCGGGAGCAAAATGATTGAACGATGTGTCCACACCTGCCAACAGCAACCCCTTTAGACAAATGCAGATGAAAACACAACAGCTGCTTGCCCATACCTCCTCAAGTCGATTTTAGACGTTGACTGAGTTTTAACAGATGAAAAACACCACTGTTAGGGTTGTTTAAGATACCAATATTGAAAACAAGCAGAAAAAAAACCCCACAGCACCAATATATTTAACACTTTATTAGAAAAATCAATAATGAAATGGCAATATTTGATCCTCATAACGCTAACCCAAGGGTCTTGTAAGATACGCTCCTTAGAAATACAGACACAAAGCTGGTGCTTCTGAAAGATTAAGACAAGCTACTGTTCATAAAGTGGTGTTTCTAAAATAGATTCTCTGTGTCAGAATGCCAAGCTAAAGATACCAATCTACAAGGGAAGACGAAGGCAGCACCAAGGCAATCTCCACATCATGTTCCCAGGTTCAAAGAAAGAGGAGGGCATACAAATTGAAGATACATTAAAAATCTTATCAAAAACTATGATCAACATGCAATGCTTTGATATTTTTCGATGTTCGATGTTTGTCTGGAGCTTGCTGCATGTTGAAAATTCGGGACGATAACACAAGATTCCATGGCGCATCTCATCCTAATATTGCTAATGCATTTGTTCGTACTGATTCCTTGATCAGAGGAATGCAAGCACAGTTAAGCCTTTCTGAATAATCAAAAATAAAGGTTGCCCATGCATTATCTCCTTAGCCAGGTATGTTACATGTCCATGGACATTGTAGGACTGAATATTTTTTTGTTTTGTATGCTCTGGCTTTATGTTGATCTCCATAGTTTTTGAAATATCTCCATAGTTTTTGAGGTATTGATCCCGATACATTTGATCACCAGTCTGTTATTGGCAAAACCCCACACTCCCTGCAAGTCCCTTTATATCTGTTGTGCGTTAGTATATTATCAAATTCGTTTTACACGACCAGGAACGGATTCTGACAGAGAATAAAATAATTCTCCATCATTTATTTATTGTGCAAAGATGAAAAGACAAGTGGACGTCAATTATCCCAATAGAAACTCTTGCGAACCCAGAGAGACCTTTTAATACGCAATTTGTTGTACTGGTTTTACATATTAGAATGGACTTATGAAAGCTTTGTTGGTTGTGAAGTCATACAACGCATAGACTTTTATTTTAGGATTCCGATTATCAAATTCCATGAAGTGGTGAGAGGAACAAAAATAGAATGCTTACTCTGGTGGCGTGCACAAGAAAACATTAAATTGAACTAGTTACTTATCATCTACTACTTATGGGGTAGAAAGAAGCTTAATATTTTATCCTATCGCAACTTGTTTCATTCATGGTTTGCAATTGATTGACTGCTTCAAATCATTCGTCTCAACAATGTGTATTAGCACAGATAAGGACGGCATATATGCAATCAATGCGATTAAGGCATTTGCTAACAGGTCGACGCAGTTTCTCATCAATGCAAAATGTTATGCATATGCTTAATCTACATAATGTCATACTACCTGAAAGTATCTCTTGGTAGTAACTTAATAGTCGATAGGTTTCTTATATTGTGCAATAAAATGATGCCAATGAAAGATACATTCGATACTGTTTCTTCACCTTGGGTAACCAATGTTTTTGCTTACAAATAATTTGCCTCAACAATGTTTGCACACATTGTATATTTGTGATACAGCGCAGTTGTTTTAATTAGCGAAGGTTCTGGCCTTTGTAATTCATAAATGCTTTGTTACGGTATTGACAAAACGCATTACAAAAACAACCGTGTCTCCAGTTCATTATCCAGAAATTAAGGCCCGCTGCGAGTGAATTACCGACTGACTGTGTTTTTGACGTGATAAGCATTTAAGGTAGCTTGGTTTAGTTAATTCTTAAGCTTTCTAAGAATTAGTTGCGTAACGTCTCGCCAATGATAATATGCCAGACGATAGCAATGGCTTATGGTATGTAAAACATTCGTTTATTAAGCTAGGATATATAAGCAATTTCCGAGGCTGCCACATAGCCTGCATTTGTTTTCCGATTAATTGCGATGCATCGTCTGTATGGTTCATTTTCAGCTCGCGAGAAAAGTCGGCACAGCATGGACTGACTTGATTTATATATAGCTTCGACTGCATCATGGTTTTAGTCTTGCACAACATAACACATGGATGGAAATATAACACGGTACTTGGACGCTTGGCTGATTGCATTATTTTTGAAGTTACTCAATGTCTGTGTCACATAAAAGCTTTGCCAATAATGTACATAACAATTTACTCACTTTAAAGAACGTCCTTACCTTTAATGCATTTAATGTAAGCAAACAGAAATTCTGTTTGATATAGGTTGCATAAATTTGTGAACGGTGAATTGCCGGGAAATAACCTTGAATACCTTATTTTGAGAAGCAACCCTAGCAAATGACAAACCTCGGCTCTTGCCCCTAAATATATATTTGAATATAGTGATGTGAATATAGACCAGACGTTTATCAATAATATATACCCGTGAGACACCAATATTTACATTGATTTCATACTCTATCCTGCCACGATTTATTCATGCTGTGGTAACTTTGCTGTTTGACTAATACGAATATCGAAGATGGGTATGATACAATATAGTTGCAAAGTGTGTATTTGATGCATGAGAGTGAATGTAAATGTTAATTTCCTCTGCTGCCTAAATCTCTAGGAAAAGCAAGCATCATAATGTGTTTTTTGTTTGTAAATGCTTTGATTTTGCTGTACATACTTACATGGTGGAAAATGCATGAAAACCGAATAGATCCATGATTTAAGAATGGCATGATTGAAAAAAACCAAACCGACTATTAACAACATTATGTTTTCGCAGTACAAGCCTTATGTACATAAGCAATCATTCATCGTAATTATAAGCACGCTATGACAGCATCACCAAATATCTCCGAGCGCGTATTAAGAACTGGTATTCATCGAGCCAGGGAATGATTTAATTAAGGCAGGTTTGCTGAATGCTCATTCAATAGACGCCCAATTTGTGCATATTTATGAAGTGCCCCATTAACAGACGTTTGGGGCGGCAGGCGGTCAGCTATTAGTCACACACCTACCATTTTACCGCATCAATGTCCACCATCATTGCAGCTACTGAAGGGTAGTAGTATGATTGACAGCAAAAGTTTGTGGGAATCGTCTTTTCTCAAGGCAACAATCCATCGAGCGCTGCTAAAAGGATTAACACGTTTATATATATATATATATATATATATATAAATATATATATATTTATATATATATATAAATAATTTTCTGCCGATTTATGTTATTTTGCACATATCTCCTTCAATATATATATATATATATATATATATATATATATATATATATATATATATATATATATATATATATATATATATATATATATATATATATATATATATATATATATATGTGTGTATATATATATGAATATATATATATATATGTACATATATATTTATATATATATATATATATGTATATATATATATATGTGTATTTTATATTATATTATATTACCTACTCTCTTGTGCTAATTGCATGCGGTGAAGTAACAATACTAACATCGACAACGATTGCGTGGAACAGCTTAAGCTAAATTGCGTATAAGAGGTGATAGTAGTTTCCACGTTATGTACCTTGCAATGGCAATCTATTGAAACATTCTTCAGATTGGAATTGTTTATTAGCCACCAACACTAAGAAACCAATGAATCACTCGAATAACGTACAATACAGTATTTGTTGCTGGACTGCACTTAATAGTGTATCGACACCATTTGTTTGGTACCGCAAATGTATATTGGGAAGATTGGGATACAATATTCTCCAGGATAAACAGCATAATGACATGCGAACAATGGAGTGTGTTGATATAATGCTACACATAGCATTACCATCTCCTTTCCACTATTCAGTACCCACACAGTTGGGTGGACTGTTGACGCATACTTTTATTAAATGAATCAAAATAGTGCTACTGTATTCACGAACCTGTCAAAAAAGTATTACAAATTTAATTTAGGTTATACAGTAACATTTGCGTTACATAGACAAGCAAGGGACAAAAGAAATCAATGTTAATAAAGTTTCAATTACCATAGAATGTCTTATTAATCTGCCTTTTGCTGGAAAACAAACCTCACTATGATGAAAATATCAAACATTACAAGAACTATGTTGCGCGTCTGTAATCGCTGCTCAATGGCACCAGGTTAACATTCTATACAATTAGCTATTATTGTTTGTGCAAATTATTCGCTGTAATGAGCATCATGACTCCTTGGAGAAACTAACGTTAGCCTTAATAACATTGATGTCCATCATCCACAAGGATGACATTAGTTAATCACCTCACGTGACATGCTAAAATGAATATCACACCTTTTGGTATTATCCATGCATTCTATAACGGATCTAACACGACATTGTCATTTCTTTCGTTTCGCAATTATATAGTTTTGCATAATTGTTTGGAATATAATGCGCGAAAGTAGACAGGGAAGCAGTTTTTTCATCGATGAGTGTCAAATTAACTGCAAACAACGTCATGCAACGTTTGCTTGAGGGCGACGGCACATTGTAAGACGAGGAGCTTAACAGTCAACTACGCTTCTGTATTTTTCAACATATGAGGTGATTACGTAAGGGCTGAATTGACTGATATCGAATTATAATGACTCCCCTTTCTTAGCAATACAAAATGATAACTACAATTCCGTTGGTAAGTATTCCAGATGAATGTAACTGCATAATTATTACTTACATTGATTTAGATGAGTACTTACTACTCATGAGGTAACGCTAGCTTATGCTCACCTTCCCTCTCTACCCTCTGTCAATCATAACGGCAAGCCCAACCATACACTCACTTGTAGAGATTTGCATGCCAGATTTATCAATGTAAACCGCGTTTAACGAACCCATCATTGATGAGACACTAAATATCAATTATGCCATGTTAGGTAGTTAATTGTCTTGTACCGTGTTCTATTGGTGTATGCATGACTGCTGCAGTATCACATTGTGATGAACTATTGAGATAGCACTGTGTTAGATGTTCCATCGTTCACGATTTTTCTATTTATCCTTCCCCATTGCGAACGAACATTCATGGCAATCTCTAGCCATAAAAAATGTCGTACAACTCCGCATTGTGATGATCAAATATAAGGTATGCTTTAAGCGTTACAGAGTCTCAGATGATGTATTACTCAGAAGTTAATATACAAACGTTACTATAGAGTAATTCACTATTTGCAATGTCGACATTATACATGATAATCATCCATGATTAATACAATCATCCATACAAAAAAAGCATAATGTATGACGTAATTTTCATTTGTTAAGCATTTAACTTCGAAAATATACACTATGGAAAGTTAAAAAAATCGTGCCCTGCATTCGACATTTGAATGTTTGTGCTTAATGGCTGTTTGTGCGTTGCAATTGGCCTCCTTTGTTATGAGTATATCTACGGGTTGCTGTATTGTGTGATTTCATTGGTCGCTGTACCTGATAATCAAGTAGGCAATATCAGGTTCCATTGAAGAGGGCTAATTGTATAGCATTCATGATCATCCCAGAACATTCTCAATGCAGCACCAATCAGTTCAAAAGAAGAGACACTTCCAAGGGCGAATTGTTTCAATAAACATCCGCTGAGTTTGTTAAATTAGTGCATTCACTAATATATAGCATAATACATCCAAAGACGCCATAAGACCCCTGCTAATGGGGTTAATTTGTCTGTCTCTTTCCAAGATATATCTTACCAAACCTCATTTCTGAAGATATTTCCCATAGCAATGTTTAGCCTGATTGTCACGTCATGCTATTCAGTTATGTACAAACCACAGATATGCTCTGCATTATTTCTACTGCCTTGTCTCATTTTCCATTGCTAACGGGTAATAACTTGCTTATGTCACAATAGCAAAATATTGCATATAATCATTTCTGCCTTGCCTTGCAGATGGCAAGTGATTCTGATTTGGGAAATAGTAAAGCGCAGGTGCGAAATCTCTTCTTGTATGCTTTAATTGTTATAAAAAAACTGCACGGAATATCAATCAAGTTACAATTTCGCCCACTTAACCAAACAACTTTGTGCATTTGCAAGGGTTAGGTTGCATCATCTGACCCGTTTAATTCCGCTCAGCCTTTATGCTATGACCATCACTCACATCTTGTTCTCTGCAATCATCGTCTGAAAAATCCGAATAAGATTTATACGAAAGATCATAAAACACTCGATGATTATGAATTGCTAGTTTAAGCTGAAATCTCTCATGAGTTAGTTAGCTAGGCATAGTGGTGTTTTCTTCGTATGACAGCTGTGTCAAGAGCAGCATGCGTGAAGTCAATACCATAAATACCAGGTTGCAGTCGCTTTACTATAAAGGTGATATAAATAGTAAAGCTCCACGTGGCATACCTGTTCCAATTGTTACTAAATGATTGACATTATCTACACAACAACTATGGCTTTATTTGACGGAACCTAGCTTTGAAAAACTAGCAAATACTCTCTGTCTGTCGCTCTATCTTATCGCTCTCAGTCCTATGTATGGCGAGCGAGCTGGCTGTGCAGGCATGAATTCATAGCTAACTCAGCAATATAAATTATGCAGTGCAGCCCATTTCACTAAAAACGAAACCACGCGCACACGATCATAATTAATGAATCATGCATGGGAAATGTGTTTTCTGGGATAAAGTGCATGGCTCGTTCCGATGCTTCATGGACTGCTACAAAATATTCAGATATAAATTACCGTTTATGGGGACCACTTATGAACATTGGGCTGTGTAACCAGCTGATGTATTCCATGTCCTCGTGGCATATTGTCGATGTAATGTAAAGTGAGTAATACGTACATTACGCTGGGGACATTACATGGAGGATGTGGGGTAAGAGGATATCCATTATGGCGCAATGCATTCCTGTGGTATGGGAGACTGGGCGTACATGTTTAGCAATTAAGATTGGCACGAACGTATCTAACACTGATTATTGTGACAGAATTATTACCTCCGCTACCTGACAAAAGGAGCTATCTGTTCTGTTGGTTAGTGAGTATAATCGGTGCCACATTCTTTTGATGAATACGCGGTATCAATCAACTCACATACTTAGCTGGCATAATATATTCCCTTGCTTGATTCTTATGCCATCCTGGTCCGAGTATATCGTCAAGTAATATACCATTTCCTATGTAATGGGGTACATAGATAAGACTAGTGCGTGCAATAAAGCTTATCCATATGTAAAAGTTAGTCGTACTCAATGTACTGCATTTTACAATAATATTAATTAATTACCATATTATGCACTCTGAAGGTGGTTATTTTGCCTTAACGCAAATAATCTAACGAATCACCTGAATGACGGCAAGCCAAGCCTTCTGCAATTTTGATATCTCAGGCCAATACATTGTATCCTTTATGCTGTGCTATTGTCAAATAAACATTATCAGCTTCGTATACATTGACATGTGAGGTAGTGGACTAACGTGTTTCACGAATGGGAATATATGTTCTCTACTCTCTGGAGTCGGCTGGTGACTTTGTATCCTTTTGATGAGGTGATCCATGAGTTACAAAAACCTTTCCAATTACACAATTTGTATGGAACAAAAGCCAAATAATTGATGATTTGCTCGCGGAACTAAACAGTATTGCTGGGTTTCATGAAGGCCCAGTAGCTGCAAATAATTAAGGAAGATGAACATGGTTGCTTTCTGTGTTTCATGGATTGGAAAGAAAACTGTTTACAATAGACGTTAACGCGAATTTACTCAACGCGTTCCTCGCCTTTAATCATTTTCTATTACCAGCAGAATGAGGACATTGTATATCTTGACAAAACAATACCACTGGTCGAACAACTACAGAGGGTTTAATAAAGATGTATATATAACTTTGGTATGAAGGTTGTCTTTGTTTGAAGCAGCAGTGACATCAACATCTCCCGAAGGGGCATCATTTCTTCAGATGCTGGTGTTTTTTCCGAAGTCAGGGATTTCATAATGACCCTCTCCCTGATATCAGCAATGCTGGCTGCGCAAATATGTGCGAGCACTTTTACCAGCTGTTGGTTACCAAGCAACCAGAATACTCAATTGACTGACACGTACGTGACTATACGTGAGTGTGAGGAAGTGATAATACGCGCAGGTGATGGCGTCATTTAATTCGCTCATGTTTATACGGAAACAGTACAGTCATGGTGAATATACATGCCATGCGTACGAAAGACTGTCCCCAGCATATGACATCATTATCTTAAAGCTGCAGTCAATAGTAATTTACCTATGGCCTTGTGTTACTTAGTTCATCAAATGAAATCAAATATTTCATGCATGTGTTTTCTCAAAGAGCATCGTAGCCGGTTCTTTGGGGTCATTGGCTAGGTCCATTGCCTATTTTTCCGGCACCTTTCGATCAGAAAGTGTGACACCCTTACTCAAATGATCTTAGTTTAATGGCGGTCCCATTGCTGAAAGGGGATGTGCCCCACCCCTTTGGTCAATGATATTGTACTGGACATCTACCCAGCGGCGTGGGTCAGGCCAGGGCAACGGATTTGCGCAAGTTGGCGCTTGCACCTTGCGCGCTCAGGATGGCCAAGCAGCACATCAACCAGAACATGTTGTTTGTCATGGTCTTATTGGCTGGGTACCATCTCCAGGGATGGCAAGTGATGATGTTTCCACTGTTCAATATTTTATCCCGTAAATTGTGGGGAAAAATTGTCCAGATATAAAAACATACCATGATTAAGCTGGGGTGCTCTTCCAGTCATTCATGGAAACGTTGCAAATTATCAAAGGAGCGCTACAATAACAAATACGACCGCGTGCACGCATTTATATTGTGTTATGCTTTTAGCTGACAAATAGTATGATAACTTGTTTAACATTCTGCTCGGATAATTACACTAAACATATCACCTATTTGAGGTTCGATATAATATTCCATTTGCAGCCACATACAGAATCAAGTTCACGTTCAAAAGTGACGCGTACTGTAAGCGCCATGTACCTATGCTTTCATTCATTATGTATACATCGCCCGCGGTTGAATATAATCTATATGTTGTTTACATCAACTGCATCATAAGGACATACCAGTAATGGATTATGGTTTACCTGTGTATGTCATCGGAATGGTCCTTAAATGGGAAATTGTTTCCGCGGATTTTGAGAACGTTCTTATCAAATGTTCTAATGGGGGAGCAAGCCTATGTGACATAAACACTAGACAAGTTTGAAGACATATTACAAAGCGCCAATAGCGACTCACCAAGTAGCGAAATCTAATTTACTGGTAATTGGTAACTGGTTAACACACTATGAGTGCAAACTACCATAGATCATTATGAATAGTTGTACGATATAGAAGTTGTACATTTCGTCTAAGAACATTAAGTGGTTTTCACGTGTGATACGAACCAATTGAACATAGAATGCTGTCCAACATCTTCAACTCATAACTTGCCTTTGCCTAGATGCAACATTTGAGCACGGGCCATTTTCATTTGACGCTCCCAAATATAGAGGCTTTACGCAATTACCGGCCATTAACAAAGCAGCGCTGAAAGTGGTTTATGATGAATCATTAACAAACCCCTTGTCACTGTACATTGAGCACTTTGTTAATCAACACTGAAACACATTAAGCCTCGCTTAAGTTAAATTACAATAGTAATACATTATGCATGGCTGTGCACCTACTACCAAGAGATGGTATGCTGAACTGTAATGACAATTCAACTTAAACACTAGTGTGAGAGGCAGAAGTTATTCCACATGGTTATAATGCTTTGTTTTTGTTGTACTGTCATTAGAGATGGCATGTCCTCCTCGTGAATGGTAATTCATATGAATCCATCATCATTTTCTATGCCCAACACCAATTAACTGCCAATACTTCGGGAGGGAAAACAACATGGGTACAAGCATGCATGTTAACCTAGATTGTCATCTGATTGTTGAAGATGAAAGTGGCAACCATACAAAGGCGTGAAACCAATCATCAAGGTTTCGAAAAGCACTTAGACTGTCGCCTGATCGTATAATGAAAAATATACTGGGGCATTATATAGACGGCATAGGATAAGTCATATGTGCTATTTGTCATCGATCTATTCTTGTCTGGTTATAATGGCATCTGATAATTCAATTAGCAAATTATCTGAATACAATCTGCACATATATATCATACAATATTCATACGCCTGCCTAATACTCAATATTAGAAGTGATTTAGATAATGTCCTAGGTCTAGCAGGAGAACATGGTATAATTCTGCACATTATTGTTTGAGGCTCAGTATGGACTGCATATTGGTACCTCTCAAAACGATAGAATTGCAGATTTTGGTTAATAAGTAGGAGATGGGCGTTTTCGGTGTAGCAGGTACATGCTTAGCTAAATCTGGACCGATATTTACATAAATTTTGTTAAGTTCATTTGCTATATTTCTCTTTTCAGTCATAACTTTACCATTATTTCGGAACTTGTTCGAGATACAACAGGGTTTTCTGTTATTGATAACATTCTTAATCAGGTCCAGCTATCTACATTACATCTATTCTTTTAAAATGCATTATCATAAACATCTCTCTCATATTTCTGCAAGAATTTTGGCTTGGATACTTCAGGCGTTTAAGGTGAAGTTTGTTTTTAATTTTGATAGATTTGTTTTCAGTCCAACTGTTAACCATTTATCGTTTTATAAACTGATTTGGATTATTTTACGTGTAAACATCTATCATAGCGGTTCTGGAATAAGCTATGAAAAAGACTATACGCTGCCAGAATCGTCAGATTGTACAATATCTGTTTCACTCACTTGTACTTGCTGAATTGTTACGGCTATCAGACACGGACAATACAGGTACAACAATGGACGGAAACGATACCAATCAAGCGCACTAACACTATCCAGTAATTTTCATGCTGCTAATGTGTTAAGCACCAAATCAGACGATGGTATTATCAACATTGAATATCGCGTCTTCATAGATATATCATAGATACAACAAGCAGGGAATCAACCATATATTTGAATGAAGGGCACCTTATAATGACACAGTTGTGGAACTTTTCAACTTTACACGGATGGTAACGATGCCAGAATTCATAGAATTCCACTCTATGGGAATGTTTATGTGCGCCTCGTATACAATTATATATACGGTAGGACCGTTCAGGTAGGTTGCTAAACCATAAGGAAAATTAGGGTTTTCCTGCCACTTATGCCTGAGAAGACACTTGTTTTATGCTGCATACATGATGAATGCAAAGCGTCTTCTTAAATTATTTCCAACCTGTGGTTGATGAGGGCGGTGCAAAGTGACCAATGACACTAAAGGGACACTGTACAAGCATAATAATCATCCTCATCCATCACTGTCGCGATATAACTTCGTTTTTGAAAACAATATAAAACCCCGGTGTTTAATTGCTTTCATTTTGGATGAGGATGTTACCCGCGTTATAAGAACCACTGGAATGGGAGCTGATATAGCTCTAATAATAATTACCACACCCAGCGTGGTTGTGAACGAAATCGTGACGGCAAAATAACACAATTATATTTATATATATATATATATATATATATATATATATATATATATATATATATATATATATATATATATATATATATATATATATATATATATATATATATATATATATAGATATCTATATATATATATATATATATATATATATATATATATATATATATATATATATATATATATATATATATATATATCTCTATATATATATATATATATATATATATATTCATTCCTTCTCTTGTACGAATCACGCTTCAACAGCTATGAGGTAAAGCTATCGGAAGCATCTATCTGATATAACTGCCTGTTCCGATAAATTGTAGATGGTCGTTATTCATGGGTTGTATGGTGATATAGGAATTGTGATAGAGGCTGGTCGTTGGAGTGAGTAAATGGTATTAATAAGTATATTCAATAGCGGCTCTCGACCACTTTCTTAATATTGCCATTGAATAACTAATACACAAGATTACATTCGTGAATTAAAAGTTACACACAGCAGGTTGCCTTCTAGCTAAGTTCTGAACACATACATTCAGATCCGCCTTTTTTTACAGCCAACTGATCGCGGAAACGAGTCAAAGAGAGGATGAGTCGCTAGCCCTTTAGCCATTGTTCTACAGCGGCCTACAATGTTTTTTCAATTTAGTATAATTATTGAACAAGTAATACACAAGATAACATTAGTGAATTAAATGCTATACACAACAGGTTGCCTGCCAGCTAACTTCTGAACACAACCAATCGGATTTGCCAACTTTTTAGAGCTCACTGATTGCGGAAACGAGTCAAAGAGAGGAGAGTATAGCATCGCTATGAGTCGGTAACCCGTTAGCCATTTTTTTACAGCGGCCTACAATATTATAACAAGACCAATATATTTCCATAGTACCTATTATATGTTTTTTCATTTGAACGTTATTGCAAAACTCTCACATGCATGTTCACTCATGGGAAGTGGTAATGAATTTAATGCCTTCTTTTTAATCCCACTGCGCGGTGCACCAATAGGAATCAATTTGGAGCCACTTATGAATTCATGAATATTTCCGCTATAATGTAATCTATTTTGGTGTCACAATAATGAACGCGATTAGCATCCCGCTTAAGAGAGTGCAAGACCATGTCAGATTGAATCGCGCTGTATACACGTCAGAGTATTTAGTTGTTTTACCGAATTTAAATCTACCCAATCATCGCACCTGGTCACAAACACCTGATGGGCAAGCGTTTTGTACTTTCCGTGCACTGGGTAGAAACGACTTACGCATTGAATGTGGGGATTTGTTTTCCAAATGCACTCACAAATACGTCCCATTCTATACCTCGAAACTAAATATTCATGTTCTAAAAATCCATATATCGGTACATACATCGATGCATACAAAGATACACACATCCGCTTCATGGTTAATGGCTACAATTACTAATTCTCTGCAAAAGCTTAATGCTTTGAATGAGTCATACTCATATCCAGTATTTATCATATCATGGTTAGTTTACGGTTACGTATGCCTCGGTCACACGGGGATGCGATTGGCTGCGGACGGAGATGTCGCACGTGTTGTGAGATCGCAGCCAGGTCGCCGGAAATGATCACAAGTTGTGTGTTTCGGTCACATTCATAACCCGATTGAAAAGCTCCCAATTGCACCAATACATCGTGTCATGTCGCGACACGTTACGACGGTCACTCAACAGTGGCAAGATCGCCGGCTATTGGCTGCCACTAATGGCAAGTCCGGTCCATCTGTTGCAAGACAGGTTGTGAAGAGTCGTGCCTCTTATTTATATGTGTATATTTGTGGTTATACAAAGAATCGATGTCGTTGTAACATTGTTCGCAGAGATGGAAATAAGGTCGTGACACGCAAAATATAAATTGCACCATGTGAATGTGATGGGATTGAAATGAGGGCTGCTCTTGACGGAAGTAATTATAACAGAGGGGTACAGGGGCGACTTACATTGATGATTCATATCTGTTGCCACATAGTTGCAAGGCAATAAAAACTTGTACCGTCAACCAGCTAATAGCGCCCCTAGACAACTTTCGTACTATAACCCCTATGTAATATTCAAGTTGACATTCAATGGACCATATCGAATACTACTGAACTGCGTGAATTATATGCTACACACAGCAGTTGCCTGTCAGTATACTTCTGAACAAGACATTGGTTATATTGTTCGAGTATTTGTCACAATTCATAACTCACCGTTAACTTTGTCACCAATATGTCAGCCATCACAGTTTCACACATTCGCACAAAAATCATGAAAACATATACGTCATTTGTGTTGTTGGAAAATGTGCATTACACAACTGTATGATATACACTGGACATACCACTGCAAATAGTTGAGTGACATGACATCAACCATAGCGGCTGGCAAACAACGGAACTGACATACACTAACGTAACCCATATATAACCCTCAGATGGAACTTGCACATGCTGTTACTTTCATTGATGTCTTTAAATTAAGTAAATTCGCCGCATCGATGTAGAATATCGAAGGTTAGCATTTATCCACCAGTGTTTTCCTAAAGAACCCTTATGCCGAAGATGCTGGTCCACACAATTGATATCCGTTGCTTCGCTTTTATGCTGCCTATGATGGGTTTTATTCTAAATTATATTGAAATCAGCTATTGACTTTTATAATGATGACATTACAATATCAGAATTTTCCCCTACTGGGTGTCTATTATACGCAATGATGGTCGTTATTACTTTTTTTCAAATTGAATCATACGTACATCTCTTAGGGAATGTTTTTAAAATAGAGGTGTCTGACAAAGGGTCTAAATAACTGATTGTATTTTTAAAGACAAACTAGTAGTTCGCAGAGTATACACGAGGAACGGCTGTTCGGTATTCCGTAGATGGTAAAAAGGTTGAACGATATACAACTGTTTTTGTTAAATTGACCCCTCGGAGAATAGATTGTCAATTTGCCGATGCTCAGTGCCTGGGGAAAACTATGTCAGTAAAGCAATTTAGCTGAAGTTGGTTGGCTGTAAGCAATGTCATGGAGAACTTGCTGCAATGGAATAGACATCGATATATTTGACAGAACAGGGAAGTAAATACAATTTCCTCCGCGTCTTCGTGTTTTTCCCCATATCGTCCACGTGACCGTGCGATAACTAACACTAGATTGAATATGTGAGGTGACATCAGACATCCTGTTGAGGCAGTAGGTCACGTTTCTCGTTTTGACCCGGTGCACTAGCTCTAGTGAGCAGGCAATATTTTGTTAACATGACACCCTGAAATTGTATGTTCAATTTCGTCTTGTAATTTATCATTGGTACACATTTCGTCAGCTTGATAAGTATCTCTCCCGACACAATCACATAACTTGGATACACCGAACACGATCACTGTTTGCCATATAGAAGCCGAACGACCAGCAATGTACTATTTACCATGTAGCAGCATCTTGGATCTGTAGAGCTGACATGAAGTGACCATTTACGGCTGCGCAGCTATCCATCAGTGATGAGAATCAGCATGCGCTGTTGTCACCGCTACATAAGGATGAATTTTTTCTACAAATATATTGAATGAAATTGAACGTTGCCTATTTGCTCTTGCATATACATTCACATATGGAGAACTATTCCTAAATGTATCATTATGCCCGGGTGCATTTGTTAGTTACCATGCATACATAATGTTCTACTAGACAACTCAACAACATAGATTTACACATCACTGCAGTTGAGCTGGATTTGGGGAATTGAACTGCTTGAAAAGTCGTTGAATGCTTAACATTAGGCCATCCCAACCAAATAGTTGCAAAGTAAGATGGTTGAATTCTAAATTGAAGGCAAGTTTTGGGCAAATATACCGATATGTTTGGTTTGATGCTTTCATTAATAAAAAACCAAATGCACCAGTTATACAGGTCACATATTAAATCGTAGTATTTGTGGTGCCAGATGAAATTAATCGAATTCATATTAATGAATGGGGTCACCAATATCACCAACGCTACGTGCTTTCATATGAAAGGGGATAACACATAGGCAGACGCAAGCTCCGTTCCTACATCTAGAACCGAGAGTCTTTAGTCAAAACCAAAGCAATGTGCACGGTTTGTTTTAAAAGGTGCTAATAGATATCAGTTGTCTCGACGATTGGCTTTTTATGATTATATCAAAATGAGTTTAACTGGTGAAGCAGGAAAGCGCACCAGGACATCAGCACGTGAAGATGAGAGGCTATATCCACATGATTCATGTCCGATTTATGCTCATGAAACGTAAGCCATGTTTAATGTTTGCTATGTATTATTTGACACTGATAAATTAATAATATCAGACTTACTTTGGGCTTAGGAAAACATTTTGCCAGTTGTCATTAACCATTGTTGCATATCAAATTACTAAGGACCCAACGTTCTAAACGGTAATTAGAATCACAAAGACTTGCCGTAAGTCGACGCTATGTTGAATCCTTCATATGGATATATCCTTTTAATTTTATGTCCTGGTGCTACATGAAGCAACAGCGAGTTAATGATAATATCAAAAGCATCGGATGACATATCATTATCCCTTCATGCTGTGTTCTTTATTCCAGTTAAAGGGTGTAAATTGTATTTTCTTATTACCGTCTGTTTTACAAGATCCCAATGGTCGGGATCAATTTCTTAGTTGTGGGTGATGATTTACTTAGCAAAGATTAAGTCTAATATACCCAATTCATTTCTAAACTGCTCTATTCTTTTGAACAGACGTTCCCGGTACAAGATATAACAGACAACTGATGTAAAGTCAGTGATTGATATGAATGATTATTGATTGATATGAACGGCCGGGTAGACGCCGTTGAAGCCAACAAGCCCACTACAAGGAATGAGCTGGTAGCAGTCATCCGAGGCCTGTCACCTAAGAGTCATGAGTTGCACATCGAGCTAACTACAAAAGCGCTTCCTCACTTTTTGTGGCATCATTTGTCTGCATTTATCCGTAACAGTGGAAGCACGTTACATTCTAGAAGTTTCTATGCCCTGTTCTCAATCGAAGATTATTGTCAAACAGGATTGTTCTATTGTGGTAAATGTGCATGGACAGCTGAGTTCATTTCTTATATTGATTTATTGGAATATTGATATCTATATAACACATGACGTAGTTTATTCAAACAATTGAACCAATGCTGTTATCATATTCCACAATTTAATATAGGGCATAGTATAACGGGAAATATTCGATTCTATTACTTTCGCTTTCTTCAGATAATATATCACAACTCGCAGCAGCATGAGCAATGATAAAGGGTGCAGACAGCTGCTGCTGGCATGACTTCCTGATAAATGTCCGTTTTGCTGGTCGTTCAGTTATAATGTTCATGTGACCGCTGACATATTAACGGTGGTAGCGCCTATTTTAAAGCATGTTCATTATATGTAATCGTTTGGTTATGGTATTATGATTTGCAACGTTTATACA
Organism: Urechis unicinctus; assembly: GCA_034190875.2. Taxonomy (NCBI): domain Eukaryota; kingdom Metazoa; phylum Annelida; class Polychaeta; order Xenopneusta; family Urechidae; genus Urechis; species Urechis unicinctus. The sequence continues at coordinate 36,586,978 of CM067350.1, read as the reverse complement.
CTAAGAATTCTAACTATCATTTGTCAGACTGCTGTGTCTTAAGTGCATTTATACTACACGTGAAGTCGTGTACTAAAATCTGGTCCGGATTGGGCGTTTGCTTACAGTGTGCATGGTAGATTTCAATATTCAGGATTATTGGTATTCTACCAACGTTCGGAAAACCCTAGATACCATGTTGCATTTTGTCTGCAACAACGACCACCATGCAACTGGAATATAGTTTATATTAATGAAATACAGCATCAGGTCATCTGATCTGGTTAAGCAAAGCAGAGTGGGTCCAAAGAAAAGCCGGGTGGCGGCAGTGGATTGCGCCGGGGTCCATGATGACTGCATTTATCCTAATGAATTGCCAAATTTGTATTCATTGTTGTTATCCAGGACGCGACGATTAGATCATTGAGCTTTGTATTCGTGATGTCTCTTTAGCTAACTCTCTTTGGTTTGCTAATTGGAAAACGTTGCACGTAGAATTATTGCTGACACGAATTACGAATGATATTAACCTTCGATGCTTTTTACCTGCGTTATCCGAGATTTTGCTTGTTTAAGCAAATAACTTACAGGTGTACAGCTCCATGACCAGTAGTTTTAAATATCTTGGGACATGTTATTTTCTCACAATTGAATGCTTGCATTCGGCAAATTGTGTTGCAATAATTTCAGGATGTTATACAGGATGTTTATGATGCTTGGACACGGATCCCGGAGTGCCTTCGCTCACTTACCACAAACACGTGCACACACCTGATTTGGTCACATTAAGGTCACGTCATTACCGGAATTGGTAAATCTTTAACAAAATAATATTCATGCGTAGTGTAGAATTGCCAACTTGTAGAATTGTACTTATAAAACCAAGTTGCGAAATGTAAAGTGCATATTGAATTGGTTAAATACTTAATGTCTGCAGTACTGGATTGTTGTAACAATATTCTCATTGGTGAGCGTCTTATGCATATTTGGTCTCACATTCATGTACAAATGTGTACAGCTATATTTTGGTGCACAATGATGCCCGGAATGTACTGTTAATTTGTTATGCATCTGTAATTATTTACAGCTTGCAGATCTCCCATATCTGCAATCCGTTTGGTATACATCACCGCTGCGGCCATAATAAAGTTATATTTAGCATCGAGTGTTGAACATAATTGCAATTAGGTACGTTTAATTAGGTACCTTTAATTATCGTGCACACTAGTAGCTTATTATGATTGATCATGTGGCAACGATCTCAGTTGTTTTTTTTCACATTTGTTACATTTACTGTTGGGCTATGCCATATTAACAAAAGCTGGTTTCGTAGCTGACACAAAATTGTTTGTTTTGGTTTTTCATGAATATACTCGTGTCGACCACCAAACATCGATCTCGGAAACAGAAAGGTATAACAAAAGGATTGATTACATAATTACAGCATTGCTGAAACTGCCGTCCTAATGTGTGTATGACGTTTAGTCCTATATATTGTACCGAATGACGACTACAATGAACACTTATGGTGACCTGCTGAATGAGTTCAACAAAACGTGACGCTACTGATCTTAACAGAATACCGTAAGGATGGCCACTCTAACGCCGATGCATCGAATTCACGTCTGCAAAGAAATGCCACATGAAAAATAAACCACATGACATGGAATATATACTATTTGACATCGCTTCAAATGGGAGTTGGAATGATTCTACCAGAAAACGATTGCATTGCCCATTTCGTCTATCGCATTAAGGATCTGATATTCCCTATATGAAGGAAAGAATGTGGTCGTGTCGTTTTAGTAACCAAGCAAATGCGAACACGGTGCTCAGAAAAAGAGAAGATCAGGATTCAATTACTGCAACCTGTCGGTTGGTAATTTTAGCCATGAACCATGAAGTGGATGTAAGAAATTTATTAAATTGGCAACACATTAAGCATTTGTCAGATGCGCACTCTGGAGAAAATGCAAAAATTATCACCTTGCATAAAGATATGCCATAGAGCGGGGCATATTTATGTGGTTCATATAAGCTCTTCGACTGATTAGTGCAAGATTAATTTAGTCATTGACTACGTTGTAATTAAGACTGACTACGTTGTCATTAAGACTGACAACTATACACTCATATTGTCACTGATATTCCTTTAATGGTATATATTGCAAAAGAGGGAATTGCTTAAAGCTAAAGCATTTATTCCAATTCCGAATTCCATTGATCGCCGGTTCATTTGACCAATTACGTGTATGACCATTATACTTAGAGAGACTTAGTTGAAAAGTGAAAGCCGTTGAACGATAAATCCCCATGCACAAAATGAAATACACATGACTGTATTCAATTATATACACTCTGGTCTT
>CM067350.1:36464633-36579633 GCA_034190875.2 Urechis unicinctus | reverse complement strand
CTTCGGAATGGTAATTACCCAATTATTACCAGTGTATGCAGGCAGGTCCTAAATAATCTAATCTAATGAGTAACCCGATTTTCACATGGGAGGATGCTGCTTGAATACATCATTCATAAAGTGACCAATTTAAAGTACCACTGACTGACCCCACAGTAATTTGAGATAACTTCAGAATATAGAACATCGTCTTAATCCTCCGAAATATGTATGTTAAAGTTACCAAACGATTCGCCTTTTTCGCCTATGGCAGGCAAGAGACATCACAAGCGCATGCCAGGACTGGAGAGTAATAGACCCGAAATATGTTCAAGCGATGAGAGCAATCCAGTGTGGTTTTTTTTCAAGCAATTAGTATTTCCGCGATATGGGGGCAAGGTGCCTTGCCAAGGGACCCTTGTTATTACAGAATCTGACCTTGGGACGGGCTACTTGGGAGCTTTCAAAATAAGGTCATCCTTTATGACGGATTTTCACACTACGCCTTCACCCCGTATTCCGCTCTAGAATACTAGCCCAACCACTCTCCATTATCGCACCTTTACGCTAGCCAACATCGCACTAAATAACCGAACATCCATCCTTAATCATCCTTGTCGCAAAAGTCTTTAATCTCTGCGTTTGCGCTGTGTGTTTGGTTCACTCTGATCTGTATGCCTGTTTGACTAACTTCATTGCTAATATTAAGCACATTAAAATGCCCCAGTCATTAGTAATCATATGTCCTTCCGTGTTGATTCAGCCACACCACACAGTGACCTTTATCACCATCAAAATGGAGAGTTTAATTGTTCTTACACTCATTACACGGATGAAATAAAGTGATACGTGCTTATTATGCTACCTCCCAATATGTAGTCCACTACGATTTTACAGGAAAACCCGACGCCAAACACATTGAACAGCTTTACACATTTACACAGCTTGGACCGGATCACGAATGAAATACACCATGTATACCCCGGAAAATAATTCAGTAACTCAGCGAATTGGCCCAGCGCCTGCAATAACCCTTGAAACAAACAGAGCTGACACATTGGAGTGGATCTCTATTTAAACCTCGGATTGAGGTGACACGTGCAGTTAATTGAATTTCCACCCATTCGCAATCAATTATTGCTTCCTCGAATTCCGTGTATCAAGCAAACTATACCCATACATATTGTATCTTGAAACTTAATGGCTCTTTCAGCTACAAAACAATGAACCGTTTCAGAAAAGCATTATCACATAGAGTTCCAAGTTGCTCTGTAGCATTTCCACATATATATGCATGCCAGTGTGCATCGGATATTTCACTTTCATCCAGCCATACCGATGTCACGATTTAAAAACAAATCAATTAATTTGATCTTCAAACCTTGCTCAAGGTAAAGATTAATTGCCATGGTACGTTGAACTATGTTGGAAGTTTCAAATATTCTATATTCTGTGGGTATCGCCCCTTAAATGAGAAACGAGAGTCTGACAAACCAACAAGAAATAGAATAACATTGCCAGGGCTTACGCTTGTGTCGGTGTGAAAACCTTCGAGTGTAAATAGGCCATACGGAGAACAAAATGATCTTAGTGGATACTTGTAAACGCACCACTAATGCTTTGGTTGCAAAGCAGTTGTTTGGTGAAACAACAAACGCATTATAATAAAACAGCAGACAAATGCGGATAAATTATTTCACATACAAATATTAAACGGCCTCCTATATTTTGCCTCGCATAATATGTTGAGGACTTTACACATAAGCGATCACCTTCATATCATGTGAAAAAGGGACAGGACTCATGTTTAAAACTATAAGTGTCATATCTCAACATTAACTTCGGTTTGTTACTCCTTACTGGTTCATCATGGTAGACCAAAGAGCAATTGATTATTTTTAAGTTTGCCTTTGTTACATGTATGCATATGCTATACATATGATTCATCTTAAGAATTGCATTCTCTGTGATTTAGTTTCTAATTATTTGTATCATTAATCCTATTTCATTCTTTTATTGACCAATTACCAGTATAATTACAGAATCATACTACAATAAAACACATTTGTACACATATTGTCATCAATGTTGACCAAAACTGCAGGTTTTTAGACTCATTCCATCCCACACTCCCTGTTATAACCATCTCGGTTTCAACACCACCATTTGTGATACAATCACTGGCAGTATCATTACTGTCGACACTATAAAAACTCGTAGATTGGTGAGGTCTTCCTTTATGTATGTTTTTACCATTTTTGCATGTTTGTTCATCTTTGTCATGCAGCAGCTGGTCGATATCCAAATAACTTTACAATGGTTAAATATTTTACACTTGCACCCAATAGTTAGAATGTTGCTTGCAAATGAAAAGCTGTTCCAACGTAAAGCCACTTTGCGGTGGCGAATCGCACTGGAGTCCAAGCTGATTACATACATCACGATAAAGTGCCTAATTTGTATTCATTGGCGTTACCTCAGCCACAAAGATAAGATTTCTGAAGCTCTGTGTTCGTGCTGTGTGTTTTGTTAGCTCTGTTCAGTTTGGTGTTTTTAGATACATAATCAACATACGTATACACTTTTTCTGATCGTTATATGGCCTCACATGCATTTCGTTTTGCTGTTTAAGTATTTGAATTATCTAATCAACACCTTATCCTATAAATACCTTAATGGCATTCCGCATGTTGCATCATTCTTTCATTCTGTCTTTGATGTCACATGGTGAGGTAAATTTACGACTATTAATTGCACCAGTAATTCAATACTTTGCCGAATAATGTAATGTAATGTTTCGTCATTAACACCGACAAAAGCAGGGATATTCTTAATTTGTCATTGACACTAACACTCTGCGCCCAAACGCATGTTGCCATATATCTCTGTAAAACTGATTATTTCAGCCATGGTCAGTAATGAGTCAAAACAGAGACGAATGCATGTTGTGTGTTTTCTTTTCGGAATCTATCTATTTTCATAACACCTGTTTCCAGACAGAATATCCGCTCAGAGGCAATGACGCGGGGATCATTTTTCAAATGCACGACTGAAAATGTGTTTTGAGCTTCGATAGCAAACGATAATTTAGCTTTACAATGTTTGTAAAATGCCGCCTACGGGAATTGCTTTGCCAATCAACTGACCTCCGATGTAAATCTGCCTTAACACTTGCTTGAATGTTCTTGATTATGCAATCTATAGAGATACCGCTGGTATTGGGCAATTTTACAGCAGATATGATAGATGGACCTGTACAAGCAGGCAAGGTGCCATGTGTTCCAAGAATGCCACCATGACTCTCTAATGTTGTATGAACCTGCTGTCTATATTCAGTCATGTTGAATATCCGCGAAGAAGTTATCGACCAACACCTTTTCACTACTATTACATCGGAAAATTCAATACGATGTATTTTCTTGAAACATGGAATCATTCATAATGTCCAGATAAGTTAAGTATTTAGATGAGAAGCAATATCTCCACTCAAACCGAATCATATCCATTAGTCGTCATCATTTCTATGAACGTCAATACAGGACATGAACACAAATTATATAAACAGCGCATAATGAATAGCTCATATTGCTTAGGTTTTGAACAATGATATGTGATAAATTGGAAGGTGTTTTATCATGTGTGTCAGACTCATCCATCAGCTTTGTACATTATCTGCCAATCATATTCGTAAATGAAGATTTTAGTGCCACACATCAAATAATAGAACTTGATATCCCGGGTGTAGTTTTTACTGAGTTAAATCATGATGTTAATTGAAGGGCTATTTAATTTCAAAAGTGTTCTCAGGCCTTATTTGGCACAAAGTGACATCTTCAGGGCGGAATACAGTTTGACGATTAATAAGAATTATTTCTTGAGCCAATGTAGAACTCGCTAGGAGATATTTGATATGTGCATTTGCTCTTTCATAGACCAACTGTACTCATATCGTATTAGTTGCACTGTATACAATCTGTCATTCGGAAGCAATTCCATTTTGGCCACATTATTTCTGGTTTCAATGCATTTGTTTCTGCCTTACAAATCCATATAATGATACCTATGTCGGAAATATCAACGGCAAAGAGGAGATAAAATATGTTGCTCGAATAAGTATGCTCATAATGGTGCTTTAGACATCAGCTTGTAGTTATGTGCTTCGTGGTCCTTGCAATCAGGCAAATAGTTGCCTGGTGACGTAAGGGTTCTGGCTTTATTAGATTCATAAGGATGTCACAACTCTTTTATTTACTTTGTTTAAGCCATGAACAGCTATGCCAGTGAATAGCAACGATATAGCTTTATTATCGCATACCATCTATTGGCTTCATTTGACATCAAATATGGTTGTATATATGACAATTTATATGCAATCATATAAAAGTATTTACTGCTTTAGCTTCATGTGGACTCATTTATCGTCCAATTACGTATATATTCCTGGATCCCACGCTGCAGTATATTTCATGTTGGTTAATCATGATATCATCATATCACATTCGCTCTTACGAATACGTGCTGACAAATTTCTCTCTCTGTCTCCCTCATGGCCATTCAATTAAGTGGCAAACTATTTCCAATCATTTGTGACCGACGTAGCAAATTGGCGTCTTCCAGGCGATGCCGTGTATATTGTATATTTTCTACTTAGGCGACTTGTAACGAAAATAAGTCAAAACATTCGGAACGCGACTTGTGATTTTGCATTGCTCATTGTAAGAAAATCATTGAATATAATACTCATTCACATATTAATTCATGTTGATAATCATCACGCGCTTGTTATCCTATTACGGACGATGCAAAAATATAAATTCCGATATTCTGTCATGGCACATTTTAATGGCACTAATATTGTTTGTAATAATTATACATGCCTGACAAAAAAGACCGAAGTTTGTAGTTATAAGTAGATGATTATCCCACTTATTTATTGCATGTTGAGTAACAAAAATATATATGAAAGAGTCTGATAATTGTCTCTGCATGCATAGAATTGTCGCTAAGCTCTGAATTTTCAGCTCTCAAGGGAAACTAAAATATCTTTTTCAAGTCAGGTTCAATTTTTCTCAGGTTGATATCCTAGGCATATATCCGGACTAATGTTATTCCCAAATGATAACTGTTATAGTGTTTAAACGATAAGGTGTATATACATGTTGTATGCAATGACTGTTTTCGTGACGTCGCTGATTAGCTCAGGTGGAATTATCAGAGCAATACAACGAGTGTTGCGGATTAGCTGATATCTTCTTCCTGTGCGGATCTATGGACTGTTTGCAGTCGTTGAGTACATACAGAATATTATGCACTTTGTGATGCAGCGCAAAAAACCATGACGCACTGAGGCACAGCTTTGCCGTGGACATTGATATGTATGTCTATGGAGCCGTTGCTGCTTCACCGACACCTCTCATTTACTGAATACAACGCCATAGTACACCTGCGTAAAGGCGACTACATAAATGAAGACGACGTGTGGCATATTCCACTAGGTTTTATCAATTCATTTCCTGTCATTCTTTGCCAGTTAGTTATTCATTTGCTTACCGATACTGCATACTAATTCCTGTTTGATAATTACTGCCAACCTACAAATTTAAAAAAAGAAGTGACATGCTAATATCCTGCGCCTTCTCTTTTAAGCCTCGCAAACAAATGTCGTTATTGAAATATCTCATTAATGAATGTATAATTGACAACGGATGAGTAGCACAAAGAAATTGACATTGATAGGCTTGGCGACATTGGCACCAGACGCAAGCATGAGCCTTCACTTGCCGCTACCTTTGGTACATAATGAATGGTCCAAAATGTGTTTGATTAAGTTGCAAGTATGAATACCAAAATTCATCGTTTTATAGTCTGTACAACGTGCCTGTGTTTGCTGTGATCAAGATTAATTAGTGTACGCGTGGTTTAAAAAGCCCGCATGTTGCAGGGGGCTGAGAAAAAACGATGCTCCGCAAAGGGATCGTTCTTCGTACGTTATGATAATTTGAGAACAATCTGCATAATCCTTGAATCAGATTTGTTTTCAAACATGCCAAACACATCGATGTTGCAGAGTCTCTCATGTTATTTTGCTCTCAAGCGTGTCCCATAAGCTTGAAAGTCGATCTACCAGATGGTTGTAAATTGAACTATTTGGGTGAAATGACCCACTGACATGTAGTCTGATGCTTCGTGTATTCTTCATATGCCACCATTTGCATAAGCCGTTATGAAGGTCGCTGTTCTTACCTGCCTGTAGTCCACAAATTCACATAGTTGTATATTACTTTATTTCCTCATGTGCTTTGTTTGCTATAGAATGACATTTCTGTGATAGCCTGCTTAAGTGACCACAGCAAAGGCTGCTAATTATTTATTTAGCCTTGCTTGACAAATCAATGAATCAAGTTGGTCCATAAAATTTTAGTAGGGGAAGAAAGCGATTCATGAATATATTGATTTTCCTCAAATATTTATAATGTTATGCTACGTTTACACTATGTTCCCGGTGGCCACGGCAGCCCCGTTTCAGACCACCGTGGAGACAACGGGATAAACGTGAGACAGCGCGGGGGAACGGGATATGCAAACGTGACAGACCGTTATTGCCGTGCATGCCGGGCCAGAATTTTAAACTGTCAAAAAATTTGCCACGGCAGCCACGGTGCGGATGAGAAACGTAGTAACTTAGCACAACCTAACAAAACTTGTTTATGGAGACAAAAATGGCCAAAATCCCACGGCGCAATACGTTACGAGCAAACGGGGCTGCCGTGGTTTCCGGGAACATAGTGTAAACGTAGCATTAGGAAATTATGATATTTGGCCTACATTGCAATATATGTGACGCTCTGACGCTGTGTCAGTGCCAACGTAGCGACAGCAGAATAATGGTTACAAGTAATAGACTTTGTAATAGTGCTACATATCGGTCATATAGTAATGGACTAGCGGATTGGTTATGTGCATCAGAGCATATACAAATGAACAAATGATACAAGATAGTCGCTATCGGACAATCAATACCACAATTTATTATATCGTTGGCCATTGTGATGTGCTTTGAAAAAGATGCATCTTGGTGTAAAGTTTATAATGCAACGATATAGAAAAGCGGAAAATGCTTGATACTCAGACAACCAAATACACTACCAGCAGAACAAAAGGAATCCCTAATACCGACTATAATGTTAAACAGAACGTATGCAAAATGTGTACATTTAGAAAAGAAACGATTGTGTCTGTACCATTATGTGTTGGTTAAAATAAGTTGATTTTTGTATTCCTAGCAAACGTTGGATAAAACTTTAAGGTATGATCATCACATCTGTAGGACTGATGTTTTGTTATACTCTGGGCATCTACCCCAAGTACCACATTTATCTTCGAGCATTGAATAAAAACCAATGTTGCAATGTTTCAAATCTTGAAATGTTCTTTGGTCAGTTATGCTTTTATTCCAATATCGTTCGGGTTTTTTCATTGAAAATAGATAAATCATTTATATCGCGTGTGCTTACAAGCTTCAATTATGTTTATACCTTTTGGTATCATCAGAATATTCGTGGTCAATCTGCCCAGACGATAATATTTTTCAGTGGCAGGAACATCAAAATATACATATTTATCTATCTAATCATGCTCCTTAACATAACCCCAAGTTACTTCATTATTTTTTCGAAATAAGCCATTTGAAAAGAGCCATTCGGTTTACTGTTTTCATCACCTTTGGAAACACTTAGTGCGGGCTCAGGAGCGGCATTGATTTGTTTATTTGATCCATTATATTTTTATCTTCTCCTATGCATCTGCTCATGATTTACCGTTTCGTGATCAATGACAGCGTGACAGGTTTCCCATATGCAACTAGCGTGGGCTGTTGATTTGGTAACGAAGACTTTAGTGGAAAAGATTATTTGGAAAATGACACGCCTTCTACATATACACAATTGTGCCAAGGCAGGAGTGCATAACAGTAGCTACAAGCAAGAGGTAAATCCCAACAAGAGATAGATGAAGTCTATTCCAAAAACACTATGTATCACATGAATTCATAATACGTGTAATGAAAACCATCAAAATGTTTCATCGGCTTATGTTTTAAATTGTGGAAGAATTAGGGACAGGGGTTAAGGCATCGAATAAAAACTGAGCTTTGAAGTCTTGGTATAACAGTAACATCGCATAAAACAACACTTATAAATCATGCATCGATTGGTTATGAATGCTCAAGCTTGTAGTCAGATTATTTCGTATGTGTAAGCGGTGTTTTGATTATATGACAAAACCCTGCGTGAAGAAAATCCATTTTAGCTACCCACCTAACTTCGCCACCTTCGATGATTTCTAAATACCGGTTCGCAAGTGACGGGCTTTACATAAACTGGTTGCATCCACACGGAGTGGAGAAGCCTTTCATACCAACGTCGATGTTGTCAAAACATATTTTGAGCCGGCTTTAAAAAGAAATGATAGTTTTAGCGCCTCGTTTTGGACCCCTCGTCTTTAAATGTAGGAGACATTGTGCGACTCGAGTGCATAAGATAGTGCCAGCCTAGGCATCTATCACATTCACCCTTTTCCAGACAACTATCTCCATAGTCTGCACATCCTGTTACTTTCGTAACACATATGTTTGTGCAACAGCAACCATGCGCATGCATTCAAAGAATTATCCAGACGACTGCTTGATGCAGCTTTTTGTCTCCGTCATTTAAGCACCAGATAAAATAGAACGTGGTCCACCATAATAATGTAGCCTAACTGTTAAGCATATATGCATTTGAAATGGATAATATATCAGCCGGGTATGCAGTTAAATGTGACCAACTTTGGTACAAATATTCCCCATAAAGACTGCCTTCATGAGGATACATAGCTGTGATGAATGCTTCCTATAGAATTTCATTTTGCGGACAGGTCGACAAGTTTATCATGCAATCAAAGACGAAGCACACGTTGATAACTTATTCGTCTGTCAGCCATCAGCAAAAGACACGGTTAAAGTTAGGTTTCCCGGAAAACTCTGTTATCTGCCCATATAATACATTTCATGCCAATGATACAGGCAGCAATAATGAAAAACCTGGAGCCAATAATAACGACGCCATGAATATTCCGTTAACAGTACCGACACTGTACCGTCATGGAAAAGATAATGTACATGTTGGCTTTATAACGAAATCTGGTTTCAAAAAAGATATAGAGTTGGGGGATAGCACATTATGATTATATGTGCGATAGATAAATCTTAAAAGCAAAGAAGGTGGAGATGCAGCGCAAGTTGACGGCGTATTTTACCTCACTAGGTTTGTTTGACCAAAGTGGATGCATATATGGCTTTGATGTAGCCAGTCCAACAAACAGGCTGAAAATATTTATGATTACTATAATTTGTGCTTTCACATCAATTTGATATGCTTTGCTGCGACTTGGACATTTTTGATCGTGTTTCTGCGCTTACATTTATCCGAAGTTTATTCTGTGTAGTCATAGTCACTAATCGCGTCTACGCAGCTTGATATGTAGTGGGGATGGTGGCATTGCGGTAAGGTGGAGCTATTGTTAAGTTGCTGCAATTGACAGCAGCTCGTATTCCATCAAAGAGTATTGTATGTTTCCTCGCAGTCGCAGACTGCCACAAAAGAGACAATACACATGACTTGTCCAAGGGCAGGCGACCCCGAATAATACATGGCACATTCCATGGATCAGTCGCTAATATCAAGAATGCCTTTTCATCACTTTTGATGCACTTCATACAGTTGACAATCATTATAGCATGCGGCCTTAATGATTTCATTAATAAAGATCATAATTCAATGCATGTCTACAGAAGAAAACTGAGCTGTTAATCGTCACATCCATGTACACGGGCAGTCATCATAAGACCAACGGTTTACCACGTACACTTACTCGCCGCATTATCCTGGAGTGAAGTTACAGACCAGCACAGGTACAAATATCACAAATGTCTGGTCCTTTGCCATTTTTATAATGCCCATAGTTAATAATTCATCGCACGTTTTATGGGAGTCATAATGCATTAGTCGACACTTTGGTGATTGGCTTGGTATGATTGATAATTTACTCTGAATAATATAAGATAACCATCAAGGGTATATAATGTATGTTGGGAGTCACAGTTTTGCAATTCAAGTAACTTATGCCCCAGGAAGAGCTAACATTTACATTCGGTATTGGCCATAGCATATAGTGATATATTCATCAAAATGCCATTCACGGGGAGTTCATCGCCGACTCTTATGACAGCAGAGCAGAAGCAAGGCATGTGAAGCATACCAAATAGATTCTTTTTCTCGTACCGATGTGCTAGTTGAGTCGGTAATAAGACATGCCTACTCAACATTATTAGTGTAATAATGCAACTGAAATATATTAAAAGTGATTTCATGTGCTTCAGTGCTTTTACAAACCAATCTAAGCGTTACAACAAGTGCCCTGTTCGTGGTACATAATCGGAATAAATGTGCAACAATATTCATCATAAAAGCCAACCAATGCCAGAGAGTACAAGTTACACGAGGGCAGTTGAAAACCAACTTTCATACCCACAATACATTCTCAGTTATAAATATTCCTATGGGTTGTGATAGTGAGTACTTTGATAGGTCACCAATTAAGTTCAGAATGTTGCAAATGTTAATGCCGATCTATTTCAAAGCCGGTGTATGTGTTTTCCCTATACACATTTCGGCTGAAATCTCTGTATGTGACAAAAAAGACTGAACTAACATGTAGACGTTAGGTTATGCGTATCGATAAAGTAGTTTTACCGTAGGCTGCATCGTAAAATAAGCCACAAAACCGTAGGTGACCCGGTAACAATCTGTTATGCATGTTTTTCACGATCAGCTATTTCGGAACATGAATGCGTCCAAGTTTTTTATGGTGTCCAATAATCAGTTTGATGTAAAAGGTATGAATGTTATACCCAGTGTTTCCAATTTGGAACATTAGATGGCGAAACATCATTTCAAATCACCGGAGTGATATTTATCGTGCAATTATTCCTGCCCTAAACTTTTGTCACATTTATAACGGGCAGAGTTTGAGCGGCTTGCTAAGTGACTGGTCCAAGTCAATATTAATTTGCAAGCTCGCGACCCAAGGCATCAAACATTTAATATAATTTAATAATTTTTTTAGTTTATACCTTTCAAAACCTTTCAATATATAAATACGGCCAACAATATGTGACCATAATAACTAACTCAAACACTTACATAATGAATGCCAGATCATCCATGGTGCATTTCTCTGTTGTACAATTCGATTCTTCTTTTGACAGATTACTTATGAAACGGATACTTACTTACATGAGAATATCCTGTCCATATTACATGTTGGTGATTTCTCTTTCCCAAACATGCGTTGCATATCTGAATATGCGTCAACTGAGTTGTAAGAAAACTAACAAAGAAATGTAAAATGTTCATACAACGTGGCCGATGTATTCATGAGAGGCTGCAGTCAACCTACACTACTGAATGTACTTATTCAGAGAAGGTTCAATATCGAACGCAATTAGCAAACAACACGACGTAAGGAAAATGTGACGGATTTAATGACATACCGCTTGTGGACCAGGGATTACTAGGTACAGTAAGTTGCAAGACAAGGTAAGAATTGCTTTATCTGTCAGCTACTAATATAACCTTACATCAACATAAAATTTGTAACTATGCCATCGCAGATTCAATGGACAGCTAAATATTATTGAAATAGTATGGCATGTTTAGAGTTAGGTTGGATTATATATACCTGTGCTTCAGTGATTCGTCATATTCTCTGGTATTTCATGAAGTACAAAGAGTGCATGTGCACCAGAAAGCCGATCTGTCTATCGAGGCAGGACCCTATGCGTGCAGTAATACATTTGTAGTTCCATGGCTGTGATGAATGATTTAGTGATTACATGTATTATATATTGAGATGAATCATGTCACAAAGATGTGATTATTAACTTAACGTCATCTAAATATTGTTTTTCTCAAAATCGATCCCAGGTGGTACAAATAGGTGTGGTAGTTTTTGGTTGATTCTACTGCGTAAATTAGAGGAAGCAATAACCGCAGAGACGGACATCTGCTAAGTGATCGATAGCTGTCTGCCATTCACAACCCAACTTGTGTTAATGGACACATTTCTTAAACCCGTTCTCAAAAATAGCTGTGGTTGGCAGCTCACTGTTGTCGCGACATGATGCATATAGGTCGGCTAGTGTCGATCCTATGGCGGTTTCAACTACACCCATTACTATTTCGTTCTAATGAGATGGGGATATAACTGAAGGTGTGCCATTACACAGACTCGTTATTCATTCATCGGAAGGCAATTTATTAATGTGCTACATAACATAGGAAAACAAGATGAGTGCAAAGAAATCTCTAGGGTCACTTAATCTTTCCCCACGCTAGTAATGCCAAATTATTAAGGCTTTTAGGAACACTCATTGTTAAAAAAATGCATTGTCTTGCGTTGGTGTCCAAGTAGTAATCAGCAAGATTTATTACTGCCGGTCAATGGAAAACGCTGAAAGGCATCAAAAACAAAAAGGTCGCTTAATTGTGTTTGCCACGTTAACGATCAAGTGCTTGTAAGCAAATATAAGCGCTATGTCTGTCGAATGAGGGCAATGTTTGTTAGAACACTGTGGACGAATTATACTTTTAAAGTCGCCACAAAACGGTGGTGATTTGGGCTCATTGATTATACCTTAACTCGAGTCACAACACCATTCTCTATCTGATTCTCTACTCATTTCATTGCCTCATTCTAAACTGCGTTAATTGGCCGATTCACTTCCCAAATAACTACCTGATTTACATTTTTGTTTTTTACTTAATTTACTACCCAGATAACTACCTGATCCACTTTCAGATTACAACCTGATTAATTTTTCAGATTACTACCTGATTTACATCTCAGATTGTTACTTGGTTCACTTCTCATGTTGCTACCTGATTGACATATCAGATTAGCACTTGATTCACTCCTCAGATTACTACCTGATTTACATCTCATATTACTACCTGATTTACAACTCCCTGCACTACCTGATTCACCATTTACAACGTCTTCTGCATCACACAATAGGCCACTACTTTATATACAATTCAGTAATGGATAAGGTTGATTGTGTCATTTGGCCAGCTTCACTAAGTACACGACCCTGGATTCGAGGCAATGTCGCTATACTAGATAAATGTTGACTGCAAATTTAAGATCATGGTCGCATTAGACGACTCGCATTTAATGCAACATTTCTTCGCACGCATAGAATGAATACTCCTCTGCCTCAGTGTATTCCTTTATGAGTTGTTCACCATCACTTCCACAGATTACCACTTGCTCTCACCCATATTTAGTCACGCAGCCGACTATTATTTGCTGTACTCTGGTTGCCTGGTAACCAGCAGCTGGTTAAATGACAGGTAAATATTTGCCCAGCCTACATGACTGCCATCAAAGTGAGTGTAATTATGACTTTGCCAAGGCCAATCAACCAAAGAGCTATCCATAGATTCGGATGAATTATTTAGTTAAAATCACTTATGTGAATACTTAAACATCGGAAATCTTTGTGTGGATTTCTATGTGACAAAGAAACATCAACATCCCACATAAATCACTCTTCCGGAGATGTTATTGTCACTGCTGCTCCAAACAGCATCACCCTCATACCAGAGTGATACAATAGAGTGTAACTGTCAGGCAATGGTATTGTTTAGTCAAGAAGTACAATGGGATCTTGCAATGGAAATAGACTTAAGTTTGGTTAATTCTCGTCGACGACTATTGTAATCCAAGGATCACAGAAAACAACCATGTTCAATTTCTTAATTATATGTAGTTCGACATAGATTAAACCTAGCATTACTTTTTAGTTTTGGGACCAAATCATCAATGATTCGACTTTTGGTCCGTACAAACCATGTAATTTGATAGCAGATTTTATTATGTATTTTTGAGACACTGCTTCATCAAAGGGATATATAATCATGAACTGCCACCTGAGAGCAGGGGGTTATTATTGTTATACTACCTGCACCGACTGTATGGCATGAAGTCTGAATGACAGACCAGAGGAACTAATTTCAGCCGTGAGCGCTTACTAATAAGTGGTACGAGTACGATGTTATCTACGTGTGGAATGATTACACAGACATAGATGTTATTATCAACGCATACAAATAGCTCGAATAAAGTGACTGCGCATTGGTTCACGGTTAAGAAGTATGTTGATAACTGCATATCGTCGATTAGTGTTTTGCATGGACAGTATAATGATATATTTGTGGAACTTATCACGATAAGTCGCATCCATCGCAATCAAGCATATATAATTATTGTGCTCTCTTGTGGGTATAATCTACCATTATGTGAGCATAATGCCATCCACTCAAAATGGAGTACATGTGGGGTGGGGGGCAATGAATTTAATTATACCATAAACTAGACAACTAATGGTTGCTCTTGTATTTGCGGTAAATAGGACTCCGTGATTACCATGTGTTGTGTTGATAAGACTCATCTACATTATTCACCATTGGGCTTCGATCGTATTGCAAATTATTTCGTGAATCGTACCGCTTTTTTATCCTCTATCACACCCAATAACTAATTCATAATGTCCAGGATTAAATCTGTTGTATCTGCACCATGTACACTCAGTTAACGAAGTGTAATTGATCAATCAAATTTGTTGCTGATTTTTCTTGAAAGACATTTAGGGGTAATTATATGTATAATAAATTGTTCAACACTTGCACGGACCGTCAGGACATAGGAACAAAACCAGCGGATGTCGTATTGCAGCAATGGGCCTTTATCAATTGGTAGCGCATATTCAAAGTATGACACTGATTCCACTCACTAACCCAGCGAATGAGGAATTTCCTGTGTCAAGAAGGGTAGGCACCGAGACAATTCTGTCACAATCAATAATGCTAGTATAGTTGGTGCCAATCGTTATTGTTACGCATTAACACCCCGCCTCCCTTGCGATAGAAGATAGTGCCATAACAATTGTTTTCAAACCGCAACATCGCTCACCACCTCATTGTTCACTCTGCGTTATGCGGTTTGCTGCCGTGAGTTCGTGACAGTAATACTGGCTTTATATTACACCGACATCATGGCATGAGGCCATTGGATACACCAGCTTCACACACACCCCGTTGCTCGAGAACGTACCCTTCATCAAGGGTGATGTATGAGTGAATATTTTGTTGCAGGACGTTAAACAATCTGCCCCGAGTTATCCATTAATTAGGATCATGTTTCGTTTACCCCTTCCAGCACAATGACCTAAGCTACATAAATGACATTACATGTCCCACTGGCACAGTCAGCACGCTGTTGTACTGCACGGAGTTGTACTGCATTGATCATCCTTAAAACAAGGTGTTTACTTGCATTTTCGAGTAGAGAGTTTTCACGTGTTATCCAAGTCACAGATGTCATTACAAGCCAAAAAAGGGAACACCACAATTCCAGGCAACTAAAGTTCAAAAGAGATCGGATATCTGTGTAACTATTCGTAATCGGCCATTTCATAGTAGTAATATGAAATTATTGGGGCTCTGGATATTGAAAACCGTTTTGGAGCAGCGCGCTGCTTCATTCTAATGAATCTCATAAACGTGACAAGACAACTTTTTAAATCTCGCTCAAATAACATCTTATAAAGCTAACGCAGGTAAAATGTTGCAACCTCTACAAATGCACGAGGGTTAAGTGGGCGACAGTGGAAGCTTAGTTGATTTGATATATCATATATATTCTACAACAACCAAATGGTAAGCTACATTTTACTATTTTGCATCACGTTTAAGGCAAATTAACAAACGGGACTCATGCAACAATGTGAGACACATATACATTATTTTGCCATGTAAACTATTCCATGGGATTTCTTTTTATTACCATCCCAGCATAGTTGTGCCAAGGGGTATCAATGTCCTCGGAACATTAAACATTGGTGTAACATTAGACCATTCCCAATCACAAATAACAGTCATTAGTTAGGATCGGTTGAGCTTTTCGATGATCGGTATGCTACTCCTGCAAGTGTGATTTCTGCATCTTCAATATTTCTATGCGCCCAGCTCTCAGTTAGTAACTACATCTGGTCAAGTGGCAATGACTGCTGTCTCCATCCCCGGCATCCTATTTACAATGCTCAGATAGTTCGTATAAATGACCATTCAACAATTTTCATCCCGACTTCTTAGTTAAAAGACCGGTCGTTTGTCAAACTCCCTGAACTAAGACATACATTAGTAAACTTGGCATGCGAAATTCCTTACCAGCGAATGCTTGTCGTTTTTGCAGGACAAAAGCATACTTCCGAACAGGGTAACGTAAAACCATTACTGATGAAGATGTGTGGTAATGTTAACGCTTCCTTCCTGTGATCGTTTATGTAATATAAATGCATTCTTCATATTAAGTTACCAAAAAACTAAACATACTTTTTTATGAAAACGTCCGTGTAATGTTACCGATTCATTTAAAATGGCTGCAGTCGCGACAGAACCAGCAAGAGGTAGAAATGTCAAAAGTAAACAACACAGAGTGGGGAAAGAGATTCAATGCACTCCGCCTAAGTCGTCTTTGGTGGGGATGACATACTGCTGTTGGTTGTAAGTCCAGGTAGCCATTGTTTTATAGTCCGCCAACTTACGCATACTTGCAGGCAGCCATGATATCATAATAACTACATTAGATAAAAATGGACTGCTACAGATAGTGGAAATAGTGTCGTGCTGCTTTGACCTGGGTGGGATAGTGTACAGTAATGCTTCTATGTTCATCATATTATCTGGTTTTGCATAAAGCGGAGAAAAATCTGTCATTACAAGGCCAAATAACTGGAGTAACACAGTAAGTGCTCCTTAGCCGTGAATTACTATCTAATAGCCTGTATCATGTATTGAGATGTATCATGACAACAAGGATTGCGAACATCAGGTGTTACCTCACATGCTTTGTTCTGTATACAGCCGCTTAAAACTAACAACATTGTTATACACAATTTATTATTACGGTTTATATTGTGTAAAAATCGTTCATATTCGGTTATTTGCAATTGAGGATATGGCTTTTTGGTACTCATAAGTGTTTAATTTGATACTAATTGTATGTCATTCAAATAGGGCTTGGATGGGTCCGTTGAAGTTTGTGATTCTCTTTACCTCGATCCCAGGTCGTATCTCAAGTCTTAAGTGTTATACAGCAAACTAAGTGTTTGTTTGGTTGATTCCATTGCTCGAGGTAGCTGAGGCAATAAGCCGTAAGAGGGACATCTATTGATACTGTGAAGTAATCTATAGCCGCCTGCCATTCACATTAACCCTGTGTAAATGGACAAATTTCTTATAAACTTGGATCTGAGTGCTGTCATTTCAAAGAAACTCGAGCTGCCTCGACGATTGGCAGCTCGCTTTTGTCGCTACATAAGACATTAATGTTGGTGAGTGTTCATCCTGGTTCTTTCTCAACTCCATCAATCATTTCATTATAATGAGTTAATTGGGATGCCTCGAAACTATGCTATCTACACAGACCCGTTAAACATTCATCAACTGGGTATTTAAAAATGACAGCTACACCTGTTCCTTGTCATTAACCAGCGCTGTGAGGCTCATAGTTTAGAACATTAATTCCTGGCTCCTCAAGTATCATATCGTTACAACTTTGGAGTTGGTTTCTATGTTTTGTTAATATGTTCGTCGATTAATTTGGTTTAAACAAGCAAGGTTTCTTTGTTGTGTTTAGAGTCAATATAAATGAATATGGTAGTTTTATCGTATACAACGGCAATTAACACAAAACCCTCGACCGCCGCTGTATTTGTAGAGTTGTTATTTGTTGGAAGTCGAATCTTTCATAATACACAGACAACCACCATGGCAGGCAGATTGAGTGTCCAATTATCTGGAGCCACTTGGCCTATTGTATTATCCAAACAACATATAGCTCAAATGACATTTTTGAACACTGATTCGCGAGCTGCTTTAGACGGAATCAGCGATAAACTGGTACTTCACCGATCATTATCACGTGATTATGATATAAACCCAACCGCGTTAATGTTTTTAAATGAGCGCCAACTTCTCTGCTACTACATGGTCCTCAGCTTAGACGACACAAAAATCACACAGATCGAAGCCATCGTTGCCATTTTGCTTGGAAGCAATCATTTCGGTTTTGTACAGATTTATATGCAGGTTGCTTTGTGAAATCGCTTACTCACATCATCATTTCCTCATAATCATAATCTTACACTCTTCCACTTTAGGGTGAAATTATACCATGTTCCCACTGGAACCAAAAGCTAGTGAAATGGTTTGTAGATGTCTTCCGAACCAGCATGTCTTGCTCAAGAGGAGTAACTCGGATTTGTGAATGATGGATTAATTACATGTATATTTCAATGATCGCAGATGTCATAGTGGATGTATAATATTGCCGACGGTGTTTGGAATATGTTTTTATTGGGTGTATTTTTTATTCAAATACAAGAAATCTATAACTATTAATTTCCATTGTCTTGCAAGATATTTAAATTTTAGAGCTGATTGTTATTTTTATCACTGCCCCGATTAATCTGCCATGTATGGCATATCTGTCGTTAAGGAGAGCACAGCAGAAGCAAATCACATGAAACGAAAGTATCATAGAAATATTGCTTTCCAAGCTGATTGTTCAGTACAGTTGTTCATTCATTACGGCATATATCACGGCAAGCGCCTGATGAAAGACATATTTGTCAAGCACCATTGTTACAAGGTGCATGTGGTATTCTAAATGCTGAGGGTTTCTGCTAAACTAATTTAATCTTCATCAATGCAGCCTACGTGCCCTGCAGTCAATGTGCCGAATGGCGGTTGAAGGTAATTGTTACTTCGTGGTTACAAACTCACTAGACATGCGTAGGAATTCCATGGGCCATGACTACGAAAAAAAAACCCCAACATACAGAATAAAGACTCTTTTATAGATATAATTGTTACTTATCTTCAAACATAGACAACCGTTATACCAAAGTTATAAATATCTTTCTTATACCCTTTGTTATGTTTTTGGCCTGTGGTATTGTTTTGTCAAGATATACAATGTTCTCGTTCTGCCTTTCAAAGGAAAATGAAATTATGACCCTTCGGGAGATATTATTATCACTGCATCAAACAAAGACCACCATACTACCAACTTTGTGTAAACATATATCTTTATTAAATTTTTTCAGTCAGTTTTATTGTTTTGTCAAGATGTACAATGTCCGCATTCTGCTGGTAATGGAGAATGGTTAAAGGTTGGGAACCCACTGAGTAAGTTCTCGTCGACGACTATTGTAAACAGTTTTCTTTCCAGAAATCTCTTACGCCTACATGAAACCTAGCAATACGTTTTGGTTCCGTAAACAAACCATAATGATTCGGCTTTTGTTCCATATCAAGTGTGTAATTGGATAGGGTTTTGTAACAGGCTTTACCATGTAACTCTTTTACAGCCTTATCAAAATGATACGCCAACTGACTCCTGGGAGTAAGGGACATTTATTCTTTTTCTTGTAACACGAAGTCTACAAAAGAGAAAGAAATACGGACAAAAGGGATGTGACAGATAGATCAGGGTGTATGAACTCATGTAATAGCTAAGATTATAGAGTTTGTCGACAATACATAGCTTTGAAAAGGTTAACGCGCTTGACTACGCATTTAGGGACTCTGTTGACAATTGATTTGATTATGGTCAACAATGTTTTGTCATGTGTGGAATGATGGTTTAGTAGTTGAACTACGATAAGCAGCGAATTTCGTGACCAAAAGTTTAAAAATTACTATGCTGTTTTGCGTAATTGGGCATTGCAAATTACAGAAATTTTTGTTAAATAATGTATTCTTTTAAAAGAGAGCATTGCAGTCGGTTCTTAATTATTAACATATACCGCTAACAAATGAACTTCAAACTAGTATTTCTCCTAAGTAGTTCTTTTGTTTAAAAGTCACGTTCTTACCAATAAAACCAAGATCCCTCGTGTGAGTTTTGTCCTGTAGTTGGCACAATTATATAATAAACCACCACAGTGCAAAAGAGAAAATGATGCACATTGCCCTTTCTGGCTCGTTACTTCGACTCGTGTTCTCGAATGGTGCAATATTGTTCCTTGCCTAACTATTGTGTCGAAAACTCATGGCTGCTCTTCTGTGCGGTAAATGACACTTCAAAAGTACCGTGTATTTTGAGGATTGGACATCCAATATTTCTTCACTGCCCTGTATGGTGGCACAGTGAGTAATGCATAACAGGAAGTATGACAGTGGGAAAAAATTGCCATATGGTAGCCTCAATGTTATTTATTTCGTGATCTATTAACAAGTACAGGTTTTTCCGATCGTTTTACTGATTATTTTGTTAAACGTTCTGTGGTTAAATATCCTATGTTACATCACAACACTGATTTTTGCATTAAAATAAAATGAATGACAATACCACAGCGAATATATATATAATTATGTCAGTGGCATATAGTGTCGAGTATTTTTCGTATGTGATTATAGAATAAGTAAATGGAATAAATAAATCGATTCAAACATCTGTCTTTCATATTTTTTCTTTTTTTATCAGGCATTTAGGGGTGCATTGCATAAAAGTAAATGTTGAGATTTTCGAATGAGTTAATATTCATGACAAATATAGTCTGGGATACTAACGGTATTGTTCCCTTTCGGAGTAATTTCAAGGGAAAAGTAAAGTTATCTGCCAAAGTCAAGGGCACCCGCCTGTAGAATAGGCAGCAATTAGCTTGACATTGCTTAAAGCGGTGCATTTTATTCTTATTGATCCAAATGGTTTTGTTTAGATACATTGTATTTTGAACGTAATTAATTGGACAGCAACGAGTTCCTAAAAATAATACTCGCTTTACATTACACTAACAACATCGCATGAGAGAATGGAATACATCATCTTGTAACGAACCCCGCTTCACGTGCTCGGTCCTCGTAAACGGTTATTTATACGTAGAATTTTTTGTAGCAGTCCCTGAAGCAACAGAGCAAGCCATGCATTTTAAAAAACAAATTCATATGCATGATTCATTAAATAGGAGCATGTACTCGTGGTTTCGTTTACCCTTTGAGCGTAATGAGCTGAAGTACAGGATTGTTATTGCTGAGTCCAGGAACACACGCTTGCACAGCCAGCATCGTTGCCGTACATGCGACTGAGACCAGGTTCCTGTTAATGAAACATTAACGTATAAAATGCATAAATGTGACAATTTAAATGGTGCAATCTCGGTAAGAATACTCAGATTGTCACCACACCCATGCCCCAAGGAATATAACAATTACCCCGAGAACAGATGTGAGTGAACTTATAGAGTGGGCGGGCTCACGCAGGTGGGATTATGTAACGTATAATTATTCCCTTCGCAAATGCATAAAAATGTCTGGTGTAGTTGGCGACATTCTTGATCAATATCTCAAATGATCTTTTAATATAGATTTGGCACTCATGCTTTAATATTTTCCGTATCTACAACACCTTTCCTCTGTCGGTCAAGACAAATAATTGTGTGCAACATTGCGCTATTGTTACATAACAAGATTATAAACCTTCAACAAAGAAATGTTGAAATTACAATTTCTGGTTTCAATTTAACCCGTATGAATCTATTCTAGTTTCTCATCGATGCGTCTCTACGGACTAATTATGTATTACGTTCAAGGCAATAAAATAACATTTAGGGCACATGCCGAGCAGATCTGTTATTTGCACAATACTGACTTTCACGACGTGACGATCAAGCTAGAGATTTCCATGGGAGAGCTTCTCGGCAATTAAATGAACAAAAGTATTAGCAATGCTCCTACGACATGTTATAGGTTCTATTTAGCGTGACACAGTCTTTGGCTACAAGAGCCGTGACTACAATGTGAGTTGCACAAGACAAATTATAGACGAACAGTATGAAATATTTGGTAAGATATATCTTTGGAAGAGACCAATTATTTGAACAAAATCACCCCCTTAGCGGGAGTTCATGTACGTCTTTGAATGTTTTATGCTATACATTATTCTTTCCCAAAGAGCATTAACTAATTGAACAAACAAATAGTATCCTCAATATCTTTGGAAGTGATTCTCCTTTTGAACTGATTGGTGCTGTATTGAGTGTTCCAAGATAATGATGAATGTTTTGAAATTAGCCCTCTTCAATGGCACCTAATATTGCCTACTTGATTATCAGATGCAGTGACAGATGAAAGCACACAATACACAACCCGTATATTTGCTTTTCTTTTCACAAAGGATGCTATTTGTATCACACGAACAACATCATCTTTAAACTACGTTTTATGCGGACGATTTACTTCTATTTCCAGATATGCACCTGCTGCATCCGCGTTAAGGATGAATTCATCTATAGCCTTAAATTAATTAGTTTGGCATGCGAATTCCATATTAGCGATTATATGTGTTTGGGCTTTTCTTTATATGCCTTAGAGAAGGTAAACAGGTAGAAGGAATTCTTACCGAACATATACTAGCGTAACCACGTTACTGGTATGTGCTAATCGTACATAAATGAAATTAATGCATATTCAATAACACCCGTTTGCTATACTTACCCTAGGATTTGAAGCTTTTCATGCTGTATTGCTGATGTTGCGAGGAGGGAGGAGGGGGCATGGGACTTTCATCATCATATCAATTATTATGTTTCAATC
The DNA here is from genome assembly GCA_034190875.2 of Urechis unicinctus. NCBI lineage: Eukaryota > Metazoa > Annelida > Polychaeta > Xenopneusta > Urechidae > Urechis > Urechis unicinctus. Next base: position 36,556,894 of record CM067350.1, on the reverse strand, counting down.
GAAGCCATATACGAGTGCTGATTAAAAGAGGCTACCCATTTAGTTATGTAAGAAAGATATGTGCACATACGTATTTATATATATACATATATATATATATTTTCTGTTCATATAAATATATATATTTCAATATATATATGTTTAAATATATGTTTATATATATATGTATATATATATATATATATATATATTTCAATATATATTTATGTATGCATGTATATATATATATCTACATGCATAAATAAATAAATATATATATATATATATATAAACATATATATAAACATGTATATATTGAAATATATATTCATATATAAAAACAATATTTATATATATATATATATATATATATATATATATAAATACGTATGTGCACAGGTATATATATATATATATATATATATATATATATATATATATATATTTAGGTATATGTACATTCATGTACATGCATAAATAAATATATATATATATATACGCATATATATATATGTTTATATGTATATTTATATATATATATATATATATATATATATATATATATATATATATATATATATATATATATATATATATATCTATATATATTTTCCGCTGTGTCCTGAGTATATATATATATGCTATAAACACATGGTCTTTATTAACGTCTATGTTTTCAAATCAAAGAGGGGCAGGGTTGTCCTTTGCAAAGGCTGTTTGTTTAAATCGAGTATGCATTGAACTTTACCGATAAGTATCCATTTGCTTTGTTTCGAATGAAAATTGTGTTCTTATTTTTTTTATGCAATCTGTATCAAACAGAATATCTCTTTGCTAGCACTAAATACGTTAAAGCGTTGGGTGCGTGTTAGAATTGGACCCACGAAACTTGTTGTTAATTTCTAAGAGAATAAATTGTTGTCGACTATTGATATCCAACAAATGCCAGTCAATCATTAACAACGGCGTGCATTTGTGAGTAAAGCGATTTCATAGTCGATTTAGTGCATTTACTAAATTTACAGCTGCCAAACTGTTGCGCTATAGAAATAGTACATGTATCTGATAACCTATCGAATATAACCAATTCATCTGTGCTTAGCAGAAATCACATGAGCCACTTTCGTGATTCATAGTAACCTGAAATTGTTGCAGTTATTTCCAAATCAAGGTCGGTCCGTTTAAGGTGCGTGGTTCGGGACAATGAAGGAAATTTTGAATTGCATGGGCCTTTGCTGATTAGAACAAGTGCGCTGTCTCACACATCTACGATGTGCACTGACATTGGTTACCCAAGGTGAACCTGCAGTATCTTATGTATCTTTCATTGGCATAATCTTATTGCAGAACAAAAACCACCTATAGATGTTACTGCCAAGAGATACTTTTAGGTCGTATAACATAACATGACGATCAAGCATTTGCTTAACATTTAGCTTTGATGGGACATTGGTTTGACCTTCGTGCAAATGCCTTACTCGCATTGATTCCATGGGTGTCGTGCTTAACTTTGGTAATGAATAAGCGGATGCTTTTGTACATATATAAGCGTTCAACAATACAAATACAAACGGTCTTATTTGTGTACCATGCGTAAAAAAATGTGCGATACGATCAAATATTTTGCTCATTTGATGCCCATATGATACTATTCATCAGTTTTAGCAAAAGCAGCATGATAATACTTCATAAGCATTTAGCTCCATAAACATTTTGTCATATGCTCGCCATCTGGTCATGCTTGCTATTATGTTCCTCGTACCACTTCGCTATCTTACAGAACTTGGTAATTGGAAGCCTAAACTGAACATATATGCGTTACATGATTTAAAAATCAACTAAGTTAACATAAATCCTTGCCATTTTCTCGTTAGTAAAAATTGTCCATACAAACGCTGAGGCATAATGACTCATTCACGCTGCATTCCCTATACGCATTAGTGCGGCACAGGTATAAATAGAAGAATCCTATATGTCATTTGACACAAACTAGTGATTTCCACCGGAGGTAAAAATTTCGAAAGTGAACAACACGGCTGAGAGAGATGTGGCTAATTCTATGACGTAATGGTTGTGTTCGTTATGGGTGGGGATTGCAACCTGCACTCGGTAGTCAGGCCAAATAGCCTTTGCTTTGTCATCTAGCAACTGATACATACTTACGGGCAACCATGATGTTTACTATGCTTAACAGCTTACGATGTGCCGCTTAGACCTGGGTAGCACGAATGCTTCAGTTATCAACATGATCTCTGGCTTCTCATGAAAGGCAAGCTTTTATATGCACTAGAAGCTCAATGCGGAAAGCAATAAATCAATCTTTACAAATACGGTTACCTGGAATAATGCAGTAGGCAAACAGTATCATGGGTTAAAATGCGTAATGACACAAAAGATTGCGAACATATGATGTTTCCTTCCGCGTGATGTTATGTAAACAACTTCTTCAAATTAAAAAGGAACAATTGTGTACAATTTATTTATTCACTTTACAACTAGTCAATTTCGGCTATTTCATATCGACGATTTGGCACCTTTATACTCGATAACGTAAATTATTTGCATTGATCCGCAGAGGTGGTTCTCAAAACTTTGATCCTACGTCGTACTTGACGTTATAAGTGTGATGGAGCAAACTGAGAGTTTGTTTGCTTAATTCCGATGCTCGTGGCAGCATAAGGTATTATAAGCGACATCTGCTGGTACTTTGAATTGATCGATAGCCGCTTGCCATTCACAGCCCACCTTGTGTTAATGGAGGAATTTCTTATGTACTTGCATTTGAGTGTTGTAATTGCAAAGAGTCTCAGGCAGGCAAAAATTGTCAGCTCGCCCTTGTCGCGACAGAAGACATAACAGTCGGTGATTGTTCATCATGTTGCTTTTACAAGTACTTCTATCATGAAATCATTATAGGGGGTTAATGGGGAAGCTACTTTAATGTTGATCTGTAACACAGAACCATTTAACATGAAAGACAGATATCACCATGATATGGCCATTTACCAGTGCTCTAAGGTTTAGAACATTTCTTCCTTGCTCCAAATTCGCTGTATCATATCTCTACACATGTGTAGTTGGTTTCTCTCTTTTTTATGTATTTGTTGACTCATTTACGGTTTCTTTGTTGTGTTGAAAATCAATGTAAATGAATATGCCCCACACTTGTTGTCCCATGAAATATATTTCCCTATTTAGCACCATTCGGAGGATTGAATGGGACGATGGCACAAACTCTTGACATACATAGCACAATCAAAGACAATTATTGCACACATACATATTACATTCAACCGTATGTGATGCGTGCACAATCGATGAAAGCATAGGTACATATGCGCTTATATTCATTATCTGGCTGCAAATTGAATATCATATTAAGCTTTGTTATGAAATTGCAGCCGATTCCCACCACTAATATATATATATATATATATATATATATATATATATATATATATATATATATATATATATATATATATATATATATATATATATATATATATATATATATATATATATATATAGTTTAGGGCACTGAAACGAATGTTACACTAGTTATAATACTATTTGTCAGGCAATGTATTTTTGTGTGTTGGATTCTATTAATTGGACTAAGATAGGTCGATCGAGTGCTTATGTGTCAATGTCTACGTTGATAGAGTTTTGTGTGAAAGTACCTTGTAACAAACCAGGTGCAATTGGTCATCCCGATCTCTTGCTATTAAAGACAGTTTTCGTTCTATTTGATGTGACATTGCATTCTGATGCCAAGATTTTAACTCGTCTAGTCACGTGCGTGTTGGTTTAATGCTGTATTCTGATTACTTGGTGACCATCGTTAGTTAAATTGGGCGCACATATTTGCGTAGTCAGTATGAATGCCATCAGTGGAGGGTAATTGTGGATAGACGCACCAAACAAAATCAATATCCAAAAGAAATGATGCCCCTTCAGGAGATGCTATTGTCACTTCTGCTTTGCACAAAGGCAACCTCCATACCAAAGTTATAAATATATCTTTATTCCCTCAAGATATGCAATGTCTTCATGCAACTTGTAATTTAAATTGATAAACGGTACAGGGTAATTTTTCATCCACGACCATTGTAAACAGTTTTCTTTTCTATTCAAGAAACACAGAAAGCAACCGTGCTCAACCTTCCTTATTACTATTTAACTTCGTGAACAAATCATCATTAACTTTTATTTCATACAAACTGAGTAAAAGGCTTTTTCATGTTACAAATCAAAGGAACACGAAGTCGTCTACGGAGAGTGGGGGACAAATGAACACTATATAATATACAACAGCATGAGATGGGAATGATTAATAAGGGCATATAGACTGGTGCGTGCATAAGGTTATCATCTGGCTGAATGAGTGTCTAAACCTAGAGTTCATCGACATCATTTGAAAATAGCTCTGGTACACATCTGTTGATCAATGTTGATAATTTTATTAATTTCGTCTACTCTTTCTAGTCTAACGACCTGCACTCCGTAACTGATATTGATGAGTCATCAATGAATACTGGATTGCACAGCCAGCATGTTCGCCATTCATGCGACTTAGAGAGAAACAATAAAAGAAAGACATACAGAGGTTAATTGCTAGTTGTTCTAAGCCTTGCGCCATCGATTGAAACAGTAGTTAATTAAGTAACAATTGATATCGCCATTAAAGCAAGGAGACTTTACACGTTTTGTACTTGACACACTTGTTATAGGATTCTATTCTCCAAGGAGCTAGTAATTTATCGATGCGTTTTCTATGGACTAATCTTGTATCCGTTCAATAAAAAATAACCTCAGCGGAAATCGTGCTGAGCCTATCAGTGAACTGACTTTCCCAACGTGACAATCAAGCTAGCTATTAGCTAACCATTACGTGCTATGCGTATAGTAATTTTACCAGACAAATTATAGATAAAATAAAATTGCCATAAAAGATTTGCTCAGATAAAACTTTGGAAGAGACTCGACTGACATATAGCCCCATAAGCCGGCATGTTTGGGGCATACTTGAGATCATGGCGATTTGATCTATTTTTTAGAATTGCTGGAAAAATAAATTACTGACATCTATATAATCATTGTTCAGGGCATAATTGACTTCGATCTTGATTCTGTATTGTTGAAACGATCACATTCCAAAGAAACATTACATAACAGTATACGCTCTATTGCATGTATTTTCTGTTTGCGCATGGCAATATGTGAATTATTGACATAGGTAACAACTCTGTAGTAACAGTTTGTTGGTCAGCTACAACGCAAAACGCTTATGCTTATCTTTGATTGGTACAAAACTGAACTTAACAGCATGAATTTGGCTGGAGATTGCCATGAAAGCTCGTTCGCATGGGGGAAACATTAATAAACAAAAACGTATGATAGATGGTCTCATCTAACATCATGGTATCTTCTCAGTTCGCCGCAATGTGCGATTATGTGCCATACATACACACAGAGAACGCGGTACTAACCATATAACTACCTATCATGCCATTGAATGATATTGAGGGTGAATTTGTCTTGCTCTCAACAAACACAGGCACGTGTTATGAGCCTAAAAATTATCAATTTGGCATTCAATAGAAGAGATTGTGGGGTAAGGCTTCTCATTTAGTGACACAGTGAGCTGCGGTTCACAGGGCTAAGGCAATTTTACCGAACATATACTAGCGTAACTTCATTACTGGTCGGTGCTTACATGTATACATATTCAGTAATATCCGTCCATGGTATTACCCAAGGAAATGAAGATTGTTATTTGCTGCTGCTAATGAAAGGTGCCATTAAAATGAAATATCAGTCAATTCATGACGTATACACAGACACAGACACACACAGACACACACACACAGACACACCCCCACACACGCGCACACACACATGTATATATATATATATATTCATATATCTATATATAATATATATATGTATTCATATATACATATATATTCATATATATATATTTATCGATATATGTATATATATAAATATATGTAGATATATATATATTTATATAATTATGTATACATATATACATATACATATATAAATATATATATATATAAATGAATATATATATATATATACATAAATATATATATAATATATATATATATTTTATATATATAGATATAATATATATATATAGATATATGTATATATATATATAAATATATGCATATATGTATATTTATATATATATGTATATATATATACACATACACACACACACACACATATATATATATATATATATATATATATATATATATATATATATATATATATATATATATATATTATATATATATATATACATATTCATATACGTGATTTGTCATTTTGTAAGGTCCAGGTGTGATTGGGTTCGGCTTATACCTTAAGTTCGGACAATATATATATATATATTAAAATATATCTATATATATATATATATATCAAGATCATCAATATATATATATATATATATATATATATATATAGATATATATATATATATAAATATATATATATATATATATATATATATATATATATATATATATCTCTATATATATATATATATATATATATATATATATATATATATATATATATATATATATATATATATATATATATATATATTAGTGGTGGGAATCGGCTGCAATTTCATAATCGATGATCGGTTTAGGTTGGCTGACCGATGATCGATTATAATCGGTTTCATATAATACTCGGGATCTGGTAATCTGATATGAAATCTTGGGTTACCAGGGATAAGCCCAAGTTTTCGTTTGTTTGTGGACTTTTTAACATGTTACATGTTTTGGTTTGTTTCCCGGGATAATCCTGCAATTCGTGACCACTTGGCTTCTTTGCCACCATGTTTTCTTGAAACTCCAAGCCCGGGACTCCCGTGTTATCGATTTTCCTTTTTGGTGCAGCCAGAGCGCTGGTTACTAGGGAAACCAGTTTAAATACTGCAATAAGTCATTCACTATGGGGTGAAGAGTGCATTGCTATTGTCGTGCAAACATAAAGCCAATACGCAAAACTCATTTTGAACATATTACAACTTTTAAGATTTTGGTATTCAGAAATTTAATATTGCTCGTGCAACGTTATAATACAATCACCATTCGAACAGGGACATCTACAGATTCGAGAACAAATCTTAAGAGCCAAGCAGCAGTACATAGGTAACAAAGCATAGCAAGCAGTTGTATGATTGCTTTGCTGCTGGCTTTTTTCCTCGCCAGCCGTTCGTCTATTGTCATTTCTATATGTGCGTGAATAGCAAATTATTTGTTGAAACCAAAGTTAATTGTTGACTCGTATTAATATTTTATTTAGTAAGAAGAATGCGACAAATTGTCTACTTTACTTGTAAGTACCCGCTCTACCACCCATGCCCCCCCGGCAAAGGTTTTTGTGCCTTTATATTATTTGCCGTCGCGATTTCGTTCACAGCCACGCTGTGTGTGGTAATTGTCATGATAGCTATATCAGCTCCTCTTTCAGTGGTTCTTATAACGCGGGTAAGATCCTGGATCCTATCCTCATCACAAATGAAAGTAATAAAACACCGGGGTTTTATATCGTGACAGTGATGGATGAGGATGATTCTTATGCGTGTACAGTGTCCCTTTAGTGTTATTCGCAACTTTTCACCGTCCTCATCAAGCACAGGCTGGAAATTATTTGAGAAGACGCTTAGCATTTATAATGTATGCAGCATTACACAAGTGTCTTCTCAGGCATAAGTGGCAGGAAAACCATAATTTTCCTTGTGGTTTAGCAACCAGTATATATAATTGTATACGAGGCGTACATTAACATTCCCATAGAGTGCTTACACTAAGAATTCTGGCATCGTTACCATACGCGTTAAGTTGAAAAGTGCCACGACTGTGTCATTATAAGTCACCATCGTCTGATTTGGTGCTTAATACATTAGCAGCATGAAAATTACTAGATAGTGTTAGTGCGCTTAATTGGTATCGTTTCCGTCCATTGTTGTACCTGTATTGTCCGTGTCTGATAGCCGTAACAATTAATTCAGCAAGTACAAGTGAGTGAAGCAGCGTAAGCAGCAGACTCCTCACCTGCCTTACTTATCAACTCTGCATCAGTAACAGCATTCTATGCACCATAAGTCATCTCAAGAACATTTTACGGACCACCAAACCTGCTATGCATTGTTTTCACACTAACTGGATCATAAATAGGGTTACACTTCCGCCAGTCAATGCATGATTTATCCGCTTTGTGATGTCCAATTATGTAGATTGCCTTTATCGAGCAATTTTATCACTGGTTTAGATGCCTCATAGTGATGAATTTATATTGTATCCCCCACTACCACCCCACTTACCCAACGCTATCATTATATAACTTTCACTCTGAAATTCTGTTAGCTTTTCCTGTTAGCATCTCCAGTGTCACGCAACAATTGTTCATAACAATAGTGTTCGTGGTACATTTGACTGCAATAGGCATGCGTTCATAGGCTACATAAACGCTGTCCCGATCATGACGACCTAATATGCGCAGCTTTATAGTCACCTTCATGTAAGCGTCGGTCTAGATTAAGCTAAGCATGTATCTGTTACATCAAAAACGCCATTTTCCTACTTGATCAACACAATCTGCAATTCCGACTATTTGAGAGGTGCCAATATTGAGTCCATACTGAGGCTCAAACAACAATGTTGCAGAATTACTACATGTTCTCCATCTCATGCTAGATCTAGCACATTATTTAAATCACTGGATATATTGAGTCTTAGGCAATCGTATGAATATTGTGCTATGATATTATGATATTTATGTACAGATTGTATTCAGATAATTTGCTAATTGTATTATCTGATATCTTTAACCGTCAAGTAGAAGCAGATTCCATTGTAACTAGTCAAAAATAGATCGATGACAAATAGCACATATGACTGGTCCTGTGCGTCTATATAATGCCCCAGTATATTCTTCATAACACGATCAGGCGACAGTCACAGCACTTTTCCTAACCTTGATGATTGGTTTCACGCCTTTGTATGATTGTCACTTTCATCTGTAGCAAGCAGATGACATTCAAGGGAAAAACATGCATGCTTGTACCCATGTTGTTTTCCCTCCCGAAGTATTGGCAGTGCTAGTTGGTGTTGGGCATATAAATTACCACTCACGAAGAGGACATTGCCATTTCTAATGAAAGTACGACAGAAACAAAGCATTTAAATCACGTGGAATAACCTCTCCCACACTAGTGCTTAAGTTAAATTGTCATTACAGCTCAGCATACTATCTGTTGGTAGTAGGTGCACAACCATGCATAATGTATTGCAATTGTAATTTAACTTAAGTGAGGCTTATTGTGCTTCAGTGTCGATTAACAAAGTGCTATATGCGCAGTGACAAGAGTTTTGTTAATGATTCATAAACTACTTTCAGCGCTACTTTGCTAATGGACGGTCATTGCGTGAAGACTCAAATACAAATGGCCCCGTGCTTAAATGTTGCATCAAGACAAAGGCAAGTTATGAGTTGAAGATGTTGGACAGTATTCTATGTTCAATTGGATCGTATCACACGTGAAAACCACTTAATGTTTTAAGACGAAATGTACAATTTCAAAACCGTTCAACTATTCATAATGATTTAAGGTAGTTTGCACTCATAGTGAGTTGACCAGTTTCCAATTTCCAGTAAATCAGTTTTCGCTACTTGGTGAGGCGCTATTGACAAATCGTCACCATAGCTATGTACTGCAATCCCAACTATCAGGCTTATTGTCTGAACCGTCTTTGGTTGGCCATTTGGCTGCTCTCGTCGTGTTCTGCTATGAACCATTTTTTCATATAACCCCCTTTCGGACACTTTATAAGCAGCTTTTTGTCTCTGTCAGTCTAAGACCAGATATAGTGTAACAACTTACTGAGTACACTGTAAATAAATGCTTTTAATATATGGTTTGTTGAATAAAACCTAACTCCAAATTCACGCTGTACTCCCTGTGCACACATTTCAAATATATTTGCATTGATTTACAAGGAAATGAAAGATGAAATAAATGATATGCGTCCGTGTAATGTGGCTGATCCATTCAAAATAGTCACAATAGTCACATTCCATCAAGGTTTTGCTTTCCAAAGGAGGTAAAATGTCAAAAGTAAACAACTCAGCAGGGAAAGATATGGCAGATTCAATGACATAACCAGAGACAAATAGGAATCCCGCACTCTTAGAATCAAGTGTATCCAATTGTTGTTATATTCAGATTATGAATATGATTTCGTTCATTTCAAGAAAATATGTGTTCTTATTCATATATGTGAAAGCATTTTTCTGGAAACATTACCGTTGGACCGCTATTTTTAAGTTTGAGCTTGCGAACTTAAGTCAGCTACCTAGCTAACTCAGAGTTGAGCTCGCTAGGAGACTTAAGATTCTTTTTGGATACGGTTAAGACGGCCAGCTATGTTTGAGGAAGTTTCTTTATGGATACGGCTCCAGTACTTAAAATCCCACGAAACTCCGATGGGTCAGATTAGTTGAGTATTGCGATTTTAGCTAGTTTGATCTTTTTTCGTGTCATGGCTCGCCACATTAATGAATTCCGATTGGTTCATTGCGCGCCAAAGGCAAGAATTTAGAAGTTGTTATTGCTTTCTGTCGGTTTGATAACACTGCTGTTTTTCTCGAAGTAAAGAGTCTCATTGAACTGACGACAAAGCGAAATATTTACTGTCACATGATGTTTAATCTGATGATAAACTGACTAATGCGAAACATTGCACATATATAATGGTCATAGTGGGAACACACTCTTCGGTTCGTTGAAATGTTTGAACTTATATATATTCACTAACACACTCACCAATCATTTGTAACTTCTTTCTGAAGTAACATATTACGAATGTTTTATTCGTCATTCAATATAAAAGCACTAAGCAAATCCAGAGCCGACGGACACCAAGACGTCGGCACAGCAAGATAATTAGAGGTTATCTTAAGACTGTAACCACGGCAAAAAAAAGTTCCGTCTGCTGCAAGGTTGGAGGTAATCAGGTTTATATGTTTCACCTATCAAGGTGCATTTCATACAAAATAATCCTAAACATCATTTTCTATTGCTCAACAACTGTCGACATTGATATCCATATAATGATTCAATTTGGTAACTTCGTTGACCTGTATGGAGCATTTAAAAATAACGATTGATCGATTATCGATTAAAAACAATAATTATGTGGTGTTCCTAATACCAAGGAAGGTTGACGATCGAGGCATTGCAGCAACTCAAAACAAACTATTAGAAAAAGAATACACCATTCAAGAACTCAAATATCCTTGCTATTTTATTCAGAATCGGGTAGAAGTGCAAAGCTACATTTACAGTTCGAAGTGACATAAACAATGATTGCGCTGGTGGGAAGTTACGGCAGCTGTCATTCGCACATTTGGAAAGAATGGAATGACAAGGGGTGGTGTGCTAACAATAGTTACCCAAAAGGGTAGTGGCGTAGGAAGCTCATTAGTTGGATTGAAGTATTTTCCACGGCAGTCGATATGTATAACATTATTCTATTAATACCGTTATTGTCACAGAAGCAGCTGTTTTCGAATTCGATTCAGCAGCTAGACTATTACTTCCAAATTGACTGGCTAGTATGGCTTGGCTGACCTGACAGCGCAAACGACGTTATGAATGGGGCGGAGGGTGTTATGGACTATAGGCTAATACGTTGGAGGTCTTTGTTGCCAACTCATCAAAGCGTGAACCATGATGGGGCATCATTACTACACAAAACCGGGGACTGTCTCGCTAAGAAGCGACGACGATGGTTTTGTGGGTACAGCTCCTGCACCTTTTCCATGAGTAAGCGTTGTAGACGGATGTCATTATTGTACATAGCATACATACATGTTTGATTTAAGTATGGCGACTGGCAAAGGAAATTGATAATCATAGGCTTAACAACATTTGTGCCATGTGATAGATATAAGATATTGACTTAAACTGCTCCTAAATTGAATTTTTTTGTGACACATAAACGACGCTTCACTCTGAATCAATTTACATTGCAATTTTACTTATTCCAACAAATTACTGGAATTGCTTTTCATTCACTCTTAATATAACTAAGACGTTATTTGAAACGTAACACATAAATTTAGATGAATCGTCGTTTTGCTCTCAGTTAAGACCCACACGCTTTGTGCGTATATGTTACCATGCTCTGAAGGATAAACAAGGCAATGCCATTAAACAAACATTGCACTGAGCGCGCATCAGGAATAGAATTATGACCATAACTTGAAAGCCAAGAACATGTTTAGGGGCGCATAAAGAGGATTAGACAAAAAGCTCCTAATCTGTTGCACGATTGGTATAGTCACCTTAAACACATTCAGCATCAGACAAATGGCTGTTCAATAATATTGAATAACTACTGAATGCATGTATATCATACACAATTACAACATATTGCGGTTGCGGTTTGGATTTCATTGACCATCATGTCACAATTCAAACATTTTGCACTTACCGCCATCTGCATAAGCTGGATATGATGTCGCTGGTAACGACGTTTTGCTACGATGTTGAAACCTTAGTTTTATGACAACAAAATATTCACGTGGCATGCATATTGAATTAACTAGTAGAAGGTTGTCATGTACGGCTCTGACAAAGACTGGCTGTTTGTGCTTAATGGATGCTCTCGCGGTATAAGAATGCCGTTGAAGTAGCTTCTTAATTGTTATCCTTGGAGGTTTAATTTTTGGAATTAAACAATGTTATATAGTGGTATCAGGCCAATCTATCGGTTTGCATGATGTATCTTAGATGGCCATCTTTTTCGTTCCAACAAAATAATGCCATCAATCATTGATATTACTTTTTTCTTGTTCGTTGTACGATGAGCCCGCGGATATTGATTAAAACTCTTGATCGCGGCCAATGGCCTGCTTATGTGACAGTGAGATCAGACTGCTTTTTATAAATTCAGTTTTGCTGACAGATGTTGATGATTATGTTAATCCCGAAACTCAAAGGGTATATATGCATTGGCCGTTTGTTTATTTTTGATCGAGGTTGCTCAAAGGTGATGTACATCATTTCCGGATTGACTAGAAGGAACGTATGCAAAGTCAACAGTTTATGTCAGTATTCATTCTGTGGCAGAAAATGCACCAAATATCCATATCAAGCCTTTTACCCAATCACTGGTTTTGAAGGAGTTGAGTATGAGAGCCTAATATAATGCCTACTGCGTACATGTGTGGGGGTATGTGAGGGGATCGGAGGATGTGATGGAGCGATGTTCGAAACCGGATTGGTCGAGAACTATGGACGATCGCGGATAAAACGCCAGTTGGATTGCTTTTCAAAGTAAAGATTATCATAAACTCCGCATCCTTCATAAGAAGGCAAATAATTTGACGAATAATTGATGCCTACCTCTTTATATACCTACCCAGGTTTTAACAACGCAGTATGAATCCTGGTCTCCAATTCGTTTGTCCTTAGCTGAGCTTTTATGGTGCTACGGTTGTCTGTTGTTATGTGTTGACGAGTGTTCCAAACATTTATACCTATGTTTATAACCCTTTGTTTCTTGTAATCAGGACCCGAGAAGTATGTCATTAAAACCATCAATCAGTGGGAAATACCGCTCCCTGAGTCGAAGAATATCTCCTTGATTGAGGTGTTTTACCTGCTGTAAAAAGGCGTCAATTTGAGATGTATATTACTCTTGGCTTGTCAAATGCAAATAATATGAATTTTAGAGTTGTAATTTTGAATGAATACATGGCTATTTAATGCCCACGATCAATGTCACAATCCTTCGATGGTTCAAGTGTTTAATCTTCTTGTTCAGCAATGAAGATAAATGCTTGGAATCAATAAACAACTAATGCGCGCATGGGAATGGGCAAGTGTGTTAATAATTAAAATATATGTCTTCCCCCTACAAGTGTCATCAATGTGAATTGAAATAACCGATGTTTGAGCAATTTTTATACTCGTCTTTTTCCATGTATCTTTCTGAGTTTCAGTTCCGTGACAAATCGCTGTTGCAAAAAGTACGGATAGTAAGTAACACGCCTGATATGTTGCTTTTTCATAGAAAAAATAATATGCATCGATATGAACACAATGGCGTTATTTTGGAGTTGACGTCATAGCAGTTTTCAGCGGGGGTCATTTCGCTGTGGAATATATTGAACCACTCCGGTTATTTTGAACAATGTTTTTCATCCAATCGTACCGTTCCTAAGAGCGCTTCATCTCAATTTCTCGTATGATTGCATAATACGGATAATTCGACACCTTTTAAAAAACATCGAGTCACCATTCATATTCGGAAAAGGATTGTGCTGAAAAACTTGAAGCAGTTCCGAAGCAACCACTGTATAAAGGCTAAAAAACATGAATACTTCAGCGCAAACCAGTATGAAAACCATGTACATATATATTTGATATTTACACAAAGGTATTTTTACTCGATTCATCAGTTATCATACCAACATCACACACACGAAGCTGTCCAAATTCGACGTCACTCTATGACGGCGATGGATGAGGATTATTTTGGTGCTAAGACAATACCCCTTCACTGCTATCGTCTTCCTTTCAGAATCCTTTTGTCCACACCTAGTTGCGAATCTCTCCTGATGGCCTGTTTCTATGGTATCCTGTGTCCTTTTCCTTGAAGTATTAATGAAGTTGAGCTATGACACTCATTTAATTGCGTTTCGCTTGGCTCTTGGTAAGATCAAAGCAATAAATCCTCGAGTCACACTGCTGCACACCAAAACTAATAACAGCTCCATCATGCATAAAACTAAACTGTAATCTGGACTGGCTATTTTGGCATCATTTTTACAGCAATCACAAAGTTGTGCAGGTAGCACTTTTTCCCAAGAAGTGGAAGTGGTAAAAGATGAAAACGAATGTTGCCTAGTGCTGTGAATATATATAAGAAATGTGTCAGGCTCCATGACAGCCGTTAAATTATATGTCATAAGATTTGCAACAATACCAAGACCATTAACTCACGCAAAGTACATCAACACTTGCTCTTTGGGTAAGAGTATAAATTTCACTTGTAATAAAACATGCATATGCTGTGAGTGGTATTTATTATAATATTCATCGGCGATGTCATATATGAGCTTAAATAGAGATAAAAGAGATATAGCAAATGAAACGAAATTGACATTATATACGAGTTAGTTAAGTTAAGAACAAGTTTAAATAATTCTCCAGAAGCACAATGATGACAAGTTAAAAACATCACTATTTGTTTTCTGTCCATGCAAATAGCAAGTTATTTGCATCACAAATATCACTTCAAAGTTTGTCTGCGCACCCATAATCAGCACGGGATAATAAAGGGCATTTATTGACCACGCCTCTACCATCCTTTCTCCTTAAGATACCAGTTACAGCTATATATAGGGGTCTCAAGAGGCTGGCTGGAAGGAAAACGCGTCGCAAATCAGAATAAGAGTAAGAATTAAAATACACATTGGCCTTTCCAACCCTATGTCGCGTTCATGCGGCTTATGACGTCAAGATTTCGTGTTGTTAACAATTGACCCTTGGACGCCCATGCATAGTCTGTCCATCCCCACGTGCTCATGTTTGTTACAACGAACATAGGTGGTGGATGATGCATTGTTGATAACGAAAAGTTGGTATACAAATGCTCACAATACAGCACAATTAGATATTGGACCAGATTATGTGTTAAGCTGGAGTGTATCACATCGGAAAACCGCTTCATATAGGCGAAATATATCATTTTGTCACCGAGTGATACCAATCTTTATGGTGGTTTTCTCTCAGGATTTGATAACCTCAGTATGTGCTCACTTATATTCCGATCGTGGATACTTAAAAGTACTACAGGTGTAAACTTATTAATATCATATGGCGTTCAAATTCTAGAGTTTGCTGGCCTCTCGTCGTAAGAGAAGGTTTCCTCTGCCATACTGATGATGGTTGTCTTTATTACAAGAGATCTTACATCATGTTAAAGGTGCCTAACGGCTGTTTGATCGGTGACAGATTATTGGCACGCAAAATTTACACACGTATTTCATCATTATTTCACGAAGTCTAAAGAGCTGTTGTTATGGGATGCCGTTGTACCAAACAATATTTCTCTGGACGCTTCAGTTGAAATATTGTTTTTGCCATTTGCCTTCCGTAAAGATTTAATCACATGGAATAACGATGGATATTAATGAAATATTCGGTGAATATTGACATCAATCAATTGTTAGATGCTTTCATCTGACACAGCCAAAGCATCTTTCTCGCTAGCACTAGCTTATTTTACATGTATTGTTCGTTAATGAATATGTGTTAGCAACATAATCACGGTGACAATAATCATTACTGACTCAATCTGATACGGTAACAATGGCGCCTATTAATAACACTGCTTTGACCAGCACAAAGGAGGCCAGAAATATCGGCAACAGACCGCATAAAATCTCACGTAAATTGTCCCCGCTTTACTGATTAAATTCCGCAGGAACTGGCGATGAGGTTAAATTTTCGGACCAACGCGCGCGCCCCTCGTTAGTGACACGAGTCTGCCATGTTAAGCGGAAGACAATGATCATTGGACCTGCCTATAATATTCTTGTTATCTGTCTAGCTTGAACAATCTTCTAATTAAAACTAATTGCGCATTAAACTTACCCAATAACCGTCCCATAAAACCCCCAACTGCGAGCAAATATCCTGAATACTGTTGTTATGTGGTATAATTTATATTCAAACCCCACTGCTGCAATACGCCTGATTGTAACTGATATCATGGATATGAATAATCGAAGCCTAATCGATATTTTACAGCAGTAAGCATGAACACCGGTTTGAGCATGATGCCTTCGGACGAATTGTTTTAAGATGATTCTTCCGGGTGAACATTGTTTGCCTTTTGAGGGTATGTTACACGACACAAACCACCGCATTATGAATAAGTGATAGCTACTTAAGATGCGACTTAACCATTACCATTAAGTGGTGCCTATAATAAAATGAGGCTGGCACTTGGCCGACATATGTAAGCATCATGCACAGCAACATACACTCCTCATATGTAAGTAATACTCCTTGCGAAGCTGTAATGTAATTTAATATCGTGGTAGTATAATACAACAACCATACACGCGTTTTTAACCGTTCATTGGTGCACCCGTTACTTGTTAGCTCCCGTTTTTCCCAGACATATCAGTCCTAGAATAATGATAATAACAACGTACCAGATTAGTTGTGACATACACATACTCATTATGTGCTTTGTCGTGTATCATGCTATATTCAGCCAGTCTAAATATAATATGGGAACGATATCTATCGAATGGATTTCCCGTCCAAGTTGTTGGAGCGAAGGCAACCTTTGCCAACCACTTTGACATAAGAGGAGCAAAGTAAATGAAAATGCGTCATAGACCGAATAATAAGCAAATAAAAGCAGGGAATTGCAGCCCGCTCTAAACAAAGATTTAAACACATGGGTTTTTATTTCCATGGATGCCTAAATTTTATTCAAACATGTATTTTGGTCTTGCCTTTTGGAATGCGAAATAAGCATTTATTAATTTATAATAGTGTATGATAATTTATATAGAAACAAGCAAAACTTGGTGTTACAAAATAGATCTGCGTTTCTCATGTTTTTGAATTGTTTGTGCTGAATTCTTGTATCTGAGGAATCAATAAAACGCTGATAGAAATTCATTGTACATCGAAAGGATATAGCGAAGGATAACATAATACCATACAAACTTAACCTCAGCCTTTCGCCAAGTCAAGTGCATTGCGCTATGAATCATGTCAACGAGTGAAACAACAGAACGAAATCACAGTGAACTTAAGTATGTAGCATTACGAATTTATGTACTTGTGCTAGTAATGAATCACAAAACAATGTCCTATAGATGCAAAAATAAACGCAGTAAACCAAACACATATAAATAATTCATAGTGTGTGGTCATTATGCCACAGCAGCGATAGCTCCAATGAATTAAAAATTTGCCAATTAACCATGATATATGCAATCAACATGGACAATCTCCTTTAGCCTTCGCGCTTATCGCTTTGCATTTAACTTCCACAACAAATATGTCCAGTTATATATATAAATATATACATATATATATATATATATATATATATATATAGAGATAGAGAGAGATAGAGATATATAGAGAGATAGAGATATATATATAGATATATATAGATTTATAAAGATATATATATGATATATATATATATATAGTAGGATATTATATATATATATATATATATATATATATATATATATATATATATCTATATATATATATATATATATATATATATATATATATATATATATATATATATATATATATATATATATATATATCTGCATTCTGGTTAATTTCACGGTAATATAACATTGGGTTCGTCGTTTTTGGTTAAGAAATGCAAAGTTGGTCCAACGTAAATTCAGGTGGCGGCTTTGGATTGCACTGCGCTCAATCATTATATACGTAAATGGCTAATTTGTATTCATAGGTGTCATTTCAACAGCGGCAATTAGATCTTTAGACCTTTTGTTCGCACATTGTGTTAGGATAACTCTGCTGTGTTTGCTGATGGAAAGATTTAGCGCATTGAGTTATTGCAGACATGAAGACATTAACTGTATAAAAATGAAATGGGACAATTGAATAACTTTCAACAACTAGATAATCTCAGGTACGAGGCTTGGACCTAGTCATTACTGTTCCTTCGCTCTCACGTCATAAACCCGTTAGCCCCACCTGATTACAAACCTTGCCGCTGGGACAGAATTTAAAAGCACTACCAGTTTGCTATCGCGTAATTGCATAGCCAAAAGATTGGATCGAGTACAATGTAGACCTAGCCTTAAGCGTCTAACAGGGCTGTCACGCTATACCCTCTTGGAACTGTCAATGTGGTTGTGGTAGGAGCACCAAATGATATTGCCACAGTTTCGCAGTCTATGATCGTTCTTTTTAAATCTAACTCTCAGTCAAGATATTACAATGCAGAATATCAACCCGTAATATTCAAACATATAGCAATAAAAAATTCGCCCACAAACAAATGATTAAACCACGCTAAACAAGAGATCGATCATGCCGTGCATTAGATATCAATTACCCGATACCTGATGCTGTTTTAACCCCAAAAAACAGCAAAGCCGGATTAACCACAATTTTAATATGCTAAATTATTTGTTATTTCCTCCTGCTAAAATGGTGATTTAGATCATTCAACTTATTTCGGCAGCAAAGACATTGTTTCGGTGTTGATGATGAGTATTTTACGGTAGAGCGTTAAACATAATAGAGCATAAGTGAAGAGCAGCAGGCATTTCGTCAGATCCTTTAATTAATAGATGTAATACAGGGACAGGACTTGTCCAATACGGTGCACATTATGAATTCACTTGCTTGTCGTATATATATATATATATATATAGAGATATATATATATATAGATATATATATATAGATAGATATATAGAGATATAGATATATATATAGATATAGAGATAGAGAGATATATAGAGATATAGATAGATATATATATCTCTATATATCTGAGTATATATGTCTCTATATATATATATATATATATATTTATATAGATGTTCATATATATATATTCATATATATATATAATATATATATATATATATACATATTCATATATATATATATATACATGCATATATATATATATATTGTATAGGTATATATATATGCATATGTTTATATAAATATATATACATATATAAATATTGATATATATATATGCATGTGTATATATGCATATATAAGAATATAGATAGGTATTTAAACACACCTACATATATAAACATATATATTTAAATAGGATTATATATATGAATATATATCTATCTATATGTATATTTGCACGTTTTATATAAACATATATATATAAATTAATTATATATACTTATATATATATATATGCACATATATATATATTTATTTACATATGTATATATATATATATACATAAATATATATAAAATTTATATATACATATATATATATTTGTAAATACATATATATATATATTGATATATATATATTGATATATATATACATATATTGGTATATATATATATATATATATATATATATATATATATATATATATATATATATATATATATATATATATATATATATATTATATATATATGTTGGAGTTCACACCTTGTTTTTACAACACCACGGGGATATATTAATGTGTTAGCTCATGTCGCACGATATATGTACTGTGAACGTCCTCGTTGATTATGAATAATGGTCAAGGTTCCTGATAGCAATTCCATTCATTATCATATGGGTATCATCACATTAAAAATCGCATGTTTTCTCCATAATACCTATGCTGCTGGTTGAGATCCAATAAACTGGTATTAAACATAACAGCATAATTATTCATGCAGCTCACCCCTAACACCCAAACGGAACACTACCAGTGCACTATTGTGATTGAAAACTTAACTAGATGACCTCAGTTGTTTTGCTCGGTGATGCTTGTTTAGCTCATTGAATATACGAGTGGAATAAAAAAGCTGATGTAATGTATCGGGTTGTTTGCCCAACTAAGTGCTTGATAAGTGAATGTATCTGAGGCTTTGTTCATAATGCCCTGCTAATCACATAGTCATTGTGTGCCAATTCGGAAGTCCTTAAGCACAACAATAAATCAATAAATTGGTACCGCCACATGTCAATCACCGTTTTGGGGACAGAGAACCATATGAACTCGAGGATTCGGTTATAGCAATTGCATAGGCTACATCTACGTATGACTACTTATTAGTATTTACACTGTTAATGGTGGAGATAGCACAGGGAGGAATATGACATTTGTATGTTTTAAGGGCCACATTCTTATCCATATAGCCGGGTTTATCTATATAGCAGGGAATGTACAACATGCATTTCCCCGTTTAATTACATCCGAAAATGACTAATAATAACATTATGACCACATTATCGCTGATGGAAGAATGCACATTACTTTTCCACAGAACTACAATCTGCTCAATGAAGCCATAAAATAATAGGTATGTCGGCAATATCAGCGACATGGATGTGATAAAAATATGTTAAGAACCAATTTGAGCTCCTGCTTGCTATTGGATAACTATGCAGCGCCCTCTAGGCAACAGCTTGTGTTATTGTTCTGAACACCCGACGCAGTCTTTGCAATCACACAATAAAAGCAATGAGGAGTCACATCTCTCTTTGCTGCCTGGTGACGCCAGTAGTCTGGCTTTATTAGATTCATAAGGATGCCACCAATGATTTATTTTCAGCTTTCCCTACACTATCCCCCGGGAATATTAACGATGTAACGTTACGACCATGCTCTCTCTGTTGGTCGTATTTGGTATTGACTATGACTGCATGCACGCAGTCATATCAGAGCGGTATCGGTCAATAATTCTTTGCTCCATTTGCGCTTGTGAAAAGCGACTTACCTAGTATGGTTGCGTGTGTATTGTTTTGGGAGAAACAATTGCCGTTGGCAATTTCTCAAGTTCTTCCAGTCATGATCATTCACTCATAGACATACGGCCCAAATAGATTGAGTTTCCAAACGAACTATCAATAATTTCTGAAATTAACATTTTACATGGATGAAAACTCTTCCTTGGTAATAACAGTATATTTGTTAGACTGTACAGGTTCTGTTTTAAACAATACCATGTGGTTGTCATATAAACAATCGAAGAGTGATAATTACATATGTGACAAATGTGTTAGTTATGTATCAGGTGCTGTACTCTCTTTATTGGCAGCTACATATGACGCAGTGGTGTCATGGTATGTGATAATAAGCAACATCTGCTTAACCAATAACTACGTCGAGCCTTGTCGAATTGTATACGCTTTCGACAACGTTTATGACTAATTGTTGCATTGTTCAATATCCGGCCTTATTCGATGTTCGCCGGTCTGTTTGATGATAAAGATGAACAACGATTGATTTTTTTTCCGATTAACGATGAAGGTTTTGGTTTTAATTCTAACATGCATTCACCACTTTGCAAATCACACAACTGTGAAAGATTCTTATAGACTATGCAATAAAAAGCAATGGTTATCATGAGCGTCGAAGGATAGCCAATCACAAGAGCGTCACTATTTTTGACGCAGTTCGGGCACGTGACGTTTGCTCGGCATATAGGTATAGCCAATCAAAAGAACGTCACTAATTTTGATGCAGTTCGGGCACCGTAACCTTTGAATATTTTAGGAACCTGGGTGCATTTAAAATAGAAGAGAAAGTTTAATAAATGTAATCAAACTAAGTAATGGCTGGCATTTGAACAGTTTTGTTTACTAATTTGAGTATTGTTACTCAAACTAAATATATTCCAACGCGTAGCAATATTCACAGAATATATCTATACAGTAACAAACTTCATTGTTGAATCTTCTGCTCTATATGCCACACAAAATATACAATAAAGGTATTGCTATTATCTCTTCAACTTAATTTAAGGAAACAACAGCCGAGTATAAAGTGAGTTACGAAAACATAAGCCGGTGGTATGGTTCAAGCAGGTTGGTGGCATATTCTCACGGCATAAATCTGACATTCTGTCAGCAATAAACCATACTTGTTAATGATATAAGCTGCTCCAATTGTTGATTTCAAATCCTATCAGTGTGATTATACATTCACGATCAACCATGTGGTCTTGGCATTTGATCACAGTTGGCACATGACAATATCATACTGTGATATGATACAGACGCTAATTGCTTGAAAATGCAACAAGAATTATATGCCTTCATTACTTGTTGTACTAGGTTAAGATAAGGTCCATTCCTCTATGTTTCGCATAGTGGACCCGACAAACAACATATTGATTTCGAATAAATAATGCGCACACATGGCAATTCATTTCGAAATTTTGTTTTATGTACAGCTTTTATTATTATCACACGATTTGAATGCTGTTTTTGCTTAAAACAGTCAGTGAAGTAGTGGTAATTACGGCTAAAAATAAGTGTTCCAAGTGTAATAACAAGCAAATGTATTCATTATACCAAAGACACCTGGTAATCATTCATCTTTAACCATGCAGCTAGGATGTATTGAGGATTATGATACGTGCAAACTATGATTTTGTCCTCCTTTTAATCAAATGGAATACTATGGCTTCCACAAAATAGTCAGTTGATAGAAATATCTGAATACTATATGTAGCAATGCTATGTTTGGTCCTTGGCTTTATAACATATGAAGCACAGGTGATACTACAAATTGCGCGTTATAAGCTTCTTATTGGTACTGAGTGATCCAGTGGGCCATTTATATTCACAAATGAAACTTATCCACTGTGATGTCATAGCTGACACTTGTGGGAGCTGCCATTACGTGCTTGCTGGGGCGACTGCTGCAGATGTACTGAGGCATTCGTCAAATGTGCGACAACCAATTACATTTACTACATTTACTACCGTGCATCTTCAGTATAGCGGAACAAAATGTGGCCAACAATACGTATAGTTAAAAAGTTATGAGATGCATGGTACCGATTAGAAGACGCTTTGCTAATTCGTGTAATGAACAAGCATTCCATCAATGGCGCTGTGCACATGTTGTTTTTATAAGTAATGTGGCTAATTGCCGGCACAGCTAGATCGTTGCACATGCTATGGTTTGCAAAATATGAGCATTTTGACTCGTTGTTAACAAGAGCCTGATAGGGATGATAATAGCTTTATCCCCATGCGGCAACATCGTTGCTATCGTTGAAGCACACATGCGAAGCCATTGTGTTCTGTTATGCGTGACGCATGAATCTTTGTAGACTGGCCGGAATAGCTGAATATGTCCTGCCAAATGATGTTTAATCTGTTGCTCAGCTGGCTGCAACAATAGGTTCGCATAATAAGTGGTCAAGATGGGAAAACCCTCTATATGCCGCGGGAATGCTATGACTTCATGATGTCGGATAAATATTGACCAAGTGTTCCTTCTATTGACTGGTTGCACAGAACACGTTTGGAACATGCAACTCATGAGGGTGTTTACAACACCTGCGGACATCACGGCGTCTGCATAGGCAAAGATGGGTATCCCTTTAAACTGTAGGCTGTCCGGGTCCTACGTGGCGTGATCAGAGCAAACACGAATACGCATAGGAGCACGTGCGTGCTAACAGCTCCAAATAGATACACTATGGCCCTGGTGAGATATCGACGGCAACGAACCTGCTTTGACACATATGAAAAAAACAGAAGAGTTAGTGGCTCGACATAAAGTTGCTGGCAATAGTAACCAAATATCACAATGGCATATCGAGTACAATATTCGCTCTGCACTGTCCGGCATAGCAGTCGATATATCAAAATATTTCTTTAAAATGGGAGTAAATTATTATAGCATCTGGTGTGATGGTTGTCTGGAGCAGCAATGACAATTACCATATAAAATTAAATTGATGAGATAATGATGCTTCTGTAGTTGTAGAAGTTGTTGGGTCGGTACCAGATGCTAACCATTGGCTTCATAGTATAATGTCACATGTGAGGAAAAATATCGTCCATGAATTTGTTTGAGGTTCCGATTTGTGGATGTGCAACGAACATAGAGTTCTGTAAATATCTGCACAGTGCTGTTTTTGCATTGTACTTTTAAACCAATGCCAACTCTTATCAATATCTAAAATGCAATAATTAATAATTGCGGATCGTTTGCTTAAGAATAAACGATCTCCGAAATCGTTCTTAGTGTACAGCTATTACTTTGTATCCCGGTGTTTCCATTGTGGCTGGTAGGAGACGGTCAAGTTTGATGAAAGGTGAAATGCAAAGCAAAAGCCTCATAGAATAGCTTACACATAACATGCGAATATTCCACACACTCTTTCGCTTTCTCGTTTTCTTGTTCTGGTCAATGTGTGCGTGTGTGCTGGTGGATGTTTTTGTGCGCGTGTACGAATGTGTGTGTATTTGTATGTTTTTGTCTTTCTGTGTGTGCGTGTGCGCGTGTATATCTGTGCACCTGCGAGAAAGAGAGGGGCAGGAAGAGTTCACGTCCTCGTTTTTTGCATTGAATGCGCACATGTGTGTAGTCATCCATTGAATCGATCGTGTTGTATGTTAAGATGCTGCTCATTTGTCATTCGATGTTTGTCTGTTTTCCTGTTGTTGCCGAACGATTGTGATTAGCTCTATAATTAAGCATGCGACCATCATTCTCAAAAATTATCCTTCCTTTTGTTGATACCTATTGCCTTAGTAGATAGATTGATGACTAGCTGACTAGCTATATCAAACATGATGGCATTATCCGTGCATTGCATAGAAGAAATACAGCACATTGTCACTTGCGGTGCAATAAAGGTATTGCTTTGACTTGGTCCTGCATCTCATTAAGGCGTTCGCATATGCTGTGTGCGTTTCGAGAGAGCGGGGAAAAATCTGTCACTCATGGACACTGCTTTTGCATTGACATGAATATTTTAATTGTGTTCCTGCTGCACATTGTTGCGGGCTGCGAAGAAACAACGCTGCTCAATGGTATCATTATTAACACATTATAACACTTATATCGCAGGCATTTTCAAAGTGGGTATTAGCAGTGCAAAGTACTTAAACATGCTACATCCCGGTTTACCACCACTGAAACTCAATTTTGCGCATTGAATACAGGGAAATACAAGCGAGGCCTCTGGTGAGCCAAGAAAAGATGAATTAGCAAATAGTGTATAGTATATATCAAACCATCAGTGCCAATAGGATTGCGATCATTAAGATAAACACGGCAAGGCACCTACATATATATTCCTCTAAGAGCGCAATGTTAAATGCAGGTGGAGAGAGGTGCTTTCATATAGCTTGTTATGATTCCCACCCACTGTCGATACAGCAACATCAGTTTTAAAAAAGAGACAGTCCTAAGGGCATTTTTAGGATTTAATTAGTTGGTTAAAATAGAAAATACACTATTATGCTGGCAGATCAATCACTTCGTTTGCAATTTTTTTTTTCAAAATATCACAAAAACAGGATGCATTTGTCTCGTCCAGTAAAATTCATAATTTGTTGAGGTACGTTTGGCTCCATTGGACTCACATTCAATGTCATAAATTTTTTTTTTTTTGTGCTTGTATTACTTCAAAGGGAACATAATTGTCATAGTAAGTAGGGCCCTACCGCTACCGCACGTAGCAATGAGAGATTTGACTATAACACGGAACAGATCCATCTTCTCTCGCGTACATGCACAAAATGGAAATGGAAATATCAAATCGTTTGAATAACTAAAATAATATTTAAGCCAAGCCTGCTAGGACACGGTCTGCATACACATTGTATAAGTAACTGTATATGCTTCAGCTGGTGCTTACTTGTCTCTTCACGCATCTCAATCGTGTCCCTAAATGCCATGTATAACCGCACTACGCCATTAACACAATCTCGAGCTTTTTAGAGCATGTTTGAGGCTTGTGGATTTAAAACAGCGTATCATAACTGAAACGCTATATACAAAGCAACGTTGGGAGTTAAATGGAACCATTAATTAAAAATCCTAGTTGTTTTCATTTATTTAATCATCCAGTATCTAGTTGAATAGTTATTAGCATAATGAACCAGGTTGCGGTGCGAAATATGGACAATTTCTCTGGAATACGTTTATGTATTAGCGGTATTAAAACAGTAGACAGGGTAAACGGAACCTTGCATGAACGACGGACTCGCCGCAACGTGTACTTATTAATATTTACTCATTCATAATGCATGAAACCATTGTCGTTTTATAAAGTGCCACACTAGCCTGTTTTGCGACTACATGTGACGTTTAATAGGATGATTAACTGGCTGACCGCTGTATAAAGTGTCCTTAATGCGGACTGCATTTATGAAGAGCGTGGTGTGTTGCACGCTAATGTATTCCGTATCCTCATATTGTCGTTGAAATACAAAGCGAGAATTATTGTTAGGAACCGGCCGTCGCATAACATAACGGGGTATGCGTGATGGGGGGGTGGTGGGGGATGCATGGGATACACGAAATAATCAATAACACGATTACTCCTGTGGTAAGGGATACCGAGCCTGCATGTTCAGCAATCACAGTTTTGGTGGTTTCAGACAGCATTGCATGACGCATGCTCCAATGGCGCTGACGTGGAGTAACACGCGTTAAGAGTTTAAATGACCATCACGGTATTGTTGGAAACTAAGCGCATGAGCTACACAGAGAATAATATCAAGAGAGCCATATTACATATTGAGCCATATTACATATTGTCCAATACACTGGGCTGCTTGATGATTGAGACGCAATTGTCTATCAGACCGAATTTCTTTTCCCAACTTATGCCTTAGTTTAAAATAATTCAGTCGGTTCAATTACTTACAAAGTAAATTATACACTTTATACAACTAGTGTGTATTGTAGTATCCAGTCGTTGGCGATTAAATAGTTGTTTTCTAATGATAAATGACTAAATCTAACATAGATCAATAGCAATCAAAATATTGGGATTTGGTTCATACAATTGGGAAAAAAAATTGACATTAGCTCACATAACGTGCTTCCATGGCTTCTATGTTACAAAGTGGCTAATGCGACCTTTACTGTATGCAACTCCCATTATCAATAGAAACTTTGCACAGTTCATACTTCTACATCAATATAGAATGCAATACATCCGTGGATATTTTTGTTGTCAGAATGCTTCTGAGAGAGGCATTCTTTCATACAACGTATTTGTTAGATGTTGGAAATAAGGAACAAGCCCGTGTGACTTATTCTTTAATGTTTATGGTAATGTATAATTCAATATGAATAAGTGCAGCCGTTATGTCACTTTCTGACTGTGTTGAAATGGGGTTATATTAGAAAGCAATGATATCACTCAATCAGCCAACATTTACGTTGTGTTGTGTTGACCGAGGAAATGCATGCGTTGATAAGAATCAACCAGGTTACGGCTAATCAGTGGCGAAAATACTTACACTAACAAAATAAAATTCATTGTCATTCCACAATATCCATGCAAACACATTACTTAAAATTGCTTTATCAATCATATCATACAAAGTTAAGTACAATTGCAAAGATTTGCACTAAAGCGTTGCCTATCAAATATGGAGAATATTTACGTTAACTGATTCTTAAATACTGCCTATATTCACTCAACATGACCGATCTGTAGTATACAGCGGCTCGCAGTTTATAGCTCACGGATAGTACATCTTCGCAACAGCGATTCATTTATTTTAGCACTATGCCAAATTGGCTTGTAATACAGCACACTGCTGAGCAAATAGCTTGCATTGTTGGAGGAATAACTGCACGATCTTGCGTGTGGGAAAGTAATGTTTAATACGTACTTTTGGGGACGGATATGTCAGATTGATAAAACATTACACACATTAAAATGTGCTAGCTGTGAAGTTCGATACCATTTTCTATTTAGTCATAGGTATCAAATAACATGTTTTTTTATGACACTGTATATAGCATCGATGCAGGGCGGTTATTATTCTTATTTTCTAAAGGGGCGCAGAAATAACATCTGACGCATGGAATAAAATAGAGATGGTTAAACCATGCATTACAGTTTTTATATGGGTAAAATAAAATAGGACGCGGCATTAAATGACAAGGATCAGCAACTATATTATCTTATTGCAGCTTTTTCCGCTCTCAGAACTGCAAATAGGCCATACTAATAAGCACATGACAAGGTCACAGAGCTAATAATATGCTCGTAATATCGACAAACGTACCTAGTTTTCTGGTACATACACTGGTAATTAAGACACAACATAAGAGTTACCATGGAAATAGCTATATGATATATATCTTTCTACCTTCTTATTTTTGTAAGCGTAATGTGGACTTGTCATTATTGCAAAATATTATGGAATATATTGTGATGCATGGGATTAAATAAATTCTACAGGTCTAATAGTTCGCCAAGTAGGGATACGATGATTGTACCCAGCATATATATCGACTAACGATCCAGTTTTGTGGTACATACACTGGTAATTAAGACACGACATAAGAGTTAATATGGAAAAAGCTATAAGATATATATCTTTCTGCCTTCTTATTTTTGTGAGCGTTATATGGACTCGTCATTATTGCAATACACTGGTAATTAATATGGATTATATGTATTTTATAAGATATATATCTTTTTCTACAGGTCTAATAGTTCATAGGGACTTGTATCGAGCATTGCAAAATCATATATGGAATATATTTGTTGTATTGGATTAAATGCAAATTTGTACAGAATAGTTCACATAGGGATCTTTATTATGCACAGTAGCTCCTGCATTATAACATGACCGATTTTGCAAATAGCTGAATGTTCTTAGCGTTCCTGCATTATAGTGACCGATGCAACAATAGCTACTTCTAGCGTTACACACAGTTCAACCACACAAAAGCGGAAATATTATTCTGTGGCCATCAATATAAATAGCCATGAATAGTCCAATATAATACTATCATTATCCAAGTGTTCCCGATTGCTTAATTTCAGATGAGTCATATGACACTCATGGTCACGCTAATAAATAACATCATTGGGTTTTATCTGCATCGTTCATAATTATATGGTTCCGATGAATGATCAATCAGGAAGTCAATGCAAACGTGGCACGAAGAACACATCGTATTGACTGCCGCACCCCTCCCTTCCAAACTATTTCCATTTGTGGCCTTTCTAGATTATCGATATTGAATTATTGAATCTACCAGGATTGAATTCTTATACAAAGCCGGATTTCTTGCCATGTCTCTTGAGAAAAAAGCATCATTTGCTAAGTTAAATAGTGCGCATGGTAGGAGCCATTAATTGTAGAAAGTTAATTTTCAGACATGTCAGAAGGCTAATCAGACACCAGATGTCCTCTGTGACAAAGATTTACTACAAAGCATTGCCTTTAGCAGTAAAGGTAATTGCTACATTTCCCCATAAGCATTTTTATGTGTCAACATGCAAAAAACAGTCACGAACTTACACACATACAAACAAATAAACATACAAAAAACATAAGACAATTTATATGTCAGACAAACAAACAAAACATACAAGCACAAATAACATACATACAGACATACACATATAATATATATACAACATGTATAAATTCAAACACACACATAATACATACATACATACATACACACATATACACATGCATACATACATACATACATACATACATCCATACATACATACAGACATACAGACATACATACATACATACATACATACATACATACATACATGCATACACACATACATACATACATACATACATACATACATACATACATACATACATACATACATAGACAGACATACATACATACAGACATACATACATACAGACATACATACATACATACATACATACATACAGACACATACATACATACATACATACATACATACATACATACATACATACATACATACATACATACATACATACATACATACATACATACATACATACATACATACATACATACATACATACATACATACATACATACATACACATACATACATACATACATACATACATACATACATACATACATACATACATACATACATACATACATACATACATGATGTAGGTGCCCAGTCTCGATCATCAATATGCTTGAAATCAAATACTATCTATTTCGTATTACAGCTGTGGGTTTGGACCATTATACCAAATATATTCCGGGTATCCAATGGAGCCTTAATCTTACAAGAACGTATAGTATTTCGTCCATTCGTCTGTCAGTTGATGGGGAAGGTTGTAGTGTGATTAATCCATTTACCCGATTGCTTGTACGCCATTATTAAGTGAGCAATGTTTAGTGCTTATATTTTTCGTGTGAATGAATTGTGCCAATTGATCCAGGTAAGTGAATAGTGCCCCATTAATCATAACAGATATATTGTCATGTGGTTCATTGCAGTTGTTGTCTTCAAAATGATATAACCAATTGAGGGACAATGTATAGACATGGCAGCGGGCTATTGCAATTGTGTCGGTTGACTTGCCAATATGCCCGAACACGGCAGATATGTTTAGGCATAAAGTGTTGGCTAAGCTAGCGGAGTGGCTTGTTGTCTATCCGGTCTTACACCATCTATTGCTACGTAAATGTACTGGTCAGTTATATTGTTTTATGCGCGTAAATAGTATATTTCCGTGACCCTATACACTACCATGCAAATAAATATGCGATGTTGTAGCTGACATTAGTGGAAGCAACTAAAAATATGTAAGATCGGTAATTGCAAGCATTAGCATTTTAAGGATATAGTACAACTCACGGTTCGCTATATAGGCCCCTATAAGGAGTCTTTTTACCGCGCACCACAGTACAGAGAAAGCCATCGGTATTCTATACACAATACAGTGCATTTGATAATCCGCGACCAGAAACCACTTACGTGTCGAATGATGCGAACATGCGCCCGTTTCTTTGAAACAAAATCTGTTTTTTCTAAAAGCTCCAACATGTTACAAGAAAATTAATGAAGGCTAGGTCTGGATCCAACATCATGCATCTAGCATCTGCCACAACTGTGTATTTGTTAAGGCCCGTTAAGGCTGATATTGGTCAGATGTGACATCTGTAATCTTACACCTGACACTGACAATTTAAAAAAATATCTTTAATCGAAAAGTTTCTAGTTCCAGCACACTGGTATAAGATTGACCTAGCAGGATCCATGTTCGTTTAAGACGCGTACAACTCAACATCTTCGAGAAATACATGCAATACATGAGGCACCTGCTGAGTGCGCGACTAACGGTTTTCACAATATTTCATAGATGCCACCATCATATTTACTGTTATATACGATTTGGCCATGATTACAACTATTAACATGGTTCAGTCAACTTCAGCGACTCTTGGGACGTATACCAAGGTCAGTCGAATTGCTTATGTGTGATCCCCATGAAGCTGCAAACGGGGTGTTAATGTCAGGCAATCCTTGTCTCTAAACAGAGTTCCGAAAATAACTAAGCTAGTCACATTATGTAGAGGACCTATCATGTATATGCATAAAACACTTCTTATAAATAAATACACGTGTGTTTGTTGCAAAGCTTTCGTGAAATGAGTATTTTAATAACTTATTACAGGACACATATTTAGACATTAGTGACTTCCGGGAACAGAGGGAAAAGTTGTAATTAAGAAAGATAAGAGAAAATAAACATTTTATTTATGTATAATGTGCTATTTTTCGTAGGGTATTAACATAAGCTATGCTTTACATACCATTGCAATGGTGGGCGGTGACCTCTATTACTTCACTTTCAATAAAGATAGCAACTACGTGACTGTTGATATAATGTCCATGCACATATTGGGTAAAATATACGGGCAATATTTTGTAATTAATACCATTAAACGATCAACACCAAAGTGAGTAGAGCAAAGCTGTCAGGCACAACGACGATGTAGTCAGCTGATGTATAGGTAGATTGAGCATAAATTATTGCAAGTGCTTATATGAACCATGTTATCTCTGATGCAAAGCGAACATCTTCTCATTTTTCCCAACTTAGGCATCTGGCATATGTTAAATGTGTTGCCCATTCAATGAATTTCTCATATCCTCTTCAAGGCCCAAATTACTTATTTGCTCAATGATGCTACAAAAACGATATTAACATTCACAATTTTACAACAGTATGTTTTCTGTGGGCTGCATATGATGCCAATGGAGCAGTGCCGGTTGCTAAACAGTGCTAGGTTTTTTAGAACGATTCTTTGCAACTTTGTACAGTTATTGGGTTTCGGAAGTGCTTCTATTCAGGAGGCTGACTACTAAGAACTTAGTTGTTCCAAGGTCAATTCATTGCGCCACGTTATTTGGGATAATGCAAAACAGCCTTTCATGTGGATCAAATAGCTTTTGCCCATGAAATGTGTTGATTTATACATCCATGATTAATGATAGCCAGTCTTTATTGGTCTTTGTGCTTCAAGAGAGTGCTGCACCTTTGGAGAGAGTTATTGGTATATGATTCGCAGCCCTGCCAAATTCAAGTGAAGATGTATTACAGATGGACGCCACAAGTCGGTTGACGGGCACCAGGTGCATGTAATGTGGTCACAACAAAGGGTTGTTTTTGGCTAATCGAATAATAAAAGAGGGATAGTTTAGTGCTGTACGTAGATAATGTATGTATAATATGGTGCCACACAATTAAAAGGCAACACAAATTGGAAACGTGTAGGGTTTCGACAGTTATAATTTCATAAACTGAAAAACATTGGTCCGTTAGATACGATGAATTTATTCTGTCTTACTGTCAGTAATAACGTCGTCTAGTTGGATATGTGGATGTCACAAAGTGCGATATATAGCAAATATATTGAAGAATATTTATATATAATCTACGGATTTAATCTAGGTTTAGAAGGCTGACGCATGATTAATTGGCGGCTAAATTATGCATTTTCTGCTACTCATTTTACATATATATTGATGACATCGGAGTTTCGCTTAATTTTGTTAAGTAGAAGTATACCTATGTCCGGCCGTGTGTTTGTAACGCACCTTTCGTATGCGCACGCGGAACGTGATGTTATAAGTCGATTACACCTAGTGAATCGTATTTAATGCAACATAATTACAAAACTAAAGAGATCACTAGTAAATATATATATATTAAAATAAATGCACTTTGGATAGAGCCAGTATTTTATCCACACTAAGTTTCGGTTCTGAAGCATTAACTTTGCGTGATCCTATACTATTACACATTATTTCCACCATACAGCTGTTTATCCACCGATGAGTCCATCTGTTCCCGTTATCGTGACCCGCTGGTGACGCATCCTATTCATAGAACTTGGCTAGCAATGCACATAGTCCCTCTCAATAATTGGCACGACTGAACTATGTCTACCATCTGTCCCTGTCGCTAAAGGGAAGAATGCTTACGCAAATATTTATGATATCGTTCTACAATTCTGTTCTCAGTCTACGAACCATCAAGGTGATTTCATAGTCATCGTCACATCCCAATGCGAAATACTTGTTTGAAAACCAAATGTTATAATGATTTCAAAGTAATAATTATTGCAACTGCTTATTTAAATGGCATTTTTTTCTGCCACATTAATTAAGCACTACCGATCCGCCATATCAACAGGCTAAAAAAGTGACCTGTCGCGTTTTTACATGATGCTCAGAGGTAACTGTGGTATATATGGCATTACTAGCCGTGAGTGTTCAAGGTGGCAAAAAATGAATCGCTATTGGGCATCATAATAACCTATCTTGTTTCCCTATATCAACTCCATAATGCCATTCAATAACTTCTTTGTGCGGTGGAAAACTATTGAGTTGTGTTTTTTTTTATTAGATGCAAATATACCGGATCTCCTCTTCCCTCCAATTTTCTTTTCATTTACTCAACGAGACTTTCGTGGTGATGGGAAAAACTCAACTGAGGGCAGAATTTGTTTATGGTGCCATGTTCATAGCAAAATATGATGTGGTTGACCCGACTCATGTCATTGAATGGTTAGAGCCGCTACTCATGCATCCTGTCATCCTTTTACATTCACGTCGCGAACATCTTGGTTTTGGAAACAACAAAACACACCTGATTTTCATTTCATTTTGAATTGATGCTTTCCCCGGTATATGTCACATTATCTATGCATGGAATATGTCATGGTCGCTATCCCTGTATAGTGTATATAAATTTGAGTTGGATTTTAAGTGGACATAGTATTCGCAACATAGACGGATTACGCAAGGAGGCACAGACGCCCCAACAGTAAAAACAAATCTCATAAGATTTCATTGCGCTTTGCAACCAAAATTCAAATGCAGAGACAGTAAATTTACAGTATATTGCATTGTGGCTTTCCGCAGCCTCGACAAATTAACAAAGCATACTCACACACAAAGCGAAGCTCGCACATCCATACTCATACATGGGAAGTGAGTATGAATTTGATGCCTACTTATCTTCATGCGGGTTGTCAGTAACCAATGTGCCGCTTTATGGGACATTTATGTTCTCATGAATATTACCGCCTGAAATGTAATCAATTTCCGTGCGAAGAACATGAACGCAATAACCATCAAGTTGAAGGGAGCATCTGATAATTCTAGGAACAATAGCGCATCATGCAAGTTACAGATCTACGCGCACGAGTAAATAAGCAGTGTTTATACTTTATGTTCCTTCTATTGTGTTTGCTGCAAATATTGAAGCAAAGGACAAATCATGCTTAGAAGCCCAATTATTCTTGCTATTTTGGGAATTGGCGTCCGAAAGAGCTTGTAAGGCCATGTACTAAATATGTTAGTGATCCTACTGTCCGCAAGGCGCTAGAATAGTGCACAGTGAACAAGTATGACAATGTACATTCATGATCTATAAATTGTGCATTGTACTCTAGTTGTCCTGGCTGTCTGTCTGTCCCTTTTATGTCATTGCTTACACTTAACATCAACTTCGGCTTTACCATCTGTCTATTTTTAGCCCCGATGTTATGTGTATTATTCATTATGCCATGTATGTTATTTGGATGTCTATATTGCTCGTTGCATTAAGACACCAGGACTCAAACACAATCTTGCTGCAGAAGCACACATTTATACATGGTTATTTTCCATTTGTTTTAAAAGCTTGCGCATTTGGCCCAAATACAAATTGAGTAATCTGTAGCGTGATAGCATTTATCTCTATAATACTAATTAGTGACCTGTGGCCGGCGATGAGACACAACGAAGACGAATGGCTGATGTGTGCGTATCAATCTACAAGTGACTGAATTATCTCTTATGTGGGCAACGAAAGCATATTTATCCTTGCCATATTACTCATAACCTTTGGCCTTTTTATACGAGTGATTCACAATTGGTGGATAATGGGTTAGGCATCAATACCGTTTGGTTTCCTAGCCAGTTGCTCTAATGTCAGCATTTTCTTTAAGATAACGAATCCTATGAATAATTGCGCGACAGCAACTACACGCGGGTTCTGAGCAAATTGCCGACTGTATGTTACAGATGGTGTTATACGTAAAGACGAATTGATGGGTGCACGACGAATACCCTTTGTCGCTGGATTACCCTGGAATATGCAATCGTAAGAAGGAATTATTCCGCATTTTCCTAGAAGTGAATGACTAAAAGTTAGAAATTAGTACAATACCTACAATCAGATTAAGCCATGCTCACTTGTCCACATATATGGAATAAAATAATATATGCGTAAGACATTATACCTATCAAGTTATATTTGACGCGTTTGTAAGATTTGGCTCGTCCTATTCGTTAATGACGCGATTGCCGTTTATACTGGAATGAGAACACCAAATTATCTATAAGAAATCAATATATCTTGTTTTTATTCCATCCGGGCAACATTATTTTTATCTGCAAAAGTAACTACATATATTGAGGTGAGGCATCTAAATCCATGTGGTTCACTCTTTACGCATAAATTAAACCATTCTTACACAATATTGTAATATAAGGTTTAAAACGTACTCAAGAGACCTTCGTGTCATCATTGGTGAGAATTTTAGATTGAAAGAACATATCAAACTACGATATATACACAGCATAAAACTTAAGTCATCACAACTATAGTTAGCTGTCCTTTAGTTTGAAAACATTAGATTTGCCATCATATTTGTAACTCATTTTTATTTTTCATGAATGTGGGTGGGGGATGTATTTTTGCATCTAACGTGTGTTGTACTGTTCTTTATCAGTGCATTAATGTATCCAGCTTACTTCTGATTACAAATATGGCAGGGTACCGGTGCGTCAACTGGACAACAGGCCGTGTCTTGAAGCTCCTCACATTTAAGTACTCTCCCGTTTGTGTATAGATTTCAATCATTGTATTGTTCTGAAACAAACTTTGTTCACGCATTTCAAGAACTTCAGCAAAACCATGGTTACCTCATGAGAAATATGTTTTCTAAATCATACATTTAGTGAGACGTGTACTTAAAACTAACCTTCCCCCTCCACTTTCAATACATATTTGAATCCTGCCGACTGCATTCTTGGGGGCGGTATTGTCTCATTTAACAAATACAGAACGCCCCACCATACGTAACTACACAGTATTTCTTTTTGTAACCATGCATATAAACCGGAGCCAACTGTTATTTCCCAGCAACGGGATTTTGTGGTGGTGGGGGTTGGAATTTAAATAACTGATCCAATTCTTTTGAGAATCACTAAGCACTAGACTAAAGCAATGTTGAGGTTATTATATACCATTTCATCCCAAGTAAATGATCATTATAAAAAATGGACAGCTAATTTGACTAGAGGGCCAAGATGCAACTTTTGAACAGGCCTGTGCGCATGACTGCCAATTTGTATATACAATAGTAATGCTTAACAACCAAGCCGAATGTCAATGTTTTATACTGCAGAGGCATTACCCTGATCTATATAATTAGGCGTGTAGCTTATAGAGACTATGCAAATAATATTTCCCCGCTTTATTACATTCGGAATTGACGACTGTTTATATTATGGTCACATTATCGTTGCTATAGGAAAGCGCGTAACGCCATATATTCATAGGTATGTCGGCAATATCCGCGACATGAATGTAATAAAATACGTTGAGAAGCAATGGAAGATCTTGTTGTCGCTAGAATGGCCCTCCGGACAACAGCTTATATTTATGTCAGCAGTCCTGAACACCCGGTGCGGTCCTCGCAATACCACAATGCAAGCAATGAGTCACATTGTTATTTGCCGCCCGGTGACGCTGGGAGTCTGGCTTAATTAGAGCCACGGGTAAGCCACTCAGAACCGTACCAGGAACAGTAATGCCAGGAAGGAGTAAAAATGTAGCCAAAATGCCAACGCCCTATTCGGTAATAAATATGACTGCATACATGCAGACCTCAATGCAAACATATTAGGGCGGTATCAGTCAATGCTTCGCGTGGCAAAAAAATCGTCAATATTCCACTTCACGGCTCTGTGGTAAATTATAGTTTTTCTTCTTATATTCTCATATTGACACTTGGGAAAAGCGATCTAATGTGTTTGAGGTCATGGGCATTCATATTTTGGGGAATATGCCTTTCGTGATGACCCTAAACACAACTGTACATTTTCAAAGAAGAATCGCACGAGCGGCCACGAGTGGAAGTTAAACAACACATATTAATACCAACATTAATTTGCAGGCTATAATGCGTTAATTTACCTGTAACGGATGCAATACTATATACACCCGGTATCGTTTATACCAATCGCATTCTAGATCATGAGGTAATGGTATAAAAAGGTATCGGTTTTAACTTTTATACTTTGGTATGCGATTCCGAAGGCTCGGGCATTTTCAGTATCTCTGCAGATCGTTTCTATTTGTAAAACTAATGATCAACATTTAAACTATATGTTTTTATTTCAATAATTTCAAGGCGAGAGAGAAATAAAAAGCAAATTCCACTATCATTGTTCGTAATCGCTGCTGCAGGATGACCGTAATTAAAAATATAATTGCTTTGATGGATCTTTGACTAGACGTTTCTGATCTATGAGCATTACATAAGATATCGCTGTATGGGTAAATTCACGCTGATATCTATTTGTTCATTTGTGATTTATCGATTAAATGTATGTAAGACGCGTGGCATAGCCTAGAAGATGCTGCGTCGTTCACTTTGCATGGGAAACGTTTATGACTGTGTATTATTAGATACCAAAGGGCTAATTTGTAAAAGAGGATTATGCATCAGCAATAACATGTCACTTGCCATTCATTTCTTCAGAAATAGGATGTAAATTTCGTTTATGGTAATGCAAAGTAAATGGAGAGGTGAACTAGGTTGCAATCATATTAAGAAGAGGGATGTCAATCATGCTGTGATTCGAGCACGGAAACAGGTTGTGTAATCGCTGAATCTGCATTGTGCATTGTAAAACACAGTTATACAAACTAGAACGGTAAAACGAAACGACGAAAGCGTTAGCTCCCAACCGTAATTATCTCACCAGTTTCTGAAGACATACTTAGCTCATAGAAAATGCCAATATTATAAAGTTCCCGGATAGAGTATTGTGGGTTATATTTAAGGTTTTATCAGACGCATAATATATATCTTAGGAAAGTGAAATAATCCCGTTATTCAAATAATAATTTGGTGGAGGCGAATGAATCCTAAGCTGCATGCGTTCACCTGCAAATGTCATTTACATTAATGGGCCTGGTGGGATACCGATGGCAGTAGAACTGTCTTTGACACATTATACAAGTGTGGTAACACTAGCGACCAAAAAATGAAATGGTGCATTGCAGGATCAGCTTGCGAATAGTGGATCATGT
The DNA here is from genome assembly GCA_034190875.2 of Urechis unicinctus. Lineage (NCBI taxonomy): Eukaryota > Metazoa > Annelida > Polychaeta > Xenopneusta > Urechidae > Urechis > Urechis unicinctus. The sequence continues at coordinate 36,517,470 of CM067350.1, read as the reverse complement.
GCGTAATTTGCGTATATGTCAAACACTCAGCGCGTTTGGGATTGCAATAATTCTGATATTGGACGCAAGGCAGCTTTTTGAATATTCCACAAAGGATAGGCACGTCCCTTTAGAAAAATGATTACGCCCTCAACTCTAAAGCTTAAACAATTTTAAGAGCGCTTGTAGTGGAAAGCAGCCACAGCACTTATTTGCATATATTTGCATATTGACCTAATTATACGTGTTGCCGTAAATATACCCAACACCTGAAAAATAGCTATGCAATCACAAATTGCAATCACAAATGTATCATACTAGTCTGCGTCCCAGACTCCAGGGGTTCCGCTATGCTTCTCGCCTTTAAGTCTACGACAGGACAAGGTCTAAAACTGGCGCGTCCGAATATTGATTAGACACGTTCGTTAATCTTCGTGACCAATCAACGCAAAGGTTGTGACCCGGATTGACCTTAGTTGCGCGCGTTTGGCTCATGAAACTGGCTTGTGATACGCACCCTCGGTTTTATGTGACGTCATGTACATTGTTGTGGTCTGCGTCCAATGAGAACACATTGAATGTCTTCTGGAATTATGGGGCGTCTCAAAAGTTCAAATTGGCACCACATAAGCGCTTTAATCGCTTAGCTGCATGATAGTATGTTTACGTAATAGTCAGTTTAAAAGAACCAGTTGTGTGTCTGCTTCTCTCGCGGACTGTGTGATTGACGGTGCCACTCAGCGTGAAACAACAAATCTGGGTGTTATAGAATGTGTGCCCGGCTCATAAAAATCACTCGCCCGGTTGGATAAGTTGACTAGGCAAGTCACTTGTCCGACATGAATCTTCGGAAAATGTGACACTGACCAATGGGAGACAATGACTCAAAAGTACCCGAGAGTGACCGAGAGACACGGCTTGTGATTGGAGCATCCCAAATCTGGGATGCTGCACCAATTCAAGATGGCACCCTAGCCTAGACTGTTGGCGAGACTATTGAATATCATTAACATGTAAACAGGGCCCGCAGCCAACAGGCTAGGGGACCTTGACTAGTATCATACAGATTTGCTGCGCAATTGAGATGTATTCGTCCAAGAAAATTATACGGAAACGAAATTAACTAGTTTAATGCATACTTAATTCCATTATTGATTTCAACATCATGCGAGGAATAATTGTTTAATTTATATTGCTTGTGATGAGCTTAATCAACCGAATTGTTACAATATAAACAATTTCAAAGAAATGCCCCTATGCTGACATCTTCGTAAACTGAATAAAAAGCGGCATTTGAGTACGATGATCAATCTCCGACTAATCTAAGAAATGGAGTACATCCTATGCATGGTGAAAATGATTGATGGATGTTTCCTTTTAATAACTGTCGTGATTTCCACGGCTCAGCATTTTTTTGTGACAATTAAGCAGGCAATATTAAGTACCGGTTTGTCCCATAACACTGTCAATATAGCAATAATCAGTTCAACAGAAGATACAGTTCCAAAGGTGGACTGATTCTAATCAACATGCATTATAGGATTGGATTGGTTTGATTAATTAGACAATACAATAATATGACAGACCAGTCGATCTGTTCGTCTGCCAGTTCACAAAATATATTTGAAACAGTCTGTTGCTTGTCCTGCTTAATTCACAATATTCATTTGAGTTTGGCTTCATTGATTTGGCACATGGAATAGAGCTCCTTCATGAACTGTATCGTGTCAACAACTTTCATATCACCGAACATTTTTATTTCAGGTTGTATTGTTAGGAGGGGGCTAGGATAACCACAGTGTGTCTAGATACTAAATATCGAATTTGTTCTCCACCACGTGCAGCAATGAACTTAAAGTGATTGGGCTAATTCATAGAGCAAACCACGTTTTATCATCTGTGCACGCATACAATTGTAATAGAAAAACGGACTATACAATCGTTTTAAAATACTAGGACTATATAGGGCATGTGCTGGTGCTGACTCTTCTTTTCAGCCATCTCTATTTCGCCCACAAATGTCACATATTATCGTGTTTATCAGTGTATAATTCAGACTTGATGATTTAAGATATCACATCTGAACCGAGTGAAAGATCTGCATCAAGGCAATAATACGCTAATGTTGATGCTAGATGCGCATTGAACCATAATTTGGTGCGCGATGCAAAGAACGTTTTTATTTGTGAGTGAATGCACGAACGTCTCACGATTATGGATCATTAATTATGCATGACTACACTTGACGTATAATAGGATGCTTAACGAACTGGCTGCTGCAAACATCACCATATAAAAAGTGCCATTAATGCGGACTGCGCTCGCGAGCAATGAGGTGTTTTTCAAGTAGATGTATTCCGAGTCCTCATGCAATATTGTCGTTGATATGCAGAGCGATTATAATCAACAAACTTATGCCTACCCTAGGAAGCTTCACATGCGAACATGCCACTTGTGTGCAGCCATAGAAATTCCAGATATATTTTGGGGTGCTCAACCATATAAACTGTTATCAGTGATCATGCTGTTCTCAGTGATCATTGTGTTATCAGTAATCACGCTATTATCAGTGATCATACTGCTATCAGTGATCATGCTGCTATCATTGGTCATGATGTTAAGAGTGATCAGTTATCTAAACGGCTGCCTTATGTCCTATTCTGGGATTAAAGGAGTGTATGTGTAAATGTTGCTGAGACATTAAATACACTACTCTCGGGGTACGGTGCTACTCGTTGATTCATTTGTGAAAACGAATTGCTGAAGACATAACCAATTTAAGGATAACGGACGTGTTCCACTCGGACATCGGCGGTTTTATGAACCAATGCTTCACTATAACTAGCACGATTGAAAATACTTCTGAGTTGATTACAAAAACAGTCAAATGACTAGCTTGGTATCGTTAGTGTTAATAGTGAGAGTAATCTATGCGCTGTGCTAGCACGTGAATTGAACACAGTATAACATCACAAGCACACTTCTATATGTTGACTAATAATTTGACTTTGATGATTACTACAAAATTGTATATCATTACAGATTTATATTATAACACCTCAAACAAGCGCCTAATTTCCTATCTAGTCGTGGTGTCGAAATTCATTGCGATAAATAGAACGAAAATGGGTTCGATCACTTACATATGGAATCGTTGAGCAGTTGATACCTGTACCCCATTGTTAGGAATGTCATATATACCAAAACAGAGCAAGATAATGCACTTGTTATTATTCCAAGAGCTCGAGATTTTACATTGCCTCAGGTATCGCACAAATCATATTGTGCCTCTTATTTACTCTTTCACAACGTAGCCATTCATTGGAATCAAAGCAAGTATTGTCTGTCTAAAAGCAGCTGTACATCCATTTGTCTACTAGTATCGGAAACCTGACTTCTGAAACCTGAATGTATGCATCAAATTCTCATAATACAATGAGGTATTCCACTTGCTGCAAGATAGGAAAGTTTTTGTTCAAAAGTGACTCGCCTCCTCGGTCACTCTATATATATAGCGACATGTACCAATGCTTGCAAAAATTATGCGAAATTACCATACAATTTGCATAATCTACGAGATAATTCATACGAACGAGAAATGTATAACCGGGGGGGGATTTGTTTCCAGCAACTTTTCCGAAATAGATCAACTATCGCTCCAGGTAATTTTTCACCGTGCGATGATGCAGAAGTATGCTTGTTAGTTACCTTAAAACTTTAAAAGATTATGACTGCTGAACACTTGCCTCTTACAAATGAGAATTATTTGCTAATATTGGAATAAGAAATCACCGGAACGCAAGCGAAAGTCCGATACATGTTTTATTAAATACCCCCGTTTTGTGTGCGGCTTTGTAGAGTCAATGGGCTTAGCTGTCTGACATTTTATACGTTTAGAAGAAACTGTCCAGCATTCTTAATATTGCATGCAACCATTAAAGATAACACTTGACAAATCATGACATCAATGTTTTATAAATTGGTCGTTCTTTTAGAGACAGGGAACTTAGAGCATGTTGCGTGCTACGCGTAATGGAAATAACGAATATCAAATGCCTTTCATTGATGCATTTGTAACGAATAACAAATTCCAAGCCGAGTTACTTACTGCCGTCAATCGTAGGAGCAAGTGAATGACCAACATAACTATAGACATAATATACCCTCAGAACAATCATGCATTCCGAAAATTACGAGTAGAAACAGGCAACAGTAGGTTATTTTGTGCGTTAAGATTCATTCAAATTAGCTAGGACAGTTGCAATGTCGTTCTTATCAAATGGTATCATTTAACTTAAAAGGTAAAAAAACATTTAGATGCGCCAGAACAATTGCTTCATTGGTTTTCATGTTAATATTCTAATGTACATGTATTGTCTTCTTACAAAGCAAGAAAAAGCAGTAACATGAATCACTGAAGCCCAGATGTTAATAACCGCCCCCGACGTGCGGTAAGGTCATGTAACATCATTTAAATGTGCACGGTCCAGAATGTGGATCCGATAGTCGTAGCTGGTCGCCAATTTTAAGCCTATCCTCTGATGTGGTCATAAATCATGTCCATCATGGCTAGTCTGTGTGGCGATGCCATACTGCATTTCGTTTTGTTTACGTGTGGTGGAATGATCTAGTGAATTATAATTTGCTCGCAGGGGAAATAAGAACGCCCGAAAAATATTTGTTCGCGGTGTACATCATCAAATAAACAACGGGATGTCCAGTCGTAATGGTGAATATTTATTACCAACGTGTAGCATATAGCGACTGTCAAGATAATGCTTATGGGTATTACATAATCGTCATACCAATTCTCAACAGCTTACTAGTGGTTTTTTTATAGCACCTAGGGAAATAGGTTTATAATAATGTCGACGATGGCAATAATAATGTGCTGGTTATAACTATAAAGTTTCTCTCTACTGACCAATTAGCATGCTTTTTTTATGAATATTTGCACCCTCTCATGTGTGGAGAATAATTGATCCATCAGTAATGATGGGGTTTGGCACTTGTTTCTGCAAAGAGTCAAATTAAACATAAAACATCATCAGTCGGCTATGCACGGCTGCCTTACCATGTTCCATACTCGTCAACTCTTCTCAGCAATACGGCAGTAAAGGGCAGGATGAGACGGTTAAATGTGTTGGTTGTGAGGTCCGATACCATTTTCTACTAAGACGGTGGTATTAAGTAAACAGCAGCTTTATAACACTGAATATGATATTGATAGAAGACGTTGATTATTCCTATTCTATAAGGTTGTAGACAAAACATAAAATGCATGGGATGCACTAAATATGGCTAAATAAGAGCAATGCACTGTATGAGTATTATACAATGAAGCGCAGCAATTCGTGACCGGGATGATCTACTAGTTTGAGTTGTTTCTACTATCTATTTATTGAGACTGAAACCATCCTCGTTGCTCCTGTAGCACAGTAAAGCAAATATTTACCCTGCAAGTTCATAGAATCTTGAAATATCACACAGACTAATATCCATCAATTACCCATTGCAAACCGCAAAACTGGTTTTGTTGCGTCGGGTGTCCTGTGAACTTTATTGTAGAATTTAAGCAAATTAAGGCCCTGTGGCAAACCGACAATATATGGTATGGGAAGTAATATTTATTCAGACAACATTGCAACAATGCAAACGACATTGCACTTCCATTGCAAATGCACTAAGTGAATTATCCTTTTTACTGATTTATCTGATCGGCGTAAACAAAGTCACAAACAAATGCTTCAATTTAACGTCGTGTGGCTTGGATGATTTGGTCAATTCCCGTACACACCTAAGTCTGAAGTGTGAGGGTGTAGGCAGATTGCTGTCTCTTTATTGTGTCCTGAGCAGTGGAAGTAAACGTAAAATAATAAAACTATGGAATCCTGCAATTTTGAACACATATGTCTTAAAACAATAATTCCGGATTCCTTCATATACATGCACATAAAATGATATTTCAATGTTATTTCATGTGTGAAATATGAATGGCAAATATACAACTTATGCCTGGTCATCCGTATATTATCAACAGTTTTAATCGCAGTTTATATTAATTGTGATGATTGGTTTATCATCTTTGCGTGATTACTGTTCTTATCTTCACAATCATGATGGCCAATCGGGATACACAATGGATATTGGGCGCCACAGTTGTGCATTTTGTTCCGTCTAATAGTGTTGGTATTGCCATTAGCCAATGTTAAAATTGCAGCTGCGGAAAATCATAGACTAATCGAAAGCAACGTGCGATTCAAAGATATCGGACAGGATCATATGTTTACTTGGACTGCAACAAATCTGAAAACTACTTTTCGTTGTCAGACCAAATATTAAATTTCGTCTCCGAACGACCTCCTGAAAGGGTTAAGCTTGATATTTCCACAATTATAAGGCCAATGAAGATCATTTCCATATACAACGCCACAGTGAGATAGGAACTTGCTGTTTACATTGGTGCGTGTCATATTGTTTGGTCATATTTCCGATGGTCGTAATCATCTACTCGCTGGATCCACTTTTTTAGTTATTGTCAAACTTCCTGAGTTAGTTTCACATATGTGATGAATGTTGGCAACTATTCAATAACATTTACTGTAAATTGACAAATTAAAATCATCTTTCGAGCTATCACCAGCCAGGTTATCTAAATTGAATGTGTCATTGTGATAGTATGGATTCGACAATGAATACATACTATTAGCATAACCACGACGACAAGAATTATAACTGAACCGTAACCTCATTTGCCATACGGTCGTCCATTTATGCCATAACCTCACCAACAGAAGGGAGCCCCAAAATCCCGCCGATTGTCCAACAAAGCGAATCACTTCTCAGGATACATTGACACAGCTAAATTGATCCATTATACAGCAGGAACTGGAGACGGGATTTTATTGTTGTCCCGAAGCGTCTTGCATCGGAGAGTTATCGTGTCAGTCGAATAACACTGATTATCCTTTCTAGCGTTCTATTTGCATTACATGCAAAACTCACCACCAAAGAAATATCCCACAAAAACCTTCCCCGGAATATCCGGAATACTTTTGGTAAATTATCTAATAATCATGTTAAAACTACAGCAATTGACGAAAATTCATGTCATGTTAAAACTACAGCAATTGACGAAATGTTATTATCTACTTAGAACAATCACAAATGTTGAAGACAATTCTATTTTAATCAATACAACTAACGATATATAAATGACATAAGACTGCATAACTTGGCATCAGATGTTATGACATTTGACGAACATTATCTGGTTAAGCATGGCAACGCGGCAATGATGATCATCCGAAAAAGCTGTCGTATGATAACTTCAGATATATACTTGTAGTTAAGCATGAACGCTGATTTCAAGGCAGCTGTCCCCCCCACAACTTTCATACTTTGAATAAATCTGGCATCGCAGCAGCATGCTACATTTTTGACACAAAGGACTTGTTGATATTTACGGTGCAGTATGAATGCATGACAACTGATTAAACTACGTCTTGACTTGTCCATTCCAAGTGGTACCCTTAATATATATGAGAAACGTTTTGTTCACCCTTCGCATAGAAGCAACCCACAATATATACATATATTTGAATATATATATATATACATATATATATATATATATAGATATATATATATATATATATATATATACATATATATATATAATATATATATATATCTATATATATATATATATTTACATATTATATATATTAAATATATATATTTAATATATATATATATATATATATATATATATATATATATATATATATATATATATATATATATATATATATATATATATATATATATATATATATATTCATATTTACATAAATGGAAATGTAGGAATTAGAAGAGGGCTATGCCCAGTGGTGTATCTAGTGGCGAGTACTTCATAGCCATAGGATACTGATGGCGTCTTATTAGCGCTCGGGCAGGCCTGTAAGTTCCCTGGCTGCGATTAATGGTAGCTTCCATGAAACATACAACCTAGCAAACGATGTACAGAGTTAAATCGTGTTAACAGGCCGTGTATAAGAAATAAATCCACAGAGGCTCTGCATTTGAAAGAAATATGTGCACATGGAAGTGAACATTGTATCTACTGTATAAGCGTCATACCATTCGGGGCGGTTATTCCGGTAAGCAATAAGTGCATAACAGTGCTGATGGCGTGATGCTTTGGTCCACAGTGCATCATTCTGTGAATGTCATCTCCTTGCTTCACCTGATACATGTATCAGGCCTCGCCATGTGGCATGCTATATATATACAACACAGCATGTGAGCTTTAAGTTGTCTAGCGGTAATAATTATCGTTGCAGGATCGAGTGAATGTTGTAGTCTCCCATAGAGACATATTGAATTAGTCGAACTATTGTTTATTAACCATACCAGGTGAACTTAACAAGCAACACTTATATGATGCTGTTAGACTTATATATCTACGCCGTACAGTATACGACAGAGTGTTTTGAGGGCATGTGAAATTTGAACTCTTTACTATGCTGTTTGTCAATGAATATCGTGACAATATGATTTAACAAGCATGCATGTGTTACTTAACGGCCTGGTTGAATACCAGTCATGTCAGAATCTTAGAACCACGGGGGTCACAGTTAACTCTCTATGTTCCTGTGCCAGTAGCGCGAGCAATTACTCAATTTGTACTTAGTCTTGTGTTATAGTATAAACAAACGATTACATTATTTGATAGAAGTTGTTTTGCACATTTCTATGTCAATGTGTATGTCAAAACAAACCGAGCGCTTGCGTATTAACAGTGCCGAGTCAAGATTCTTGTTTGATACATAGTCATAATGTTTAACTATAATAAAGTGCACTTGTACTTAAAATAAATTGCCATCAAAGGAAGTTCCATGGATGTTTTGTGACAGAGGTTATGAATATTCTAGAAACCTTTTGTCGTCTTATAGTGCAATTTGTCAAATGGCAACGAAGCACTTAGAACGACTTGGATTGCTACTGGTTCGCATGTGAAACGAGAATCCATATCATACTTAGAACAATCACAAATTGAGTGAAGACAATTCTATTTTAATCGCTCGAGATACAACTAACGTATATATAAAATGCGATCCAATTTCCCAAGACATGTTTATCATAACTTGGCATAACTATCCTATAATGGATGCAGGCGCAATATATGTATGTTTAACGCCAAAATTGAGCGAACATTATCTGGGCAATTATAAGACAGATATAACATAAGGCATACAGCGGCAATGAATGATCATCCGTTACAAAAGCTGTCGTATCAGGTTGATGTCTGTGGTATCGTTAAAACAAGTAATTTCATATACTACACCATGTAACCGACATACCACAAAGCCAATGTTCTCGGAAGCAATTGGGAAAGGATCTTCATGAACATGGTTGGGTCATGGTAGAATCGCTCAGGTCGGAAAGGTGCACGACCTCCACACGCTTATTTTGAACATGTTCAAATTAAGCGTAGCCGTATCATGGCTAAAAAGAATCGGGGTAAAAGCGTTGTAAGAACGTAGTAAGATTGGCGCAATCGTACAAACATCGAGGCAGCATCGTGATAAGATCTGCATGGTCGTGATATCATCGTAGTACAATCGGCATCAGATTTCAATGCGTTAATACTACGCTTCTACAACGCTACCTCTACGTTCCTGCAACGATCATACGATCACCTTTTTAAGACCGTGTGCAGATCCTATTACGACCATTCCCGGCTGTTTCCAAAGCCTTTCTCCAGCGAATATTTGTCTTCTGGATTCTTTGACAAACCCTTAGAAGCAGGTCGTCGAACATCTCAGTTTTCTTCCTTATGAAACTGAAGAAATATGTCGTGTCTTCCATTCTGAGCTCCATGACCATTCGATCGTAATGCCCAAGCAGGGACTTCCTGACTTCAGCCAGCTACGGTCGAACCCAGTATCTTTTTCTTTTCCGTCTCCTCCACTGAATGATATCTTAGGACACAAGCATCTGTTCTTGTTGTAGAATAGCAAGCTGAACCAAATCGGTTCCGTACATCCTCCAGACTATGAGTGAATGGAAAAATTGTTCGGAACTCATCGATTTATATACGCATCAATTCGTATCAAGATCGTGTCAAGAATGTAGTATTGTCGGCATGAGCGAAGCGACATCATGTTACGGTCTTTTCGGTCTGTCAACCTACGTAGTATGGTATAATACATCGTAGTAGAAAAGTACGCATGATCGGCATTGGTCGCGGCGTAATCGTGAAGTAAGCGTAATAGAAAGGCATCGGAAACTCTGTAGTCTTAAAGAAAGCGTAGCACAAGCGTCGCGCAGACATTTGGCGGAAGATATTCCTCTATTTTCTAGTTTTGACACCGTTCTCGCCCCGATTTGACATTAAATCGGGGCAAATTGGCTTGATCGTAATAAGGTCGTAGCTATGGTTGATTGGGACACACATACACACACACACACACACACACACACACACACACACACACACACACACACACACACACACACACACCACACACACACACATACACACATAGATATAGAGATACACACATATATACATATATAGAGAGAGAGAGAGAGATATAGAGAGCACATATAGAGAGACATATAGAGATATATATATTCATATATATATATAGAGATATATATAGATATATATCTATATATATATATATATATAGATAGATATATATATATATATATATATATATATATATATATATATATATATATATATATATATATAGATATATATATATATATATATATATATATATATATATATAGATATATTCATATATATATGTAAATATATATATATATCATATACTATATATATATATATATATTTATATATATATATTTATAAATATATATATCATATATGTAATATATATATATATATATATATGTATATATTAATGATCATACATATATATATATATATATATATATGTGTATATATACATACATATATATACATATATATATATATATATGTATATATATATATATAATATATATATATATATATCTATATATATATAATATATATATATATATATATATATATATATATATATATATTAATATATATATATATATGATTATAAATATATAATATAGATATATCTATATATATATATATTTATATATATATATATATATATATATATCTATATATATATATATCTCTCTATATATATATATATATATCTATATATATATATTTGTGTGTGTGTGTGTGTGTATTCAATAAAAACCCTGTGTTTCATGGCCATCAAGGCACTGAATAATTTTAATTTGTAATTATCTGATACTGTCAGAGCAAACCCCCGTACGATAAACAAACATCGTCGATAGAAAACAAAACAATACTAGAACTATGTTGGGCGTCTCTAATAGCGGCTCACGGTAACCAGGTAAACATGCTATCCAATTTGCTATTGCTAGTTTTGTAAATTATTAGTTGTGATTAGCATCACGTAATCTTGTAGTAACTATTGCAAATGATATCAATTGACCTCAGTAAACCACTTCACAGGACATGCTAAAGTGAATATCACACCTTATGGTATTTTCCATGCATTGCATAAGAATCGACATTGCCATTTCTTTCGTTTTACATATATTCGTTTTGAATAATTATTTGGGGTATAATGCGTGAACATGATGCATTAATGTGTACATTGACGGGAGACTGATACTTTACTTACGCGTGTCCCATTAACTGAAAACAACGTTATGCATCGTCTGCTTTAAGACGACTACACACAGTAAAACGACGTGAGTAACTTTCGACAAGTCTTCATAAATCCTGTTTCTGTATTTTTCAACAACCGAGGTGATCACATCAGTCGTGAACTGACTGATATTTCATTTTAATGGCACCTTTCATTAGCAACAAAAAATAACAAGCTTCATTTCCTTGGGTAAGTGCCGAGGACGGATATTACTGTATATGTATTACTAGCATATAGACCAGTAATGAAGTTACGCTAGTATATGTTCGGTAAAATTGCCTTCGCCCTGTGAACCGCCGCTCCCCGTGTTACTTGATGAGAAGCCTTATCCCACACTTTCTTGAATTGAATGCCAAATTGACGAATAACGTTACCTTCGCTTCCTGACAAAAGAACTTCTTTGTCATTTTGGTAAGTGAGTAAAATCATTCATTTTTATGAATATGCTCTATAAATCAACAATCAAACGCGTCAAATGACATTAACTTGTATTGTCATATGCCCTAATGGTCCGAGAACGGGTTACAAAATTCATCATTTCAATGATAAAATCAAGTACTTTTATGAGTTTGATATCATCAAATCCTATAAGATACCCTTGTGCTATTGAGTACAACAAAACCAATGCGGATTCGATAAAGCTTATCCATATGTCAACGGTAATTATATTTTGCACAAATAATTCATTACCATAATCTGCACCTTGAAGATAGTTATTTCACGGCAACTTAATTCTAATGGATCACATAAATAACGTCAAATCAAGCGTCTTCGATAATTCAGACTGACTCTTTGTTTCCGCCTTACTGTGCTTATGACGAGGAAGCTAAATAAACAATATCAGGTTCGTCAATGTTGACATGTAAGGTAGTCGATGGGATCGTTGCTGCTTAATCCAGTCATTTGTGTTCCATTCATTTAATCATACAATGAAATTATAGCTATGTTAAAGGGGCTCACTCGCGCTGCGCCCGACACAATATATGCATTTGCCACCTGTGAGTAGCGCGCTGCATTGCCGTAGTCTTCAACCCAGCTATTCATGTTTAATTGAACCAAGTACTATATATGATACCTTATGATAACTCGATAGTCTCAACATTCAGTATGAGGGAATTCACCCATTGGGTGCTTTCAGGTACAGAGGATATCTCACCTTGGTACGTATTACTAAATAATTAGTAAGACGAAATAAAAACCTGTAATCATTGATGGCGCGAGTAAAACATAACATTGTGGCTATCGCATGGCATCATACTTCCTGTGATTCACCACTAAATGTGTCACCATACGAAGAATTCAATAAATAATGGGTGTCCAATCATTTGAATACCAGATACTTTTGGATCCTCATTTAACCCACACAAATAGCAGGGATCTGTTTTCTAGATTATATCTAGGTAAGGAACAATATTGTTCACTAAAAGAACACGAATGATGCCAGGTGCCAATAATGACAATTTGCTTTAGTTGGCACTACAAATTGGCATTAAAATTTGCCTGTATTTGATGCATATGTTAAGCGACTACAAAAGTCACTTGGTTAATTAGTACATCTGGATCTGGGTTATAGTCGTAAATAGTGACGTGTTTCAGAAACAAAACACCAATCGGTAAGGAAACTAGCTTGAAGGTTTGCAATTAAATAACGACTGCAAGGTTCTTTTCTAAAATAATAGATAAGTTATTAAATATTTTACAACGCAAAGAGAACAAACAAAATATTAACTGTCTGTCTGTCACAAATTGCCGATTATCGAGATTAACTTATATATTATTGCTCCACCCATGTCAAGCACTAATTGGCAATAAACAATTAAATGATCAACATATTTCGTCAATGTGTACCAGCGCGCAGTGACTTTTTCAAAGCTATTTTCACATGTTGTCGATGAGCTCAAGGTCTAGACATTCATCCAGTCTGAAGATAACCTTATGCACGCACCAGTTCCTATGCCTTTATTAATCATTCCCATCATATGCTGTTGTATATTATATAGTGTTCGTTTGTAGACTTACGTGTTACAAGAATATGAATACATGTTCCCAGCTCTCCGTAGGCGACTTCGTGTTCCTTTGATAAGTAACATATAAAAGCCTTTTATTCAGTTATTGATAATTTGTTCACGAAGCTACAAACTAATAAGGAAGGTTGAGCATGGTCGCTTTCTGAGTTTTTTCGATTGACAAGAAAACTGTTTACAATGGTCGTGGATGCAAAATTACCCTGTATCAATTTCATTTACAAGTTGCATGAAGACACTGTATTTCTTGAGGGAATAAAAAGATGTACCTATGCCTTCATCAATTGTACACGCATCTCATACGGTTGAATATAATATATATATGTGCAATAATTGTCTTTCGTTTTCCTATGCATGTCAGTAGAGTGTGCCATCGTCCCATTCAATCCTATGAATGGTGCTGAATAGGGAAATATATTCCATGCGGCAAAAAGTATGGGGCATATTCTTTCACATTGATTTTCAACACAACAAAGAAACCTTGTTTTTTAAAGAAAATGAATAAACAAATACATAAGAAAGAGAGAAACCAACTACACAGGTGTAGAGATATGATACAGCGCATTTGGAGCCAGGAAGAAATGTTCTCAACCTTAGAGCACTGGTAAATGGTCATGAACTGGTGATATCTGTCTTTCATGTTAAATGGGTCTGTGGTACAGCTCAACATTAAAGTAGCTTCCCCATTAACCCCCTATAATGAATTCAAGATAGGTGTAGCTGAGAAAGCACCAGGGTGGACAATCACCGACCGTTATGTTTTCTGTCGCGAAAGGGGCGAGCTGCCAATCTTTGCCTGCCTGAGACTCTTTGCAATTACAACACTCGGTTGCAAGTACATGATAAATTCATCCATCAACACAAGGTGGGCTGTGAATACCAGGCAGCTATCCATTAATTTATGATACCAGCAGATAACACTTGACGCTGCCGCGAGCATCTGAATTGAACAAACAAACTCAGTTTGCTTCATCACATTTAAAACGTCTTCACACTTACAAATTTCGAGAAAGCGGATCAATCCAAGCCATATTTGGATAACGTAAAATCGGTAACGTATTATTTTCGTGATCGAGTATTAAGGAGCCAAATCGTCAATAAAATTGTATGCAATTGTTTCTTTTTAATTTGAAGAGGCTGTTTACATAGCACCACGCGAAAGAAAATCGCAATCCTTTTTCAACGCACAATACTGCATTTATTCCAGGTAACCGGATTTGTAAAGACTGATTTATTGCTTTCTATAATGATCTTCTGTTGCACATAAACTCTTGCCTTTCATGAAAAGCCAGAAATCATTTTGATCACTGAAGCATTCATGCTACCCAGATCTAAGCGGCACGACACCATTTTCATAATCTTAAGCTGTTAAGCATAGTAAACATCATGGTTGCCAGTAAGTATGTATCAGTTGCTAGATGACAAAGCAATAGCTATTCAGCTTGACGCAGCTTGCAATCCCCATCCATACCGAACACAAGCGTTATGTCATTGAATCCGCCACATCTCTCCCAGCCGTTTGACATTTCTAACTCCGTTGGCAAGCACTAGTTTGTGTCAAATATTCTGTGTATACCTGTGCCGCACCAGTGCGCATAGGGAATGTGGCGTGTATTAGGAGTTATTAAAAGCGTTTTCTATTCAAAGTATCCAATGTCATGTATCTGGTTTGAGACTGACGGTGACAAGAAAGAGCAATGTAGCAGGTTTATTGTGGGTACTGGAATTGCTATCCGCATATTAATTTGTGGATATGTAAGTTTTAATTGGGAGCAGCTATGAATGGTTATCATTCTGTTGTCCCTAGTTGACAAACTATGGGTGCAAAATACCATAAATTCTTATGAATAGTCGTACGGCAAAGAAAATTTCGTCTGAAAACATTAAGTCAAATTCAGACGCGATTCGATCCAATGGAGCATCGAATACTGTCTTTAAATTATAACTAGTGTTGCCTAAATACGAATTTGTGCACATCGTTGTGGGATGTGGACGATTCTTATCTCCGAAATGTTTCGAGACAGTAACAAAGAAACGCTGAAAGCGGTTTATGAATTATTAACAAAACACGTGTTCCCACGCATATAGCAGTTTTTTAAACGGCACATTAAACCTCACTTAATTCAAATTACAATTGCAAAACATTATGTTTTTTGCTTCCATTACTACGAAATAAAGACCACAAATACCTTTCCAACCAATCCCACTTGAAACCGTAGGTACATACGGGAATCGATTTTTAACGCATCATTCCAAGCCAGGTATTTATGACGTCAAAGCAAGTTGGTTTTTTGGAATCACCACGACTACAACTGGAAAACTATGACAGCACCAAGCCAACATCCACATCATGTACCAATGTACAAACTTCCTCGCGATACACATGGAATGTCAAAAGATTCAAAGAAGTGAGCCTTTGCTTTTAATTTACAAAAGAACTACACTAATATCGCAA
The DNA here is from genome assembly GCA_034190875.2 of Urechis unicinctus. Taxonomy (NCBI): domain Eukaryota; kingdom Metazoa; phylum Annelida; class Polychaeta; order Xenopneusta; family Urechidae; genus Urechis; species Urechis unicinctus. The sequence goes on along the minus strand of CM067350.1, from coordinate 36,501,250 downwards.
CTCCATCCCACGAGCACAAGAGCGCTTGGCAATATGGCAGAACTGAATTTTGCATCACTAGGAAGAACAATCGGTAGTGATCTTGGGTTTAAGGCTCGTACCAAATCGTTAAAAATATAAAAATTTGGTGCCCTGCAATGACTTACAACTCTATTTGTCTCTATGCATGAGATCCAAGAAGAATGCATTCACATGATTTATGTCATGCGCAAGTGTAGAATATTCTCGTCCAGGATTTGTCAGACTTGGCAGGATGTAAGGAAATATAAAAAGTGCTTTGACTGCAGGGTCTGGTGCTTCTACGTGGTCGCCAGTTGACTCATCACATTCATTTGTGGCACGCAACATGGCAAAGTTGACCTGTTTCAGCTACCATTTTGTGCATTGCTCACAATGCTGTAATTGCTTGCATTCAGCATTTGTTTTGGGCTTAGACCTGGATTATCAGGAGTGTTCTCTGCTTTGCCGTTATGCGGGCTTGGCAAGTCCTGACTTTCGGGTAATTAGTCGATTTGCCATTTAGCAAAAAATACACGACCAGGTTCTGACAAAGAGTAAAATACATTTTGCTGCTGACATAGCTTTCACTGGAAAATGATTATATCTCTGAGTACATATCATCTTATAATATTTTGTATTCACCCTGCCTGAACCAGGCACAGCAGTGAACTGGGAGCAGTAACGACATAACTATTGGACCGCTTACCGATTGGCCATAGTTTGCATTACAATGGATGAATATATGATGGCAGCTGAACCCTGTTAATGCATTTTCCATATTGCATTAATGTTCCTTGTGTCTCACATTCCACGAGAGTGCTCGTAAACACATCATTAACATATGGTCTCATAATTGTGCTTTTATATCAATTAGATAAGCTTCCTCTTTGTAATTACCAAATCCCTGCCAATCATTACCTATGACCTGTAGAAGTGTTTATTGTTATTTGTTTATTGTCAAATGATGGGAAAGAACAGAGAGTTGATGTCAATTGTCCAAATAAAAACATCTATTAACTCTAGCGAACTCAGGGAAACATTTTGCCTCAAAGTTTGTATGGACAATTTTACTAACAAGATAATTGCATGGATTTATGTAAACTTGGATGGTTTTGAAATCATAGAACGCTTAAATGTTTAGTTTAGTCTTCCAAGTACCAAATTCTACAAGATGATGAGTAAGAGAAACATAATAGCATGCATGCATGACCAGATGACGAACATAAGATTTTTCATGGAGCTATATGCTTATGAAGTATAATCATGCTGTTTTTTGCCAAAACTATTGAATAGCATCATATGGGCTACAAATGAGCAAAATATTTGATCGTATCTAAAATTTGTTTTTGCATGGTACACAAATAAGACCGTTACATGTGTGTATTTGTATTGTTGAACGCTAACATATTATTCATCTCATCAATGTACGAAGCACCCGCTTATTCAGGCAAAGTTAAGCACGACACACATGGAATCATTGCCAGTAAGGCATTTGCACGAAGATCAACACCAAGTCCCATCAAAGCAAAATGTAAAGCAAATGCTGGATCTTCGTGTTATGTTATACGACCTAAAAGTATCTCATGGCAATAACATCGATAGGTGTTTTTGATCTGAAATAAGATTATGCCAATGAAAGATAAATCAGATACTGCAGGTTCAATATAGGAAATCAATGTCAGCGTAACCTCGTAGATTTGAGAGCCAGCGCACTTGTTCTGATCAGCGAAAGCCTATGCGACTCAAAATGTCTTTCAATGTCCCGAACCACGCATCTTAAACAGGTCGACTTTGATTTGGATATAACTTAAACTATTTCAGGTTTCTATATGCTATGAATCACGGAAGTGGCGCATGAGATTTCTGCTAAGCACAGAATAATTGGTTATATTCTATTAGTTATCAAATACATGTACTATTTCTATAGCGCAGCAGTTTGGCAGCTGTAAATATAGTACATGCAACAAATCAACTATGAAATCGCTCCTTTGACAAATACACGCCACTGTTTGTGAATGACTGGCATAAGTGGAGTTTGACTCCTTTGTTGGATATTAATGGTCGACCACAATCTATTCTCTTTGTTATTAACGTTATATATATAAATAAATCTGCATGATATTCGCAACTGCGATCGAAACAGCTTCAAATATAGCAGTACGCTAGAACTGTTCATATGGGTGCTACACACACACACACATTTATACATATATATATATATATATATATATATATATATATATATATATATATATATATATATATATATATGTATATATATAAATGTATAAATGTATACATGTATGTATATATATATATATATATATATATATATATATATATATATATATATATATATATATATATAAACATGATAATTGATATGACAATGAAGGTGCTATCCCCCTCCACCCTCCTCGCCACCCCCACACCCACCTAGAGGCTATATTACATCATTTTCCATTATATAATCGTCTTTGTGTATAGTGTCGTGGGTGGATGGCATCATGTACTTCTATGGGTGACTGTCGTCGAATGATATTAATTTACCAAAGATGAAACGACATTGCTTCTAATGGACCATGCTTCCCATCTGACAGTGTCTGTTTGCTAATTGCATGATGCGTATAACACGAGATGGTAGTTTCCATGTAATGTACCTTGCAAAATCAATCCATGGCGTTAATAATGGAATTGTTTTATTGCCATCAACACAAATTACCAAATGGACCTCTTGTGCAATGTAAAGTGCATCATTCATTCCTTTCTCTGGGCTGCTCTTATTAACGTATCAACACCATTTGGTTGCTGCCATAAACTTATATTGGGTATATTGGGAAAAATATTGATATAATGTTATATATTGCACGCATATCTTTATTTCTTTTTATATAAGCCTGACAGCTCGAAGGATTGCTGAAGCATATTTTTAAAATACGCCGCAGTATTTTCTAAACACCGTGCCGGTTATGGTCAATCAAGGGCAATGATAATTTAATGTTTGTAACGTTAAAATTATCGTAGGCAAATTGACCTGCCGTTTGTGTAACAAACATTACAAGAACTATGCTGCGCTCACGATGACTAGGTGAGGATACTATACAAGAGGCTATTATTGTTTACGTCAAATATTTGCGGTAATCAGCATCATGTCATCTAGTAAAAACTAACGTTAGCCTTTAGAGCATCGTTTTTCATCATCCACAAGGATGCCTCGCGTGATCGGCTTGGCGAATATCACACCTTATGGTATTATCCATGCATTGCATTACGGATCTAACGGGTCATTTCGTTTGCTTTGCAATTATTTAGTTTTGCATAATGATTTGGAATTCCTTGTCAAATTAACTCAAAGTTACGTCATGCAATGTTTGCTTGAGAGAGACTGCATATTGTAGGACGACGTGCTTAACAGTAGACTTCTGTATTTATCAACATCTGAGGTGATCACGTAAGTCTCGAACTGACTGATATTGCTTTTTAATTACTCCCCTCCCTTAACAATACAGCTTCAATTCCTTGGGTAAGTATAGCAGACGGGTGTTATTGTATATATATTACTTACATTTATGTACGATTAGCACATACCAGTAACGTGCTAACGCTAGCATATGTTCGGTCAGAATTCCTTCTCCCTGTTAACCTTCTCTCTCCATCCTCTAAGACATGCCAAGGCTAAAGGTGAATTCATCCTTAATATCATTTTATGGTATGTTAGGTCGTTCTATGGTAAGTACCTTGTTTTGTTATGGATGCATTGCTACAGTAATCGCACACTGGGGAGAGATGAGGTGATACCACAGTGTTAGAAGAGATCATCTTTTATACTTTTTTCTTTAATTATGGTTATGCGAACGAGCTTTCATGGCAATCTCTTGCCAAATACACGTCGTTAAATTCAGTTTTGTAACAATCAGTAACAAACTATGCTGTACAGTCCCAGATAATGTTTTGCTTTGAAGCTTTGACTAATTTTCGTTATCATTCAACTAAACCCAGTGAATCATATCACGTCATTCCCTTCATCCTCATTAGCGAAATAATTGCAACAAGATATTTCCTTATATCCTTGCTGCGGATCCAGTAGACAAAATTGTTACAAAACTAATCAAATAAGAAGTGTTCTATAAGAAATTGCTTCTCATCACCACCATCTGTACGGCGTGTTGTCGATAATTGCGTTAAATACGTCGCCGTTGATGCAACAGGTGCATATCTGGATACAGAAGTAAATCGTCCGCATAAAACGTAGTTTATAGATGGTTTGTGGTTATTGGCTGTTCGTGTGAAGCAAATGGCCTCCTATGTGATAAGTATAGCAAATCTACGATGTGTGTATTGTGTGCTTTCATTGTTCAATGCATCTGATTATCAAGTAGGCAATATTAGGTGCCATTGAAGAGGGCTAATTTCAAAGCATTCATGATTACCCTAGAATCTATACAGCACCAATCAGTTCAAAATTAAAATCACTTCCATGGGTGAATTAGATAACGAACAATCGCTTGAGGATATTATTTGTTTGTTCAATTAGTGAATGCTCTTTGGCAAAGAATAATGTTTAGCATAAATAATTGTAAGACGCACATGAACTCCCGCTAAGGGGGTGATTTTGTTAGACAAGTAAAATAATTGGTCTTTTCCAAAGATATATCTTACCACACCTTTCATACTGTTCGTCTATAATTTGTCTCGTGCAACGAACATTATAGGCATAGCTCTAGTAACCTAATATTGTGTTAAGCTCAATAGAACCAAGAGCATGCCATAGGACCATTGCTAATACTTGTGTTCATTTAATTGCCGAGTAGATCTCTAGCTAGATCGTCACGTCGTGAAAGTCAGTTTTGCGCAAATAACAGATCTGCTCAGCATGATTTCCATTTCTGTGTCCTATGTGTTATTTTGCCGCCTTGAACGTGATACATAATTAGTCTGTACAGAACGCATCGATGAGTAACTAGCTTATTTGAAAATAGATTCATACGTTTTTAATTGAAGCCATAAATTTAATTTTAATTGTTTTGTGTCCTTTTTGCATAATTGGTTTTAGAAAAACATTTCTTTATTGAAGGTCTATAATCGTGTTATTTGACTATAGCGCAATATTGCACACAATTATTTGTGTCTTGGCCGACAGAGGGAAGGTGCTGTTGATACGTAAAATATTAAAGCATGAGTGCGGTATCTATATTAAAAGATTATTTGAGATATTGATCAAGCTACCAATGTCGACAACTTCATCAGACATCTTTGTGCATTTGTAAAGGGAATAATTTTACGTTACATAATCCCACCTGCGTGAGCCCGCTCAGTCTATAAGCTCACTCACATTTTTTTTTCGGCAATTATTGTCCTTTTCTTGACACCTGTAACGAAAATGTAGGGGTAAATGTCACATTTATGCATTTTATACGAATGATGGAGGATTTTGTTTCCCTGACCTCCAATTACGAATAGTTCGTATTTAATACTATCTCTTATTAGAAAGACATTCCGTTGCACGCCGGGAAATGTGATATTCTCTTTTTATGACAGATGTGTCAAGAACAGCATGCGAGAATACAGTTTCTTTGCTTTAAGGGCTTATATGTAGAGTGGAGCTGCATGTGATATTTCTGTTCCAAATGTTAAAAACTGTTGTTTCATTGAATGGAACCTGGCCTCATTCGCATGTATGGTAACGATGCTGGCTGTGCAAGCGTGTGTTCATTGGTGATTCAGCAATAAAAATCATCTAGTTCAGCTCATTACGCTTATAAGGGTAAACGAAACCACGAGTGCACGATCCAAACTTATGAATCATGCATGTAAACTTGTTTTATAAAATGCATGGCCTGCTCTTATGCCTAAGGGACTGCTACAAAAATCGTACGTATAAATAACCGTTTACGAGGACCGCGCACATGAAGCGGGGTGTGTTAGAAGCTGATGTATTCTATTCCCTCATGCGATATTGTTAGTGTAATGTAAAGCGAGTATTATCGTTAGGAACTCGTTGCTGCCCAATTAATTACTTGCAAAATGTAATTTACCATGTAAATTTATGCGACATGTTATGACATACAATAAATATCTTAATCGATTAAATCCCAAGCGATCGCAGAGCTTAAAAATATGTTCAACTGTTTGATATGTGAGCAAATTGAATGCTCTGAATACAAATCCATAGGATGTTAGCAACATGGTTTTGGCGCTCATCGTTTTGCTAACACCTGTTCCCTGGTGATATATGTCAAACAAAAAAACACAAATGCGCAGCTTATGAAACGTGACCAACCTTGTTGGCTTATCAATTCATTGTAAATCTATTCCATATCACTCGCGTCCTTGATAAACACGACTATTAGGTTTTACGCTTGGTCATATGAGCTCCACATAAACCCTCCAACAGAACTCTCGACAGATTGGTTTAGTAAGAAATACCCGACAATCATCATAACGGCCTTGTCGATCAATACCATGGATGTAAACAAAACCATTAGGATAAATATGAATAAAATGCACCGCTTTGAGCAATGTCATGCTTTTGCTGCCTATTGCATTGGCGGGTGCCCTTGAACTTTGGCAGACAACTATACTTTTCCATTGAAATTACTCCGGAAGGGAACAAAACCGTTAGTATCCCAAACTATATATGTCATGAATATTAACTTATTCGAAAATTTCAACATTGAGGCAATGCACCACTAGGTGTCTGATAAAAAAACGCAAAAATATGAAAGCCAGGTGTTTGAATCGATATATTCATTCCATTTACTTAATCAATAATCACATACGAAAAATACTGGATACTATATCCCACTGACATGATTATATATAAATATATATATATTCACTTTGGTATCATCACTTCATTCATTTTATTTCAATGCAAAATTCGGTGTTGTGAGGTAAAAGAGGATATTTCTCCACCGTACGTTTAATGAAATAATTAGTAAAACGATAGGATACTTGTTCATAGATCACGAAATAAATAACTTTTGCGGCTAGCACATCGCGAATGTTTCCCACAGTCACGCTTTCTGTTATACATTACTCACTGTGTCACAATACAGGGAAAAGAATATATAATAGGTGTCCAATCCTCACAATACACGGTACTTTTGAAGCCTCATTTACCGCACAGATAAAGACAAACCATGAGTTTGCTGCACAATAGTTAGGCAAGGAACAATATTGCACCCTTCGTGAACACGAGTCGAAGTAAGGTGCCAGAAATGGCAATGTGCATCATTTTCTCCTCTGCACTGCGATGGTTTATTGTATAATTGTGCCAACTACCGGACAAAACTAACACAAGGGATCTGGGTTTTATTCGTAAGAACGTGACTTTTGAAGAAAAACGACTTTGAAGTTCATTTTTTAGCGGTATATGTCAATAATTAAGAACCGACTGCAATGTTATCTTTTGCAAGAATACAATATTTAACAAACATTTCAATAGTTTGCAAAGCCGCCGCAAGACAGCATAGTAATTTCCGAAAAGTTGGTCACGGAATTCGCTGCTTATCTGGATAAGTTCAACTAATAAACCACCATTCCACCCTTGACAAGACATAGTTAACGATTATCAAAATGCGTAGTAAAGCGCATTGACCTTTTCAATGGCTACGTGCACGTATTGTCGATAAACTCTAGGTTGGATAATCTTAGCTATTGCATTAGTTCATACAACCGGATCTATCGGTCACATCCCATGGTCCGTATTTCCAGAATGTTATGTTCCTCAGAGCGCTGGTTAATGACAAGGAACAGGTGTAGCTGTCATTCTTAAATTCTCAGTTGATGAATGTTTAACCGGGCTGTGTGGTTAGCATAGTATCAAGGCTTCCCAATCAACTCATCATAATGAAGTGATTGGTGGAGTTGAGAAAGAACCAGGATAACACTCACTGACATTAATGTCTTATGTAGCGACAAAAGCGGGCTGCCAATCGTCGAGGCTGCTCGAGACTCTTTGAAATGACAACACTCAGACGCAAGTTTATTAGAAATTTGTCCATTAACATAGGGTTGGCTGTGAATGGCAGGCGGCTATAGATTACTTCACAGTATCAATAGATGTCCCTCTTAGTGCTTATTGCCTCAGCTACCTCGTGCAACGGAATCGATCAAACAAACACTTAGTTTGCTGTATTACACCTAAAACGTGATGTACGACCTGGGATTGAGGTTAAGAGAATCACGAACTTCAGTGGACCTATCCACGCCCTACTTGAATAACGTACAATTAGTAGCAAATTAAACTCTTATAAGTACCAAGAAGCCATATCATCAATACCAAATAGCCGAATCTGAACGGTTATTTTACAATATAAACCGTAATAATAATTTTTTGTATAATAATGTTGTTGGTTTGAAAAGGCTGTATACAGAACATAGCATGTAAGGTAGCACCTTATGTTCGCCGTCGTTTTTGTCATGATACATCTTAATTCATGATACAGGTTATTATATGATAATTCACGGCCAAGGAGCACTTACTGTGTCACTCCAGTTATCTGGCGATGTAATGAGAGATTGATTGCTTCTTCCCTTTATGATGAACATGGAAGCATTACTGTACACTATCCTATCAAGGTCATAGCAGCACGACACTATTTTCACTATCTGTAGCTGTTCCATTTTATCTAATGTAGCATAGTTATTATGTTGCCTGCAAGTAAGCGTAAGTTGGCGGACAATAAAACAATGGCTACTTGGACTTACCACCCACAGCAGTATGCAAGCTCTACCGAATGCAAAGGTCATTGAATTAGCCAAATCTTTCCCTACTCTGTGTTGTTTAATCTTGACATTTCTATCTCTTGCTGATTCTATTGTGACTGCCGCCATTTTGAATGAATCGGTAACATTACACGGACGTTTTCATACAAAGTTTTCTGGTAACTCAATGTACATATATTATGAAGAATGCATTTATTTTATATAAACGAGCACACATCTTCATCAGAAAAAATAAGGAATAATAGCATTCATTATGGTTGATTTTAATACTCGCTACGGCTGGTATATGGTTAGCTAACGATGGCTCAGATAATTCTTGATGACACAAGTGACTGTTTGTTTCTTGTCAAATTGTATGAAGGAATCTCATAAATCTTCCTCTCGCACCAGCGGGAATATTCCGAGGCATTTTCTATGCGACATTGACAAAATATGTGCACATAGACTATTTGGTTAGGTTGCCTAACCTCTAAACAACGCAAAACCTATGGCTGCTTTCCTATTCACATTTCATGGTAACCTAGTACAATATCAATAAGGCGTAAGAGATTTTCTTAATGCAGCATACATAATTATTTGATGCATGACGCATGCTAGTAATAACATGCAAAATTCATTTTAAAGCAAGGTAATAAAGCACAGCTTCTAAACCACACCATAACAGCTGCCCCCAATTCTTATGCATATCACAGGCAAAAGTAATATTGACCCCATGGTTATACAAAGCGTCCTCTCAATTCATAATCCGCCTGGTGCAGAGTGGGCAATTGCACTTATAGGACACATGGTCTCGATAAAACTTCGTTGTCGAACCGACATTGAACACCAAAGTTTAAAAAGTTTCATTTTTGGTGCGAATGAGACCGTGATGGTGCCAATGTTATCAGAGCAATTCAAAGGAAGCTGATATTGCTATGAACAGCAGGACCTTTCTATGAGTAGCCGTGAATGCAAATTAAAGAAAGACAATTGATTGCTTTCTTCTTAACAGATCTCCAAATACGAAGGTCATGATTCCTATTCTTTACTACAAATACTTGACATACCACGCACAAAATTGACAACTAATCAGTATAATTGGGCTTTGTGTTCTGACAATATCCTATGTCTGCCCCATAATGGGTACGACATATAAAAAAAGGCAGCGGTTGGCAAGGAAAAACGCCAAAAGCGGCGCAGCAATGTGTCAATGGATGTGTATGTACTGCTGCTTGACACTTAAAATTTGTTAACTAACTGTACTTGTATCAATTCAAACGGTGACGATAAATTCCTTGTGTGTGAACTATATTTGATTTCATTGTACCGACAAGATAATATCGAAAACGTCATTTGGCCATTGCCGAATGGCATATTATTCCTGGTCAGTAGTTGTGGAGTCGTCTACACACAATTACACGCTCAGTTTAAGTCATCATCACCTCTCAAACCCTTCGTAAAGTATGAAATAATGCCCCTATAACATCCTCTAATCGATATCAGCCAAACGGTAAGGTAAGTGTTTAGTTTAACAAAGCTCCAAAACTAAAGTGTTATAGATGGTGTCTGCAAAGGTAGGGATTCAGTTATGTAAGATCAACCTAATTGAGCAGCCATTCTCAGGATCAATGCGTATAAGTGGGAAATCCATGTGTATGAAAATGATTGGAAACAAGTAAGTGTAAGAGAAAAGATGAAATGCAAATGATTATTCACGGGCAAATTACCACCAGCCGGTTGTCTGGAACATGTTTTTCAGCCAGGGTGGTGTTAGTAGGCCCTATTGTCAGCCGACCAACAAGCTTACAGCTTGAATGTGGAGGATATCAATAGATATGTTATTCTAGTGTCTGGTATTGACCAAACTACTTCACTGCCATTCATTCGCACGAAAATTGATCGGCCACATACGACATGACTCTGGTTCATTAACTAGCAATTACGGTGACTGCAACTAATTTTCCTGCTGCGGAACTACGGGTGAATATAAAAAAAACACGATTATCTCGCATCAAGGGGCTGATATATAAAAAATATATATATGTGCATATCGCATATATCATAGGCGGCGGATATATATATATATATATATATATATATAGAGATATATATATATATATATATATATATATATATATATAGATATATATATACATATATATATATAGATATATATATATATATATATATTATGTAGTCTAGATATATCTATAGTATATATATGTAAATATAGATATATATCTATCACTATATTGTTACGTATATATTTAGAAATTATCATATATATTATAAATATATTTATATATATAGTACAAATGGTATACATATGTATATATATCTATATATACATATATATATGTCATGTATACAGAGATATATATATATATATATATATATATATCTACTATCTTGTTATATATATATGTATATATTCATATGAGATATATAGTAGAGTATATTGTACATATATTGTTACACTCCTATATCTCTATACATTTATATATATATATATAGATATGATATATTATATATTTATATTATTATATATATATATATATATAAATATATGTATATATATATACATATATATATATATATATATAAATATATATATATATATATATATATATATATATGCATATATATATATATATATATATATATATATATATATATATATATATATATATATATATATATATATATATATATATATATATATATATATATATACATATATATATATGTAGATATATAAATGAATTATGCATAAACATATTGTACATATATATATATTTTTATATATATATTTATATATACTTATATACACGTATATATGTGCATACTTAAAAGAGTTGTTTATCAGGGAGTACGTACAGTTGTTCAGCAGGAAGTAAACGGATATATATATATATATATATATATATATATATATATATATATATATATATATATATATATATATATATATATATACATGTTAAATTATGTGTACATATTTATATATACAAACATACACATACATATATATGTATATATATATATATATATATATATATATATATGTATATATATATAAATATATATACGGACATATATATTTATGAACATATATGCATAAAAATATATAATCATATTTTTATATATAAATATGTATGCATATGTATAAGTGTTTATATATACACACGCACATATACTTATATTTATATATATCTATTAACATATATATATGTATATGTATATATAAATATATATGTATATATATATTTATATATATACATATTTATATGTATTGCTTCAATTATAGCATACTTTCATCACTGATCGAATTACTTTTGAAGATACATAAATACTACCTCAAATTAAGTCTTTTACTATCTATTTCTAATACAGTTATTGCAAGCAACAGATATTCTGCTTTATATATATGACATACGAAACGCACCCAGAAGTTCACGGCAATCATTTGGCCGATTACCACGTCTGTCCGATATGAACAAGCATTCCAAGCAATTACAATGACGCGTTCTCGGTCTGAAATTGCCATATTGATGAACACAGAACAGGTGCTTACCAATAATAAATAACCGTAAAACAGCATTATTTGCAATTTTGTCTGATACCTTGTCAATTGTTTTTGGTACATCGTCTGTAAGTGAGAAGATATAATAAATAGCGCCACGTCGAGGAGAAATCAAATGTTTGCCTTCACAAAGTAATGAATTTACATTATTTACCATCACATAATAAATAAATATATTTATGTATTATTAAGGAGAAAAGCCATTATTATATTTGCGAACCAATATGTACGCATCTGATGGCTAGGAATGAGAGCACATTAAATACTAACTCCATCTGCTACTAGACTCACTTTGGGTGGCTATGGGTTATTAGATGTATGTGGCGGATATAAGAGCAGTTTCTTGCATCTCGGATACTAGGTCGCAGTGAATAACTTGCCATGTTATCCAATAAATAATATGAAATGATGCCAATATTTACATTAACCTTTATATCATCGCTTTTCAACATCCGCAAGGATGACATAAGGTGATCACCTAATGTGACTTACTTAAGCGAATAACGGGTATCGTCATTTATGTAGCTTTCGCATAATTACTTTTTATAATTCGCAAGAACGAAGGAATGCAGTGTGCAGTGGATGAGAAAATCTTTAATGTTGCCACCAGGAACAACATAGATGTAGACATTCACACGTAAGTAAGTAGATAAAGCGCGTCTGCTACACTGACGCATGCACCCTGAGACAATACGATCGATACATTCCATTGGTTTCAATAATGCCGGTCTTGTACCTCTCAGCCACCGTATTGATCACACTAGTCGTTAGACTGATATTGCACTATAATGACACCCTCACCCTAAGCAACACATTGTGACATTTAATAATGCTTACTTTTCTTGCTTCAGCAACGCTGACTGATGTCATTAGCTATGCCTTGCTAACCTTATGGAGTGATCAACGTATACTAGATTTACGTTACAACATTTGGAAGTATCCTTTCGTCCTGCAAAAACGACAAGCAGTCGCTGCTTTTCAACGCTCCGAGGACATTGGTACCCCTTGGCACAACTATGGAATTAAGAAGAAACCCCATGGAATAGGTTACCTGGCAAAATAAATTCAGCCAGTTTACTGAGCTCTTTTATAAATAACACGATGTGCATGTGGTAGGTGAAGGCTTTAAGTGGTGTTTTAATCCTACTGCATTGTAATACTGGAGTAGTCACTGACATGGCACCTTTGGTCTTTCAAGACCTGGCCACCCATCATTATAAGGTATTGGATGGGTATCTTTGTAAATCTCTGTATACGTTTGTAAATCTTAAATAAAGCAACCTTGTTTGTTTGGAGTTAGTTGAATTATCTCTCAATATCTATCTAAGATATAGCAGGTAGGTCCTGTGTACTCGTGTATTTTTGTATGCGTGTATATGTGGCTCACATTGTTGCATGATTCCCGCTTCAGAGTCCCGTTTGTTATTTTGCTTTCAATGTGATGCAAAATAGTTAAATGTTGCTTACCATTTGGTTGTTGTAAAATATATATGATATATAAACTAAGCTTCCACTGTCGCCCACCTAACCCTCGTGCATTTTTAGAGGTTGCAACATTTTACCTGTGCTAGCTTGATAAGATGTTATGCCATGTGACCGAGATTTTAAAAGTTGTCGTGTCACGTTTATGAGATTCGTTGGAATAAAATAGCACGCTGCTTCTAATCCCTGTCAATATCCCGAACCCCAATAATTTCATATTACTACCATGAAATGGCCGATTACGAATGGTTTCACAGAGATCCGATCTCTTTTGAACTTTGGTTGCCTGGAATTGTGGTGTTCCCTTTTTTCGCTTGTTATGAAAACGTATATAACGCGTGAAAACTCTCTTCTCGAAATGCAAGTAAACACTTTGTTTTTAGGATGGTCAATGCAGAACAACTCCATATTGAATCATTCTTCTAATTGTAACCAAATAAATGACCATACCTACTGTTACATTTGATGGCCCTGAGCAATTCGTAATCGATCTCTTTTACTCTTTTGTTTCTCCTCTCTCTCCTCTCTCTCCCCCCTCTCTCTCTCTCTCCATGGCTGGCTCTTGTGTTTAACGATGTTGCGGTTAGAGAACAATGGCACTATCTTCTATCGCAAGAGAAGCGGGGTGTTAATGCTTAACAATAACGATTGGCACCAACTTTGCTCGGTGCCTAATCTTCTTGACACAGGAAATGCCTTATTCGCTAGGTTAGTGAGTGATATTAGGGCCATACTTTGAATGTGCGCTTCCAATTGATAAAGGCACATTGCTGTTAAACGACACCCACTGGTTTGGTTCCTATGTTCTGACGGTCCGAGCAAGTGTTGAACAATGTATTATATATATAATGTTGAACTCCCATGTATTGTATGTTATCAAGTAATACAAAACTACCCATGTGATGCTGTGTCTCTGTACTACATAACACAAACGTTTATTTACCACATGTACTGCTGATTCCAGTTATATTTCATGGCCACCTTCTCATTTATGTAAATGGTTATCCAGTATCCACGAAAGTAATTCAATGAATCACTCATATAACGTTTAACTAACTATAACGTCTCTTCAATTTTTCCGACTAACCGTTCGTATATGTTTTGCTGTGCTAACACAGTTTCATAAACGATATTGTGTTCGTGGACTTTGACATATAGGGCAGTTGATATGGCCGCTGATGCTTCATTTAATCATTCGTGTCTAATCCACTATATCGTACGTCAAAATCAAATACGCTCAATTATCTCAGATGCATTTTTCTTATCATCACCGCATTATGAGATGGCGTTGTTCAAAAGCTGCCTGGTATTTCATACCTATTTTTGTATCGCATGGCATTCATATTCTAACTTAATTAAACATATTACGAGCTGAAATTTACTTTTAGCTGTTCGATATAAGAAAGGACGCAATGCTGAAGGTAACTTGATTCATAGGATGTTAGTAACGTCGTATCAGCATTCATCTACTGGCCAACATGATCATTAATGTCAAACAGCATAAATCGATGTACGGCCCATTTAACATGGCCAACTCTTCTATGGAGGTGAGTGGGGTCTATGAATCAATTGTATCTATTCAACATAAAGCAATTGCATAGTAACCACGTTTGTACGTTTGGAATTGCTGTTCTCGTGATCTTTTTCTTGTCAAAAAGTATTTTAAGTATTTTGTTGTACAATTTATCTTTGAATTGTATAGTATACGCTTCAGAAACCCAGATTATACTTTGATGGGCTATTAAAAACCCACTACACATAAACATGCACCACTCTGAGCACCGCACTGTCTATCATTGCCTATGCTTTGGTGTCCTCAACCTTATTATGTTGTTTCCAGGTCTGGTTAGAAGCTTTACTATCCGTTCAGTTGATAAGTGAAAGCAAAAACAGATTGTAATTGTCTTCATTATCATGCTTTAGCATATATTATGTATAGTTTATATGATCGCGTTTGACCTAAAACGCATTCCTTCCCGTCGATTTGACCCAAAATACCTGGTAAAAGCTCAAACGTCTCACGATTTGGTACTACGCATAGTTACCCCTAAATGTCTGTCAAGAAAAATCACCAACAAATTTGTTGGATCAATCACACTTCATTTTCTGAGAGTACACGGTGCACAAATAATTTGCGATACGATCGAAGCACAATGGTGAATAATGTAGAAGAGTCTGATCAACACAACACGCTGTAATCATGGAGCTCTACTTACCGCAAATACAAGAGCAACATTAGTTGTCTAGTTTATGGTTTACTTAAATTCATTGCCGCTGACTTTAAGAATACAGGATAGGAATAACGGCAATGTGCGTCAGCTCAACCCCTTGAACATTTTAATAAGAGTACCATAAACGATGGCATTATGCTCACATAATGGTAGAGAACACAATAGCAATATATGCTTGGTTGCGATGTATGCGACTTATCGTGATAAGTTTCACAAATATTCCTTTATACTCTTCATGCAAAACACTAATCGACGATAAACTGTTATCGACATAGTTCTTAACCGTGATTCGATGTATTTGTACGCGTTGTCAATAACCTTGAGGTCTGTGTAATCATTCCACACTATGATAACCTCATACTCGTACCACTTGTTAGTAAACGCCCACTGCTGAAATTAGTTCCTCTTGTCTGTCATTCACACTTCGTCTGTGCAGGTAGTGTTACAATAATAGCCCCTGCACACGTGTGACAGTTCATGATTATATATCCTTTTGATTTAGCTGTGTGTGAAAATACATAATAAAACTATCCAATTACATGATTTGTATGGAACAAAAGTCAAATCATTGATGATTTGTTCCCAAAACTGTAAAAGTAATGCTAGGTTTAATCTATGGCGAACTACATATAATTAAGAAAATTGGACATGGTTGCTTTATGTGATCCTTAAATTACAATAGTCGTCGACGAGAATTAACAAACCTCAAGTCTATTTCCATTGCACGAGCCCATTGTACTTCTTGACAAAACAATACCATTGCCTGAACTATTACAGTGGGTATAAAAAAGATATTTATTACTCTGGTATGAGGGTTTTCTCTTTTTGAAGCAGCAGTGACAATAACATCTCCGGTAGAGTGATTTCTTTGGGATGTCGATGTTTCTTTGTCACATGGAAATCCCCACAAAGATTTCCGATGTTTAAGTATTCACACAAGTGATTACAACTAAATAATTCATCCGAATCTATGGATAGCTCTTTGGTTGATTGGCCTTGGCAAAGTCATAATTATCCTCACTTTGATGGCAGCCATGCTTACTGGGCAAATATTCACCTGTCATTTAACCAGCTGCTGGTTACCAGGCAACCAGAGTACAGCAAATAATCCACGGCTGCGCGACTAGACATGAGTGAGAGGAAGTGGTAATCAGCAGAAACGATAGTGAACAACTCATAAAAGAATACACGGAAGCTGTGGAGTCAGAGTGAGTATTCATTTAATTCGTGCGAAGAATGCTGCATAAAGTGCGAGTCGTCTAATGCGACCATTATCTTAAATTTGCAGTCAAGAGTTATCTAGTATAGCGACATTGCCTAAAATCCAGTGTTGTGTACTTAGTGAAGCTGGCCAAATGACACAATCAACCTCTTTCATTACTGAATTTTTTATCAAGTATTGGTCTAGTCTGTGAAGCAGAAGGCGTTGTAAATGGGGAATCAGGTAGTGCAGGGAGTTGTAAATCAGATAATCTGCGAAGTGAATCAATTAGTAATCTCAGAGGTAAATCAGGTAGCAATCTGAGGAGTGAATCAAGTGTTAATCTGATATGTAAATCAAGTAGCAATCTGAGATGTAAATCAGGTAGTAATCTGAGAAGTTAATCAGGTTGTAATCTGAAAGTGGATCAGGTAGTTATTTGGATAGTAAATTAAGTAAATCAGGTAGTTATGAATCGGCCAATTAACACAGTTTAGAATGAGACAATGTAATGAGTAGAGAAGCAAGTAGAGAATGGTGTTGTGACTCGAGTTTAGGTAAAATCAATGAGTCCAAATCAGCAACAAATCTTGCTGATTACTACCTGGACACCAACGCGAGGCAATGCATTCTTTTAACAATGAAGTGTTCCTAAATGCCTTAATAATTTGGCATTACTAGGTTGGGGAAAGATTAAGCGACCCTAGAGATTTCTTTGCACTCGTCTTGTTTTCCTGTGTTATGTAGCACATTAATAAATTGCCGTCCGATGAATGTATAACGAGTCTGTGTAATAGCACACATTCAGTTATATGCCCATCTCATTAGAACGAAATCGTAATCGATCACTTAGCAGATGTTCGACTTGGCGGTTATTGCTTCCGCTACTTTTAGCATTAGAATCAACCGAAAACTACCACACCTATTTGGATCGAGTTCGAGAAAAGCAATATTTAGATGACGTTAAGTTAATTATCACATCTTTGTAACATGTTTCATCTCAATATATAATACATGTAATCACTAAATCATTCATCACAGCCATTGAACTACTAATGTATTACTGCACGCATAGGGTTCTGCCTCGATAGACAGATCGGCTTTCTGGTGCACATGCACTCTTTGTACTTCATTAAATACCAGAGAATAGGACGAATCACTGAAGCACAGGTATATATAATCCAACCTAACTCTAAACATGCCATAATATTTCAATAATATTTATAATTTTTATGTTGATGTAAGGTTATGTTAGTAGTTGAGAGATAAAGCAATTGTTACCTTCTCTTGCAACTTACTGTACCTAGTAATCCCTGGTCCGCAAGCGGTATGTCATTAAATCCGCCACATTTTCCTAACGTCGTGTTGTTTGCTAATTGCGTTCGATATTGAACCTTCTCTGAAGTAGTGTGGATCGATTATGACCGCAGCCTCCCATGAATACATCGGCCACGTAGTACAGATTTTAAATTTCTTGGTTAGTTTTCTTGTAACTCAGCCGATGCATATTTAGATATGCAACGCATGTTTTTGAAAGAGAAGTTGACCAATGTATGCTCATGTGAGAACGCATTTGAGTCGAGAATGTATATCCTGTGAACTGAATCTGCACACATCTAGCCTGATGTAAATGCGAGGCGGATCATTCTATCCTTGCACTTCACCCGTGAACAATACAACATTTTTATCTAAGGGTAATCAGAAGATGAGTAATACAACAAAAAGTTATGGTTGCTATGGCTTAGATGTTATCTGTTACAAAGCACTTTAGATGTTGATATAATTCAATTGGACATAATTTACCGATCTTTTTATATAAGAAAACATAAAAGGATCTCCTAAATATATCTGTGCTAATAATGATTTATTCTACAAAACATTTATTTTATTCTGGCGCATGTTTTAAACATCACTAACCACATCTATGCACTCACAAAAATGTTGGTAAATTGGTAATATATAGTGAACAATCAAGTCCAGCACATCACGTCTGCATGGGTGAGATAATAAAACCAACTAACTTCTGCATCAAATCCATGCTTCATATATTAGCCATGTCAATTTATGTTTTGACAATCAATGGGGCATTTATTTGGTCTATGACTGTCGATGTCAAATTTATTTTGTCAAAGGCATTTATCACCGTCATCATAATCGGATTACATTTAGAAATCACCAATTTGTAATATAATGACCTTGCAAAAACCTCACATGCATAACTGATTATCACTGGTTCACCTACAGTTTTGTGGCTAGTTTACTTTGCAGCTTACAGTAAAACTACCATATCATACACATAACCTAACTCCTATACGTTAGTTCAGTTTGTTTGTCACAAACTAAGATTTCAGCCGAAATATATATTGGGGACACACTCACACTTCCTTTCACAGCACATAAACCGGCATTAACATTTGCAACAATCTAAACTTAATTGGTAGGGTATCAAAGCCCTCACAATAACAACCCATAGAAACATTTATGACTGAAAATGAATTATGGATATGAAAGTTGGTTTCAACTGCCCTGATGTAACACGCACTTTCTGGTATTGGTTGGCTTTTATAATGAAGATTGTTTGCTAACGTAGCATCATGATTTACATGATAAAGTGTTTGACGAAGTGCACTTCTGTGCACCATTTGCACCAATTGATTATTTCATGATGCGGCTTATGTCTGCACCAATCTATTAAGTTACTAAAAAAATTGATACTACCCAGATGGGTGTATTTAAGAAGGATTCCTAACCTATGATAATTTGATTGCTTAGTGCTTTCATTGCCCGAGGTTACCAAAAAAGACAACAAAAGACAACCATGCTCACCGCACTTGCAATCGTGGGTATGCACGTGATTCTATGTTGTTTCCAGCCAGCCACATATTAATGACGTCAACTGTTCAACATCAAGCAGATTTTAATAGCATGAGCAATGGTGTGCATAAGCAATATACCTTTCCATGGCATCAAAAGCTTATAAAGCACAAGGTCATACGACACGCGATCTACATCCTTTTCAGCTAACCGGTTAGCAATGGGGCTTGGTGAATACTAGTCTTAGTAATCTTCTAAGACTCGATGCACTTATTAAGTGAATGCTTGGTTTACTGTGTTACGGGCCACCACGGGATGGTGTTAGTCTGGATAATTAAATATGGTTTACATGAGAAGGAGACAGACCAGAAAATAATCCCGCCTGTATCTATAAATGCGATGTGAAAGGCATTGTATCTCCCTTGCCACCTGATAACCCTTTTCAAAGAGGCATCGTTGGTTGTATTTTAATCCTGTCAGAAGGGGAAATGTAAGCTTGATGTGAGTAGATACTGTAACCTTATATGGAAAGACGTCTGCAGTAACCAACAGAGGTATCGCTACTACCCCTTACGCGTAGGCTGTAAGGTAAGCTGGTCTCTAACTTACGCTTTAGGATATTGCGGCGGGTAAATGTACGCGGTAAACCGTTTGCCTGATGATGACTGCCTGTGTTCATGGATGTGACAATCAACAGCTCAGTGTTTTTCTGTAGACATGCATTGAAACATGATCTTTATTAATGAAGTCGTTAAGGCCGCATGCTTTAATGGTTGTCAACTGTATTAGGTGTTGAAAAGACATTGATATCAGCGACTGATCCATGGAATGTGCTATGTATTATTTGGGTCGCCTGCCCTTGTACAAGTCATATGTATTGTCTCTTTTGTGGCAGACTGCGACCGCAAGAAACATACACTGCTCTTTGATGGAATGCGGGCAGCTGTCGTTTGCAGCAACTCAACAATAGTTCCACCTTACCACTATGCCACCGCCCCCACTACATATCAAGCTGCGTTGACTCGATTAGTGACTATGACAACACTAAATAAACTTCGGATAAATGTAAACGCAGAAGCAAGATCCGAAATAACCCAGTCACCGAAAGCAGGACAAAATAGATGTGAAAGGACAAATTAGTATTTAACATTCGTAAATATTTTCAGCCTGCTTGTTAGAGTGACTACATCGAAGCAATATATGCGTCCACTTTGTTCAAACAAACCTAGTAAGGTAAAATACGCCGTCAACTTATGCTGCATCTACACCCTTTTTGCTTTTAAGATTTATCTATCGCACATATAATCATAATGTGCTTTCCTCCAACTCAATGTCCTTTTTGAAACTAAATTTCGTTATAAAGCTTACATGTACATTATCCTTCCCAGGACGGTACTGTTCATGAAATCTTTATGGTATCGTTATTATTGGCTTCAGGTTTATCATTATTGCTGCCCGTATCATTGGCATAAAATGTCAACCGAGTTGTCCGGGAAACCTGACTAGAACCGTGTCTTTTGCTGATGGCTGACAAACGTATGAGTTATTAACGTATGCTTCGTCTTCGTTCGCCGTCGTATGCTAAACTTGTCGACCTGTCCGCAATATGAGGACAGGAAGCATTCATCATAGCTATGTATCCTCATTAAGGCAGCCGAAATGGTGAATATTTTTACTGACGTTGATCACTTTTAGCTGCTGATGCAGCATACCCGGCCGATATATTATCCATTTCAAATGTATATATGATGAACTGTTAGGTTAGATCAGTATGGTATACCACGTGCCATTTTATATGGTGCCTAAATGACGGAGTTAAAAAGCTGCATCAAGCAGTCGTCTGGAGACAGTGTTTATGAGCGACAGGGCGTGATGCAAGATAATGTATTCTTTGAATGCATGTGTATGGTTGTTGTTGCACAAACATATGCGTTATGAACATAACAAGATGGTGATAGTTGTCTGGAAAAGGTGAATGTGATAGATACCTAGGCTGGCACCATTTTTTATACTTGAGTCGTACAATGTCTCATACATGTAAAGACAAGGGGTCCAAACCGAGGCGCTAAAACAATCCTTTCTTTCTAATGCCGGCTCTAAATATGTTTTGTCAACATCGACGTTGGTATGAAAAGCTGCTTCACTCCCTGGGGGTGCAACCAATTAATGTAAAACACGTCACATGATTCTACGCGTTGCTTAAACGGGGAACCGGTATTTAGAAATCATCGACATTGGTGTTAGGTGGCGAATTAAGGTGGGTAACTACAATGGATTTTCTCCACGCAGGGTTTTGTCACATTATACATACGAAATGATCTGGCTACAAGCTTGAGGTAGTATTCATAATTAATCGATGCATGATATATGAGTGTTGTATCATGCGATGTTATTGTTATACCAAGACTTCAAAGCTCCGTTTTTATTCGATGCCTTATTCCCTGTGCCTAATTCTACCACAATTTAAAACATAAGCCGATGAACCATTTTGATGGCTTTCATTTCACGTATTATGAAATCATGTTCAAAAGTGATACATAGTGTTTTTAATAGACTTGATCTATCGTTCTTGGTATATACTTCTTGCTTATAGCTACTGTTATGCAATCCTGACTTTGCACAAATGAGTATATATAGAAGCCGTGTCTTTTTCCGAATAATTTTTTCTACTAAGGTCTTCGTTACAAAATCAACAACCCACGCGAGTTTCATATGGGAAACCTGTCACGCTGTAATTTATCATGGAACTTTACATCATGAGCAGATGTAAGGGAGATAATAAATATAAGATCTTCGGATTCTTCGACTGTTTCAATGCACATGCATGGCGCGCGTAAGGGAAATGTGATTCATTGGTTTTATAACAGTTGATCAAATAAACAAATCAATGCTGCTCCTGAGCCCGCACTTAGTGTTTCCAAAGGTGATGAAAAACAGTAAACCAGATCGCTCTTTTCAAATGGCGTATTTTGAAATATTAATGAAGTTACTTAAGGGGTTGTGTTAAGGAGCATAATTACATAGGTAAATATGTATATTTAGATATTGATGCCATAGAAAAATATTATCGTTTGGGCGGCAGATTGACCTAGGATACCCTGATGATAAAATACCACAGGTATAAACAGAATAGAAGCTTGTAAGTACACGCACTATACATTATTTATTTATTTTCAATGAATAAACACGACCGACATTTACAAAATGCATAAATGACTTGATTAAGGCTTAAATGACCGACAACGCCAACCTCGAGTTAACATTAATGTGAATGCGATGCATTGTATATACCTAGTTTACAAGTGTGGCTTGATGATGGTTGTTCTCTTTACCTCAATCAACGTGTGTACCACTTGGTAGAGGATGATATAAGAACGAAGACAGACTGTTGATGGTGTGTATGGATTGATAATCACCTGTCATTAAAAACCTTGTAGTGTTACTGGATATAGCGGTCAGATCGTTGTCATTTGAAGAAGTGTCGAGAGGTCTCAAATGTATCAATAAAGGTTTGTTGCTGTCGCTACACAAGCTATAAATTATAATCCCTGTTGTTCCTTAACCACTCATTTAGAAAAACCGTCATCATAGCTTCATTCGAAAAATCTTGAATTCAGATACTTTACTGAGTTTGGATATTCATTCCGACTACGCAATGATTTAATTAGTGTTTTGAAATGTGATGCAAATCAAGTTTTAGGCAGACCATTCATTGCTGACTCTTCATGCATCGTAGACTATCGTGGATGTAAATTTGCTTGGATAATATTCATCAGTAAGATTTTCGGGGCATACTGTCCCAGAAACATTTCATTATTGAGAGAATGTTCTATTACCGTCAGCGCACAGAAAATGATAGGCAGCGTCTGTTTCATGAGGCACGCTGTAAAAAACGAACGCAAGTGAAAGTTTGTTTTATAACAGGGCTGCTTCGTTAGTTTTGTCCCATTATCTATTTTCTCAAAGGCCGTTGTTTGTCTGACGACTAACAAAAGAAAATGTTGTTTGCATCCGAAAGCAGATTATGATTATTAGAGTAATACTAATGGTTAGTTTTACTTTTCGCTGCAGTGCATCTGCCTCGTGTCTAACGCTTGATGTTGCTGATGCAGCAGCAGTCATTGGAGTAGAAGAGCTATCCATCTTTAAAGCCCTGTCCTCAGTTAGAGATTCACGATATCATAACAGTTGTTATAAGATAATAGCATAATATGCCAATATGGTTAGTAATTTCATTTTAAATCTACGTGGAAATTTGTTTATCAAGGGGGCCATTAAAATTTAAGCATTGCATCAAGTCGTATCAAGTGTCATAAAGACAACATTCAATGTAATACCACTGACATAGTCATACATAGCTACATACATTGCTACATGTATAATCAAACTGACGCGACCACGATAAAAGTAGACGTCATTCCCAACAGCACTTCATTCCCCAAACATGCCTGGAATTCACTTATCATTAGCTTAACTCGTTCTAAGTGACAATTACCAAAGTGCTATGTAGCAAATAAATGCTCTTAATACATTGTGGATTGCTGTAACGACGATGTAATGATCGGAGGCAATACCTCGTCTGTTGTATTATGTTGTTTATTAGTTATGTATATCCACAATGACGAATAGATTTGTCTTGTTCTATTGAATATGTTTGCTGAAGGCAAATATGTTTTTCTGAAGTTCTCATTTCCGCATAAGAGAATTATCCTCCCTTATAAATCATTGGTCCAGAAGTGAAGATGAAGGACATGTTGACAACATATCGTTTCGCCGATCATCATAAAGAGGCACATTATAGTACATTATGCCATACACTGTTCATACATAGATCAAAGGTAAGTATTATCGTCGAACAATACTACGCATAAAAAGGTTGAAATATCATGATTGAAGTTCCCTTTAGCCGGATAAAGTATACAACATTCTACCAAAGATATGGATCTTCATCAGTTGAATGTTAAAGCAATACTTCTTATCAGTAAGATCATACTTCTTTCTAAATAGCTTATTCACGCATTAATTCTAGCGATCGATAAAACCCGTTCACGTTCTAGTGGACGCTATTTAATGACGTACTATATAACTGAATTTGTCATTCACAATGGGGACATAACTACCACAGTTGCCGTTTACCGTCAATGCATGGCGATGGATTTAGAATGGGCCACGAATGAGTCAATGAAACAGCAGCTCATCGACCGCCTGGTATACCAATTGTAAAGAGCAAAATGATTGCGTATGTTCATTAACGCCTTACTACAAACAACAGTCTATGTGACATTCCGAGCTTATGAAATTGAAAATCGTCTTACTCTATGGTGCTATATTGCTGCTTAATGGTTGTGGTTAATCACATTTAATCTATTGGCATCCCATAGTGTTACATTATGGATAGATACTAAAATGAGGAGAGGTTCGTAGATGCTGCTTGAGTTAGAAACTGGAAAAGACAAGAGGTTTTGGATCAATTATCAATGTCAAGCAATCAAGTATATTTGTCAATAGGTAAAAGTGTGCTTTGTGCTAGAATATGCGTGGCATTCATCATAGAAGGATTGTGCATCAAAGTTGACACTCAGCACAAAGCTTCTTCGCGCATTTCATCAAAATGGTGCGCAGATGCAGACTTAAATGCGTTTGTTATGAACCATGACAGTATACCACCAGTAGTCAGTTTAGTATCTAGACAATATTTATGAATGTATTCTACAAACCGCGAAAACGTGACATATAAACATAAACGTGACATATTAACATGATTAATTTATGCAATACTTATAACTACTAACTTCGGTGTTTTTTCGTCAGCCCTATATAATTATTACAAACAATATTTGTGCTATGTACATGTGCAATGACAGAATATCGGAATTTGTGTTTTTGCATCTTCTATAATTTGATTTCAAGATTATCAGCATGAATTTCCAAATGAGCAATATATTCAATGATTTTCTCACAATGAGCAATACAAAATCCGCTCTGAATGTTTTGACTTATTTTCCTAAAATGAAATGAAGTGTGAACATTACTAAGTAGAAAATACGAAAGAAGACGCTTAATTTGCTACGTCGGTCACAAATGATAGGAAATTGTTAGCCTTTTAATTGAATGGCAAGGAGAGAGACAGAGAGAGAAATCTGTCGGGACGTATTCGCGAATGCGAAATGATATCATTAATAGCCAACATGAAATCAACTGAAGCGTGTGATACAGGAATATGCACGTAATTTAACGATTTACGAGTCCACGTGAAGCAAAAGCAGTAAATACCTTTATATAATTGCATAAAATTATCATATATACAACCATATTTGATGGCAAATGAACCCAATAGGTATGCGACAATAAAGCTATATCGTTTCTATTTACTGGCATAGCTGTTCATGGCATAAATAAAAAAAATTGTGACATCCTTATGAATCTGATAAAGACATTTCCCTTGCAACACCAGGCTGTCAAGAACCATATGCCTGAGTGCAAGGACCATAAAGTACATATCTACAAGCTGCTGTCTAAAGCACCATTCTGAGCATACTTATTCTAGCAACATATTTCATCTCCTCTTCGTCGTTGACTCCCGACATAGTTATTATTATATGTCTTTATGAAGCAGAAACAAATACATTGTTATTAGCGATAATGTGACCATAATAGAATTGTTTCCGACTGACAGATTTTATGAAATGTCGATATGATCACCAGAACAATAATTTAAATTTTTCGCCTTGGAATAGGGCTCAGGTCAAAGTGAATAGATTTGGCGCAAATTTACTGATGATGTTGTCAGAGAGGAAGATTATTGAAAGTCTGAGAGTTTGGGTGGGGATCGGTTATGTTTGATAAAAGGCAAATGTCGTTTGATAAGGTATTGATTTAGATTTGGATTATTTATGTTCCTGCTGGACTGATGCATGCATCAGTTTATGAGTGCGCTTATTGCCTTTCTGGTATTTTTTTTGGCAGGCTTCATCAAACAATTTGCCAGCCTCTATTGAGTGTACATTGTGCATCAAATAATTTGTTAAACTATACCTCACGTGGACTAGTTAATATTTTCAAAGATCAATACAATGGCATACTGAGTGTGGTTTAATGACACCAAAATATAGGAAGATAAGGAACAGGTCCAGAATATTTAAACTTCTAGGAGTAAGGTGATATGAATCATGGGACATCTGTCAAATATGCACCTGTAACATATTATTGACTATATTCAGTATATGGTATATGATACGAGCGCAGTTGGGCATAAACACATTCTTGTGAGTTATAAAAAGCAAATGCACGAATCACATATCTCATAAAGAGTTCGACATTGGCTCAAGGAATACTTGTTATTAATTATGAAACTGTATTCCGCCCTGAAGAAGTCACGTTGGGCCAGACAATCAGGAAATGTACAATTTATATCATAATGTAACTCAGTATCGATTTCTATCATCTGATATGTGGCATCAAAATCTACATTCACGAAAATGATTGGTAGATAATGTACAAAGCTGATGGATAAGGCTGACACACATGATAACATAACAAAATACAATGCCTTCCAATTTATTAGTTGCGGATATGCAATCACATATAATTGTTCAAAACTTGAGCAATATGGGTTATTCATTATGTGCTGTTTATATAGATAATGTGCATGTCCTGTATTGACAATAAAAAAAAAATGATGACGACAATTGGGTATAATTCGGTTTGAGTGTAGATATTGCTTCCCATCTAGACAATTCACTTATCTGGTCATTAAGAATGATTCCATGTTACAAGAAAATACCTTGTATAGAATTTTCCGATGAACTATATTTTAGAGAGGTGTAAGGTATTTGACGATCGATCGATTCAACATGACTGAAAATAGACAGCAGGTTCATATAACATTAAAGAGCCATGGTGGCATTCTTCGAACACATGACACCTTGCCTGTTTGTACAGGTCCATCTATCATATCTACTGTAAAATTAATCTATACCAGCGATATCTCTATAGAGAATATAATCAAGAACATTCAAGCATCGGGGGTCAGTTGCTTGGCATAGCAATTCCCGTAGACGGCATTTTACAAACATTGCAAAGGTAAATTATCTTTTGTTATCAGAGCTCAAAACACACATTTTCAGTCGGGCATTTGCAAAACTACCCCTTGTCAGCGCCTCTGAGCGGAAGTCGTGTCTGGAAACCGATGCTATGAAAATTGATAGATTCCGAAAAGGAAGCGCACAACATTCGTCTCTGTTTTGACTCCTCGCTGACCATGACTGAAATAATCAGTTTGATAGGGATATATAGCAACATGCGTTTGGGCGCAGAGTGTTATTCTCAATGACAAATTATAATATCCATGCTTCGTTCGGTGTTAATGACGGAGCACTGCATTACATATCTGGGATGACTAAACGGCCCAAGCATCAAGCCAATGGGTCTCAAACAGAAAACATATCGTACAGTTTTTACTTTTTATTTATTTACACGTATATGAATCAATAAATAAGTATGATAAGCGGAGGTCAACGCATCTGATGCTACTATGAGATCTACTGAAACTCGTCCAGGGTGTTTGAAAAATGTGACTAGTCAAATAACTGGTGTTGTATTGTGATATTGCTCTTATAACTTGTATATGGTTTTGCATAAATGAAGACTTTGTCGCCGGTCGTTTGTATCTTTAAGAACGCGCTATTGCTCTTTGGGGATAAATAAATCCTGCATAATGTATTTATCCTATGGATGGTTAAAGTAGTAGAAGTGGTTTTTTTCCAAGCGGATCAGCTTAAAAACGAAGATAATCTTTACAATCAAATGATATTGCTTAATCAAATAATAAAAAGGAAATAAAAATAATTTTTGGTGTCATGTTACTAACTTTTATCTCCGGATTTCATTTATCGTGTGCTGATCATTCTGGGATGTAAAACATATTTGAATGTTTTGCTTTGTTAATGTGAAAAGCCTTTAAATGTTTGGACACAACGTTGCCTCGTTAGATGGTTAACAATTAAAAGGACATTGTCGGTTAAATATTCGGCAAAGGATTGAATCGCTTTTGCAATTAATAATCGTAAATTTAAACAATAACAAATACTTAAACAGCAAAACGAAATGAATTGAGGCCATAACACGATCAGAAAAACGTATGTTGATAATGGTCAACATTGATGACAAATATGTGTACAAATATGTTTTTACTATTGTATGATTCTGTAATTATACTGGTAACTGGTCCATATTAGAATGAAATTAAGATTAATGATGCAAGTAATTGGAAACAAAATAACAGAGAATGCAATTCTTTTGATGAATCATATGAATAGCATATGTAACAAAGGCAAACTTAAAACTAATCAATTATTGTAAGGCCTACCATGACGAACTAGCAAGGAATAGTAAACCGGAGGTAATGTGGAGATATGCTACTTATAGTTTTAAAGATAGTTCCTGTCTCTTTTTATATGATATGAAAGTGATCGCTAATGTGTAAAGTCCTCAACATATTAAGCAAGGCAAAATATAGGAGGCCGTTTAATACTTGTATGTGAAATACTTTATCTGCATTTGCCTGTTGTTTTATCATTATGCGTTTGTTGTTTCACCAAAAGGCTGCTTTGCAACCAAAGCATCGTTGGAGGTTATACAAGTATCCACTAAGATCATAATGTTCTCTCTATGGCTCATATACACTCCGACATGAGCTTAAGCTGTCGTTTCTCATTTGATATATTTAACGTCCTTCATTTAAGGTGCGAAACCCACAGAATATGGAATATTTGATGCTACCAATATAGCTCAACCTACCATGGCTGTTGATCTTTAACTTGACAGCAAGGTTTAAATATCAAATGATTGGATTTTTTTTAAATCGTGACGTTGTTTTGGCTTGATGAAATAGACATATCTGATGCACACTAGCATGCACACATATCTGGAAATGCTACAGAGCAACATGGAACTATATGCGATAATGTTTGTCTGAAACTTTTATCTCCGGATTTCATTTATCGTGTGCTGATCATTCTGGGATGTAAAACATATTTGAATGTTTTGCTTTGTTAATGTGAAAAGCCTTTAAATGTTTGGACACAACGTTGCCTCGTCAGATGGTTTACAATTAAAAGGACATTGTCGGTTAAATAATCGGCAAAGGATTGAATCGCTTTTGCAATTAATAATCGTAAATTTAAACAATAACAAATACTTAAACAGCAAAACGAAATAAATTGAGGCCATAACACGATCAGAAAAACGTATGTTGATAATGGTCAACATTGATGACAAATATGTGTACAAATATTTTTTTACTATTGTATGATTCTGTAATTATACTGGTAACTGGTCCATATAAGAATGAAATTAAGATTAATGATGCAAGTAATTGGAAACAAAATAACAGAGAATGCAATTCTTTTGATGAATCATATGAATAGCATATGTAACAAAGGCAAACTTAAAACTAATCAATTATTGTAAGGTCTACCATGACGAACTAGCAAGGAATAGTAAACCGGAGGTAATGTGGAGATATGCTACTTATAGTTTTAAAGATAGTTCCTGTCTCTTTTTATATGATATGAAAGTGATCGCTAATGTGTAAAGTCCTCAACATATTAAGCAAGGCAAAATATAGGAGGCCGTTTAATACTTGTATGTGAAATACTTTATCTGCATTTGCCTGTTGTTTTATCATTATGCGTTTGTTGTTTCACCAAAAGGCTGCTTTGCAACCAAAGCATCGTTGGAGGTTATACAAGTATCCACTAAGATCATAATGTTCTCTCTATGGCTCATATACACTCCGACATGAGCTTAAGCTGTCGTTTCTCATTTGATATATTTAACGTCCTTCATTTAAGGTGCGAAACCCACAGAATATGGAATATTTGATGCTACCAATATAGCTCAACCTACCATGGCTGTTGATCTTTAACTTGACAGCAAGGTTTAAATATCAAATGATTGGATTTTTTTTAAATCGTGACGTTGTTTTGGCTTGATGAAATAGACATATCTGATGCACACTAGCATGCACACATATCTGGAAATGCTACAGAGCAACATGGAACTATATGCGATAATGTTTGTCTGAAACTTTTATCTCCGGATTTCATTTATCGTGTGCTGATCATTCTGGGATGTAAAACATATTTGAATGTTTTGCTTTGTTAATGTGAAAAGCCTTTAAATGTTTGGACACAACGTTGCCTCGTCAGATGGTTTACAATTAAAAGGACATTGTCGGTTAAATAATCGGCAAAGGATTGAATCGCTTTTGCAATTAATAATCGTAAATTTAAACAATAACAAATACTTAAACAGCAAAACGAAATAAATTGAGGCCATAACACGATCAGAAAAACGTATGTTGATAATGGTCAACATTGATGACAAATATGTGTACAAATATTTTTTTTTACTATTGTATGATTCTGTAATTATACTGGTAACTGGTCCATATAAGAATGAAATTAAGATTAATGATGCAAGTAATTGGAAACAAAATAACAGAGAATGCAATTCTTTTGATGAATCATATGAATAGCATATGTAACAAAGGCAAACTTAAAACTAATCAATTATTGTAAGGTCTACCATGACGAACTAGCAAGGAATAGTAAACCGGAGGTAATGTGGAGATATGCTACTTATAGTTTTAAAGATAGTTCCTGTCTCTTTTTATATGATATGAAAGTGATCGCTAATGTGTAAAGTCCTCAACATATTAAGCAAGGCAAAATATAGGAGGCCGTTTAATACTTGTATGTGAAATACTTTATCTGCATTTGCCTGTTGTTTTATCATTATGCGTTTGTTGTTTCACCAAAAGGCTGCTTTGCAACCAAAGCATCGTTGGAGGTTATACAAGTATCCACTAAGATCATAATGTTCTCTCTATGGCTCATATACACTCCGACATGAGCTTAAGCTGTCGTTTCTCATTTGATATATTTAACGTCCTTCATTTAAGGTGCGAAACCCACAGAATATGGAATATTTGATACTACCAATATAGCTCAACCTACCATGGCTGTTGATCTTTAACTTGAAAGCAAGGTTTAAATATCAAATGATTGGATTTTTTTTAAATCGTGACGTTGGTTTGGCTTGATGAAATAGACATATCTGATGCACACTGGCATGCACACATATCTGGAAATGCTACAGAGCAACATGGAACTATATGCGATAATGTTTTTCTGAAACGGTTCATTGTTTTGTTGCTTAAAGAGTCTTTAAGCTTCAGATACAACATGTGCCGGTAAAGTTTGCTAGATACACCGAATTCAAGGAAGCAATAATTGATTGCGAATAGGTGGAAATTCAATTAACTGATGCCTCATAGTTGCAAGGCAATAATAACTGGTAATGTAAAGTCAACAAGCGTGGAGACCTCATGTCCCATATATATGTACATTGGTGGCTGATTGAAAAGTTCCGAAGGTTACTTCGTTGAATGCTGTACGAATTACCAAATCCTGCGCTCAGCTAATCACTGATTAAATACGCTTGGATGATAAGTGAAGCAAATTAATAAATTATAAAACCTACAATGTGCATCCGGTGTGCCATGAAGTGAAAGAGATCAAGCAATGTTTAAATCCACTACGACGATGCAATTGTAATATTAACGTTACCTTTGGATGACAGCAACATAACATGGTATGGAATAATTTGATAAAAGACAGACCGAGCGCTTTGCTTGTTACCAGCGCCGAGTTAAGGTTCTAGCCGAATACAGAGTCATAATGTGCAGGTACATTATAGTGCACTTACACTTAGAAAAAACTGCCATATAAGAAAGTACCATAGAGGTCACAAATACTTTAGAAACCTTTTGTCATCTAATAGTGCAATTTGTTAAATTGCAACGATGCACCAGGCCCTTAGAACGGCTGGTTAGGATGTTAAACAAGAATCCATAGCTCATCGACAACAATTACAAGTTGCGTGCAGACCATTCTGTTTTCATCGACCGTAATGCGTCCAAAGGTATATATAAAACGAGATCTAATTTCCCGAAGCATGTTGATCATAACTTGGCATAAGAAAGTCGATTACTTCAGGACTATATCATAATGAATACATGCGCAAGACATGTTTAATAGTTGGCGCATATTTAACGCAAGAATATTTCTGAACTCCAGGTTGCGTCCCATCATAAGAGGTGAGTTACGTCGATCGCTTCAGAATTGATCGTGAATACCAGGCAGTTACATTTAGAAGACATCATACAATGCACGGTTTGCTATATTGGTCCCTATAAGTAGCGTTTTTAAAAGCACTCCACAGTACTAAAGTAGCCATCAGTATTCTGCAAACAATACAGGGCGCTTTATATACTTCAGCCAGAAAGCAATTAGGTGTCAAATGCTGCAAACATGCACCCGTTCCTTGTAATACAATCCATTCGTCTTAAAGCTCCGACCTCTTAGCAGAATAATAATGAGGGCTGATCTCGATTCGGCAGCTCGTACATCATGCCCCGAGCAGCTGACACGACTATGTATTAATGAGGGTCCGTTTACCACTTACATCCTTAAATAATGCATTTCTATGATATTTTACATGTGAACTTTGTAGTTAACTACAATAAGCATTATGTGATGACTCCCCGTAACAAGAATGATCTTTGGCGGATCCGTCTTTATGATATTAATATGATATTATCAAACTTACTGAGGTAAATAAACCTGTATGATGAATGTTGGTAACCATTCAATAACATTTACTGTAATTGTGATAGTATGCATTCGAACAATGAATATATATATTATCAGCATAACCACGAAGACAAGAAGACCATGACCTCATTCGGCAACACAGTCATCCATTTGCACCATTACTGAACCAACAGAAGGGAGCCCCAAAATCCCGCCGATTGTCCAACAAAACGAATCAAATGTCAGGGTACATTGACAAAGCTAAATTGATTTATTATGCAGCAGGAACTGGATACAAGATTGTATTACTGCCCCGTAGCTCCTTGCATTAGAGCGTTTATCGTGTCAGTCGGATAACACTTATTATCCTTTCTAGCGCTCTATTCTAATAGGTATTATTTCACAAAAACCTTCCACGTCAAGTGACACACGACCACATGCATTTGACAGCAAAATAGACTCGATGCAATGATTGGAACGTCCATGGTCATTGTTTATCAGGAATACTTTGGTGTATTATCCAATTAATATTTCAAACCCACAGCAATTGATGATAATTCATGTCGTGTGAAAATAAATAACCCACATCAATTCTGCATACTTCTCATCAGATGCTATGGTATTTACGCTGCAGTAAGCATGAACACTGATGGGACTTATAACGTCAGATAAATATGCGTTAAATCGATACTTTGTTTGAGTTTTCAAGCCAGCTGTCACCCACAACATTCATACTTTGATTATCTCCGGCATCGCAGCAGCATGCAACACTTTCGACATAATGGACTTCTCGATATTTACAGTGCAGTATAAATAAATGACAGCTGATTTAAGTACCTCTTGACTAGTCCATTACGCTTAAGTGGTGCCCATAATATACAAGAGGTACGTTTAAGACCGACGTGCGTGAGCATTATTTATGAACACGCATACTGTTCACTCTTCTCATAAAAGCAACATATATATATGTATATATATATATGAATATAAATATATATATATATATATATATATATATATATATATTATATATATATTATATGTATATACATATATATATATACATATATATATACATATATGTATATAAATAAGATATATAGATATATATATATATATATATATATATATATATATATATATATATATGTATATATATATATACATATCTATATGTATATATATATATACAAATATGTATATATACATATTTATATATATATATATGTATGTATATATATCTATATATATATCTGTATATATATGTACATGCATATACATATACATATGCATATATATATATATACATATGTATATATATATATATATCTGTATATTTATATATATATATATGCATATATATATATATATATTGTTATATATACATATCCTTGTGCATAAATATATTTATATATATACATACATATATATATATATATATACATGTATATATATATTCATATACATGCATATGTATATTTATATATATCTATATATAAATATATATGTAAATTTATATATCTCATGGCGACAGATTGAATCAGACGACTTATTGTTCGTTCACTGTATCAAGATGCTTTTGGACTAATACATCTGCGCCTTGCAGTATTCGGCTCGGTGTTTTGAGATACATGATAAATGGCTATAGCAATAGTGTCGGTTGTCAAGGTACCTGCTGCGTATCAGCATTATTTGCCAATCCGCCCAAATACGGCAGGTATGCACAACTCGGACTCGGAACTATTAAAGCTGATAGCTACTCTTGTATTTGGTTTTCTGTCAATTATTACTACTAAAATGTACCTTCCAGCAATTATTTTATCATGCAAGTCACAAGGGGTCTACTTACCTATATTCTGCGATGTAGGTAGGTCTGGTAAAAGGTTGTTCATTAAAGATAGACAGACGGGAGAAAAGTTCAAGTAACTGCTGAGAGGAACGGAAGGCAGGAGACCCATTAAAAAAAAATTAAACGCACTACGCTGTTGCAAATGTAATATTAACGTTCTCGAAATATTTATCTTTAAAAGTTGAAAGACATCAACATAATATGGTATTAGATTATTTGATCAGAATTGTTTTGCACAATTCTGTGTAAGAGCATAATGTATATGTCAAAAACACCGAGCAGTTAAGTTATTAACAGTGTCGAGTCAATGTTCTATCTAATAACAGAGTCTTAATGTACTTGTACATAACACTTTAAGATAAATTGCCATCATGAATTATTTAAGAAACCTTTTGTCATCTTATAGAGCAATTTGTTAAATGGCAACAAAGCACGAATGAGTTTACTGAAGGTTATCATGTAAAACGAGAATGCATAGCTTATTTACAACAATCACAAATCGAGTTAAGTCAATTATATTTTCATCGACCTTGATGATACTAAAGGTATATGAAAAATGCAATATAATTCCCCAATGCATGTTTATCATAACTTGGCATAAGTCTTTCGATGACTTGTCTTAATATTAACGTTATCGATAAAATACTGATCTTTAAAAGTTGAAAGATATAAACATCATAAGGTATTAGATTATTTGATAAGAGTTGTTTTTCACAATGAATATGACAAAAAAGATCAAGCAGTTGAGTTATTAGCAGTGCCGAGTCAAGGTTCTAGCCAAATACAGACTCATAATGTATAGACACATTGCACTTTAAGATAAATTGCCATTAAAGGAAGTACCATAGATGCTTTGTGACAGAGGTCATGAATATTCTAGAAACTGTTTGTGCAACGAAGCAAAATCTGTGGTATCAGGTTGATATCCAGAATCATCAAATACACTATTCACGTATTTCACAGCAAAACGGATTTAGCCTTAACGCTTCTCCGAAACTAGCATGCCCAACACGCCAACTGAGTGGTTAAGTTCAATTACCGAAACTTCTTCTAGTTTTTGTGTTACATCTTTAAACCTACATCTGACAAT
>CM067350.1:36329633-36457133 GCA_034190875.2 Urechis unicinctus | reverse complement strand
TAAGACGCTCACCAATGTGAATTTTGTTACAACATTCCAATACTGCTGACGTAAAGCATTAAATCCAATAAATAGGCACTTTACGTTTCGCAATTTGGTTTTATAAGTGCAAATCTACAAGTTGGCAATTCTGCACTACACTTGAATATTATTTTGTTAAAGATTTATTTATTCCGGTAATGATGTGACGGTAATGTGATACCAGTCCCGCCGAAGATAACTATGTGCTCATTGAAAACCACATATAGCAGTGTCAACCCTCAGCCAAGGTTACCTAAGCACAGCGAAATGTTTTGGATGGCAAGCCATGCATGGTGCAAAACTTAACACGTAATCAGTACAACGCGTGAAATGTTCGTCCAAAACGGGCGACAAAACATAGATGGTCATTAAGACGATTTGCAAACTGTTACATTTTGAATACAGGGATGCCCACTTTAGGAAATATAAGATATCTAAGAGATTAAACATATGCTAATGTAGCGTTTGTTAAGGGTCAGATAAGATTAATGGACGATCCCGGCAAACGGTATTTTCTTTATGAACACTGAATTTTATGAACACCATTAACGAATGGGTTATATCAAATGCTTACATCAAAAAGTTAACTTCAGCTAATTCGTTCCCACAAGATTGGATGATACCCGCTCATGATCTGCGTTGACGGTTTAAAATCAACAAGCAACAATCATGGATTGCGAAACCATGGGAATTCAATTAGGTATAAGTGCCACTTCAAATCAAGGGTGTGCTGAAGTATTCACTTTGGTCGGTCAGCTCTGTTTGCTCTAGACAGGACTCTAAGGGTGGGAGAACATCCGTTCCACCATCATTTCACTGAATTAATTCAGTGTCGGTGGCCAAACCCAGCAGTTTAATAGTACGCAAAGGTGCGGGGGATTTCAATCAGCTGTGTGCCACGGGTTTGTGACAAGTGAGCGAAGGCACTCCAGGATCCGTGTCCAAGCATCATAAACATCCTGTAATACCACCTGAAATTATTGCAACACATTTTGCCGAATGCTAAGCATTCAATTGTGAGAGAAAAACATGTCCCAAAATATTTGAAACTACCAGTCATAGAGTATTAACATATTTGCTTAAACAGGTGAAATCTCGGAGAACGCAAGTAAGAAGATTAATATCATTCGTAATTAGTGTCAGCAATAATTCTACATGCCATCTTTTTCCAATTAGCAAACCAAAGAGAATTAGCCAAAGATACAGCACGAATACAAAGCTCAATGATCTAATCGTTGAGTCCTGGATAACAACAATGAATACAAATTAAGCAATTCATTAGGATAAATGCAATCATCATGGACCCCGTCAAGTCACTGCCGCCACCCGGCTTTACGTTAGACCCACTCTGCATTTCTTAACCAGATCAAATGACCCGATGTTGTATTTCATCATTATAATTTTAATTCAATTGCAAGGTAGTCATTGGTGTAGACGAAAATACTGCATAGGTATCTAGGGTTTTCAGAACGTTGGTAGAATACAATTTGCAATAATCCTGAATATTAAAATTTACCATGCACACTGTAAGCAAACGCCCAATCCGGACCAGATATTAGTACGTGACTCCATATATTGTATAAATTCACTTTAGACACATCAGTCTGTCTAACAAATGATAGTTAGAATTCGTAGTGTATTCACGTTGCAAATCATAATACCATAACAAAACGCTTACATATATTGAACAAGTTTTAAAATGTTGCGCG
Organism: Urechis unicinctus; assembly: GCA_034190875.2. Classification (NCBI taxonomy): domain Eukaryota; kingdom Metazoa; phylum Annelida; class Polychaeta; order Xenopneusta; family Urechidae; genus Urechis; species Urechis unicinctus. The sequence goes on along the minus strand of CM067350.1, from coordinate 36,455,403 downwards.
CTACCTATACGCGTACCACCGTTTATATGTCAGTTGACAAATGAACATTATAACTGAACACCAGCTAACGGACATTTATCAGGTAGTCATGCCAGCAGCAGCTGTCTGCACCCTTTATCACTGCTCCTTCTGCTGAGAGTCGTGATATATTGTCTGAGGAAATCAGACTTATTGCTGGAGCTAAAGTAATAGGAACGAATATTTCCCGTTACACTCTGACCGATATTAAATTGTTGAATATAATAACAACATTTGTTCAATTGTTTGAATAAACTACGTCATGTGTCATATAGATATCAATATTACAATCAATCAATATAAGAAATTAACTTAGCTGTCCACGCACATTTACTACAATAGGGCAATCACGACATTAATCTTTGGAACAGTAAGCCTTTTTACAAGAGTTTATGCCTGGCAAACTTTGAAACACTGAATGTAAAATAGCGACGTATCTGAAATATCTGATATTCTGCTCTGTAGCCATTAAAGAAAGCAAGACTTTAAGCTAGTTTGGCCAGCAAAGTATGCAATCCGTCAAGCTCCCTTGCAATTACTTTCTCGCGTTGTTAGTAAGAAACAACCATATTTAATCGCAAATTGTTTTATTTCGCGTTGGACGTTTTGATAAAAAGTACTAAATTGTGATTCTATTATATAATGACTTCCAGCATTAAGACGTTTGGTGGTTCATTTTTAGTATATGGAAAAGTTAATGAATACATTCCTTGTGTTCCATGTTCCGACAATCATTTAACACAACCACAATACCAAATAGCTCCTTGTTTTACGCCGAATGTGCAGATAATTACGTATGACCCATGCCAGAAAGCATCGTTCATATTGTTTAAGATTGCATTGAGTGGTTAAGCGGGTAAGTTGCGTTTAATTCAGTATGGTATCCGTTGAACGACCCAGTAGCCAACCATGTATCATTTTGTTTTTCGACTTCGTAGCTTAATTTAGTCTACGTGGCATTCCGAACAGATGTTGCTGATGGAAGAACCAATTGCCGGAACAGACTGATTCGTGTTTATATGTTCGTTAACTACCTGAAGCGCCACGCAAATGCGGTACCTGAGGATGCATATTTTCCATAGAGAAGCATTTATCGTCCATTCTATTATTGCCAGTAAGCATTTACTACAATATGTTTATCCACATCTAATCGACCCACTGTTAACATTCACATGACCTTCGATTGAGCACAGGACATAGCAATTTCTAGAATGTTATGTGCTTCCACTGTTACGGATAAATGCAGGAAAATGATGCCAAAAAAGGAGAAGAAGCGCTATTGTAGTTAGCTCGACGTGCAACTCATGACTCTTAGGTGACAGGCCTCGGATGACTGCTACCAGGTCTTTCCTTGCGCAGGGCTTGTTGGCTTCAACGGAGTGTACCCGGCCGTTCATATCAATCAATAATTATTTACACCATCTGTGCGTTACATCTTGTACCGGGAACGTCTGTTTAAAAGGGTGGAACGGTGTAGAAATGAATTGGGTATATTAAACTTAATCTTTACCAAGTAAATCAACACCCACAACTACGAAACTGATCCCAACAATTGGGTTCTTGTGAAACAGTCGGTTATAAGAAAAGACCCCCTTTCATCTGGAGAAAAGAACACTGCATGTAGGGATAATGACGGGTCGTCATCCGATACTTCTGATTTTTATCATTAACTCACTGTTGCTCCATATTAAGGATTCAACATAGCGCCGACTTACGGCAAGTCCTTGGGGTTTCACTAACCGTTTAGAACGTTGGGTCCTTAGTAATTCGACATGCGACAATAGTAAATGACAACTAGACCGAAGTCTTCAGGGTGAATGTCTTCCCGTTTCACCAATGAGGTGAACCCATGTTTATCGGAATATAACATTCGAATAAGTGATATCCACGTCCATGCCAGTAATAATATACCCAGAGATACAATCTAAACAATAAAGCAAGGAGCACTCTAAGCTCAGTTGGCTTTCTGTGCAAGTGTTGTGTTGGGGGTTTCAGGTGGTTGGTATAACTGATGCATTTGTTTATAAAAAATGAAAGCATCAAACCAAACATATAGGTATACACACCCAACCTCGCCTTCGATTTAGTATTGAACCATCTTACTCTGCTGTAAATAAGGATTACTTTGCAACTGCTTTGTGGGGGTGGCCTAATGTAAAGCATTCAACGACTTACATTTCACTTTCCCAAATCATTGTGTCTAGTACAACATCATGTATGCATGGCAACTGACAAATACACCCAGGCGAAATGATACATTTCGGTATAGTGAATGTATATGATAGATAGAATAGGCAAGGTTAAATTTCATTCAATATATTTGTATGAAAACTTCATCCTAGTGTAGCGGTGGAAACAGTGCATGCTAATTCTCATTACTGATGGGCAGATGCGAAGCCGTAACTGGTCACGTCATATCAGCTCTACAGATCCATGATGCTGTTTTCCGTCAGCACAAATGACGTATATGTTTTCAAGATTTTGGTGTGAATGCGTGGAACTATGATGGCTGATAGATTGGTGACAAATGTAACGCTGAGGTATGAATTGTGACAATCACTCGAACAAGATAGCCTATGCCTTGTTCAGAAGTATACTTACAGGCAGTAGTATTCGATATGGTCCACTGAAAGTCAACTTGAATATGAGTTAGATGACGGTTATAGTACGAATGTGTTCTAGGGCCGCTATCAGCTGGTTGACGTTACGTTAGAAGTTGTTATTGCCTTGCAACAATGTAGCATCAGATATCAATCATCAATGTGAGTCGCCCCCGTACCCATCAGTCCTAATGACTTCAGCCAACAGCAACCTTCTTTTCAATCCCATCACATTTACTTGGTGCAATTTATATTTTGCGTGTCGCGACCTTTTTACCTTCTCTGCGGAAAATTTTACAACAACATTGATTTTTTGTATATCTAAATATATATACACATATAAATATATCAGAGGCAAGACTAATCGCTACCTGTCTTGCGACAGATGGACCGGACTTGACATTAGTGGCAGTAAATAGCCGGCGATTTTACCACTGTTGAGTGACCGTCGTAATGTGTCGTGTCACTAGTAGCAACATGACACGATGCATTGGTGCAATTGGGAGCTTTTAAATCGGGTTATAAGTGTGACCGCAACACACATTTTGCGATCATTTCCTGTGACCTGGATGCGATTTCACAACACATGCGACTTCTCCGCCCGCAGCCAATCGCATCCCCGTGTGACCGAGGCATTAGTAACCGTAAACAACAATAATATGATAAATACTGGATATGAATATGACTCATTCAAAGCATATGATCTTTTGTAGAGCATTAGTAATTGTAGCCATTAACCATGAAGCGGATATAAGAAATTCATTAAATTGGCAACACATTAAGCATATGCCAGACGCTCACTCTGGGGAATATGCAAGAAGGTTCGTTCACCTTGCATCTTGGTATGCAAAAGAGCAGGGCATATTTATATGGTTCATTCAACTGATTTATCCAAGATTAATTTTATGAATGACAACTATACACTAATGGCTTCACTAATTTCTTTAATGGTATAAAATGCAAAAGAGGGAATTGCTTGAAGCTATCTTAGTTACGCTGAAGTGATAGAGCGCCACGCGCGAAAGCGACCCAAGAGTGTTGATTCGCTAGCCATGGAACCACGAAAAATACCGAGCATTGCCTTATTTGGAAAGCATGTTTTTCCGGTTGGAGGACTTGGCCACATGTATTGTACGCAGACTCTGAGGCGATGGAGAGAAGCGAAGATGTAGACTGCTGCAGAGGACTCTATTGAAATTTTTCTTGCTTCCAAGAATTTGAAATCGGATATAGTCTAGACTGCACACACCGTTATCAAGCATTGCCAGGTCCATATAACACAGTAGGATAAGAATGTGGATGTTCACTTTGATATTCTTTTTGATCATATTTCAGGAGGCCGTCATCATCCGTTTGCCAGGTCCATCCGTTTGTTATCAATATAGTAGTGGTAACGTTATTGTCAACAATCCAATACAATTTACTGCTAATCGACAAAAAACATCATACCCACAAGCACCAGCAATGTCATCTCATTTTTATGTGGCATTGTGAAAAGTGTGAAATATATATATATAGTGCATAACATATATATATATATATATATATATTTGAGGAAATATATATATATCGTCATATATATATAGGGTATATATATATATATATATATATTAGGCACATATATTTAATATATATTATATATATATATATATATATATATATATATATATATATATATATATATATATATATATATATATATATATATATATATATATATATATATGACCATGAAATCATTGAATAAACCATGAGGATAATGCGAAACATGGTTATGCTTTCTTAAATCCCGAAATGGACCCCACTAACGGTAAAAACGCGGCTCTCACAGTGGATCGCAACGGCTACATTCTGTTTTCAATCTAGCTCACATTGCTGCAACATGAAAGCAATTTTACCTTGCGGCATTAGTCACACTAGTTAGCGTCAGGTGTAAGATTAAAAATGTCACGTTTGACTAGAACATGGGCCCTTTTAATAGTTCTGCCACTGAAGTTGGCGCGTTTGGCATGCTAGTTGTGGACAAGTGTGCAGGCTAAATATCGTTTTGCTGTGACATACATGAATTACATCTACTAAGATTCAGCCACCATGTTGGTACTGAGGTAGCAGAAGATATATCTATTATTTCCACAAACGTTGGCTGGTCAAATATCAGTGACATTAGGTAGTATATGTTCTTATTGTTTGAAAACACCAAGGATTGAACCTGAGCTTTAGTCATTCAATGTTCATCACTCTACACAAAAGGCTCAAAATATGCATGGCCCGAAATTAATGTGGATGCCCGTTTGTGTCTATTTTCAACTGTACCTTTATACCCAGTCATTCGTATAGGTAGTGAGCTCATATTGCGTCATTATTTTACAACAAAGTTTATATGAAAATAAATAGAACCGAAAGGCAATAGTTAAGTTGGAAATGGTGTATGTACACTCATGTATGTATGTATGTCGTGTCAGTATGTATGGAATGTGATGTACGGGCTGATGTATTTATGTATGTATGTATGTATGTATGTATGTATGTATGTATGTATGTATGTATGTATGTATGTATGTATGTATGTATGTATGTATGTATGTATGTATGTGTGTATGTATGTATGTATGTATGTATGTATGTATGTATGTATGTATGTATGTATGTATGTATGTATGTATGTATGTATGTATGTATATATGCATGCATGCATGCATGCATGCATGCATGTAATTATGTATGTATTTACCTATGTATGTACAAATGTGTGTATCGTTGTATGCATCGATATATGTATTTTTAGGACAAGATTATTTAGTTTCGATGTATAGTCGTGTGATGGATACTCATAGAAACATAGAATCATATGCGATAATGCCACTCATAATGATTTATGTTCGCTCAATTATTGTGTTAAACATACGCCAAATACTAACCATATTTTGCGCGTGTATCCATTATGGGATAGTCATGGTTTCGTCGGACCCGGACAACAATGCGCCCAAATATCCCTCTCTCGACTTTCGTTACGCCAAATTATGATAAGCATGTTTTGGAAAATTGGATCGCATTTTATATATACCTTTAATCGTATCTAGGGCGACTAAATTGAATTGTCTTAACTCAATTTGTGATTGTTGTAAAAAAGATATAGATCCTCGTTTCACATGCAAACCAGCAGTAATCAGAGTCGTTCGAAGTGCTTCGTTGCCATTTAACAAATTGCACTAGAAGATGGTTTCTAAAATATTCATGACCTCTGTCACAAAGCATCTATGGCACTTCCTTTGATGGTAATTTATGTTAAGTGCAAGTGCACTTTTATATACTTAAACATTATGACTTTGTATTTAGCAAGAATTTTGACTCGGCACTGTTAATAAGCAAAGCGCTCGGTTCGATTTGACATACACATTGACATAAAATTGTGCAAAACAACTTCTATTGAAAAATTATTTAATACCATATTATATTGATGTACTTAAGATTTTAAAAGATAACTATTTTATCGACAACGTTAATATTACAATTGCATCTGCGTAGTGCGTTTACATTGTTTTTGAATCTCATGGCACACCGTATACACATTGTATGTTTTATGGGAACAAGTTTTGTTTTTATTAATTTGCTTCACTTCTATTACATATATTTAATCAATGAAAGTTTACCATTTAGGATATAGTATGCATGTTCGCCTAAATTCAAGTCCTGGTTCATCGCGAACGGCAGTCAATCTTATGATCTCATTCCCAAGTTTACCTCTCCCAAAAGAGTGAATAGGAAGATGAAAATGGCGCAATTTCGTTTTCAAGAGCTATTTAGATCGTTTACTTATACTCTTAAAAAAGTCAAAGTACAGTAATGTGTAATTGCATGTCGCGCAAACAACGATTGAATCTCGCGCTACTAGAATAGGAACATAGAGAGTACTGTGACCCCCGTGTTTCGAAGTTTCTGAGATGACTGATATTCAACCAGGCTGTTAAGTCACACATGCTTGCTTGTTAAATCATATTGTCATGGTATTCATTGGACAAGCAACATAGTTAAGAGTTTAAATGCCACATGCCCTCAAAACATCATGTCGTATACTATACGGCGTAGATATGTTAGTCTAACAGCATCATAAGAATGCTGTTTATTAAGTTCACCTGGTATGGTAAATGAACAATAATTCGACTAATTCAATGTCTCTATGAGAAGTTTCAACATAAACTCTGTCCTGCATCGATTATTAGTATCGCTAGACAATTTATAGTTCACACGTCCTGTGTTGTACATATAGCATACCTTAAGAGAGCGATTAGCTTTATAGGTACCACATGACGAGGCCTGATACATGGATGAGCTGAAGCGATAAGCTGCAATTCATTTCACAAAAAATTGCACTGTGGAGGAAAGCATCACTCCATCAGCAACACAATGATATACCCCACATGTGTCTGCCATGCACGTATTGCTTACTCACCGGAATAACCGCCCCGAAAGTATGACGTTTATACAGTTGATACAATGTCCACATCCATGTGTACATATTTCTTTCAAATGCAGAGCCTCTGTGGACCTAATTTTTATGCATGTTAACGCGATTTAACTCTATACATCGTTTGATAGGTTTTATGTTGCGCATGGTAAAGACCATTCATCGTAGCCAGGTAACTTAGAGACACGCCCAATGGCTAAAAAGACGCCATCAGTCTCCAGTAACAATGAAGTACTCTCCACTAGATACATCACAGGGCTTGCCCTCTACGAATTCCTGCATTTCCTTTTGTACACATCCTTAAAAAAGATATACATACATGTATAAATATACGGGGTGGGCGAGCAATTTCTATTCTTACCCCACAAGAAATTGACGAGCTCCTGTCCACAATTTGCACGTTTCGATGTTCATCTTTCATTTCTTTCTTGCACTGATTTTCTACAAATCTGTACGTTTATATGTACGAAATAAATACTATATACTATATATATATATAAGCATATATATAGATATTTTATACGAGTAGATATATATAAATTTTTTATGTCTATATCTATCTATATATATCTATATATACGCGATGCATCCTATATATGAAAATATATATATATTTTCTATGTATATATATATGAAGATATCGATGTATGTATGTATAAATATATATATATGTGTATATATATGGATATTTATTTATATTCACATATATCTATATGAATACATAAATTCGATAATATATGTCCATATATCTCAAATTGATATATTAGTATCTATATTTATACATATATATATATGTAAATATAACGGGAGATATATATTGACGAGCTACATATATGTTTTCATATATTTTCTATCTGTACGTTTATATGTACGAAATATATATATGCATATATATAAATATATGTATATTTATAGAGTAGATATAAATTTATATATATATATTATCTTCACATATATAATAGATGTATATATATATATTCATATATACATTGATATGCATATGTTTACATATCGACAGATATATATATATATATATATATATATTAGTATATATATATATATATATATATATAAAGATATATATATATATATATATATATCTATACGTATACGTATATATATATGCATCTATGTACATTATGTATATATATTATATATGTATAGCTATAATTATATATACATTGATATGCATATGTTTACATATCGACCGATATATATATATATATGTATATATAAAATATATATATATATATATATATATATATATATATATATATATATATATATATATATATATATATATATACATACATATGTATATATATATATATATATATATATATATATATATATTTATATATATATATATATGCATATATATTTATACATACGTACATACATACATATGTATGCGTTGTAGGGTGCTTCGTTAAGAAGGGTGAACAAAGCTCAGGTGTTATATATTAAGGGTACCACTAAAGGGTATTAGGCTTGTTAAGATCGAATTCAATCAGTTCTCAAATATTCGTGCTGCTCTGTAAATATCAAGAAGTCCATTGTGTCGAAAATGTAGCATGCTGCTGCCATGCCGGATTTATTTTAAGTATGATATTTTGTATGGGACAGCTGCCTTGAAACACAGACTAAGTATCGAAGTATCTGATGTTATCATGCTCCCATCAGTGTTCATGCTTATCACTTTGTAAATGTAATAGCAGCTGACGCGCAGTATTTCAAGAAGAATTCGTGTTGGTCATTTTTTTAACAAAACATGAATCATCGTTAATTCTGTGTGTTTTAAATAATTAGTTGATAATATTCCTAAAGTATTCCTGATATCCGTATGAACCATAGTCGTTCGAAGACCTAAGTCATTTCCTAAACGCGTGTGGTCGTGTGTCACGGTGAAACTTTGTAGAATATTTCGTTGTTGGTGAGTTTTGCATGTAAGGCATTTCTGTCTATTTTGCTATCAAACACGTGTGGTCGTGTGTCACGGTGAAACACTTTGTGGAATATTTCGTTGCATGTAAGGCAAATCTAACGCTAGAAAGGATAATCAGTGTTATCCCAATGACACGATAAACGCTCTAATGCAAGGAGCTTCGGGGCGGCAATTCAATCCCGTCTCCAGTCTCAGTATACATATGATTCTCTCCCATATCTTTGAATCACACGTTGATTTCGACTAGTCTATGACTTTCGACAAGTTGTCTGAATAAATATTACTTCCCATACCATATATTGTCTGTTTGCCACACGGCCATAATTTGCTTACATTCCTTAATAAAGTTCACAGGACACCATACGCCACAAAACCAGTTTTGCGGTTTGCAATGGGTAATTGATGGATACTAGTCTGTGTGATATTTCACGATTCTACGAACTTGCAGGTTAAATATTTGCTTTACTCTGCTACAGAACAACGTGGATGGTTTCAGTCTCAATAAATAGACAAAGCTTACGTGTATTAACACTGACGATACCAAGCTTGTCATCTGACTGCTTTTGTCGGGTTTAATCACGTATTTTCAATCGTGCTAGTTATAGTGAAGCATTGGTTCATTAGACCGCCGATGTCCGATTGAAACATGTCCGTTATCCTTAAGTTGGTTATGTCTTCAGCTATTCGTTTTCACCAATGAATCAACGAGTAGTACCGTGCACCGAGAGTAGTGTATTAACGTCTCAGCAATATTTAAACATGTACTCCCTTAACCCCGGAATATGACATAAGGCAGCCGTTTAGATAACTGGTCACTCATAACATCATTACCAATGATGACAGTATGATCACTGATCGCAGCATGATCACTGATAACAGCATGATCACTGATAATACAATGATCACTGAGACCAGCATGATCACTGATAACCGCATGATTTCTGATAACACAATGATCACTGAGACCAGCATGATCACTGATAACAGTTTGTTAACGTTGATATGGCGGAGCGCTCCAAAATCTATCTGGAATTTCTAAAGCTGCACACAGGTGGCATGTTCACATGTGAGGCTTCCGTGCATAGGAATAACTTTGTTGATTATAATCGCTCTGCATATCAACCGCAATATTGCACGAAGGATTACATCTACTTGCAAAACACCTCATTGCTCGCGAGCGCAGTCCGCATTAATGGCACTTTTCAAGTGTGGTCATGCATAATTAATGATTAATAATAGTGAGACGTATATTCACTCACAAATAAAAACCATTCTTTGCATCTCGGACCAAATTTGGTTTAATACGCATCTAGCAACAACCATAACGTATTATATCCTTGATGCAGATATTGCACTCGGTTCAGATGTGATATATTAAATCATCAAGTCTGAATTATAAACTGATGGACACGATATTATGTGACATATTAGGACGAAATAGAGATAGCTGAAAAGAAGAGTCAGCATCAGCACATGGCCTAAATGGTCCTAGAATTTTAAAACGATAGGATAGTCTTTTTTCCCATTTTATTTTACTGGCGGTTTATGCGTGCGCAGATTACGGGAGTTGTTTTATTTTTTGACCCAATCACTTTAAGTTCATTGATGCACGTGGTGGAGAACAAATTATATATTAAGTTTCTAGACACACTGTGGTTATCCAAGCCCCTCTTAGCAATACAACCTGAAATAAAAATGTTCGGAGTTACAAAAATTGTTGACACGATACAGTTCAGGAAGGAGTTGTATTCCATGTGTGTTCAATGAAGCCGAACCTAAATAAATATTGTGAATTATGCAGGACAAGCAACAGACTGTTTCAAATATATTTGGAACTGTCTCTCCTGTTGACATGATTACTGCTATATTGACAGTGTTTTGGGATAAACCGGTCACTAACAAATGAAATAAAACAATGCTGAGCCTTGGAATTCACGGTAGTTATTAAAAGGGAAACATCCATCAATCATTTTCACCATGCATACGATGTACTCCACTTCATAGATTAGCTGGAGATTAATCATCGTACTCAAATGCCGCTTTTGCAAACATTTTATTTAGTTTACGAAGGTGACGGCATATGAGGAATTCATGATGGATTAAAAAATTTACAGGTCTACGGGTAATTTCTTCGAAAATGTTTACATTGTAACAATTCGGTTGATTTAGCCGATCACAAACAATATGAATTGAACAATTATTCCTCGCATGATGTTAAAATCAATAACGGAATAAAATATGCATAAGACTTTTTAATTTCTTTTCCCTATAATTGTTCTTGTATGAATACAGCGTCTTAATTACGCAGCAATTATGTATGATAGATTAGTTCTTTCAATTGGTTCTTGCAAAGCTATTTTTCAGATGTTGAGTATATTTACGGCAACACGTGTAATTAGGTCAATATGCAAATATCGCTACAGAATGAGTGCCGTGGCTGCTCTCCACTACAAGCGCTCTTAAAATTGTTAAAGCTTTAGAGTGAAGGATGTAATAATTTTTCTTGGTGCGTTCTCGGTGGAATATTCAAAAAGCAATCCCAAACGCATTGAGTGTTTGACATATACGCAAACAACGCGCATGCTCCACTTTTCGCAAGTTGATCCTGCCATGGCCAACAGTGTTCGCCATATATTGCCCTCAATGCATCATTTCATTTCTTGGTTGCTAGTGTTACCATTCTTTCACAATCTGTCAAAGACAGCTCTGGTGCCATCGGTATCCCACCAGGCCCATTAATGTATATGACATTTGCAGGTGAACGCATGCAGCTTCAAGTTAGTTCGCATCCACCAAATTATTATTTGAATAACGGGATTATTTCACTTACCTACGATATATTTTGCCACGATTTCACGTAGTTCTGTCACATGTTTTTCGATTATGCATCTGATAAAACGTTGTATATAACCCACAATGCTCTAGCGAGGAACTTTATAATATTGACAGTGTCTATGAGCTATGTATGGCTTCAGGAAATGGTGAGAGAATTATGGAGGAGTGCTAACGCTTTTCGTCGTTTCGTTTACCCGTTCTAGTTTGTATAACCATGTTTTACAATGCACAATGCAGATTCAGCGATGACACAGCCTGTCTCCGTGCTTGAATCACAGCATGATTGACATCCCTCTTCTTGATGTGATTGCACCCTAGTTCACCTCTTTATATGCTTTGTTTTGTACAGTTGTGTCTAGGGTCATTACCAAAGGAAATTTCCCCCAAATATGAATGCCCATGCACACAAACAAATTCGAAAGTGTCAATATGAGAATATAAGAAGAAAAACTTGTATGTAGTTTACTACAGAGCGGTGTAGTGAAATAGTGACTGATACCGTCCTAATATGTTTGCATGAAGGTCTGCATGTATGCAGTCATATTTATTACCAAATAGGGCCTATACATGGTGCGTTGGCATTGGTTATATTTTTACTATTTCCTGGCATTACTGTTCCTGGTACGGTTCTGAGTGGCATCCCCATGGCTCTAATTGAGCCTAGCGTCACCAGGCAGCAAATAACAATGTGACTCATTGCTTGCATTGTGGTATTGCGAGGACCGCACCGGGTGTTCAGAACTGCTGACATAAACATAAGCTGTTGTCATGAGGGCCATTGTAGCGACAACAAGATCTTCCATTGCTTCTCAACGCATTTTATTACATGTTTTTGATATTACCGACATCCCTTATGACTGTATGGCCTCGTGGTGCACTTACTAGCACCGCATCTGAGTAACGCTCTTTCCTATAACATCGATAATGTGACCATAATTCAATCAGTCGTTATGCTACATGCGTAGTTACATAGTTTAGGGTGATGCCTCTTCGTTTATATAATTTTGAACATGAAATCCGATAATCATCACAATAAGCAGAAGCCAATGATTCCACAAATTACATAAATGCCACTAAACTCAGCAACCATTTGTCCTTCAATCGTCATTTAATCATCAAACAGGACAATTTGTCAATACACGCTTATAAAAACACCTTGTTACGCTATTATCGGCTGCTTCTTGCGGCCTAAATTAATTACGCTAGAAAAACAAACTAGATTTTTGACACTCGGTTTCCTTGAATCTGGTGTGGCAGCAAAGTGAATATATATCATGCTCACTTACAATTACTAAGTGGGTTTGCACATTTTGCTATTTGTTCATGCTTTCGTCAATAAATCCATCTTTGTTTTTGTTAAGATTATTAAAGTGTGATATTCTTTCTGTATGATGTCTTATGCTTCATTGTCAATGGTGCCCAAAACATACATTTTCTTTTGCTCGCCTTTAATACATTCAATTGGTTACGCACATGGAATGCGTAGTCTGTTGTCGATTTAAACCACGGAATATATTTCTTTAAAACACCAACGTTGCGAAATTATACAGTTTCCGTTTTCTGATTTTCTGTTGAGATAATCGCAGGGAATTTTTTTGTCACCGTTGACTTCATTGCGAAAGCAACCTCCGAAAAAGCATCTCAGGGAGTTGATCAGGACAAGAATTTGGCCTTGGGTTTCTCTTGCAGTGAAAAGACTGACCTGTCATGTAGTATGGAAAGATGGCAATGAACTGGCAGGCCTACATTCATTGAATATTCTGCTGCACCCAAGCACACATACTTGCACGAGGCGCAATTGTTCCTAGAATTATCACAAGCTCCCTTCAACTTGATGCTTATTGCGTTCATGATCTTCGCACTAAAATTAATTACATTTCAGGCGGTAATATTCATGAGTACATAAATGCCCCATAAAGCGGCCCATTGGGTACTGTCATTGTAGAGTTGTGCCAATTTCAACTTCATATATTCCGCATAAAGATAAGCAGGCATTGAATTCATACTCGCGTCCCATGTATGAGTATGCATGTACGAGCTTTGCTTTCTATGTAAATGTGCTTTGTTAATTTGTCGAAACTGCGGAAAGACAAGGCAATATACTGCGAATATATTGTCTCTGCAACGAAAAATTATGATATATGTTTACTGTTTGGACGTCTGTGCCTTTTGCTTAATCCGTCTATGCTGCGCATTTTATGTCCACTTAAAATCTAACTCACATTTATATACACTATACGGGGATAGCGACCATAACTTATATAGATAATGTGACATATGCAGGGGGAAGCATCAATTCCAAATAAAATGAAAATCAGGTGTTTTTCGTTGTTTCCAAAAACAAGATGTTCGCGACGTGAATATAAAAGGGTGACAGATGCATGAGTAGCGACCCTAACCATTCAATGACATGAGTCGGGCCAACCACATAATTTTGCTATGAACATGGCACCATAAACGAATTCTGCCCTCAGTTGAGTTTTTCCCATTTCCAAGAAAGCCTCTTTAAGTTAATGAAAAGCCAATTGCAGGGAATAAGAGATCCCATACATTTTCATCTATTATATAAAAAAAACTCAATAGTTTTCCACCGCACAAAAAAGTTGTTGAATAGTATTACAGAGTTGATGTAAGAAACAAGATATATCATTATCATGCCCGATCGCGGTTCATTTTTGCCACCTTGAACACTCTCGGCTAGTGATGCCATACATACCGCAGTTACCTCTGAGCATCATGTACACACACGACAAATCACTTTTATATGTGACATTTAAGCCTGTTGATGTGGCGGATCGGTAGTGGTTAATCAATGTGGCAGAACAAATGCTATTTAAATAAGCAATTGCAATCATTATTACTTTGCAGTGCAGGTCTTATCATTTGGTTTTCAAACAAGTATTTTGCATTGGGATGTGACGATGACTATGAAACCACCTTGATGGTTCGTAGACTGATAACCAAATTTGAAAGAATGTGGGAACAGAATTGTAGAATGATATAATAAATATTTGCGTAAGCATTCTTCTTTTTAGCGACGGGGCAGATGGTAGACACAATATAATTCAGCCGCGACAGTTATAGAGAGGGACTATGTGCATGGCTAGCCAAGTTCTTTGAATTGGATGCGGCACCATCGGGTCATGATAGTGGGAACACATGGATTCATCGGTGGATAAACAGCTGTATGATGGAAAAAATGTGTAATAATATCGGATCACACAAAGTGAATGCTTCAGAACCGAAACCTAGAGTGGAGAATATGCTCGCTCTATCCAAAGTGCACTGATTTTAATATATATATTTACTAGTGATCTCTTTACTTTTGTAATTGTGTTGCATTAAGTACGATACACTAGGTCAAATCGACTTATAACATCACGTTCCATGTGCGCATACTAAAGGTGAGTAACAAGCTCATGGCCGGACTTAGGTATACTTCTACTAAGCAAAGTTAAACGAAACTCTGATGACATCAATCTAAAATGCATAATTCATCCGTCAATGAATCACGCGTCAGCCTTCTAAACATAGATTATATCCGTAGATTATATGTAAATATTATTCAATATATTTACTATATATCTCACTTAGTGACATCAGCATATCAAACTAGACGACGTTATTACTGACATTAAGACAGGATAAATTCACCGTATCTAACGGACCATTGTTTTTGGTTTATGAAATTATAACCCTTCACGTTTAAAATTTGTGTTGCCGTTTAAATTGTGTGGTATCATATTATGTATACATTATCTACGTACAGCATCTCCTTTATTATTCGATTTGCCAAAAAACAGCCCTTGTTGTGACCACATTACATGCACCTGGTGCCCGTCAACCGACTTGTGGCGTCCATCTGTGATACATCTCACTTGAATTTGGCAGGGCTGCGAATCATATACCAATAACTCTCTCCAGAGTGCTTGAAGCACAAAGACCAATGAAGACTGGCGTATCATTAATCATGGATGTATAAATCAACACATTTCATGGGCAAAACTTATTTGATGCACATGAGAGGCTGTTTTATATTATCCCAAATAACGTGGCGCAATGAATTTGACCTTGTTACAACCAAGTCCTTAGTAGTCAGCTTGTTGAATAGAAGCACTGCAGAAACCTAATAACTGTAGAAAGTTGCAGAGAATGTTTCTAAAAACCTTGCACAGTTTAGCAACCAGCACTGCTGCATTGGCATCATATGCAACCAACATATAATTACTGTGGTAAAATTCTAAACATCAACATCGCTTTTGTAGCTTCATTGAGCAAATATGCAATTTGAGCCTTGATGAGGATATGGGAAATTCATTTAATAGGCAACACATTTAACACATGCCAGATACCTATGTTGGGAAAAATGTTCGCCTTGCATCAGAGATTACATGGTTCATAAAAGCACTTGCAATAATTTATGCTCAATCTTCTTATACATCAGCTGATAACGTCGTCGTTGTGACTGAAAGCTTTGCGCTACTCACTTCGGCGATGATCGTTTAATGGTATTAATTACAAAATATTGCCCGTATATTTTACCGAATATGTGCATGGGCATTATATCAACAGTAACGTAGTTGCTATCTTTATTGAAAGCGAAGTAAAAGAGGTCACTGCTCATCATTGCTATGGTATGTAAAGCATAGCTTATGTTTGTACCCTACGAATAATAGCACATTATACATAAATAAAAATATTTTATTTTCTCTGATATCGTGAAAACCGATAGTCGCGCAGTTGCCTCATGTATTACATGTATTTCTCTCTGATGTTGAATTGTACGCGTCTTAAACGCACATGGATCCTGCTAGGCCAATCTTATATCAGTGGAACGGGAAAACATTCTTTGCTTAGCGTCATTTTTTAAATTGACAGGGTCGGGCGTAAGATTACAGATGTCACATTTGACCAATATCAGCCCTGATAAATGAGTTCAGCCGGCACCAGACAACGGCTGATTCCGTGTTGTTGAATAACGCAGTTGTAGTATTTCTACAAACCTCTTCCTGTTTATATATCAGTTGTACATCAATATATTCTCTTTGGGCTTTACGGTTAATTCGTTTGTTTAAACCTTTGGAGGCAAGAATCATACAAATGCAATAACTGATTCATCAGATGACAAGAAAGGGTCCCTATTGAACAGTTTTGTGATTGTTGCGTGACAATTAAAGAATTATCGAGGCTTTATACATGTTAGACATATACAGCCATCAATCATGTTGCCAACTATCCTACAGGCGCCATGCGTCTAAACATCGTATTTACATTTGATCAGAAATTATCCACAACTCTTTTGTTGGAGAACAATAAAACGGTTGGTAAAACTCGTATCACCAGCAAGATTGCTTATTTTCATCACGCTACACTAGTGGTTCAAACTATGCATGTGCTTAAGCTCAGAAGAAGTGGAAAACTCTTTTTATACATTCGAGCCTGTATATATCTACATTGATATTGGAAATGAAGCCTATTGTATTCTACAGCAAAGTACATGAAGAAAATGTCATGGAAACCTACAATGTAAGATAGCTATAGTAAACGGGCCTTAATTATACACAGTTGTGGCAGATGCTAGAGGCATGATGTTGGATCCAGACTTAGCCTTCATTAATATCTTTGTAACATGGATCTTTTAGTAAATAGATTTTGTTTCCAAGAAACAGGCGCATGTTCGCTTCATTCGGTTTCTGGTTGTGGATTATTTAATGCACTGCATTGTGTGTAGGATGCCGATGTCTTTCTCTATACTGTGGTGCGCAGTAAAAGACTCTTTATCGGGACCTATATAACAAACCGTGAGCTGTATTATATCTTTACTATAAAGGAGCATCGGGCAAACATAAAACGACGACCATCTGAAATATGACAATCTAATTAAATGTTGCATTTACTCTATGCCTTTTTCTTTCTTTAATCACACGGACAAAATATGGGCACGAAATCAATTATCCTGTACGATTAATGTAATGTATGTATGTATGTATGTATGTATGTATGTATGTATGTATGTATGTATGTATGTATGTATGTATGTATGTATGTATGTATGTATGTATGTATGTATGTATGTATGTATGTATGTATGTATGTATGTATGTATGTATGTATGTATGTATGTATGTATGTATGTATGTATGTATGTATGTATGTATGTATGTATGTATGTGTATGTATGTATGTATGTATGTATGTATGTATGTATGTATGTATGTATGTATGTATGTATGTATGTATGTATGTATGTATATGTATATGTATGTATTTATGCATGTATATTTGACTGTATGTTTGTAGATTCGTGACTGTTTTTTGCATGTTGACAAATAAAAATGTTTTTGGGTAATACAGCAATTACCTTTACTGCTAAAGGCAATCCTTTGTGATGAATCTTTGTCGCAGAGGACATCTGGCGTATGATTAGCCTTCTGACATGTCTGAAAATGACCTTTCTACAGATAATGGCCACTACCATGCGCACTATTTAACTTAGCAAATGATGCAATTTTTGTCAAAAGACATGGCATGAAAATCCGGCTTTGAATAAGAATTAAATCCTGGGAGGTTCCAGAATTGAATATCGATTATCTAGAAATGCAACAGATGGTAGTAGATTGGAAAGGAGGAGAGGTGCGGAAGTCAATACGATGTGTTCTTCGTGCCACGTTTGCATTGTCTTCCTGATTGATTATTCGTTGGAATCATATAATTATGAACGTTGCAGATAAAGCGCAATGGTGTTATTTATTAGCATGACCATAAGTGTCATATGACTCATCTGAAAGTAAGCAATCGGGAACACTTGGGTAATGCATGCATTACATTGGTTTATTTATGTCATTATATTTAAAGCTGCAGAATAATACTTCCGCTTTTGTGCGGGTGAACTGTGCGTAACGCTGGAAATAGCTATTGTAGCATCGGTCAGTAGTGATAATGTTATGGTCTGCTAATATGATGGGTACAAACATCGTATCCCCACTAGGCGAACTTGTAGACCTGTAGAATACAATATAATCCATTATATCTTGCAATAATGACAAGTCCATATAACGCTTACAAAAATAAGAGAGTAGTTTGCTATTTTCATGGTAACTCTTATGTTGTGTCTTAATTACCAGTGTCTATACCAGAAACCTAGGTCCTTAACGATATTACGAGCATATTATTAGCTCTGTGGCCTTGCCATGTGCTTATGTTTATTGACTATTTGCAGATCTGAGAGCATAAACAGCGGCAATAAAATAATATAGTAGCTCACCCGCGTCATTTAATGCCGCGCCTGATTTTATCATAACCATATAAAACCTATAATGCATAATTTAACCATTTCTATTCTATTCCATGCGTTAGATGTTATTTCTGCGTCCCTTTTGAAAATAAGAATAATAACCGCCCTGCATCGATGCTATATGCAGTGTCATAAAGAACAAATGTTATTCAATACCTATTACTAAGTAGAAAAGGATATCGGACTTCACAGCTAGCACATTTAACCATCTGATTCTGTCGTAAATAATCATTTTGCTGACATAGGATATGATGTGTAATATTTCATCAAACTGACATATCCGTCCCCAACAGTGCGTATTAAACAATACTTCCCCACACACAAGGTAATGCAATTATTCCTCCAACAATGATGGCTATTTTCTCGACAGGGGGCTGTATTACAAGCCAACTTTGCATAGCGCTAAAATAATTTGAATCGATGATACGAAGATGTACTACCCTCGAGAAATATACTGCGAGCCACTGTATACTACGGATCGGTCATGATGAGTATTTAAGAATTATTAAAGGTAATTATTATCCCTATTTAATTGGCAACGCTTTACAGCAAATCTCTTCAATTGTAATTAACTTTGAATGATATGATTGATAACGCAATCTAAAATAATGTGTTTTCATGGATATTGTGGAATGACAATGTTGTTTTGCTAGTGTTAGTATTTTCGCCACTCATTTGTTGTCCCCTGGTTGATTCTTATCAACGCAGGAATTTCCTCGGTCAAAACAGCACAACCTAAATGTTGGCTGATTGAGTGATATCATTGCTTTCTATTATAACTTATTTGTCAGTGAATTTGTCCTCATTTCAACACAGTCAGAAAGTGACATAACGGCTGCACATTCATATTGAATTATGCATTACCATAAACGTTAAAGAATAAGTCACACAAGCTTGTTGGATATTTTCAATATATAATAAAAACGTTGTATGCCTCTCTCAGAAGCATTCTGAGAAAAAAAATCCTCGGATGTTTTGCATTCCCTATGTTGAGGTAGAAGTATGAACTGCGCATTGATTCTATTGATAATGGGCTGCATACAGTAAAGGTTGAATTAGCCACTTTGTAACTCCTTGGAAGTGCGTTAGATGAGCTAATGTCAGATCATGCTCTATCGCGCTGTCAAATCATCCCCAATTCAATGAAACAAGTCCCAATATTTTGATTGCTATGATCTATGTTAGATTTAGTCATTTATCATTAGAAAACAACCATTCAATCGCCAACCATTTTTATGATTCTTTGACTACACTCGCCTGGATGCTACAAAACACACTATTTAGTGTATAATATACTTCCCGTGCACTTTCAATTATCTTTGTAAGTGACTGAACCGATCGATTTTTATCAAACTTAGACCTTAAGGTCAAGTGTGATTAAGAAAAGAAATTCGGTCTGATAGACAATTTCGTATCCATCATCAATGTCAAGCAGCCCAGTCTATTGGCCAATATCTATTATGGCTCTCTTGACATTATTTTCGGTGTAGCTCATAAGTCATGTTCACTCCTCGCATAGTTTCCAACAATACCGCGATGGTCATTTAAACGCTTAACGCGTGTTCTTCCACGTCAACGTCATAGAAGCATGCGTCATGCACTGCTGTCTAAAACCACCAAAACATCGAAGTGGCGCTATTGCGACGCATTGGTTCATTAGGCCGCCGCTGTCTTAGTGAAACATGGCCATCCTCCACACTGGGAAGCTGACATTGGTTAAGTTCTCAGTAATTCACTTTTCACTGACTCATTTGCAGAACAGTTTAACACAAGTAGTCTGTTTAATGTCTTGGCTATATTAAGACATATATTTTATTAATCCTAAGCCGCGTGCCCGCCCTGTTTAGATAACTGATCATTGATAACCCACTGGTTGCTGATAACACTATGTTCACGTTGATAGGGTGTTGCTTTACCGCACATTTCCTTATACGGTTTCTGCCACCACATTACTCATACCCCGTTATGTTATGCGACGGCCGGTTCCTACCAATAATTCTCGCTTTGCATTTCAACGACAATGTGACAAAAGGATACGAAATACATCAGTTTGCAACACACCCCGCTTTTCACGAATTCAGTCCGCTTTAAGGACACTTTATACACAGAAATGTTTGCCGCGGTCAGCCAGTTAATCATCCTATTAAACGTAACATGTAGTCGCAAAACAGGCCAGTGTGGCACTTTATAAAACGACAATAGTTTCATGCATTATGAATGAGTACATATTAATAAGTAAACATCGTGGCGAGTCTGTCGTTCATGCAAGGTTCCGTTTACCCTGTCTAGTGTTTTAAGTTGCCTCATATTATAAATACATCAACGTATTTTCCATATTTCGCACCGCAACCTGGTTCATTATGCTGATAAATATCCAACTTAACACAGGATGGTTAAATAACTAAATACAACCAGGATTGTTAATCAATGTAAGTATTCATTTCACTCCCTGCGTTGCTTTGTATATAGCGTTTCAGTCATGCTACGCTGCCACAAGCCTCACAAATGCTCTGACAATCTCGAGATAGTGTGAATGGCATAATGCTGTTATACATGGCATTTAGAGACACAATTGAGATGCCTGAAGAGACGAGTTAGAGCAAGCAGTAGTATATACAGTAACTAATACAATGTGCATGCAGACCGAGCAGGCTTGGCTTAAAGATTATTTTAGTTATTCAAACGATTTATATTTCCATTTCCATTTTATGCATTTACGCGAGAAAAGATGGATTTGTTCCGTGTTATAGTAAAATCACTCATTGCTACATGCGGTAGCGGTAGGGCCTTACTAACAATTACAATTATGTTCCCTTACAATACAAGAACAAATAAATGTTTTATGACATTTAACATTTGCACGCGATTTTTCTCTGGAGGAAGCCCTCATACATGTGAGTCCAATGGAGCATTACGTGCATACAAATAATGAACTCGATTGGACGAGACATGTTTTTGTGATATTTTGAAAACTTACAAACGAACGGATTGTTTGGTGTGCCAGCATAATATTGGATTTTCTATTTTAAAGAGACTGTTCAGCCCCATATAAGGCAATCAGGGATCATTTTGTTATTACATTATTACGTTTGCGCAGACGTAAGTAATGCCATGTTCTTATTTGTGCCGCAAAGTTTACATGATGGAAATTATGTTGATAAGTTTTTAACATTATTACATGACTGAAAATACTTATGATCTACTGTGGAAATCTTTTTTATGCAGTTATGTCGTTCCATCGATAACGGTGCCTCCCTTAAACCATGAACCACACGAATGTCAGCTGTAATTCATAACGCGCTCTGAATTTACCTCGCTATCGATGTGTATTCTTCCGCTTTGGTTACATAATGTAGATTTCATCAAATCTTCACTCAGTCAAGTTGTGGGCATCTTTGCGCACACATTAGACCGACAAGCATGAAGGGTAATGTGCGACAACATAAATGGCGACAGCCGAAGTAAGGGTCTATTTTCTGAGACCACTGCGCCAATGTGCGGTTGCCAAGCATCTTGCTAGGTAACCTCGTTTCAAATATGGGGCTGAACAGTCTCTTTAACAAACCAATTAAATCCTACAAATGGCCTCATGATAGCCTTTTTTGGGGAACTGATGTCACTGTATGACAGTAGGTGAGAAAGATTATACCATATGAAAGCACCCCTCTCCAGCTGCACTTAATATTGCGTTCTTAGAGGAATATCTGTGTAGGTGCCCTGCCACGTTTACCTTAATGATCGAAATCCTATTGGCACTGATGGTTTGACATATACGTGCCAAACATGCAGACTCAACTATTTGCTAATCCTTTCTTTGGTCTCCAGGGGCCTCGCTTGTATCTCCCCGTACTAAATGCGCCAAATTGAGCTTCAGTGGTGGTAACACGGGATTTTGCATGTTTAAGTACTTCTCATAATATCCACATTGAAAATGTCTGCAGATTGTGATAGAGGCGTTATAATGTATTAACAATGATGTCATTGAGCAGCGTTGTTTCATCGCAGCCCACAACAATGTGCAGCGGTGCCTACCATAAGACAGGGATTATTGTTTACTTTTCAATGGCCGTTCGAATGTTAAAAATATTTAATGATAAATGTTTTCAGAATTATAAATACAAATAAGAGAGCATTGTGGCCTTCCACACACCGCATTATTTAATTCTAGCGAGAAGTTATCATCTTTCTTTAGATGGTAATTGTCGTTGCTGCTACAGACAACATCATACCAGAACTATGATAATTTACTTCCAATTTAACGAAATTGTCGGATAATTTGACTGATAATGCAAAGAGTGTTGACCGATTAATGCGCTCGATATGCAATTTTGATATTAAGTAACTTTTGTTATGCCAGCAACTATATGTAATGCCACTAACTCTTCTGTTTGGTTAGGTGAGATGGTTTTTTTAGGGGTGTGTGTGGTCACCGTATGTGGCGCACGGCATAAGCATCCGCACGTCAATTTCTGTTCGTGCTTGCTCTGATCAAGCCACGTAGGACCCGGATGGCCTGGAGTTTAAAAGGGATCCCATCTTTGCCTACACAGACGCCATGTTATCGGCTGGTGTCGTTAACACTTTTGATTAATGACGGTCGCGAATACCCTCATGATTTGCATGTTCGAAACGTTTTCAGTCTGTGTAACCGGTCAATAGAAGGAACACATTGGTCGACATGTTTCCGACATCATGAAGCCATAGCATCGCAGCGGCATATAGAGGGTTTTTCCATCTTGACCATTTATTATGCGAACCAGTTGTTGCAGCCAGTTGAGCAACAGATTAAACAATATTTTGCGGGTCACATTACACTATTCCGCCAGACTACAAAGATTCATGCGTCACGCATAACAGAACACAATGGCTTCGCATGTGTGCTTCAGCGATAGCAACGATGTTGCCGCATGGGGATAAAGCTATTATCATCCCTATCAGGCTCTTGTTATCAGAGAGTCGGAATGCTCGTATTTCGCAAGCCAGAACATGTACAAAGATCTAGCTGTGTCAAGCAATTAGCCTCTTCACTCAGTCTACGCATTGTGACCCATTGGTATATCTCTGCGTATAAGTATAATCACCATAGATTTTAAAAAACACAGCGCCATTGATGGAATGGATGTTCATAATACGAATTAGCAGAGCATTTCCTATCAATTATGAACGACAACCATGACAAAACGAGCGTCTTCTAATCGTTGGCATGCATTTAATATCTTTGTAATTATACTTATTGTTGGTCACCTTTTATTCCGCAATACTGAAGGTGCACTGTAGTAAATGTAGTAAATGTAAAAGATAGTGGATTTGTAAGTGTTGAATGAACATCACAATACATATGGAGAACAGGATTGCTATTAGCATAACTGACGAAAAAAATTGTTTATCACGTACCGAAATTCTTCATGTGGTTTAAGCTTTATCCCCGTATTTATATTTTATTCTATCTTGCGCGTAAAATTAACGTTCTCTTAAGCTTTCATATAAACAGCAACTTATCCACCTTCTGCAATTTTACATTTTGGAACTTTCGAGGCAATTAAACAGATGATGCAGATGTGAATCTATATAGATGAGCGACAGAGCGAATAGAAAAAAACAAATATGTATCACAAGGTGAGACACTACATCCGTTAATATTTTGAATTAATATTAAATATATCTCTTGTCTCATGTTGATTCCGTCGATTAAACAATCATAATGCACTGTGAATCAATTATTCGACGACGAAACAGTTATGGCCTTATTCTTTCATTGCACCTGCTGATCTAATAAGGCAATACTTGTTCTTATCTCTTTAGACAAGACAAGCATTGTCAATAGGGTTTGATTGAGTCAATTACTGTCAATTGGAGGTTGCACTTTTGACGAATGCCTCAATACATCTGCTGCAGTCGCCCCAGCAAGCACGTAATGGCAGCTCCCACAAGTGTCAGCTATCACATCTCTGTGGATATGCTTTATTTGTCAATATAAGTGGCCCATTGTATCACTCAGTACCAATTAAATGCTTACAAGCGCAATTTGTAAGATCACATGTGCTTCATATGTTATAAAGCCAAGCACAAAAACATTAAATAGCCACAAATAGTTTTCGAATATTTCTATCAACTGCCTGTTTCGTTGAAGCCATAGTATTCCATCGGATTAAAAGGAGGACAAATTCATAGTTTACTACTTATCATGTTTTTCAGTACCCGTCGTAGTTGCATGGTTAAAAATGAATGAATACCAGGGGTCTTTGGTATAATTAATACATATGTTTGTTATTACAATGCTAATGATAATAGAAGCCATACAAATCTCATGTGCCACAAATGTGATCAAATGCCAAGACCACGTTATTGATCGTGTATATATAATCACACTGATGAGATATGACTTTAATAATTAAAGCATCTTATATCATTGGCAAGTGTGGCTTAGTCACTTATTGCTGACAGAATGTGAGAATATGACGGTTTTATCGTAAATATATTTTATACATTCATGGTTTTGTGCATTGAATGACTAATTGGTGGTTGAAGTCTCATTAAGAGTGAGGATACGCGATCGCCCACAATACACCACTTATCATGTGCCATAGTTAGGGGTTGCGTATATTATGGTGCCATTTTTAGACGACACCAAATCAACTGCTTCACGTTGATGGGGGCAATCAATTCAACCTTGTGAATATTGCTCAGCTACGTTAGTAACGATCACACATTCGTTTAAAGAGGTTGAAATTAAGAGTAAATTTGTTAATAGTCAATAGAAATGAAGAGAGATGTGGATTGCATTCTATTGCTTTTGTTGAAACCCCCTTCAAAGCATGGTGTTATTACCTACTGACGAAAGAAGACATGATGGGAAGAATAAATGGTCCTTGATTGAAGGTTTCCAGGTCAAAGATGATAATATTGCTGCCTCCTTGAGGGCAGGAGATGGGGATGGTCCATTTGTATAGTTCTCTTGTCTTCCTGTCTCTATAATCTCTCAAGGAGGCCACAAGCTGCTCCATGTCATCTGTCACATAGCAATATCGGTTCAACCACCTTGCGAATGAAAATGTTTTACTGTCTCATGCGCTGTGATTTATTGCGAAGAGACCCCTGTAGTCTAGAATTAACTCGGCAGAAAAAGTGGATTTCTCTCTGATTCCATAATGAGGTTGAATAATTAAAAAAAAAGGATTGCCCGTGACACACATGTTCGCGTTACAAGACTAGTTTAACCCGTTCAAATGTTAGCATCACCAATATGCGTCCTACCAATATTAGTAGTGCATAACATTTTCGAAAGCCAAATACAATTCCACGAGACTCTACATAGTCATTGGTAAATCAGATGTTGCGAATTATCAGATACCAAGACACCACTACGTCTCATGTAGCTTCCATTAAAGAGAGTACAGCACCCCATACATAACTAGCATATTAGTCATATATAATTATCACTCTGCGATTGTTTATGTGACAACCACATGGTATTGTTTAATAGATAACCCATATAGTCGTAAATATATTGTGATTACCAAGGAAGAGTTTTCATCCATGTAAAATATTAATTTCA
This sequence comes from Urechis unicinctus, assembly GCA_034190875.2. Lineage (NCBI taxonomy): Eukaryota > Metazoa > Annelida > Polychaeta > Xenopneusta > Urechidae > Urechis > Urechis unicinctus. The sequence continues at coordinate 36,428,691 of CM067350.1, read as the reverse complement.
GAACGTATTAATAGTTCGTTTGGAAACTTGCTATGATGTTAGCGTAGTGAAAGCTGAAAATAAATCATTAGTGGCATCCTTATGAAGGTAATAAAGTCAGACTACTGGCGTCACCAGGCAGCAAAGAGCGATGAGACTCATTGTTTTTATTGGGTGATTTCAAGGACGGCATCGGTTGTTCAGAAATGCCGACATTTACACAGGCTGTTGCCTGTAGGGCTATTCTGGGGCGCTGCATCGTTATCGAATCGCGAGTGAGAGCTCAAATTGGCTCTAAACATATTTTATCACATCCATGTTGCTGATATTGCCGACATACCTTTTATATTATGGCTTCATTGAGCAGATTGTAGTACTGTGGCAGTGTAATGTGCATTCTTCCATCAGCGATAATGTGGCCATAATGTAGTCATTTGCGTGTGTAATTAAACGGGGAAGTGCTAGTTGTACATTCCCTGCAGGCTATTTGCCAGGCTATATAGATAAGAAAATCGCCCTTTAAATATGCAATTGTAATATTCCTCGCTATGCTTTCTTCAGCATTAACTGTGTATATATTAATGAGTAGTCATACATAGCTGTAGAATATATATATATATATATATATATATATATATATATATATATATTTACATATATATATATTTATATATATATACATATATATATATATATATATATATTTATATATACATATATATCAATATATATATATATATTCATATATATATGCAAATATATATATATATATATCATATGTTCATATATATATATATATATTATTTATTTTTATATATACAAATATATATATACATATTTATATATGCATATATATTTGTATATGTACATGTATAATATATATATATGTACATATAACATATATGCATATATATATATATATTTATATATATCTATATAAATAAATATATATATAAATATATATTTAAATGTATGTTTATATATGCATGTTTAAATATAAGTTTACATATATTTATATATTAGTAAATATATATATATTTGAATGAATATATGTAAAGTTATAAATATATATATATTAAAATATATACCTATTTATATATATATATAAAAACAAACATATATACATGTATATGTCCATATATATATGTATGTGTATATAAATATTTATGTATATATATATATGCAAATATATATACATGGATATTTATATATATTCACAATTATATGCATAAATATATATATATATATATATATATATATATATATAGTTATATATATATATTGTATATATACATACATATTTTTATGTATATATACATATATATATAAATATAAATATATATATATAATATATATATATATATATATATTTATATATATATAAATATATATATATCTCTCTATATATATATATATCTATCTCTATATATATATATCTCTCTATATATATATATATATATATATATATTCTCTAATATTATGGTAATGCTAGGCATTACCTACCTTTTGTCTATCTGATTGGTGGGCAATTTTTTCATCGCAACCTGTTTGAATAATACGGGTTAATATTATGCATTGAAATATATTGACTGATAGTTAATTTAAAAAAGAACGATCATTGACTGAGAAGCTGTGGCACTTCCACGTGGTGCACATTCCACCACCAATTGAGGGTTCATAGACACTCTAGTGTTTCAGCCCTGTTTTCTCCAGACGCTAAAGAATAGGTAAACATTGTACTCGATCAATTCTATTGGCTGTGCACTTACCCGATAGCAAACTGGTAGTGCTTTCAAATTCTGTCCCAGCGGCAGGGTTTGTAATCAGGTGTGGGCACCGGGTTTGCGGCGTGTGAGCGAAGGTACAATAAGGACCAGGTCCAAGCTTCGTATCTGAGATCACCTAGTTGTTGAAAGCTATTCAAACCTCGATGTCCCATTTCATTTTATCAACATTGTATGACGTAAGGCACATACCTGTATCATACCATTAATACATGTATATATGCACTTTAACCAGAGAGGATTAATGTCATTCGTGATTCATGTCTGCACTAGCTCAATGCGCTATATCTTTATATAAGCAAAAACAAAACAGAGTAATCCTTACACAAAGTGCGAACAGACGGCCTAAAGATCTAATCGCCGCTGTTGGAATGACACCAATGAATACAAATAGACAGTTATGGAGATGAATGTAGTCACAATTGACCGCGGCGCAATCCAAAGCCGCCGTTAGCAAATAGCGTTTTGATTTCACATATTGCACAAATGCACGTCAAGAAATACATTCGGGACACCCTATTCCAAATAAAATCATGTGGATCAACAAACTACAAACTTTCAAATATACTGAAGTAATGTTATAAATGTATCAAATCTGCCATAGGCTGTCAGAGTATTGTGCACACTGTTCATAAGTACAGCGACCTGTGCTGCAACTCGCATATGAACATAGACCAGGACTACTGACATTAGAATATTTATCAAGACACCTAATCAAGCTTTGACATAGGCAGCTGCTTGCTTCTACTGTCATGTGTTGGCAGCGTTAGTGAATTGCGCGGAAGGTAAACTCTTTGTTCTCGTCGGAAGAATAGGCAAATAAAATAGAGCACAAATGTTGTCTTAGTACAAAGAAAAGCGTTAGCAAAATAGGCAATACGTCATGCTCACTTACAATTTGTTTGCCATTCCGGACAGGTATATGCATGATGAGTAGCAGATTAATTGATTTGTCTATACTTTGGCTGGGTGGGAGACAAATTTGATGTGCAAATGTTTTAACCATCTTTGTATCTGTCAGTGTGAATTCCAATCTATTATGATGTCAAACACACGGGTTTCCTATGTATAACTGCGTGAACTGGTGAACCGGAATTAAATTTATTTCTTTATGGTCATAAAGTGATAGTCTTTTATTTAACTACATTAACAAGTGTTAAACTCTACAAAACATCATTATTCTGTGTCGTCAAAGATAGTAATAAAGGGTGTCTAAGCGGCTAATCAGTTTTTTATCTGCTAAATCAGTCGTCTGGCGGAATTGGTATTGCTATCCGGAGGCTCTTAGTTGTCTTGTTATCTACTTGAATTACTTAGTCTTCATTTTATGCAATGAATCAGGTCACTTTGTTCCACTTTTGCATTAAGTTTCACCCACTTGCCATAGAGAACAGATTATCCTAATGGATGGCCTCAATGCGCTTATACGGTGATGCGTGTGGTTTTGGCAACTCCATGAAGCTCTACCGTAACACAAAGATAGATATTAACCAAGCGGAGTGGAAAACATGTGTTTGTTTATTGCTTACTGAAATGGATCCTCAGTGCTATATTTCATGTCACTACCTGATACACAATCAAAGGATTATAAGCTACGAACATATACCTAGCACGATGACATGGTGGGTGATCATGTTGTAGAACTGCAATTCCTACACAATCCGTCCTTTCATTTGGAGGATAGAAAAGGGGTTATAAATATCGGGAACTACTGATAGAAGCATTATTTCTTTATCGAATCTTATTTCAAAAAACATATCTGCTGAACTCATGCTATGAATCAGTAATGCTAAACTTGGTCTTTAGTGATTATAGTAGTTTGTCCATGGTGAATCTCTTTGTGTCGTAGCATACCATCACGTTGACCAAAATGCTGTGTAGACACGTTTGTATTTACGTTTATAGTGCCCAGCGTGCATTATATATTACACTGGCATCGTGCTGTTGATGATAATTGATTCTTCACGGTGCCCCATGAATTCCACGATTGAATATGCAATCGATGGATAAAAATCTGCGTGGGGACCTAAACCGATAGCAATGGCACTTGACAATTGACGTATATTTGGAAGAAAACTTTGGAGTGATGGTTCGCAAGTGCGGGTGTATTTCCTCCTCCGCAGTAATAGGCTGACCGCATGCCTTGGTGAAAAAAAGGTCGAGCAGGTTATGATTTAATCCAATGATGGCAACAGATAGACACAAGGTTTTCAATAGAACATTTACTCGTCACATAGAACCGATATCTAATCGCTGGAATCGCCCTGAATGTTTTGATAGTGCAATCGTACTAAATGCACAAGTTGGACTAAAAACGTAAACATTTCTACAGATCAGAAGGAACAACCTGCTGTGTTAACCCAATACCAAGTCCAACTAACCGCCATATGGCGCTATCATGTCTGACAGCCAATTATTAAATATGAGCATAATAGAGCGACTCGTTTCACATCTAATCAAACGCACGGTCGCAGAAAAGCTCGTTATATAGGTGAATAACCTTACATGTATACAAGCTATGCTATTTGTATATTCCAAATGTCGAACGCTGCCTCCTTGCCGCGCCACGCGTTCCCCCAAATACAACCCAGATTCTGCCTGGTAATGCGCGTAAGAATTAGCGAGAAGTGCGATATTGCGAACATAAAGGTAACGATAAATCTTTCATTATGACTTTGTACCACACAATAAGGGTTTCTTATTGCGATATCACTTAGATGTATTATTTCGACAAGTTGCTCCAGTTGTTCTCCCTCGATTGGCCTCATTTACAATATTCAGTTTTTGGAAATCGATTGCAACAAAAGGGGTGGCATATGTTCTGGCCTCGAATGTATATGTTTAAAAATGTTTACAATGGGCCTAGAGGTTATTGTCTTTCTAGCATATGTTATTCGCGTCCACCTAGAATACGCCTTAGTCTTCTCCCATTACGACCACCTGTTCCTCACAATCTGTCTCGCGAAAATCTCTCCAAAAGGTTTGCCAAAGAGGCATTCTCGGAGTGTTGATTTACAAAGACCCTCCACATGGCACACATTGAGGTCTTCTGATATCTAAGCCAATGGGAAATGTAACAGAAATAAAGCGTTAAATTGTTCAGCACGGCAAACTACAACACGCGCTCATCTTGCTACGTAACTTCAGGTTTCACAGTCAAAGTCGATGTTTGAGCTAAAACTTAACTGAGATATATATATATATATATATATATATATATATATATATATATATATATATATAGATATATATATATATATATATATATATATATATATATATATATATATATATATATATATATATATATATATATATATATATATATATATAATATATGTATATATATATCTAAATATATATATATCTCATCCCTCTATATATCTAAATCTCTATATATATATATATATATATATATATATATATATCTCTATATATATATATATATATATATATATATATATATATGTACTATATATATATATATATCTATATATATATATATATATATATATTTATATATATGTATATATATTTTATGGTATATTTGCATCATGACAATACAGTTTTCCAATATGTGTCAGAACATCATTCCAGGATCAAACGAAATTATGCATCTTTGACAATCATAATGCTGACCAGGTATAAACCCAAAAGGCTGTATGTTGATAATTTGTTATGATGCAAGTCTGAACAAAGTAAATGCTTCTCAACCATAACCTAGAATGAATAAGATTCTAACTATATTCAAATGGAGAATACTGTAAGTGCAGTTCAATCGCTAACCTGCGTTATCTTTTGAATTACCGTAGTGTTTCATTGCGGTTTATTACAATCATAGATACAATCAACTTATATCCACTACACGCAAGCACTCATACATATATTCACATACACGCGCGCGAACAAAGACCAGAGAAATGGTACGACTATAATACCTATTCATGAGCGTCTATTGTGATCGTCTTAGGCAGCCGATATATATGAGGCGATATGCGTCTAGTTACAGATATATAATGAAATAAGTCGAGACGTATTTCACCAGCAAAGATGTTACCAACTCTACACTATGGCACACCAGCAACTCAAATTTTGCCCGAGCTTAAGCATATTAAAATGAAACACAAATAGCATACATTTGCACAGGACCTTTTATATTACACCCTTGGTATAAATGGTTAACTCCTATTGCAACGTGCATTTTGCACCAACATAAATACTGGAAAAGCCATGAAAATGATTTTGTTTTGATCGAAATGGGACACTGACCCCAATAAAACAGAGTCGTGCCAGATGCTGGATGTACCAGCTGTTGAATGGCGGATAGCCTTAGTTATTATTACCCTAAGATGACGAAGCCTTGAGACAAATGGATGGTATTTCGAGAAACGGGTGCATATTTGCAGAATTTGATACTTAATTGGTATCTGCCTGTAGAATGTTAAGAGCACAGTACTATGCGTAGATTGCTGACGCTACCTTCGTGTCTTAATGTACCAATAAAAGGCTCCTTACAGGGACCAACATAGTAGTTCCCAAGTATTATGGTATCTCTCGAATACTTTCTTCACGAATACACGAAAGAATTAAATAACATGTAGCAGCATTAAACATTTACACATTCATACTACGTGTTACGCAAGACTTAGTGAAATAATAAATTCGGAACGAATGATTTCGTTCTGTTGTTTGACTCGTTGACATGATTCATAGCACAATGTACATGACTTGGCGAAAGGCTGAGGTTAAGTTTGTATGGCATTTTGTTAATCTTTGGCATATCCTTTCGATGTTCACTGCATTTCTATAAGCGTGTCATTGATTCCTCAGATACAAGAATTTAGCTCATACAATTCAAACAAAAGAGAAACGCTGATCTATTCTGAAACTCAAAATCATAGTTTTACTAGTTTCTCTATAAGTTATCATACACTTGGAGCAATACAGTCGTAATATGCTACATGACGTATCATATTATACATTAATAAATGTATATATCACATTAAACTGGGCACGACTGCAATACATGCTCGAATAAAATTTAGGCATTCATGAATATAATATTTTTTTTTGAGCGGTCTGCAGTCAATACCCTGCTATTATTTGTTAATCATTCTGTCTATGATGCGTTTTCATTTACATTGCTCCTCTTAAGTCAAAGAGGTTGGCGGAGGTTGCCTTCTCCTAAACAACTTGGACTGGTATGCATTCGATCGATTTTGTACCCATATTATATTTAGACCGCTGAATATAGCTTGATACACGACAAAGCACATAATGAGTAGGTATATGTCACGACCAATCTGGTGCGTTGTTATTGCCATTATTGTAGATTAATATGTCTGGAAAACAACGGGGGTTTACAAGTAACGGAAGCACCAATAAACGGTTAAGAAACGCGTTTCTCCTGTTAGATAATACGATATTAAATAACATTGCAGCTTCGCAAGGAGTACTACTTACATATGAGGAGGGTATGTTGCTGTACATGACGCTAATATATGTCTGTCAAGAGCCGGTCTCATTTTATCATAGGCCCCACTTAATGCTAATGGACTAGTTAAGTCGCATCTTAAGTAGCTATCACTTATAATGCGAAGGTTTATGTCGCGTAACATACTCTTAAAAGGCACACAATGTTCACTTGGATGAATCATCGTACAGCAATTCGTCCGAAGGCATCATGCTCAAACCGGTGTTCACGCCTACCGCTGTAAAATCTTGTGTGCAATAGGTCTAGACGAATTGGTGCAAATACGACCCCTTCGATTATTCACACCCATGATATCAGTTACAATCAAGCGTATTGCAGATGTGGGGTTTAAATAACAATTGGACCACATACCAACAGTATTCAGGATACTCCATTGTACCATATATCACCCTGTCTTTTTTGCTCGTAGTTAATTGGATGGTTATCGGGTAAGTTTAATGCGCAATTAGTTTCGTTTAGAAGATTGTTCAAGCTAAACTATAAACTGTGAAAGCTTTTGGTTAGTTTCACTGATAACAAAAATATTATAGGCAAGTCCAATGATCATTGTCTTCCGCTTAACATGGCAGACTCATGTGACTAACGAGGGATATAACCTCGTCGCCAGTTCCTGCGGCATTTAATCAGTAGCTGGGTCAATTTACGTGAGATCCATCGTTATTCGATGTGAGTAAATCTTTACGAAAGGCAAATTGCAAAAACAATAATTCAACTGAAGCGTCCAGAGACATTAGCTCTTGAGTCTTAGTGCAACAATGATCAAATACTTGTGTAAATTTTGCGTGCCAGTAATCTGTCACCAATCAAGCAGCCGTTAGGCACCTTTAACATGATGTAAGATCTCTTGTAACAAAGACAACCATCATCAGTATTCCAGAGGAAACCTCTCTTACGATGAGAGGCCAGCAAACTCTAGAATATGAACGCCATATGATATGAGTAAGTTTATATCTGTAGTGCTCTTAAGTATCCACGGTCGGAATGTAAGTGAGCACATGCTTGGTTATCAAATTTTGAGGGAAAACCACCATAGAAATAGGTATCGCTCGGTGACAAAATGATATATTTCGCCACAACACATAGCTCAACGCATAATCTGGTCCAACATCTAATGGTGCTGCATTTTAAGCATTTGTTCACCAATGTTTGGTTATCAACAATGCATCATCAACAGCTCATGCCCGTTGTGACAAACATGGGCACGCGGGGATGGACAGATTATGCATGCGCGTCCAAGGGCCATTTGTTAACAACACGAAGTCTTGACGTCATAAGCCGCATGAACGCTACATAGGGTTGGAAATGCCAGAATGTATTTTAATTCTTACTCTTATTCTGATTTGCGGCGCGTATTTCTTCCAACCACCCTCTTGAGACCTCTATATATAGCTGTAACTAGTATCTTTAGGCGAACGGATGGTAGCGGCGTGGTCAATAAATGCCTATTCTAATCCCGTGCTGATTTTGGGTGCGCCCAAGAACAAACTTTGAAGTGACATTTGTGTTGCAAATAACTTACTATTTGCATTGGCAGAGTCTAAAAATAGTGATGTTTTCAACCTATCATGATATTATTTCAACGTGTTCGTAACTAAAACAACTCGCATATAATGTCAATTTCGTTTCATTTGCCATATCTCTTTCAAGTCTACTTGTAGCTTATATATGACATCGTCGATGAATATTGTAACAAATACTATTCAAACCATAATGCATGTTTTATAACAAGTGAAATTTATATTCTTTCCTGAAGAGCAAGTGTTGATGTACTTTGCATGAGTAAATGGCATGGGTAAATGGTATTGGTATTGTTGCAAATCTTATGTCATATGATTTAGCTGCCTTCAGCAGTGTTGTGGTTGTAATTCTGGCAGGCTGTCATGGAGCGTGACGCAATATTTATAATATATTCACACCACTAGGCAACGTTTCTTTTCATCTTTTACCATTTCTTGGAAAGCTTGCTACCTGCATAACTTTGTGATTGCTGTAAAAATGACGCCAAAATAGCCAGTCCAATTTGGTGGGCAGCACTGTGACTCGAGGTTGTTTTTTTTATCTTAGCAAGAGCCAAGCAAAACGTGATTAAGTGAGTGTCATAGCTCAACTTCATTATTATTTCAAGCATTAAGACACAGGATACTGTAGAAACAGGCCATCAGGAGAGATTCGCAACTAGGTGTGGGCAAAAGGATTCCGAGAGGAAGACGATAGCAGTGAAGGGGTATTAGCATCAAAATAATCCTCATCCATCGCCGTCATAGAGTGATGTCGAAGTTGGACAGCATTGTGTGTTTGATGTTGGTATGATAACTGATGAATCGAGTAAATATACCTTTGTATAATGTCAAACATATCTGTACATCGTTTTCATACTGGGTCGTGGTTTGCGCTGAAGCCTTTGTGCTCTTTAGCCTTGATACAGTGGCTGTTTCGGAACTGTTTCATGTTTTGCAGCACAATCCTTTCCCGAATATGAAATGTGACTCGATGTCTTTAATCGAGTCTAATTATCCGTATTATGCAATTATATGAGAAATTAAGATGTAGCGCTTTTTATACAGAGGTAGGCATCAATTATTCGTCAAATTATCTGCCTTCTTATGAATGATGTAGAGTTTTCTATGCAAAGCAATACAACTGTCGTTTTATCTGCGATCGTTCATATTTCTCGACCAATCCGGTTAGATTCGTACATCGATCCATCACATACCCCCAGACATATACGCAGTTGGCGCTATAAGAGGCTGTTATCCTTCGAAACAAGTGATTGGGTAAAAGGCTCGGTATGGATATAAGGTGCAATGTCTGCCCCAGAATAAATACTGGCATAAACTGTTGACTTTGCATATGTTCCTTCTAGTCAATCTGGAAAAAGTTGTATAGCACATTTGGGCAACCTCGATCAAAAAACCAATGCATTGATATTCATTGAGTTTCTGGATTAACATAATCATCAACATCTGTCAGCAAAACAGAATAAATATAAAGCAGCCTGCTCTCACTGTCACATAAGCAGGCCATTGGCCACGATCAGAAGTTCAATGTCCAAGTGGGCTCACAAGGACCATGAAATAAAAAAAGTAACATCAACGAACAAGAAAATAAGTAATATAAATGATTGATGGAATTACATTTGTTGGAACGATTCTATTGCAGAAAGGAAAAATCGAGCGCAATAAGATTAATTAAGAGTTATACAGGACAAAAGATGGCCATCTAAGATACATATTGCAAACAGATAGATTGGCCTGTTACCATTATATAACATTGTTTAATTCCATAAATTAAACCTCCAAGAATAACAATTAAGCAGCTTCTTCAACGGCATTTACTAAAATTTCAGCTACAGTGGCCAATAAAAGCAAACAATATAGATCCCTTGGAATCGTGGCAGCAATGTCAAAGGAAACCGTCTTTTACCGCGAGAGCAGCCATTAAACACTAACAGGCATTTTATAGTCAGCCAGTCTTTGTCAGAGCTATACAAGATATCCTTCCACTATTTAATTCAATATGCATGCGACGTGATTAATGTTTTGTCATTAAACGTCGCTGCCAGCAACATGATATGCAGCTTATAAAGATGTCCAAAATGTTTAGATTGTAACATGTTGGTCAATGAAATCGAAAACGCAACGTGACCAATATGTTGTAATTGTGTATGATATACATGCATTCAGTAGTTATCAATATTATTGAATAGCCACATTTCAGATGTTGAGTGTGTTTTAGGTGACTATACAACTCGTGCAACAGATTAGGAGCCTTTGGTCTAATCCTCTTTATGCGCCCCTAAACATGTTTTTGGCTTTAAAGTTGTGGTCATAATCCTTTGCTGATGTGCGCTCAGTGCAATGTTTGTGTAATGACATTACCTTGATTATACTACAGAGCATGTAATTATATACGCACAACGCGTGTGGGCTTTAAATCAATGTCCCCCATTTAAAGATAACGTCATAGTTATATTAGGAGTGAATGAATAGTAAGTCCAGTAATGTATTGGAATTAATTCATAGTGAAGCGTCTTTAATGTGTCACAACAAAATCATTCTTAGAGCAGTATTAGTCAAATCTTATGTATATCACACAGCACAAATGTTGCCAAGCCTATGATAATCAATTTCCTTTTTCAGTCGCCATACTTAAATAAAACATTTATGCATGGTATGTAAAATAGTGACATCCGTCTACAACGCTTACGCATGGAAAATGTACAAGAACTGTATCCACGAAACCATCGTTGTCGCCTTTTAGTGAGACAATCATCGGTTTTGTGTAGTAATGATGTAGTCCATAACACCCTACGTCCCATTTATAACGTCGTACCCGCTGTCAGGTTAGCAAAGCCATACCAGCCAGTCCATTTGGAAGCAATAGTCTAGCTGCTGAATAAAATTCGAAATCAGCTGCTTCTGTGACAATCACGGTATTAAGGGAAAATGTTATACATATCAACAGCGGTGGAAAATACTGAAAACAAACTAATGAGCTTCATACGCCAGTACCCTTTTGGGTAACTATTGTCATGCAAAAACCCCTTGTCATTCCACTTATTGCTCTTTCAAAATGTGCCAATGACAGCTGCAGAAACTTCAGCATCCCACAAGGGCAATGATTGTGTGTGCCACTTCCAGCTGTAAATGTACTTGGGTAAATGTACTTGGGTAGCTTTGCGTCGACCTTCCTTGGTATAAGGAACCCAATATAATTATTTTAGTTTTTAATCGATAATCGATCAATCGTTTTATTTCAGATACTTCATACAGGTCAACACGGTGACCAATTTGATTCGTTATATGGATGTCAATGTCGACAGTTGTTAAGAAATAGAAAAATGATCATTAGGCTTAATTTTTATGATATTTTATTATGAAATGCGCCTTGATAGGTGAACATTTAAACCTGTTTACCTCCAACCTTGCAGCAGACAAACTATTGTTTTGCGTGGTTACAGTCTTATAATAACCTATAATTATGCTTGGTGCATTTATATTGAATGAAGAATCTTCAGAAAGATGTTACAAATTATTTGGTGAGTGTGTTAGTGAATATATATAAGAAGTCGAAACATTTCAACGACGTTATATCGTGACATCACAGCATATATCATGCTCGAAGCGAAGAGTGTGTTCCCACTATGACCACTATACATGTGCAATGTTTCGCATTAGTCAGTAAATCATCAGATTAAACATCATGTGACATTAAATTTTTCGCTCTGTCGTCAGTTCAATAAGACTTTTTGCTTAAAAAAAAACAACTGTGCTGTCAAACCGGTAGAAAGCAATAACAACTACTAAATTCTTGCCCTTGGCGTGCAATGAACCAATCGGAATTCACTAATTTGGCGAGCCATGACACGAAAAAAGATCAAACTAGCTATAAACGCACTTAACTACCTTGACCTATCGGCGTTTCGTTGGATTATAAGTACTGGGGCTGTATCAATAAAGAAACTTAAGTCCGAAAACTTGGCTGGCCGTCTTAACCGTGTCCAAAAAGAATCTTAGGTCTCCTAGCGAGCTCAACTCTGAGTCAGCTAGGTAGCTGACTTAAGTTTGCAAGCTCAAACTTAAAAATGGCGGTCCAACGGTAATGTTTCCAGGAAAATGCTTTCACATATATGAATAAAAACATATATTTTCTTGCAATAAACGAAAACATAATCATAATCTGAATTTTACAACAATTGGATGCATTTGATTCCATGAGTCAGGGATACCTATTTGTCTCTAGTTATGTCATTGAATCTGCCATATCTTTCCCTGGTGAGTTGTTTACTTATGACATTTTACCTCCTGTGGAAAGCAGAAGCTTGATGGACTGTGACTATTGTGACTATTTTGAATGGATCGGCCACATTATACAGAAGCATATCATTTATTTCATCTTTCATTTCTTTGTAAATCAATGTTTATATCAAATGTAAAATGCAAATATGTTTGATAAAAGGAAACGCTTATCATTTCTTTGAATCTCATCAGATTCAGGAGGAATAATTGAAGTCAATATGGTTAATTTTAGTACTTACTCAACAAGGCAGTGGTAATGCCCAAATAATTCTGGATGACCGTTTGACATTAATTAATCTTCTATATAAAACTGTGCCGCTCTATTGTGCATAGGGAATACAGCGTGTATTAGGAGTTATGTTTTATTCAACAAACCATTTATCAAAAGCATTTTCTTTACAACGTGCTCAATGTCTGATGTTACACTACATCTGGTCTTACACTGACAGAGACAAAAAGCTGCATATAAAGTGTCCGAAATGGGGGTTATATTGGAAAATGGTTCATAGCAGAACACGATGAGAGCAGCCAAATGGCCAACCAAAGACAATAAGCCTGATAGTTGGGATTGCCGTACATAGCTGTGGTGAGTAGCGAAATTACTGGTATTTGGTTACTAATCAACACTATGAGTGCAAAGTACCATAACTCATTATGAATAGTTGCACGGTTTAGAAATGGTACATTTAGTCTTAAAATAATAAGTGGTTTTCAAGTAAGATACGATCCAATTGAACATAGAATACTGTCCAACATCTTCAATTCATAACTTGCATTTGCCTAGACGCAACATTTGAGCACGGTCCATTTTCATTTTACGCTCCTAAATATTGAGGCTTTACGCAATTACCGGTCATTAAAACAGCAGCGCTGAAAGTAGTTTATGAATTATTAACAAAACTTTTGTCACTGCACATAGAGCAAATTAAGCCTCACTTAAGTTAAATTACAATTGCAATACAGTATGCATGGCTGTGCACCTACTTTCAAGAGATATTATGCTGAGCTGTTATGACAATTCAACTTAAGCACTAGTGTGGGAGACACAAATCGTTCCAAGTGGTTCTGATGCTTTGTTTTTGTTGTACGGTCGTTAGAGAATGGTAATTTATATGAATCCATCACAATTTACTATGCCCAACACCAACTAGCACTGCCAATACTTCTATTGGGAAATTTGGCTACACCGTATGATATATATATGTATATATATGCATATATATATATATATATATATATATATATATATATATATATATATATATATATATATATATATATATATATATATATATATATATACATATATATATATATATATATATATATATATATATATATATATATATATATATATATATATATATATATATATATATATATAGTGTAGCCAAATTTCCCATATAGAAGTGTCATATATATTACATATGGCTATATATATATATAGTGTAGCCAAATATCCCAATAGAATATCAGCCGATATATTATGGCTATATATATATATATACACATATATATATATATATATATATATATATATATATATATATATATATATATATATACATAGCCATAATAATATCGGCTGACATCAGGTAATCACCTCATCATTCCATAGAAAACGCATCGAGGAATAACTAGCTCCTTAGAGAATAGAATCGAATCATGTTCAATTGATTGCCATTGATATATATTGGTTTTTAGAAAAACATTTTTACTAAAGGGTGATAACCTGCTCATGTGACTTAAACAAATTATTGAATTCCATAATTTCTGCCTAAACTGGCAGTTGGCAGGTGTTGCTGATTCGGATAATATTAAACCATAAATGCGGTATATGTTACAGCATGCTTTTCTTGTTGTAAAACATTTCATGAGATATTTATCAAGCTTCCAATGTCACCCATATAACCAGACATGTCTGTTCATTTACATCAGGAATTAAAGCAGGTTGCTTCATCCAACCTGTGAAAGCCCACTCAGCCTTTATGACGTGACCATCACTCACTTCTTGCTCTCTGCTATTACTGTCCTAAAAACCCGTTGTTTGACACCCGTGATTTGTGGGGGTAAATGTTATATTACAAAGGGGCATGGTTGTGGTGATCATTTGCTTTGTTTAAAACAAGGTTTCACACTCCATTACAAAACACTCGAACATTGCCCCTGCCTGTATTAATTGAAACCGCTACACTAAGAAAAAAGCTGATACCCGTTAGTTGCCGGGCGATGTGGTGATATAAGCAGTTCCAATTGTAACTAAATTGTTTTCTATGAACAACTACTGTTTTATTCGATGGAGCAGGGCAACAACTAGTAATTGCTCTCTGTATGTCTTTCATTTTAATGTTTCTCTCTCAGTTGCATGAATGGTGAACATGCTGGCTGTGCAATCCAGTATTCATTGCTGACTCAGCAAGTACAGAGCGCAGGTCATTAGACTAGAAAAGGTAGACAAAATTTAATCCTAATTAATGAATCATGCATGTGAGATTCTTTTGTTATTACATGCATGGCTGGCGATGATGCTTAATGGATTGTTACAAATATATGGACAAATAAATTTCCGTTTTTTGCGGAAGGCTCACAAGCAACCGGGTATGTTATATGCTGATGCATTCCGTGTCAGCGTGCGATATTGTTAGTGTAATGTAAAGCGAGTATTATCGTTAGGAACGTTTGCCCAGCAAAGTACGTGCAATACGGGGGGTTAATGGGGGGTGTTTAGTTACAGGAAAGCCATTATGGCGCTATGCACCTTTGCGGTTAGGCAAACTGGGCTTACATATTTAGAAATTATTGTTGGCACCAACTTAACTAACGCTGATTATTGTGACAAAAATCATCGTGTTACCTTCGTTTCCCGAACTTCTTTGTCATTTTGGTTAGTGAGTAAAATCATCAGGTATTTTCAGGAATATGCGCTATCGATCAACATGTGTACGTGTCAAATGGCATAAACTTGTTTTGCCAAATGCCCTAACGGTCCGAGAACGGGTTACAAATTTCACCATTTCAATGATTAAATCAAGTACTATGAGATACCCTTGTGTTACTGAGCACAAGAAAACAAATGCGGATTCGATAAAGCTTATCCATATGTCAACAGTAATTATATTTAGCACAAAAATTCACTACCATAATCTGCCCCCTGAAGAAAGTTATTGCACGGCAACTTAAATAATCCTAATGGATCACACGAATAACGTCAAATCAAGCCTTAGGCGTCTTCGATAATTATTTGGTTCCGCCTTGTTGTGCTAATGAAGAGGAAGTTGAATAAACAATATGAGGTTCATCAACGATGACGATGTAAGGTAGTCGATGGGATCGCTGCCGCTTAATCAAGTCATTCGTGTCATATTCATTTAATCATACCAACGAGTTTATAGCTATGTTAAAAGGGCTCACTTGCGATGCGCTCGACAAAATATATGAATTTGCAACCTGTGAGTAGCGCGCCGATCGGCCATAGTCTTCAACGCACCTATTCAAGTTTATTTGAACCAAGTTACTATATATGATACCTTATGATAACTCGATAGTCTCAACATTCAGTATGAGGGAATTCACCCATTGGGTGCTTTCAGGTACAGAGGATATCTCACCTTGGTACGTATTACGAAATAATTAGTAGGACGATAGAAACACCCGTACTTATTGATGGGTCGAGTGAAAAATAAGATTGTGGCTATTGCATGATGAATGTGTTCCACAGTCATATCTCCTGTGATTCATCTCTAACTGTGTCACCATACGAAGTATTGAATAAATAATGGCTGTTAATACAAGATAATTTTGGATTCTCATTTAACCAACAAAAGAGCAGGCATCTCTTTTCTATATTTAGGTAAGGAACAATATTGTTCACTAAGAGAACACGAATTAAGCCAGGTGCCAATAACGGCAATGTGCTTAAGTTGGCACTGCAAATTGACAGTGTTTCTTCACATTTGCCTGTATTTGATACATATGGTAAGCGACTACAAAAGCCACTTGGTTTATTGGTACATCTGGATCTGGGATCTAGTCGTAAAAAAACACTCGGTTAGGAAACTAGCTTGAAGTTTTGCAATTAAATAACGACTGCAAGGTTCTCCTCTAAAATAATAAATTAGTCATTCAATATTTTACAACACAAAATACTACATGTCTGTTTGTCTCAAATTTGCCGATTATCTAACCAACTTATTCCATTATTGCACCCATGTCAAGCAATAATTGACAATGAACAATTAAATTATCAATGTGTACCAGAGCGCAGTGACTTTTTAAAAGCTATTTTCACATACTGTCGATGAACTGTAGGTTAAGACACTCATTCAGCCTGATGATAACCTTATGCACGCACCAGCTCCTATGTCCTTGTTAATCATTCCCATCTCATGAGGTTGTATATCATATAGTGTTTGTTTGTGGACTTACGTGTCACAAGAATATGAATACATGTTCTCTGCTCTCCGTAGGCAACTTCGTGTCCCTTTGATAAGTAACATGAAAAATCCTTTTACTCAATTTGTATGAAACAGCAGTTCACGAAGCTGAAAAGAAATAAGGAAGGTTGAGTATGGTTGCTTTCTGTGTTTCTTGAATAAAAAACCCCGTTTACAATGGACTTGGATGCAAAATTACCCTCTACCTTTTATCAATTACCATTACAAGATGAATGAGAACACTATATATAACTTTGGTATGAAGGTTGCCTTTGTGCAAAGCAGCAGTGACAATAGCATCTCCTGAAGGGGCATCATTTCTTTGGGTTATTGATTTTTTTGTAGTGTGTTACCCTCCACTTATGGCATCCATTCTGACTGCAATAATATGTGCGCCCAATTTAACTAACGGTGATTACCAGGCAATCAGAATACAGCATTCAACAAACACGCACGTGACAAGAAGAGTTAAATCTTTGCATCAGCATGTAATGTCACACTAAATAGATTGACATATGGATGTCTTTAATAGCAAGAGATCGGGATGATCGATTGCACCTGGTTTGTAACAAGGTACTTCTACACAAACCCTCGATCGACTTATTTTAGTCCCTTTAATAGAATCCATCACATAAAAATACTTGTCTGACAAATAGTATGATAACTAGTGAAACATTCGTCAGTATGAAATAGCCGAATAGGAACAGTTATCATGCTGTATAAATAAATTGTGTGCAATTGCTCTCTTTTTAGTTTAAAGAGGCTGTTTACAGAACATCACGCGGAAGGAAACATCTTATGCTCGCAATCCTTTTGAATTGAAGCACTATTCCAGGTAACCGCATATATAAAGACTGATTTATTGCTTTCCGCAAGGAGCTTTTGGTGCACATCAACTCTTGCCCTTCATGTTGATCCCTGAAGCATTCGTGCTACTCAGGTATCAGCGTCACGACACTATTACCATAATTTTAGGCTATTATGAATAGTAAACATCATGGTTGCCCGTAAGTATGTGTTAGTTGTTGGACGATTAAGCAATGGCCATTTGGCCTGACTACCAACTGCAGCTTGCAATCCCCACCCATAACGAACACAAGCGTTATGTCATTGAATCCGCCACATCTCTCCTAGCCGTTTTGTTTATTTTTGGCATTTTTACCTCCGATGGAAAGCAATAGTTTGTGATACTGATGGTTTGTGACTATTGTGACTATTTTGAATAAATCGGCCACATTATACGGACGCTTTCATTAATTTCATGTTTTATATGCTTGCAAATCAATGCTCATGAAGAATGCATTTATGTTTGAAAAACGAATATTGGAAGGAAAAGCTTAACTCGGTATGTCTGGGGTGTGGTTTGCTATCATGTGCTTAAAGTGCTCAAATAATTATAGATGACAAAGATGTCCGTTTGTTTTAAAATGGCATATAGGATTCTTCTATACATACCTATGCCGCACCAGTGCGCATAGGGAATGCAGCGTGAATCAGGAGTTGTGTTATATTGAACAAACCATCTATTAAAAGCGTTTTCTATTCAATGTCTAAGTTACACTTTATCTGGTCTTATGCTGACGGTGACAAAACACCACTGAAAATTAATAGCAATGTAACAGGTGTATTTTTAGTATGGAAATTGCTATCCACATATTAATTTGTGGATATCTAAGATTTCATTGGGGGTAGCTAATGAATGGCCATCAATCTGATGTCCCAAGTTACATTCTGCTTCGCAGTGGCAATCGAAGCCGAACACGATGAGAGCAGTGAAATGCTCCGTCCAGACAATAAGCCTTTTAATGTGCGGATATTTGGCATGAAGCTTAGTAATTGGCGTACAAAGCAACAGTGTCCATTTGTCATTGGCGACTCCCCGAGTCGGTAAATATTAATTCTTTAGTCCCTAGTGCATTCACAGATGGTGTGTTCTTCATATGATTGGGCAAGGCACAAATGACACGTAGTTGATTAACTTGGTGGTTACATTAAACGCTGTAAAAATACATGAGAGGGCCATGTCATGATCTGAATTTCATGCATACCTACCATATGGAGGGACAGCATAGAAAAAGAAACACCGTATCATTCTAATTGGTTGTTGTGTGTGGTTATGTACGTAGCATATATTGGTGAGTGTGTTTTCGGTTGACAAACTATGAGTGCAAACTACCATAAATTCTTATGAATAGTTGTACAGCAACGAAATTGTAAATTTCGTCCAATTGAACATAGCATACTGTCTTCAAATCAAAAATTGTTTTTGCAAAGTTACAAATTTGTGCACGTCGGTGTGGGATATGGACGCTTTTTATCTCTGAAAGGTATCCAGACAGTAACAAAGAAGCGCTGACAGCGGTTTATGAATTACTAACAAAACACTTGTCCCCACGCTAAAAGCATTTTGTTAAACGGCACATTAAATTTCACTTAGTTTAAATTACAATTGCAAAACATAATGCATGCATGCACACTTACTTGATTGTTTTTAGCTTCCATTACTCAGAATTACGAAAAATAAAGACGAGAAAATACCTTTCCAAACCAATCCCACATGAAACCGTAGGTGCATACGGGAATCGATGTTGAACACATCATTCCAGGAAGTCATTTATGATACCAAAGCAAGTTTGGTGAACTAGGTTTGATGGAATCACCACGACTACAACTGGAAAACTATGACAGCACCAAGCCAACATCCACATCATGTACCCAGGTGCAAACTTCCTCGTGATACATTTGGAATGTCCAAAGATTCAAAGAGGTGGGCCATGGCAATATGGCAGGACTGTATTTTGCATCACTAGGAAGAAAAAATCGTTAGTGATCTTGGGTTGAAGGGCTACCAAATCGTTGAAAATATTAAAATCTGGTTCATTACAATGTCTTACAACTCTATCCGTCTCTATGTATGAGGTTCAAGAAGAGTGCATTCACATGATGTATGTCATGCGCAAGTGTTAAATATTCTCTTCCAGGATTTGTCAGACTTGGCAGGATGTAAGGAAAAATAACAAAATGCTTTGATTATAGGGCCTGATGCTTCTATGTGGTCGCAAGATGACTCACCACATGCATGTGTGTTACGCCACATGGCAAACTTGACTGTGATTCAGCTAGCAATGTTTGTTGCATTGCTCACAATGCTGTAATTGCTTACATTCAGCATTTGATTTGGGCTTGGACCTCGATTCCGAGGTGTGCTATCTACTTTTCGGCACGTCCTGACTTTTTGGCACAATTTGGTAATTAATCAGATGCGGATTCTGACAAAGAGTAAAATACATTTTACTGCTGACATTGTTTCCATTGCACTGAAAAATGATTATAGCTCTGATCAAGAGTTCATTCTTATTTTAGAACATTTGCATTCACCTTGCCTGATTCAGGAGCAGCAGTGAGCTGGGAAGAGTTACGCACTAACCAATATGACCACATACTGTTAACGCATTTTCCATATTGCATGCATGTTTTTTTTGTGTCTCACATTCCACAACAGTGCTTGTAAACACATCTTTAACATATGGTCTTGTGATAACTGTTCCAATTTCCACATTTAGCTTATAATTGTGCGTATCAATTAGCGAAACTTCCTCTTTGTAATTACCAAATCCCTGCCAATCATTACCTATAACCTGGAGAGGTGTTCATTGTATATTTTGTCTGGAGGTGGTAAAGAACAGAGAAAATTTATGTAAATTGTCCAAATTAAAACATCTATTTACTCTAGCAAACTCGGGGGAACATTTTTATTTACAAGTCATTATGCCTCAGCGTTTGTATGGACATATGTACTCACTAGAAAATGACATGCATTTATGTAAACTAAGTTTGCTTTTAAAGCGTACAACGCATAGGTGTTTAGTTGAGGCCTCCAATTACCAAATTCTATAAGATAGCGATGTGGTAAGAAGAACATAATAGCAAGCATGATCAGATGGCAAGCATATTTGTTTTTATGGAGCTAAATCCTCTGCAATAAGATGATTCCAATGAAAGATACATTACATGCTGCAGGTTCACCTTGGGTAACCAATGTCAGTGCACAGCGAAGATTTGTGGGACAGCGCATTTGTTCTAATTAGCAAACACCTATGCCATTCAAAATTTCCTCAAACGTACCGACCTTTATTTGAATATAACTTCAACTCTTTCAGGTTTCTATATACAATGAATCACGAAAATGGCTCATTTGGTTTCTGCTAAGCACAGATGAATTGGTTATATCGTATTAGTTATCAAATACATGTACAGTTGTGATTTGTAGTAGGTATATTTCTATAGTAGGTATGATTCTATATAGGACATGCAATAAATTGACTATGAAATCGCAACTTTCGCAAATGCTCGCCGCTGTTTATGAATGACTGGCATAAGTTGAATTTGATTCCTTTGTCAAATATCATTGGTCGACAACAATTTATTCTCTTTGTAATTAACGACAAGGTTTTTTGGTCCAGTTCTAACAATCACTCAACGCTTCGCTGATTGCATTAGTTTTAAAGTTACTTAATGCCTGTGTCGTATAAAAGCATTGACAATAATGTACATAATATGATTTACTCGCCCTTAGTTTTAATGCATTTAGTGCAAACAAAGAGAAATTCTGTTTCATACAGATTGCATAAAAATGTACGAACTCCATTCGACACAAAGCAAATGGTTGCAAATGGTTACATTTGGGTAACTCATCATGAATACTCGATTTACAGCCTTTGCAAACTATATATATATATATATATATATATATATATATATATATATATATATATATATATATATATATATATATGTATATATATATATATATATATATATATATATATATATATTTATATATTATATATGTATGCACATCTACATACATATATATAGGTATTTTTATATATACATATATCCATGTATGATTATATATATATAAATATATATATATAAATATATATATATATATATACATATATATATATAAATGTATATATATACGTATATACCGAGGCTTGTCCAATCTTGCATATATTCTAATTAGGTATTTTTATTTCAATGTTATATCGCGTGTCATAACATGGTCGTTGTATATTTGAATGAAAACGGATCAACATGCCCGATCGCATAAAATTAGGTACGCAATGTTGTCAAAACATGACCACAAATCGACCAAAATAACGCTTGAGTTGACCACAACATACTTGCAAGCTTTGCTAAAAATCCAATATTATCAAATGCTGCAGGGCATACTAAATTTCTTATCATTCCGCAAAGATTGTAACACTAAATGCAGTGAAGAATTTATATTGAAGCCATTTTAATGCAAAATATGATTCAGGGATTCCTGTACCATGTGTGGCATTAGGAATGCAACAGGAATGTTCCCGAGATTACAGCAAAGGATGCCACTCGCAATGTCATACCAAAGATTAACTGTATCTCACGTTGAATATCATATTGAATGACACACTGCTTGACACCAAGACAGAAACACACCGTGCAACGCAAAAGGCAATAAGGAATATCTCTGACACCACCACATTGAATGTCATACGTAATTTCATTCTTTCGACAGAAGCATGTAATGCTATATAAAGATCTACACAGAATGTGAACAGAAATAATAAAAACTAAACAGTCGGGCCGTACTGTTAGGTTGGTCTGCCTATGATTATTAAATCTCACTCTTTTTTACATGACTAAATGAACAGCTTCTTTCGAATCAGCACACTATTCGAATTAAACATAATAATTGATATGATGAAAACCCCATGCCCCCTCCACCCACCTAGAGGCTATACCACATGATTTTCTATTACATAATCGACTTTGTGTAGAGTGTCTTTGGTGGATGGAATCGTGTACTTCGATTAGTGACTGTCGCCGAATGATATGAATTAACCCATGATGAACGACATTGCTTCTAATGGATCATGCTTCCCATCTGACAATTCGCCATCCATATGATGATTCGTCATTTAAATTCTTCTCCTTTTTGTTATTGTTTGTTGCTAATTGAATGATGCGTATAACAAGTGATGGTAATGTAACTAGCAATTTCAATCCATTGCGTTAATAATGGAATTGTTTTGTAGCCATCAAAACAAACAACCAATCTCTTGTGCAATGTAAAGTGCATCATTCATACCTTTTTCTGGACTGCACTTATTGACGTATCAACACCATTTGCTTGCTAGCATAAACTTATATTGGGTAGATTGTGATAAATATTGATATAATGTTACACATTGCATGCCCGCCTTTATATCCCTTTAAATAAGCCTGATAGCTGGATGGATCGCTGAAACATACTTTCATAATACGCCACTGTATTCTCCAAACACCTAGCCTGTTATGGTCCATCAAGGTAAATGATAATTTAATGTTTGTAACGTTAGAATTATCATGGTCGAATGGACCAGCCGTTTGTTGAAAAAGAAACCTTCATGGTAATGCAAGTAACAAACGTCACAAGAACAATGCTGCGCTCATGGTGACCATGTGAGAATACTAAACAAAGAGCTATTATTGTTTATGTCAAATATTAGCGATAATAAGCATCATGTCATCTAGTAGAAACTAACGTTAGCCTTTTTAGCATCGTTTTTCATCCTCCACAAGGATGCCTCGTGTGATCGGCTTGGTGAATGTCACACCTTATGGTATTATCCGTGCATTGCATTACGGATTTAATGGAACAATGTATTTCGTTTGCTTTGCAAATATTTAGTTTTGCATAATTATTTGGAATCCATTGCGCAAAAGTCAAATTAACTCCAAACAACGTCATGCAACGGTTGCTTGAGGGCGACTGCACATTTTAAGACGACGTGCTTAACCGTAGAATTCTGTATTTGTCAACATCTGAAGTGATCGCGTAAGTCGGGAACTGACTGATAATGCTTTTCAATTACTCCCCTCCCTTAGCAATACAGCATGAAAAGATTCAATACCTTAGGTCAGAATAGCAGACAGGTGTTATTGTGTATGTGTTACTTACATTTATGTACGATTAGCACATACCAGTAACGTGGTTACGCTAATATATGTTCGGTAAGAATTCCTTCACCCTGTTAACCTTCTCTCTCTATCCTCTAAGACATATAAAAAAAACCCAAACACATATAATCGCTAATGAGGAATTCGCATGCCAAATTAATTAATTTAAGGCTAAAGGTGTATTCATCCTTAATATCATTTTATTGCATGTTAGGTAGTTCTATGGTTAGTACCGCATTCTCTGTGTGTATGCATTGCTCCAGTTTTCGCACATTGGGGCGAGATGAAGAGATACCACAGTGTTAGACGAGACCATCTTTCATACTTTTTTCTTTATTTATGGTTATGCAAACGAGCTTTCATGGCAATTTCTTGCCAAAGACACGTCGTTAAATTTAGTTTTGTATCATTCAATGACAATCTATGCTGTAGAGTCTCAGATAATGTTTTGCTTTGAAGCTTTGCAATAATATATTTCCTTACATCGTTGCTGCGGATTCAATCGACAAAATAGTAAGAAAAGTAATCAATTAAGACTTGTTCTAGAAGAAGTTGCTTCCCATCACCACCATCTGTACGGCATGTTGTCGATTATTGCGTTTGATACGACGCTGATGCAACAGATGGATATCTGGAAATAGAAATAAATCTTCCACATAAAACGTAGTTCGTAGATGATTGTTTGTGCTTAAAATGGCTGTTCGTGTGATACAAATAGCCTTCTTTTGTTGTAAGTACAGCAGATCTACGGGGTGTGTATTGTGTGCTTTCATTGGTCACTGCATCTGATTATCAAGTAGGCAATATTAGGTGCCACATGAGAGGGTTAATTTCAAAGCATTCATGATAACACTAGAACACTCTATACAGCACCAATCAGTTCAAATAGAGAATCATTTCCAAGGGCGAATGAAATAAAGATTAATCGCTTGAGGATAATAATCTGTTGTTCAATTAGTTAATGCTTTTTGGCAAAAAATATTGTAAAGCATAAAACATTAAAAGACGCACACGAACTCCCCGCTAAGGGGGTGATTTTGTTAGACAAGTCAAATAATTGGTCTCTTCCAAAGATATATCTTACCTCACGTTCGTCTATAATTTGTCTTGTGCAACTGACATTGTAGGCATAGCTCTAGTAGCCTAATATTATGTTAAGCTAAATAGAACCGTTAGCATGCCATAGGACTAGTGCTAATACCTTTGTTCATTTAATTCTCGAGAAGATCTTCCATGGCTTTCTCTAGTGTGTTCGTCACGTCGTGAAAGTCAGTTTTGCGCAAATAACAGATCCGCTCAGCATGATGTCCATTGCAGTGTCCTAAATGTTGCCGCCTTGAACATGATACATAATTAGTCCGTAGAGAACGCATCGATGAGTAACTAGCTCATTTGAGAATAGATTCATACGTGTTAAACTGTTTAATTAAAACTCTAAATTGTAATTTTCATTTTTTTTTTCCTTTTTGCATGATTGGTTTTGAAAAAAAATTCTTTCTTGCAGGTCTATAAATCTTGTTATAATAATGACAATAACGCAATATTGCACACAATTCTGTATGTCTTGATGGACAGAGCGAACGTGTTGGTGATACGAAAAATATTAAAGCATTAGTGCGGAATCTTTATCAAAAAATAATTTGAGATATTGATCAAGCTACTTATCTCGCCAACTTAACCAGACATCTTTGTGCATTTGCAAAAGGCATAATTGTACGTTACATAATCCCACCTGCGTAAGCCCGCTTTGTCTATATGCTACATCCATCACTCACATCTTTTTCTCGGCTATTATCGCCCTTTAACGGAAAAGACATGCTTCTTTGGGTCATGGGTTTGGTGACAATCTGAGTTTTCTTACGGAGATTTGTGAATTTTTATACGAATGATGAAGCATTTTATTCCCCTGACCTATGAATAGTTCGTATTGAATGCGATCTCTCGTGAGGACGACATTCCGTTGGATGTCAGGAAATGTGAAATTCGCTTGTTATGACAGATGTGTCAAGAACAGCATGCAAGTCTTAAATCATAATTGCCAGAATACAGTCTCTTTGCTGTAAGGGTTATATATGCCGTGCAATTGCGTGTGATGTATCGGTTCCAAATGTTACTAAATAATTGCCATTATCTAAAGAACAACTGTTGTTTCATTCAATGGAACCTGGCCTAAGTCGCACGTATGGCAGAGATGCTGGCTGTGCAAGCATGTGTTCATTGGTGACTCAGCAAAAAAAACTCATGTAGTTCAGCTCATTACGCTAAAAAGGGGTAAACGAAACAACGAGTACACGATCCTGATTCAAGAATCATGCATGTGAATTTGTTTTACAAAATACATGGCTGGCTCTGTTGCTTAAGGGACTGCTACAAAAAATTCTACGTATAAATTACCATTTACAGGGACCAAGCACGTGAAGCGGGGTGTGTTACCAGTTGATGTATTCCATACTCTCATGCAAAATTGGCAGTTAATGTAAAGCGAGTATCATCGTTAGGAACTCGTTGCTTCCCAATTAACAATACCAAAGGCCGAAAACATAACAGAGGGTATGAGAAATATATTTATCACTTTGGTTTAATGATTGTCCATGTTGAAGATAAGTGACAATAACTTCTCCAAACTGGTGAGAAGTTATTCGGTATGTTGGTGTTTACCTTAAACAGCCATTCGGCACATTGACTACTGGGAACTTGGGCTGGATTGTTGAAGATTGAATTAGTTTAGCAGAAACACTCAAAATTTAGAAGAATACATGCACCTAGTTACAATGGTGCTTGATTTATTATGTCTTGAATATTTCATCAGGCGCTTGCCGTGATATATGCCGTAATTAATGAACAACTGTGCTGAACGACCAGTTTGGAAGCAATCTTTCTATGATACTTTTTTTTCATGTGGTTGTACTTCTGCTGTGCTCTCCTAAACGACAGATGTGCCATACATGGCAAATTAAACGGGACGGTGATAAAAATAGCAATCAGCTCTAAAATTTTAATATATTGCAAGACAACGGAAGTTATTAGTTATAGATTTCTGGTAGCTGAGTAATAAATGACCAAACATACACCCAAAAAAACCAAATTCAAACACCAACTGCAATATCATACATCCACTATGAGATATGCGATCATTTAAGTATATGAGTAATTAATCCATCATTCGCAAATCCGAGTACATTTACAAACTATTTCACTAGCTTTTGGTTTCGGTGGGAACATAGAATAATTTCACCCTAAAGTGGAAGAGTGTAAAACCACGATTGTGAGGCAATGATGATGTGAGTAAGCTTTTTTTCACAAAGCAACCTGCATATAAATCTGTACAAAACCGAAATGATTGCTTCCAAGCGAAATGGGCAACAATGGCTTAGATCTGTGTGACTTTTATGTCGCATAAGCTGAGGACCATGTAGTTGCAGAATAGTTTAACCGATATTATAATGCTGTTGTCTTAGGGCAACGAAAACGTATATTTTGGCTTTATATTATTAAGCGACGTTCAGGTATGATACCATCCAGCTCAATACAAAATTCTTACAAACATTTTCACTCACATACAATGCTTTAATTGTTGAGTTATTATACATACTTACTTGTAAGACACAAAGCAATAATATGTAAATATGTCTTCAACGAGCATACAGTCGATCTCGTCGCAAACGCAGCAAAGATACTCTTTCACAGAGGAAATCTTAACATCCATTTCTTTGCCTTCCTCTATTGTTCCTCTCACTAACAAACACGAATGATTATTTCCTAGATACCCACGCGTGCAAAACATTTTTGTAATAATGAAGTGTTCAAAAATGTCATTGGAGCTATATTTCGTATGGAAATTCGGCAAGTTGCTCAAGATAATTGGACACTTTCAATCCACCTGTCATGGTGGTTTTCTGTGCACTATGAATAATTCGACTTCCAACAAATAACAACTCTACAAATAGAGCGGTCTTGTGTAAATTGCGGTTTTGTGTTAGTTGCCGTTGTATGCTATATAACTACCATATTCTTTTCTATCGACTCTAAACACCACACAGAAAACTTGCCTGCTTAAACCAAATTACTCTACGAACACATTAAGAAAACTACACCAAAGTTGTATCATATGATACTTGAGGAGCCAGGAATTAATGTTCTAAGCTATGAGCCTTTGTGAACTGGTAAATGACAAGGAACAAGTTGATGAATGTTTAACGGATCTGTGTAGTAAGCATAGTAGCGAGGCTTCCCTATTAACTCATTATAATGAAATGATGAGTGGAGTTGAGAAAAAACCAGGATGAACAATCACCCTGATTAATGTCTTATGTAGCGACAACAGCGGGCTGCCAATCGTCGAGGCTGCTCGAGACTCTTTGAAATGACAACACTCAGATGCAAGTCTATAAGAGATTTGTCTATTAACACAGGGTTGGCTGTGAATGTCAGGCGGCTATAGATTACACAAACGTCACAAACTTCAGCGGACCCATACAAGCTCTATTTGAACAACAACGTACAATCAGTAGCCAAGTCAACACTTATGAGTACTAAGAAGCCATATCGTCAAAAGCAAACAGCTGAATATGAACGGTTATTTCACAGTAAAAACCATTTTGATAAGTTTTCCTGCTCAAATTTTACGGTCACCTAGTACAATATCAATTATGCGTTAGAGATTTTCTTAATGCTGCATACATAATGATTTGAAGCGTGTGCTAGCTATAAGATGCATTTTTTCATCTTAAAGCAAGATATTAATTTATGTATATAAATATGCATACCTATATATACATGTATATACTTATATACTTATATATACATATATACATATATACATATATATATATATATATATATATATATATATATATATATATATACACAGTTATATGTATATATATACAAATATATATATATATATATATATATATATGTACAGTTATATATATATATATATATATATATATATATATATATATATATATATATATATATATATATATATATATATGTATATATATATATATATATATATGTATATATATACCAACTACAATAAGATGTTGCATTGTTCTGTTGGATGTTAAAGGTCGGCATCATAATTATTCCTTTTGCCACCATTGACGACGGTCGTTGTTTCAATTATAGCATACATTCATCACTGATCGAATTACCTTTACAAATGCATTAAGCCTACCTCAAATAGATACTTTGACTATCACGTACATCTCATAGGTTACCCGCTCTTGAATTCTGACAAAGTTAATGCAAGCAATAAATTTGCTATTGCTTCATATATATGGCATAGATATATAGGGACCCTAGAGTCACGCAAAAAGAGCAGAGAAGTTACTGGCAATTTCATGCATCTCGGATACTTTGTCACAGTGACCAACTGGCCATGCTACCCAATTAATAATATTTCTTTTGTCAATTGTTTTTGGTAATAACCACCATGTTATAATGGCAAAATTTTCATTAACCTTAATATCGTCACTATTCAAAATCCATAAGGATAATATAAGTTGATCATCTAATGTGACCTGCTTAAGTGAATATCACACACCACGGTATTCTCTTTGCATTGAATAATGGGTATAACAAAACTGCAGTGTGCAGTGGACGACAAAATCTTTAATGTTACCACCAGGAACAACGCTGATTGATTTCATTATCTATGCCTTACTAACAATTATTGTGTGAAAAACTTATGCTAGTAATTGTTTTACGTTACAACATTCGGAAGTATGCTTTCTTCCTGCAAAAACAACAAGCATTTGCTGATAAGGAATTTCGCAAGCCGAATTAACTTTTGATAAACCAGTTTCCTTTTAACTAAGAAGTCGGCGTGAACAGTTGTTGAATAGTCCTTAATACTAACTCTCTGAACATTGTAAATAAGATGCCGGACATGGAGGCAGCAGTCTGTGCCACTTAACCTGATGCAGTAACTATGACTGAGAGCTTGGCGCATGGAAATATTGAAGATGCAGAAATCGCACTTACAGGAGTAGCATACCGATCATTGAAAAGCTCAACCGATCTTAATGAATTGCTGACATTTGTGATTGGAAGTGGTCGTATGTTACACCAATTTGCAATGCTCTGAGGACATTGGTACCTTTTGGCACAACTATGCTGGGACGGAACCAAGCAAAACCCCATAGAATAGGTTAACTGGCAAAATAATTTCAGCCAGTTTACTGAGCTCTTTTAAAAAGAACTCGATGTGCGTGTGATGGCCTAAAGCTTTGAGTTGTGTTTTAATCCAACTACATGTTATACTGTAGATATTGTACTCAATATATATGACCACTAGCATGGCACCTTTGGTTTGTTAAGCCCTGGTCACCCACCATCTTAAGGTATTGGATGGGTATCGCTGTAAATCGCTGTATATCTCTGTATATCTTAAATAATGCACCCTTACTTGTGTTGAAGCAAGTCGAATTCTCTGTCGATATGGAAGGAAGGTCCTGTGTATTCGTGTATTTGTTTATGCGTGTATATGTGGCTCACACTGCTGAGTCCCGTTTGTTATTTTGCCTTAAACGTGATGCAAAATAGTTAAATGTTGCTTACCATTAGGTTGTTGTAAAATATATATAATATTTAAACTAAGCTTCCACTGTCGCCCACTTAACCCTCGTGCATTTGTAGAGGTTTCAACATTTTACCTTTGTTAGCTTGATACGATTTTATGCCATTTGACCGAGATTTTAGTAGTTGTCTTGTGACGTTTATGAGATTCGTTAGAATGAAGCTGCTCCAAAACTCTCTGCTCGCAAATGCCATTAAACACTTTGCTTTAAAGATGGTCAACTCATTCGTCGAATTGTAACAAAATAATTGACCATACCCCTCTCTCTCTCCTCTCTCTATCTCTCTCTTTCTTTCTCTGCAGCTCGAGTGGCGAACGTGCTGGCTGTTCCAGTGGGACATGCAATGTCAGTTATGTAGCGTAGGCCATTGTGCAAGAAAAGGTAAACGAAACATGATCCTTATTAATGGATAACTCATGGCAGATTGTTTTCATGCAATATTGTCGGTGTAATGTAAAGCGTGTATTATTGTCACGAGCTCACTGCAGAAAACAGCATAGCGCTGAGTGAACAATAAGGAGTGAACAATAAGGTAATGTGCAGCTGTTAGAGAACAATTGTTTGGACACTATCTTCTATCGTAAGGTAAGCGGGGTGTTAATGCTTAACAATAATGATATGCACCAACTTTTCTGGCATAATTGTTTGTAACAGAATTGTCTTGGTGCATTCACGTCTTGACACAGGAAATTCCTTATTCGCTGGGTAAATGAGTGATATCAACATACTTTGAATATGCGCTTACAATTGATAAATGCTGCAATACGACATCCGCTGGTTTGGTTCCTATGTCCTGACGGTCCTAGCAAATTTTGAACAATGTATTATATATGTTTAACTCCCATGAATTCTATGTCATTAAGTAATACAAAACTATCCATGTGATGTTGTGTTTCAGTACTACATGATAACAAAAGTGGACGCAATGAAGCTAAATCCAAAGTTTATTTACTACATATAGTGCAGTTTTCAGTAATATTTTATGGCCACCCTTCCATTTATGTAAATGGTTAACCAGTATCCATGAAAGTAATTCATTGATTCACTCGTATAACGTTTAACTAAGAATTACGTCTCTTCAATCTTTCTGACGAACCATTTGCATATGTCATGCTGTGCTAACATAGTTTTATAAACGATATTATGTTCGTAGACTTTGACATGTAGGGGCGAGAAGACGCTTTGCTAAAGGTAAACTTGATTCATAGGATGTTAGTAACATCGTATTATCATTCATCTATTGGCCAACATATGCTCCATGGTAATAAATGTCAAACAACATTAATTGAATTATAGCTTATTAAACATGGCCAACTCGTTTTTGGAGGTGAGTGGGGTATGAATTAATTGTTTCTATTCAACATAAATCGATTGCATAGTAACCAAGTTTGTACGTTTGGCATAGCTTTTCTCATGATCTGCGTACGAGGCGTCTTGCAAAAAAGGATGACACGCATATTTTATATTCATCCATATATTTAAGTATTTTGTTGCACAATTTATCTTTGAAATCCATAGTATACGCTTCAAAGACGCAGATTATACTTTGATGGGCTCTTAAAAACCCACCACACATATACATGCACCACTTATCCTATATTATGGTTTGGTGTCCTCAACCTTGTAATGGTTTTTCCAGATGTAAAACAGAGTGCAATTGTCTTAATTATCATGCTTTAGCATATATCAAATATAGTTTATTTGATCGTGCTTGACCTACAACGCATTCCTTGTCGTCGATTTGACCCAAGTTACCATATTTGATCCTTGGTATTAGCTCAAAAGTCTCACGATTTCGCCCAACGCACATTAACCCCTAAATGTCTTTCAAGAAAAATCATCAAAGAATTTGTTTGACCAATTACACTCAATTTACTGAGTGCAGATCAACTGATTTAATCCTGGACATTATAGATTAGCTATTGGGTGTGACAGAGGATAAAAAACGCGGTACGATTCACGAAAAAATTTGCAATACGATCTGATCAACACAACACATGGTAATCACGGAGCCCTATTTATCGCAAATACAAGAGCAACCATTAGTTGTCTAGTTTATGGTATAATTATATTCACTGTCGCTAACTTTAAGAAAACAGGATAGGAATAACGGCAATGTGCGTCTGCTCTACCCCCTGCACTCCCTTTTGAGTTACCACGGTGGCATTATGCTAACATAATGGTAGATAATACCCCCAAGACGGCACAAAAGTTCTTTATGTTTGGTTGCGAAGTATGCGACTCATCGTGATAAGTTCCAAAAATATACTTTTATACTGTCCATGCAAAATACTAATTGACGATAAACAGCTATCAACATAGTTTTTAAACGTGAATCAATGCGCAGTCACCTTATTCTAGCTATTTGTACGCGTTGTCAATAACCCCTAGGTCTGTGAAATCCTATGATTACCTCACACTCGTACCACTTGTTAGTAAGCGCCCACGGCTGAAATTAGTTCCTCGGGTCTGTCATTCAGACTTCAGGCCATACAGCCTGTGTAGGTAGTGTTACATAAATAACCCCTGCTCTCGGGTGTCATTTTATGATTATATATCCTTTTGCCAACGTAGCATTAAAATTTTCATACTTAATTTAATTATGCACCATGAACAAGGCACTTGTCGTTACACTTAGATTTGTTTTTAAAAGCACTAGAGCACTTTAAATCACTAATAATGTTGTGTAGGCATATCGTATTAGGAAACTCAACTAACATACCCTAGAGAAGACTCGATTCGATATGCTTCAAATGCCTTGCTTCTGTTGTGCTATCATAAGAGTCGGCGATGCACTCCTCGTGCATGGCAATTTGATGAATCTATCACTATTTACTAGGGCCAATACCGAACGTAAATGCATGCTCTTCCTGTGGGATTAGGTACTTGCATTGCACAACTGTGACTCCCAACAATAATTATATAGCCTTCTTGGTCTTTTGTTATTATTCAGAGTAAAGTATAAATCCTACCAAGGCGAAAAAACAATCACCAAAATGTTGACAAACGCTTTATGACTCCCATAAAACGTGCGGGGAATGCTTACCATGGGATTTATAAAGATGGCAAAGGGCCCGGCATTTGTGATATTTGTCATGTCTCGATTCGCGTTCTTTGAGTGCATAATAAAGTGTTTGACAAAGTGCATTTCTGCACACCAATTGCACCAATTCATTATTTTATGATATGTCTGCATCAATCTATTAAGTTACTAAGCAATTTGAAATTACCCAAACGGGCGCAGTTAAGAAGGAATCCGAACCAATGAATACTTGATTGCTTAGTGCTTTCATTGCCCGAGGCTACCAAACGAGACAACGAAAGACAACCATACTCACCGCACTTGCAACCGTGGGTATGTGCGGGAATCGATGTTGCTTCAAGCCAGCCACATATTAATAACGTAAAATGTTCAACACCAAGCAGATTATTCTGGCATGAGCAATGGCGTGTATAGGCGATGGACCTTTCCATGACATCAGAAGCTTATAAAGCATAAGGTCATAAGACACGCGATCCACAACCTTTTCAGCTTACTGGTTCGCAATGGGGCTTGGTAAATACTAGTCTTAGTAATCTCCTAAGACTCGATGCACTTATTAAGTGAATGCTCGGTTTACTGTGTTACGGGCCACCAGGGATGGTGTTAGTGTGAATAATTAAATATGGTTTACATGTGAAGGAGACAGACCAGAAAATAATCCCGCCTGTATCTATAAATACGATGTGAAAGGCATTGTATCTCCCTTGCCACTTGATAACCCTTTTCAAAGAGGCATCGTAGAATGCGTTTTAATCTGCCAGAAGGGGGAATGTATGACTCGATATGAGTAGATACTGTAACCTTATATGGAAGGGCGTGTGCAGTAACCAGCAGAGGTATCGCTACTACCCCTTACACGTAGGCTGTAAGGTATGTTGGTCTGTAACTTACGCACCAGGATAATGCGGCGAGTAATTGTAGGTGGTAAACCGTGTACCCTATGAGGACTGCCCGTCTTCATGGATATGAAAATCAACAGCTCAGTGTTCGTCTGTAGATATGCATTGAAACATGATCTTTATTAATGAAGTCATTAAGGCTGCATGCTGTGATGGTTGTCAACAGTATTAAGTACATCAAAAGTGATGAAAAGGCATTCTTGATATTAGCGCCTGATTGGTGAATGTACCATGTATTATTCGGGGTCGCCTGCCCTTGGACAAGTCATATGTATTGTCTCTTTGTACGATTGCGAGCTGCTGATTTTTGCAGCAACTCAACAATAGCTCCACCTAAATCCTACACCATCACCTCATTTACATATTAAGCTGCGTAGACGCGATTAGTGATTATGACTACACAGAATAAACCTCGGATAAATGGAAACGCAGAAACACGATCCGAAATGATAAATTCGCCTCGCAGCAGCTCCAAATTGATGTGAAAGCACAAATTATAGTATTCATAAATATTTGCAGCCTGTTTGGTGAAGTGGCTACATCAAAACCAATTATGCATCCACTTTGTTCAAACAAACCTAGTAAGGTAAAATACGCCGTAAACTTACACCATTTCCACCTTCTTTGCTTTTAAGATCTTTATTGCACATATAATCATAATGTGCTTTCCCCCAACTCTATATCCTTTTTGAAACCATATTTTGTTCTAAAGCCTACATGTACATTATCCTTCCTAGCGCGGTACTATTCACGGAATCTTCATGATGTAGTTATTATTGGCTTCATGTTTGTCATTATTGCTGCCTGTATCATTGGGATAAAATGCATTATGTGGGCAAAATAACCGAGTTTTTCGGGAAACATAACTATAACGTGTCTTTGGCTGATGGCTGACAGACGTATGAGTTATCAACGTGTGCTTCGTCGTCGTTTGCCGTCGTATGATAAACTTGTCGACCTGTCCGCAATATGAGGACAGGAAGCATTCATCATAGTTATGTATCCTCATTACGGCAGCCGTAATGGTGAATATTTTTACCGAAGTTGATCACATTTAGCTGCTGATGCAGCATACCCGGGTGATATATTATCCATTTCAAATGTATATATGATGATCTGTTAGGCTAGATCATTATGGTATACGACGTTCCATTGTATATGGTGCTTAAATGACGGAGACAAAAAGCAGCATCAAGCAGTCGTCTTGAGACAGTGTTTATGAGCGACAGGGCGTGATGCAAGATAATGTATTCTTTGAATGCATGCATGTTGTTGTTGTTGCACAAACATTTGTGTTATGAAAGCAACTAAATATTCGGACTATTGTGATAGTTGTCTGGAAAGGGTAAATGTGATGGATGCCTAGGCTGGTATTTTGAAAAATAAAAAGTTACTTATGGGTATGTGTTAAGGAGCATGATTATATAGATAAATATGTATATTTTGATATTTTTGCCACTGAAAAATATTATCGTTAGGGTGGCAGATCGACCTAGGATATTCTGATGATAAGGTATAAACAGAATGGAAGCTTGTAAGCACACGCAATACATTTTTTTTTGATTGCCAGTTTATCTATTTTCAATGAGTAAAACACGACCGTAGTGTAAAAATTTATCTATTTTCAATAAAACACGACCGTAGTGTAAAAAAAGCATAAATGACCAAAGATATGCAACATTGGTTTTTATTCCATGCTCGAGGATAGCTCGAGGATAGATGCGACGTTGGGGTAGATGCGCAGAATATAACAAAACAACAGCCTTACAGATGTGATGACCGTACCTTCAAGTGATATCCAACGTTAAAAACACGTTAATCGAAATCAACGACTTATTATGTTACCTAATGATGCAATCGTTTCTTGTCTAAAAGTACACATGGGCATGTACTGCGAGAAATTTCGTATTTCATTTTGTAAACGTTCTGTTTAACATCTTAATCGTCATTTGTTACGGATTCCTTTTGTACTGCTGATACTGTATTTGGTTGTCTGAGTATCTAATGATGCACTTTTCTATGTGGTAGACGCTTGTGGTTGACGCTGGTAGACATCCAAAACTAAAAACGGACGGAGTTTGAGCGGTGACATATGAAAATGATGGAACTACGCATGCGTAGTTTCTTAATCCGGTTTCTTGTCATTTGCATTTTAACACAAAATAATCTCATGATAAAGAAATCAATCATTGATTCTCGTGAAAGACAAGTTGTAAATCCAAAATTATGATACGCTTGCCTCATTGGTTTACAAGTAAGGAATTGTGGTGGGTTATTTATGGATAAAAAATATAGTGATTATATCATAGTCAAAGCGTTAGTTGATAATCAAAGCCATGCCAACTTGTTGACCCATTCGTTACACAACCGAACAGCTATCCAGCCATCCATGTGTAAAATATTCGCCTCAAAGGATAATCTAAGCGTTATTTCTTATTAACTCGTGGGCAAATTGCAGAAGCACTGGTATAATTGGAAGATTTCTTTACCACCGTTTAAACTAACACGCGCCGAAAGCAGCCTTTGTGAAATTACATTTCTCGCCAATTAGCAAGATACAAGAAAGCCGAAATCTCTTGGTAGAAAGACATTGTTCTTCTGATGCGAATTAATGGCGAAGATGATGTTTACATCAAAAAATAGTGGCATCAGTATGTGTGTTGAGCAAAACGATACAACGATAATCTGTTGATCTGCAGTAAGAGGCTACACATAGGTTTGCCCTCACTGCATGATTTGATTTGACATGCATGTCTCTACTATTCAGCTTCAGCATGGTCCGCGGCCAAGCATTCTCTGTGCTCACATACCATGGCCGTTTATTCATCAACGGCATATCTCGCTGGTTGACAACCTTAACGACTGCTCACCTCATCATGCGTTTGGCCAACTACTCATTTCCATGCATGTATTGCATGGAAGAATCATTTTTAGATTATTCATTGATTCCACACGTTACACATCCACTGAGTTGTAATTGAACTGAACATTATTGCAGTCAATGCATTTGGTGGCCATGATTGTGATGCAATTAGTTTAGATTGATCAAGGCTTACATGAACGCCAACGCCAACCACGAGTTAACATTAATGTTAATGTTTTGCATTGTATGCAGCTGCCTCAAAGTACAATACAGTAATACCAGGACACCTGCAGGTTTATTATTGATTTCATCCCATGGTATCCGGTTTGTATCGGCTATTTCATAGTGAATCTCAAAAATATATGCGCAGTTTGCAGATTTGGCTTGGTTTTATCCGCAGATAATGGTTGTTCGCTATACCTCGATCAACGTATGTACCTCAAGATTTAATTGTGATGGATTTGACTGAGTCTATGTTGTCAGAATGCAGTTCCACTTAGCGGAGGAAGATATAAGAACGAAGACAGACAGCTGTGTATAGTGCGTATAAATTGATAATCACCTGCCATTAAAATCTCCTAGTGTTAATGTAGAACGTATCCTGAATATAGCGCTCAGATCGTTGTCATTTGAAGAAGAGGTCTCAAAGTTATCAATAAATGGAGATTGTTGCTGTCGCTACACAAGCCATAAAGGGTTTATCCCGGTTGCTCCTGAACTACTCATTAAGCAAAACCGTCACCATAGCTTCGTTCGGAAATTCTTGAATTTAGATACTTAGCTGATTTTGGATGTTCATTCCTAAATCAGCTACGTGATGTTTTAATGAAAGTTTTGAAATGTGATGCGAATCATCTCTTAGGCAGACCATTCATTGCTGACGCTTCAAACATCGTAGACTATCGTGATGATGTAAATTTGCTTGTATAAAATTCATCAGTAAGATTATCGGGGCATACTGTCCCAGAATCATTTCATGAAAATGTTGTTTGCATTCGAAAGCAGGTTATGATTATTAGAGTAATACTATTATTTAGATTTTTTTTAACTTTTTGCTATATTGCATCTGCCTCGTGTCGTATAAGAAATATCCATTTACAAAGACCTGTCCACAGTAAGAGATGCACAAAATAATAACAGTTATTATAAAGTAACAGTATAATATGCCAATATACTGGGTAATTACATTTTAAATAAAATTATGTAGGTAGTTATAGATCAATTTTGGACACCCCTAACGCTCAATACCACTTGTCCATGCACCTTCCAAAATGCGTACATAGCCACAGGAGTAGTCAGGGCTTTAATGGTTTCCTATAGCCCCCCGAAACAACACCATTATGCTCAATTTTGGTACTGTATCTGGCAAATGTAGTTTAGATTAGATAAGACATTCTTTGCTGCCTGAATTTAAGCTACAGACTCATTGAAGTGACACATAGAATGGCATTAGATAGTCATTCTGATATCCTACAGAATGACGTTTATTTGATAAAACTTAAAGAATGGCTGTTACGTAATTATACAGCATTACGTAACAGAGTTATGAAACATTACAAATAGGCAAGTTACATGACAAATTATGTTGTGTAACATTACAACGCGACAATACTACATAATGGTACTATATCTCTAAATGTAACATTACCTAACATTGATGTAACAATACATAACAATGACATGATATACTCTTGCAAAATGTATATAATACAAAACTATTACTATTGAAGTTAGCAAAGTGAGGAACCAGAAGCCCACAGATGAAGGGCAAGAAGTACAATTGAGTGACCAGAAATCCCCCACTCCAGGTAAACGACCTTCTTAAGATACATATTCAGAGCAAAATAATACATCAAATGTCAATGTCAGACTAGCCATTCAAATGTGTCATACTAGAACTAAAAGCTTGAGTTATATCCCCATGGTTGAACCGTATTAACGAAAGATACAAGGGGAGAGTGGAGACCGCAGCTAGTACCATCTTTCAAGGTTAATGGATGGATGAACACACTGTGTTGGAAAAATTAATAAAATGGATGTGACCAGTCCCATGACTGAGCCACTTGTTAATCTAAAATTGTTTAATGCAGTCCCATGACTGAGCCATTTTTACGTGTTTAGGAAAATTGTTAAGGAAGAGTAGGAGATCGAAAGATCGGGATCCTGATGTATCTTTTATATGCATCTGATTTCCATCATCCTAACCTTTGAATTTGTTCATCTGTTATACCCATAGCACATGCCGATGTAGCAGCGCCAATACGGATAGAATGAGGTTTAATAGTACAACTTTTCAATCCTAAACTTGCTAAAGAGAAATTTAAATATTGGGTAAACAAACTGCGGGAGAGAGGTTTAGAATCTTGTGACAAGTACAAGGAGCCTGCCTTATTACCCCGTAATTTTAGATACTGGACCATAGTGGCTACGAGAGAGTACAAAGTGGTTGGCGATTGCGGTACAAGGATTACAAATGGTTTTTCACCGGTATTGCCTTTGAAGTATTTTAGAGAGAGCGCTATTGTTTTTTGTCCAAATGGAAGACGAGGATCCTTTTCTATGATGGTGCAATCCGAGAGTTGGACCACCAAAGGGTTTGAGACATGTTTCGAACTGCTATTTCTCCGATACGCAGAAAAGCATGGAAGGATAGCAGGAACAAAGACCGAAATAGGAACGACATGTAGGAAGATTTGACGTGATTGAGCAGAGAGCAATGTAATTGTTGGAGCAAACCCAGGTGAATAGGGGTCATTGTGGATGCCACAGGACACTCTCTCTGTATTGCTGATATAAGCTTCTTTAAATGAAAAGAGGACACCTGATTTTGAAGCCAAATAAATTGTTAAAGTATCAGATAGCCGCAGCGTAGGTTTGGATGGATGATGGTGCAAGGCCTAAAGACACAGAGTGCGTCATGAAAGAAAAGAGTTTGTCACTGTTGGCAGGAATGAAATCGGCTGTGCCGTAAACAGAGTGACAAAAAGAAACATATTTGGACAGGGCTCGACGATAGACAGCTTGAGAGGAAGGACCAAGTCCCTTAGCAATAACTTAACTGGCCGGTCTGCCATCTTAGCAAAGAGACAACAGAGCTGGAGGAATTGCTGCAGGATTGGGATCGAGCCATGGCGTCAGCAGTCTGGCCTCCTGGAACTTAAAACGGGATAGTTTGTCAGGGGTAAAGTTAGTATAACCTGGAACATGTTGTGCTTTAAAACGTATGTTAAATTTAAGAGCCAAAACAACCATCTTGTGAGCTTTGCTTATTGACAATGTCAACAACAGAAATATTGTCTGTTTTGAATAAGACTTTATGATTTTGAAGAGAGTTACCCCATATTTGTAAGCCAAGGACAATAGCAAACAGCTCCTTGAAAGCAAGAGACTGATGTTGCAGATGATCAGGCCAAGCGTTAGCAAACCATCGCGAACCAAAAACAGCCGCAAAACCAATGGCACCTGATGCGTCAGAGAATTTTTTTACAGAGTCACTATATGACCAAGTGTTGTGAAAGAATATTGAAGATCCATTGAAATTTTTAAGAAAAGCTAACCATGCTTGCATGTCCAAACGGGTCTCTTTATTGATAGAAATATGGTGGTGCTTCTGTTTTGCTTTATGAGTGAGCTGTATGATTCTCCTAAGGAATGCCCTGCCTGGACGTAAGACTTTGCAAGCGAAATTTAAGTGTCCAACCAAAGACTGAACTTGATGTAGGGTCATTTTTTGTTTGTATTTATAAAGATTGAGAAGCTGAATACATTTTTCCAATTTGTCCCTGGGAAGCCTTGCTTCCATTGCTGATGAATCAATTTCGATCCCATGAGCCTGAATAATATTTGATTGCAGAACTGTTTTAGATTGCTTTATGGGAATGCCACATTCACGGCAGAAATTTAGAAAATTTACAGCTTTGTCGGATGAAGCCGGGCCAATGAAAATGAAGTCATCTAAAATGTGACTGATTCCTGAAACATGTAATTTTTGCGATGCAACCCATTGCAGGGCTGTACTGAAAAGTTCAAATATAGCACATGATGTCCTGCACCCCATAGGCAGACATTTATCGAAGTATAGGCTGCTATCAAATTGGAAACCAAGCAGATGCCAGTCATCTGGATGAACTGGGATGATTCGGAAGGCTTCTTGTATGTCACATTTTGCCAAAAGTGCTCCTTGACCGAAAGACTGGATTATGGCTATTACTACATCTAAATTTTCATATTGAACAGAAGCTTGGTTTGGATCTATAAAAGAATTTATGGAGTTTTCTAGTGGAAACGAAAGATCGTGAATAAGACGGAACTTTCCAGGTTCTTTTTTGGGTACCACCCCTAATGGGGATACCACGAAGTTGAAGAGGGGGGGGGGGGCGATGCAAACGGACCGGCAAGGCGGTTGGCATCGATTTCTTTTTGGAGCATCTTTTCGACAACCGAAAAATGTTGTGAAACTGAAGAGTGGTTTTTCGAAAATTGAGAAACATTTGGACCCTGAAAACCAATACGAAAACCATGAAGGAAGCCTTGAACAATTTGGAAAAGGAGATGGTCATAACCATGCAAAAAAAATTGAAGTTTATTTATTTGAATTGGGGTCACTATGCCTCGATGGGTTGAATTTAGAAGGGCCGAATTGTTTGAAGGACGGTTGCTTGCACTTTGATGATGAGTGAGGACCTCCGCATCGATAGCATGAATGGGCTTGCTTGAATCGACATATTTTGTTGTCACACCTGCCGGAACTTTGGAATATCCAGCAGGTGTTTGGGCGAAAGGACTGAGCAGAAGAAGAAGATTGATTTGGTTTTGATGCTTTAATGAGGGCCTTCAAGCCTATTAAGGAGGCCTCAGAGTAACATTTTGAGGTCCACTTGGCCCCACTGTAAGGCTGGGTTGAATTGTTTGGCCCAGTGAAAGTTATCATCATAGTGACGCCATGCTTCCTGGTCTAGAGTTTTGGCTAGCTTTTGTACCACTGACATGTGTTGAATCATGCCAGTGGGTAGGGATATATCGGCCTCGGCTGCCACTACAATGTATGTGTGGCAAGCCGAGGACCACTCTGATATTGATAGGGGAGGTAGAGCTGCAGGTTCTGCAGATTTAGTTTGCATAGTTGGGGCGGACTGCATAACTAGCTCCTGCAGATTGATGAGAACCCCCTCCCAATTCTTTGGTTTAGCTTTAATAGGAATGTGCGCTGCTATGGGTGCCGAGTTACGAATGCAATTGGAAATTGGTACTCGACTGGGTACCTCCCTACTCTCACCTTGAGTCTCAATGAGACTTGATAGAGCCGCATTAATGGATGTCACCAATGGGTCGGGATGATGTGAGGGCAGGTTCCGCCAGCTGTGTTGCTGCGGCTGTCGCAGGT
Source organism: Urechis unicinctus (assembly GCA_034190875.2). NCBI lineage: Eukaryota > Metazoa > Annelida > Polychaeta > Xenopneusta > Urechidae > Urechis > Urechis unicinctus. The sequence goes on along the minus strand of CM067350.1, from coordinate 36,385,441 downwards.
GTGGAGGAGGTGGCCGAGTTCAATGAAGGTATAAGGCCATCTACCTTCATTCGCTCATAGATACCATCCAAAATTGTTTTGCTGTCCAATTGGAAGTCTTGGACAGGGGCCGACGATGGATAGAGAGGAAAAGTGGAGGCAGACGCTGCTTGAGGCGAGGTGACCGTGGCAGTTGCCAGAGCTGACACGGGCGCTGCAGTAGCACCTCTGGTCGCATGAACCTTGCTGGCTGTCTTGCGGCCCTTGGACTTTCCTTTGATGGGAGGCATCCTGAAAAATGTATTATGATTGGGCAGTAAAATTGGCAAAATGTAAATTGAAAACCACATGCCAACTTGTCGAATAAATCATGAAGTAAATTTTAATAGGACGTTATTTTGTCATGAAAGCACGGCAACCCCATGGCTGAACCAGTGCGATGAACAACAAGCGAACATCAATAAATATGCCAACATGCCAATGCAGGTGAAAATCTGAGCCAAATACTGACAATAATGCTGCTAAAAAGAACGTTTGCACATTACACTTTCAACGTTTCATATTAAGATTGCTCTGCAGTAACGATATGCTGCTTTAATTCCTCAAGTTTGAATAATGGACTAACAAACACGCGGCGTTCTATTATACTTGGAAATTGCAGGACAAATTTGGAAAGAGTCTGCACCAGCAGCAGTATGTACACAAGAACTGAAGCAACAAGCAACAAATATTTATGTAGTATGCGCCCTAATGGCGACAGCCAATAGCACAACGATCCTCTTTTGAGGACAACCAATCATGAATCGATTTCCGCCCTTACTGACATTTTATTTTATTTAATTCATTGATTTGTCAAGCAAGGCTAATTAATGATTTGCAGGCTTTGGTGTGGTCACTTAAGAAGGCTATCACAGAAATGTCATTCAATAGCCAACTAAGCGCATGAGGAAATAAAGTAATGTACAACTATGTTAATAGGTACATATATTGAATTTGTAGACAACAGGCAGGTAAGGAAAACAGGGACATTCATAAAGCTAATGCAAATGGCGGCATAAAAAGAATATAAGAAACATCAAACTACATGTCAGCAAAATAACATCGGAGGCTCTGAAACGTCGATGTGTATGGCAAGATTGAAAACAAATCTGATTCAAAGATCATGCAGATTGTTCTCAAATTATCATAAGTACGAAGAACGATCCCTTTGCGGAGCATTCTTTCTTCTCAGCGTCCTACATTATGCGGGCAACTTTAACTACGCATACACTTATTAACCTTGATCACAGCAAACACGGGCATGTTGTACAGACTCTAAACCGATGAATTTTGGTATTCCTACTTGCAACTTAATCAATTACATTCTTGGACCATTTATTATGTACCAAAGGTAGCCGTAAGTGGAGAGTCATAATGGTTCCTATTTTCATTCTTTCGTCTGGCGCCAATGTCACCTAGCCTATCAGTGTCAATTTCTTTGTGCTACTCATCCCAATTATATATTCATTAATGTTATTTTTCAATAACGACATTTGTTTGCAAGGCTTAGTAGCATGTCACTTCCTTTTTCATATTTGTAGGTTGGCAGTTATATCAAAAAGGAGGTTGTATGCAATATCGGTCAGCAAAGAATGACAGGAAATATATTGATAAAACAGAGTGGAATATGACACACGTCGTCTTCATTTACGTAGTCGCATTTAGGCAGGTGAATCATGGCGTTGTTTTCAGTAAATGAGACATGTGTCAGTGAAGCAGCAACGGCTCTTTAGACTGTCATACATATCAATGTCTCGGCAATACTGTGCCTCAGTGCGACATGGTTTTTTTCTGCTGCATCCCAAAGTGCACAATATTCTTTGTTACTGTCAAAACCATCTTAGACAAATTATTGCACATCAAATAAAGCGACAAGGTGGAATTAGTTCTACTATGCATGCATGGTTGTAAACAATAAGTTACTGATGTTGTCGATGATGGAACATTATATTATTTAGGTTAACGATAGTTTCCGAAAGACGACTTTTTCTCTTACTTAGTTGGGTCATGCTAATTAATTCCAGCCTTGTGTTGATTTGACGGAGCAAATTATTATGACCATTCATTTAAGTCACAATCAAAGTAATGGTTGATTTCACATAGATACGCATTCAACACTGTAAATATTTCGAGTTGCATTCTGCGAGACATTCTATGAAGCGTTTTGCAAGTGGGTTCATAAACCACGTAATTTTCTATGACGTAGAAACCACAAAATGAGAAGCCTATACTGTAGGAAACGAGACGATATATATTCCAATAAATGCGACTTCATTATTTGCTGTTATATTGTAATCACTTGTGACGGATAATTTGCAAATATCTTCGTAAATATACACAATATAACAATCGGCTCGGAAGTAAAATGCATTGAGTTTTCATCTTCAAATTATACCAATAGTTATATCCATGTACCGTCTATGTAAGAGTCTATGGAGTGAAACAATGCGCGGTGTAGATGTAGACTATTTGAGACAGCTTATGGCTAGCCACCAGCTACCAGTTTGTGCGGTTGATAATAGAGACAATGCAAAAGCATACACCCGTGTCTCACTAGGATGTATAAAGCTCATCGAAATATTCAACCAATCAGCCATTACACTAACACTTTTCTGCTTCCTCTCTAGATCCCCCACAACATAACTAGGTCAGGTTTTGCGAACCATAAAAGTAATCGGCATGAGAGCCATTAACTAGACTCTCAGAAAAAGTTTAAATTTTTTTTCTGTTTTGTAATCCATCCAACTCTCTTGCTCTGTAAACAGAAAATCGGAATGAGGATGAAAATTTACAGTTAAAATGCTACTACCCTGCGCTATGAATGGCGCTACATAATCCTTTGTGAAACAGGTCCACTGATGACAAGCTATGAATTATACAAAAATCAAACCATCCCCCAAAGTAATTGATGTTCTCACTGTACCGTCTGTATGTACTCAATGACTGCACCACTATAGCTTTTGAAGCAACAACTGCAAACAGTCTATAGAAGATATCTGCTTATCCGCAACACTCGTTGTATTGCTCTGATAATTGCACCTGAGCTAATCAGTGACGTCACGAAAACAGTCATTGCGTAAAACTTGTATAAACACCTTTTTCTTTAAACACTATAACAGTGATCATTCAGAAACAGCATTAATCCGGATGTATGCCTTGGATATCAACCTGAGAAAAATTGGACCTAACTTGAAAAAGATATTTGAGTAACGCTTGAGAACTGACAACCTAGAGATTGTCGACAATTTTATGCATGCAGAAACAATGATCAGACTCTTTCATAAATATTTTTGTTTCTCAACATACAATAAATACGCGGGATAATTATCTACTCATAACCACAAACTTCGGTGTTTTTTCGTCACCCCTATATATAATTATTACAAACAATATTAGTGCTATGTATATGTGATGTGACAGAATATCGGAATTTCTGTTTTTGCATCTTCCGTAATTTGACTACAAGATTATCAACATGTATTTTCAAAATGAGCTATAGATTTTCTAACAAGGAGCAATACAAAATCCATTACTCGCGTTCCAAATGTTTTGACATATTTTCTTTACAAGTCGCCTGAAATTAAATTAAGTGTGAACATTACTATATAGAAAATAATCACCGTACATGGCATCGCCTGGAAGACACTTAAGTTGCTACGTCGGTCACAAATTATTGGAAATTGTTTGCCACTTAATTGACTGGCAAGGAGAGAGACAGAGAGAGAAAAATTTGTCGGGACTTATTCGCAAGCGCAAATGTGAGATGATATCATGAATAACCAACATGAAATAAACTGAAGCATGTGATACAGGAATTACAAGTAATTGGACGATTTATGAGTCCACACGAAGCAAAAGCAGTAAATACCTTTATACAATTGCATATTAATCATCATATATACAATTATATTTGATGTCAAATGAAGCCAATAGGTATGCGATAATAAAGCTAAATCGTTTCTATTCACTGGCATAGCTGTTCATGGCATGAACAAAGTAAATAAAAAAAATGAGACATTCTTATGAATCTAATAAAGCCAGAACCCTTGAGTCACCAGGCAGCAGCCAAGAACCACATCCCCGATTGCAAGGACGACGAAGTACATAACTACAAGCTGCTGTCTAAAGCACCATTCTGAGCATACTTATTCGAGCAACATATTTCATCTTCTCTTTGTCGTTGACATTCCCGACATAGTTATTATTATATGGCTTTATGAAGCAGAAACAAATGCAATGTTACCAGCGGTAATGTAGCCATAATGGAATTGTTTCCGAATGACAGATTTTATGATATGGGGATATGATCACCAGAAACATAATTTAAGATTTTCGTCAAATTGAATAGATTTGGCGCAAATTTACTGATGATGTTGTCAGAGAGGACGACTATCGAAAGTGTGTCACACTTTTCGGTCGGGTATTTGAATAACGACCACGCACCAGCGCCTCGGAGAGGATGTCGTGTCTGGAAACCGATGCTATAAAAATTGATAGATTCCAAAAAGAAAACACACAACATGCATTCGTCTCTGTTTTGACTCATTACTGACCATGGCTGAAGTAATCGGTTTTATAAAGATAACTAGCAACAATGCGTTTTGGCGCAGAGTGTTAGTCTCCGTGACAAATTAATAATATCCATGCTTCGTTCGGTGTTAATGACGGAACATTGCATTACATCCCTGGGATGACTAAATGGCCCAAGCATCGTATCAAGCCAATGGGTCTCATACAGAGAACATATCCTACAGTTTTACTTTTTTTTATTTACACGTATATGAATCAATAAATAAGTATGATAAGCGGAGGTCAACGCATCTGATGCTACTATGAGATCTACTGAAACTCGTCCAGGGTGTTTGAAAAATGTGACTAGTCAAACAGCTGGTGTTGTATTTTGATATTGCTCTTATAACTTGCATATGGTTTTGCATAAATGAAGACTACGTCGCCGGTAGTTTGTATCGTTTAGACCACGCTAATGCTCCTTGGGGAGAAATAATTCCTGCATAATTTATTTATCCTATGGATGGTTAGAGTTGTAGATGTATTTTTTTCCAAAGCGGATTAGCTTGAAAACAAAGATAATTTCTTACAATCAAATGAGATTGCTTAATCAAATAATAAAAGGAAATACATTTAATCTGCGGGGTCGTGTTACTAACTTTTATCTTCGGATTTTATTTATCATGTGCTGATCATTCTGGGATGTAAAACATATTTCAATGCTTTGCTTTGTTAATGTGAAAAGCTGTTTAAATGTTTGGACACAACGTTGCCTCGTTAGATTGTTTATAATTAAAAGGCTATTGTCGGTGAGATATTCGGCAAAGGATTGAATCGCTGGTGCAATTAATAGTCATAAATTTAAACGATAACAAATACTTTACCGGCAGGCAAAACGAAATCAATTTGAAACCATATAACGATCAGAACAACGTATGTTAATAATGTATCTAACTACACCAAACTGAACAGAGCTAACAAAACACATAGCTCGAACACAGAGCTTTGGAAATCTAATCTCTCTGGCCGAGGTAACGCCAATGAATACAAATTAGGCGCTTTATTGTGATGTATGTAATCAACTTGGCTTCACGTTAAACCAGCTTTGCATTTCTGAACCTATTATTATATTCTTCTAGATCTTGGAAGTAACATTCTAATTATCGGGTGAAAGTGTAAAATAATTCACCATTGTAAAGTTATGTGGATATCGACCAGCTGCTGAAAGACAAAGATGAACCAAGATACAAACAAGGTAAAAACATAGTTTAAGGAAGACCTTACTAATCTACGAGGTTTTATTATGTCTATAGTAATGATACTCCCAGTGATGGTATCACAAAGGGTGGTGTTGAAACCGAGATGGGTATTACAGGGAGTGTGGGATAGAATGAGTCTAAAAACCTGCAGTTTTGGTCAACATTGATGACAAATATGTGTACAAATGTGTTTTATTGTTGTATGATTCTGTAATTATGCTGGTAATTGGTCAATGAAAGAATAAAATTAGGATAAATGATACAAATAATTGGAAACTAAATCACCGAGAATGCAATTCTTTTGATGAATCATATGAATAGCATATGCATACATGTAACAAAGGCAAATATAAAAATAGTCAATTGCTGTAAGGTCTACCATGCTGAACTAGTTAGGAATAGAAAACCGAAGGTAATTTTGAGATATGCTACTAATAATTTTAAAGATGACTGCTGTCTCTTTTTCACATGATATGAAGGTGATCGCTTACATGTAAAGTCTTCAACATATTATGCGAGGCAAAATATAGGCGACCCTTTATTACTTGTATGTGAAATAATTTATCCGCATTTTTCTGTTGTTCTATCATTATGCGTGTGTTGTTTCACCAAACGTCCGCTTCGCAACCAAAGCATTAATGGAGCGTTTACAAGTATCCACCAAGATCATTAAGCCCTAGCAATGCTGTTCCATTGGATATCCATTAACGTCCTTCATTTAATCTGCGATACCTACAGGATATAGAATATTTGATACTACCAATATACTTATCAACTGCTAATCTTTACCTTGAAAGCAAGATTTAAACATCAAATGAATACATTGGCATGCATATATACGTGGAAATGCTACAGAACTACATGGAACTCTACCTGATAATGCTTTTCTGTAACGCTTCATTGTTTTGTTGCTAAAAGAGTCGTTAAGCTTCAGATACAATATGTATTGGTATAGTTTGCTAGATACACGGAATAACAGGAAGCAATGATTGATTGCGATTGGGTGGAAATTCAATTAACTGCACGTGTCACCTCAATCCGAGGTTTAAATAGAGATCCACTCCAATGTGTCAGCTCTGTTTGTTTCAAGGGTTATTGCAGGCGCTGGGCCAATTCGCAGCGGTGCTGTTACTGAATTATTTTCCGGGATATACATGGTGTATTTCATTATGTGGTCCGGTCCAAGCTGGGTCAATGTGTTAAGCTATTTAAAGTGTTTGGCGTTGGGTTGTCCTGTAAAATGGCCTAAGTGCAGTAGACTACATTTTGGTAGGTAGCATGATAAGCGTATCTCGCTTTATTTCGTTCCAGTGTGACGAGTGTAAGAACAATTAAACTCTCTATTTCAATGGTGATATAGGTCACTGTGTGGTATGGCTGAAACAACATACAAGGACATATGATTACTTAATTTTAATGTGCTTAATATTAACAATGAAGTTAGTCAAACAGACATACATATCAGAGTTAACCAAACAAACAGCGCTAACGTGGAGATTAAAGACTTTTGCGACATGGATAATGAATAGTGGATATTTCGGTTATTTAGCGCAACGTTGGCTAGCGTAAAGGTGCGATAATGGAGAGTGGTTAGTTTAGTGTTCTAGAGCGTAACACGGGGTGTAGGCGTAGTGTGAAAATTGGTCAAAAAGCGTGAACTAATGTTGATAGCTCTCAAGTAGCCTATCCCAAGGTACAAATTCTGTAATTAATAGGGTCCCTTGGCAAGGCACCTTACCCCATATCGCGGACATACTAATTGCTTGAAAAAAGGGCACTGAATTTCTCTCATCGCTTGAACATATTCCGGAACTATTACTCTCCAGTCCTGGCATACATATGCGCCGCCGTTTGCCTGCCATCAGCGGAAATAGACGAATCGTTTGGTATATTTAACATACATATTTCGGGGGCTAAAGACTTTGTGGATCCCGATGTTCTATATTCTGAAGTTATCTCAAATTACTTTGAGGTCAGTCAGTGGCACTTTACATTAGTCACTCTATGATGATGCATTCAAGCAACATCCTTCCATATGAAAATCGGGTTACTCATTAGATTATACTATTTAAGAGCTGCCTGCATACACTGGTAAGTTATGATGGTACGACGAAACCCAAGACTATACCATAATGGATACAGGCGCAAGGCATGTTTAATAGAATGACGCCAGCATATTTCTGAACGGTTGCGTCCCATCACAAGAGGTGAGTTACGTCAATCGTGAATACCAGGCAGTTACATTTAGAAGACATCATACAATTCATGGTTTGCTATATTCGTCCCTTTAAGTAGCTTTATATAATAGCAATTCACAGTTCTAAAGTAGCCATCTACATTCTGCAAACAATACAGTGCTCTATATATTCTTTAGCAAGAAAGCAATGAAGTATCAAATGCTACAGACATGCGCCCGTTCCTTGTAATACAATCCACTCTTCTCAAAGCTCCGACCTCTTAACAGAATAATAATGAAGGCTGATCTCGATCCAGCAGCTCGTACATTATGCCCCGAGCAGCTGACACGACTATGTATTAATGAGGATCCGTTTACCATTTACATCCATAAATAATGCATTTCTATGACATTTACCACGTGACCTTTGTAGTAAACTACAAGAGGTATAATGTATTCACTTCCAATATAAAAGAGGATCGATAAAAGCACAGGCCAAAATTTATACCTAAATTTGCTTAAAACCCGTACTGAAACACGACGTACACTAAGCGAGCCTGTTTGTGTAATAAGATTTACAACACGTGTTAACCGGAGATATACACATATATTTCTAAATATATATATCTAAATATATATATATATATATATATATATATATATATATATATATATATATATATATATATATATATATATATATATATATATATATATATATATATATATATATATATATATATATATATATATATATATATATATTTATATATCTATATCATCAAAATTTTATAAATTGGCCCTTCTTTTAAGATAGAGAACTTAGATCGTGTTGCTCGCTACGCGTATTAGAAATGGTTGTATTTGTTACGAATAACAAATTCAAGCATCGAATACTAAGCCGGCTTCCTGGAACTGCCGTCAATCGTAAGAGCCAGTGCATGAGAAAAATCTAACTGAGCAGGTATGTACCTCTTTATTACTGTATATTTTACCACCTCGATGGTTTGGCCAGTCTTCAGAGATTTTAATTGCCACCCTAATGATAGACAGCAGCTCTCGGAAGATTAAGTGTAGAAATAGGCAACAGTAGCTAGGACTGTTGAAATTTCTTTCTTACAAAATGTAGTCATTTAACTTCAACGGCATATAACATTTAGTTGTGCCCTAACTATTGTTTCATTGGTATTCGTGTAATTTTTGTTAATGATTGCCCATATTCCACGTCATCGAAAACATCACAAGGGATTCATAACAGCGTTTATTTCTTTGAAGACCATGCAAACGTTATCTAAAAGTTCAACTTAAACAACATTGCTGAGAGAAGTGTTGAGATTTTCAAAGCGTCCGAGAATTTTAAGAGGGAATTAACCTTGCTGCAACCACCATTATCAAGCAAATGAAGGTCAATTCCATATATAATGCAAAAGTTAGATATGAACTGGATGTTTACATGGATGTGTGACATGCTGTTTGATCATATTTCAGAGGGCGCCATCATTCTTTTGCCGGATCCACCTTTATGATATCATTATTATATTGCCAAACTCACTGAAGTAAATAAACCAAATATGAAGAAGGTTGGCAACCATCCAATAACATTTACTGTAAATTGAAAAATTTAAATCATCTTTCCCGCAAGCATCATCCAGGTTATTTGATTTTTATGTCATTGTGATAATATGCATTCGACAATGAATACATATTGTCGGCATAACCACGACGACAAGAATCATTACTGATCTCTAACTTCATTCGGCAACACAGTCATCCATTTATATCACTTAGCCCCGAAATCCCGCCGATTGTTCAACAAACCCAATTACATCTCAGGGGACATTGACAAAGCTAAACTGATCTATTATGCAGCAGGAACTGAAAACAAGATTGAATTGCCGCCCCGAAGCGCCTTGCATTAGAGTCTTTATCGTGTCAGTCGGACAACACTGATAATCCTTTCTAGCGCTCTATTCTCAATACTTGCAAAACTGACCAACCAAAACATTCTCCGTCAAGTGACACACGACCACACGCGTTTGACAGCAAAATAGACTCAATGAAATGATTTTGGTCTTAGAACGACAATGGTCATTGGGTATCAGGAATACTTTTGGTATATTATCCAATAAATATTTCAAACCCACAGCTATTGAGGACAATTCATTTCGTGTGAAAAAAAACCTCATCAATTGTACATACTTCTCATCAGATGTTATGACATTCACGACAGCGGTAAGCATGACCACTGACAGGACTTATAAATTTGCGTTAAGTCGATACTGTGTTTGAGTTTTCAAGGCAGCTGTCCTCCACAACATTCATACATTGAATATATCCGGCTTGCAACTCGTCCGACATAATGGACTTCTCGATATTAACAGTGCAGTATGAATACGTGACAGCTGATTAAACTACCTCTTGACTAGTCCATTACCCTTAAGTGGTGCCCTTGATATACATGAGGTTGAGGACCGTCGTGCGTGAGCATTATATATGAACACGCACACTGTTCGCTCTTCAAATAGAGGCAAACTTATGTATATATAGGGAGATATATATATATATATATAGATAGAGATAGAGAGAGAGAGAGAGAGAGAGAGAGAGATAGAGAAAGACAGAAAGAGAGAGAGAGAGAGAGAGAGAGAGAAAGATAACAGAGAGAGAGAGAGAGAGAGAGAGAGAGATAGTTAGAGAGAGAGAGAGGGAGGGAGAGAGATGGGAGACTATATAGACAAAGAGATATAGAGAGAGAGAGAGAGGAGAGAGGAGAGAGAGGAGAGAGAGAGACAGACAGAGAGAGACAGAAAGAGAGAGAGAGAGAGAGAGAGAGAGAGAGAGAGAGAGAGAGAGAGAGAGAGACAGAAAGAGACAGAGAGAGAGACAGGGAGAGAGAGACAGAGAGAGGGAGAGAGAGAGATTCTCTCCCTAGAGATAGAGAGGAGAGAGAAAGAGAGAGAGAGAGAGATCCGACAGAGAGAGAGAGAGAGAGAGAGAGAGAGGGAGAGAGACAGGGGAGAGAGAGACAGAGAGAGACAGAGGGAGAGAGATAGAGAGAGGGAGAGAGAGAGAGAAAGAGACAGACAGAGAGAGAGAGAGAAGAGAGATAGAGGGAGAGGGGATAGAGAGAGAAAGAGATAGAGATTCTCTTTGTCTCTCTCTAGACCTCTCTCTCTCTCCATAGATAGATACTCCCTTAGATATATCTCTCTAGATATTATAGATATATATCTATATATATGATATATATATATATATCTCTATCTCTCCTATATCTCTCTCTCTCTATATATACGTATATATATACATATATTATATATATATATATATTTAGGTATATTTATATAATATATATATATATATATTAATATAATATATATACATGTATATATATATTTATATGCATCCATATACATAAATATATTTATTTCTACGGATATATATATATATATATATATACATATATATGCATGTCAATATTTATATATATCTATGTTTATTCATCCACATGCATACATAGATACATATAAATATATATACATATATATTCCTATATTAATGTGCATACATTTCTATATCTCATTCCGACAGATTGAATATGACGACTTATTGTTCGTTTACCATATCAGGATGCTTTTGAACTGCGCCGTACAGTATTCGACTCGGTGTTTTGAGATACATGATATTTGGCTATATCAATAGTGTCGGATATACCTGCTGCTACCTGCTGCAAATCAACATGATTTGCCAATCTGCCCAAACACAGCAGCTATGCACAACGCGACTCGGAACTATTAAAGCTGATAGCTACTCTTGTATTTGGTTTTCCATCACTTATTGTTACTCAAATGTGCCTGCCAAAAATGATATTATTATGCAAGTCACAGACATATGCTACTTATATATATATTCTACGATTTAGGTTAGGTCTGGAGAAAGGATGTTCATTGAAGGAAGACAGACGGGAGAAAAGTAACTGCTGAGAGGGACGGAAGGCAGGGGTCGATTTAAAATTTTAATGCACTACGCTGATGCAATTGTAATATTGAAGTTCTCGATCCGATAGTGATCTTTTAAAAGTTGAACGACATCAACATAATATGGTGTTACATTATTGGATCAGAATTGTTTTGCATAGTTCTGTGTAAGAGCGTATTGTATATGTCAAAACAGATCAAGCAGTTAGCTTATTCACCGTTCAATGTCAACATGATATGGTATTACATTATTGGATCAGAATTGTTTTGCATAATTCTGTGTAAGAGCACATTGTATATGTCAAAACAGATCAAGCTGCTTGCTTATTCACAGTGCAGAGTCAAGGTTCTAACCAAATAGTCATAATGTATAGGTACATTGCACTTTAAGATAAATTGCCATCAAAGGAAGTACCATAAATGCTTTGTGACCGAAGTCATGAGCATTCTAGGAACCTTTTGTAATCTGTTAGTGCAATTTGTTAAATGGCGACAAAGCAAAATCTGTCGTATCAGGTAGATGTCCGTGGTACTTTTGAAAACAGGTAAGATCATATACTACACCATATAACTGATATACGACAAAGCCAAACATTTTGGAAGTATCTATCCAACACTACCTCCGTACCCACATTAGAATAGGTGGCTGAATCGTCAAATATACTATTAACGTTTTTCACAGCAAAACGCATTTAGTCTTTACGCTCGTCCGAAAATAGCATACCCAAACACGCCAACTAATTGTTTGAGTTCAATTACCAAAACTTCCTCTAGTTTTTTGTTACATCTTTAATCTTACACCTGCCCAAGCAATTGGTAGTAATGACGCAAAGCAAAATTGCCTTCCTGTTCCGGAAAAGGCGTGCAAAATTGCCCTAGCGGGTCCGAGTTCGTGCCATTTATGGTCAATTAACAGTTCTTTTTTGGGGTTCATTGTACCTAGAGTTTGAATATATATATATATATATATATATATATATATATATATATATATATATATATATATATATATATATATATATATATATATATATATATATATATATATATATATATATATATATATAAATATACATATATATGTATATATATATATGATATCTTCTTCAAAATATAGGGCAAAATCAAATTTATACGTATATCCATATATATACTCTATGTACGAGACACGCTTAAAAAGCTATGAGTTATTGATAAAGCTATCATACAGCCTATATATCTATATATATATATATATATATATATATATATATATATATATATATATATATAACTGTCATATATATATATATATTCTTGCGTAAAGACACATGATACGCAAAAGCAACAGTTCCCTTTACGCAATATTTCGTCAATACGTACTCTTCCCCTTTGGTGAAGTCGTGAATAACAAAATAGGTTCGATCTATGTGCCAAACCTATTTATTTTTGTAACTGCCATCAATAATCAATATGATTTTATGGTACAGCGAGCATGGTACCTTATTTTTTCAGGACAAATCATGTTCATTTCCTCTCTTGTACGAGACATGCTTGAGGTAAAGCGAATAAGCATATATTCATATAACTGCGTTCCGTTAAACCGTTATTTATCGGTTGTTTATTTATTATGGTACAGACTGGTCATTTAAGTGTTTAAATGGTACGAATAAGTACATTCAATAGCGGCCCTCGGCATATTTGCTAAGGCAGCCATTAAATAACTAATACACAAGATTACATTAGTGAATTAATGAGTCGGTAACCCCTTAGGGCCATTTTGCTAGAGCTGCCTACAATGATATCACAAGATCAATATAATCAGTAACTTTTAAAGTGTTCTTCCATTTGAAACGTCATTGCAAAACTTTCCCCATGCATGCTCACTGAAAGGAAGTGGTTATGAAGTAAATGCCTTCTTTTTAATCTCACTGCGCGGTGCACCAATAGGAATTAATTAGAGCCGCTTATGATCTGATGATTTAGTTCCGTCTATAATGTAATATGTTTTGGTGTCACGATAATGAACGCAATAAGCATCCCGCTTAAGAGAGTGTGAGATCATGTCAGGAAGAATCGCGCTTCATACATGTCATGTGTTGTATTTGATTATTTTACCGAATGTAAATCTACCCAATCATTGCAATTGGTCGCAAATACATGATAGGACAGCGGTTTGTACTTCCCGTACCTTGAGTAGAAACGACTTCAGTGTTGAATATGGGGATCTGTTTTCCGCATTCACCAATACGCAGAATCTGTAGTATATGGAGTAACACATCAGCACACTGACACATAACCTAACACTCCAATATACAAGAGACATCTGTGTATCTTTTATATGACGCTGAGTGGCATTATCGTATCTGATTCTGTGTTTTTTCAGTATCCATTACCCGTCTTTGCCTCCAAACTAAATCATATGTATGGGATGAAAGATGGCAACAATCCAATATATTTTACTGTAAATCGCCACAACAAATCGTTACCGCAAGCACTAACCAGTTTATCTCATTTGATGTGTCATTGCTCTTCTGTTTTTCTAAGCACTGTGTTCGCATTTGCTGGTTACTAAAACGACACTGTCATTCATTCATAAAGGAAATATCACATCCTCAATGAGATGCGCAATGCAATCGTTCCAACTCCCACTTGAAAGCGATATTAAATACTTTATATTCCATGTCATATGTGGTTTATTTTTCGTGTGGCATTTCTTTGCAGACGTGAATTCGATACATTGGTGTTAGGGAAGCCATCCTGGCAATATTCGGTTAAGATCAGTACACACATTAGGACGCCAGTTTCAGCAATGCTGTGATTATGTTATCACTCCTTTTGTTATACCTTACTGTTTCCGAGATCGATACCCAATAGCAACTATGCTCAACACTCGATGCTGAATATAACTTTCTTATGGCCGCCGCGGTAATGCATACCAAACGGTTGGCGGATATTCGAGGTCTGCAAGCTATAAATAATTACAGATGCATAACAAATTAATAGTACATCCCGGGCATTATTGTGCACCAAAATATAACAGTCCGCTATTGTATATGAATGTGAGACAATATATGCGTATGTGAATGTGAATAGTGTTACAACATTCAAATACTGCAGACGTTAAGTATTGAATTCAATCAATAGACTCTTAACGTTTCGCAATTCTGCACTACACATGAATATTATTTTGTTACAGATTTATTTATTTCGGTAATGACGTGACAGTGATGTGACCACATCAAGTGGCGACCGGTCTAGCCTAAAATAACTATGTGCTCATTGAAAACCTCATATAGCAGAGTCAACCCTTAGCCATGGTTACCAAAGCACAGTGAAATGTTGGTGATGGCATGCCATGCATGTTGCAAAACTTAACACGGAATCAGTATAGCGCTTGAAATGTTCGTCCAAAACGGGCGACAAAACATAGATGCTCATTAAGACGATTTGCAAATTGTTACATTTTGAATACAGCAATGCCCACATTAAGAAATATATTATGAGATTTCATAGAGAATAAACATATGTTTATCTAGCTTTATGTAAGGGTCAGATAAGATTAATTGACGTACCCGGCAAACAATATTTTCTTTTATGAACACTGAGTGATACCATTAACGAACGAATGGGTTGTAGCAAATGCTTACATCAAGAAGTTAACATCAGCTAATTCGTTCCAACGAGATCGGTTGATACCCGCTAATGATGATATGCGTTGATGGTTTAAAATCAACAAGAAACAATCATGGATTGCGAAACGATGGGAATTCAATTAGATGTAATTGCCACTTCAAATCAAGAGTATGGTGAAGGATTCACTTTGGTCGGTCAGCTCTGTTTGCTCTAGATAGGATTACAAAGGGTGGGAGAATATCGTTTCACTGGATTAATTCAGCTGGCGGTGCCCCAACCCGGCAGTTTAATAGTGTCGCACAAGACTTCTGTCCATACTGCGGGGGATTTCAATCAGGTGTTTGCCACGAGTGAACGAAGGCACTCCAGGATCCCTGTCCAAACATTATAAACACCCAGTAATACCGCCTGAAATTATTGCAAACACATTTTGCCGATTGCTTAGCATTTAATTGTGAGAAAATATTTGGAACTACTGGTCATAGAGTGGTACACTTGAAACTGACTGCCTTAAACAAGCGAAATCTCGGAAAACGCAGGTAAGAAGCATAGAAGGTTAATATCATTCATTATTCGTGTCAGCAATAATTCTAGGTGCAATTTCTTCCAATTAGTAAACCAAAGGAAGACAGCACGATTACAAAGCTCAATGATTTAGTCGTCGCGTCCTGGATAACAACAATGAATACAAATTTGGCAATTCATTAGGATGAATGCAGTCATCATGGACCCCGGCGCAATCCACTTCTGCATAAGTTACTAGGCTTTTCAGAACGTTGGTAGAATACAATTTTCAATAACAATGAATATTAAAATCGACCATGCACACTGTAAGCAAACGACCAATACGGACCAGATTTCAGTACTCGACTCCGCATGTTGTATGAAAGCGCTTTAGACAAGAATGATAGTTAGAATTCGAAGTGTATACACGTTGCAAATCATAATACCATAACAAAACGCTTACATATATTAAACAAATTTCAAAATTTAGCGTGCTACCTATACGCGTACAGTCGTTTATGTGCCAGCTGTCATATGAACATTATAACTGAACGACCAACAAACGGACATCTTTCGGGAAGTCATGCCAGCAGCAGCTAGTTGTCTGCACCCTTTAGCGAGTCGTGATATATTGTCTGAGGAACTCAGACTTATCGCTGGAGTGAAAGTAATAGAAACGAATATCTCCCGTTACACTGTGCCCGATATTAAATTGTTGAATACAATAACAGCATTGGTTCAATTGTTTGAATAAACTACGTCATGTGTCATATATAAATATCAATATTCTAATCAATAAATATAAGAAATTAACTTAGCTGTCCACGCACATTTACCACAAAAGGACAATGAAGTTTAACATTAATCTTCGGAGCAGTTAGCCTCTTTACAAGATTTTATGTCTGGCAAACTTCGAAACACAGAATGTAAAATTATCTGGCATTCTGCTGGGTAAGCACAAAAAAAGCAATGTATTGGCAAGCAAAGTAAACAATCCATCATGCTCCCTTGCAGTTATGTTCTCGGTTTGTTAGTAAGAAACAACCATATTGAATCTCTAATTTTTGGGGGAGGGGAGTGGGGCGGGAGACGACTTTGAATAACTAAACCGCCAAGTATTTTCGTTAAATCAGAAATACTGAATAGTGATTCCATTATATAATGACTTCGGTGGTTCATTTTAAATATATGGAAAATATAATGAATACATTCCTTGTAAAAAGACAATTAACACCCTTTCAACTAGATTAAAAACAACTGCATGTAGGGATTATGATGTGTCGTCATCCGATGCTTTTGATATCTATCATTAACTCGCTGTTGCTTCATGTGGCACAAGTACATAAAATTAAAAGGATATATCCATATGAAAGATGCAAGATAGCGCCGACTTACGGCAAGTCTTTACAAATATATATATATATATCTATATGTATATAAATATATAAATATATATATCTATATATATATTTATATATATATATACATATATATATATATATATATATATATTTACACATATAAATATGTACATTCTATAAAGAATCTCGGCCACTTTCATAATATAATTTTTGAATAAGTAATACACAAGATAACATTACTGAATTAAATGCTATACACAGCAGGTTGCCTTCTATACACAACCAATCGGATTTGCCAAATTTTTAGAGCCCACTGATTGCGAAAACGAGTCAAAGAGAGGAGAGTATAGCATCGCTATGAGTCGGTAACCCGTTAGCCATGTTTCTACAGCTGCCAACAATATTATAACAAGATCAATATATTTCCAGAGAACCTTTTCTATGTTCTTTCATTCAAACGTTATTGCAAAACTCTCACATGCATGCTCACTCATGGGAAGTGGTTATGAATTCAATGCCTTCTTTTAAATATTACTGCGCGGAGAACAAATAGTAATCAATTTTGAGCCAACTATGAATTCATGAATATTTCCGTCTATAATGTAATCTATTTTGGTGTCACCATAATGAGCACAATAAAATATCCTGCTTTTAAGTGTGTGAGATCATGCCAGGAAGAATCGCACTGCATACACGTCAGACGCGTTGAATTTAATTATTGTGACGAATGAAAATCAACCCAATCATCGCGATTGGTCAAAAACACACGACGGTCCAGCGATTTGAACCGTTCCGTGCACTCGGTAGCAACGACTTCAGCGTTGAATCAGGGGATTAGTTTTCCCGACGCATTTAGCCTATATATATATATATATATATATATATATATAGATATATATATAGAGAGATATATAGATATATATAGAGATATATATATAGATATATATATAGAGAGAGATAGATATATAGATATAGAGATAGAGAGAGAGAGAGAGATATATATATATATATCTCTATATATATAGAGATATATCTCTATCTATATATATATATATATAGATATATATATATATCTATAAGATATATATATATATGTATATATATATGTAGAGATATAGATATATATATCTCTATATACAAATATATACATATATATATATATATATATATTCATATATATATATGTATATATATATTTAGATATATATATCCTTATATATATATGTTTTATATATATATCTATCTCTATATATGTGTTTATATATATATATATTTTTGCTTAAATATATTTATATATATATATATATATTATTTATTATATACTTATATATATATATGCATATTTATCTTTTTATATATATATATATGCATATATATATATAAATATATATATAAATATATTCATTTATATATACATATATATATATTTATATATATATATTTATATATATATACATATATATATATATATGAGGTAGCTTCGCTCATGCCAAAAGTACTACGATGTTCACACGATCTTGGTATGATTTGATGCGTATATTAATCGAGTAATTTCGAACAATTTTTCAATTCACTCATAGACTGAAAGATGAAAGGAACCGATTCGCTACAGCTTGCAATTCTACAACCAGAACAGATTCTGGTGGAAGTCCTGAGGGAAGATATGATTCAGATGAGGAGAGGGAGAGCAAGCAGATATAGGGTTCGACCGTAGCTGGCTGCAGGCAGGAGGCTCCAGTTCGATCATTATGATAGATGCTCAGGGAGCCCAAAATGGAAGACACGACATCAATTTTTATAAGGATGCAACCTGAGATGTTCGACGACATGCTTCTAAAGGTTTGTCCAAGGATCCAGAAGACAAATACTCGCTGGAGAAAGGCTTTGGAACCAGGCGGGAATGGTCGTAATCGGATCTGCACATAGTATTTATAAAGTATTCTTTACCTTCCTGACCTGATGTTGGTACGGAGGTGGTGTAACATAGACCTTGGTTTCTCGTATGTCTGTAACACAGCGTAGTATATGAAATAACTTGTTTTAAAAATACTACGGACATAAACCTGGTACGACAGCGTTTGTAACGACCAGATCCTTCATTGCCACTGTATGCCTTATGTTAGGTGCTTCTATTATAAAATTGATTTACATTGATGCTGCCTTGATAATTTACACACTTGCATAAAGATTCCGCAATTAGATTTCAAGCCAAAGACTTTCACTCCTATTACAGGTGCTCGGTTCCCTTTAATTAATTACTGTAACGATACTTATAACAACAACAACAGTGTTATTATCATTGTACAATGGAATTCTGGGAAAAACGGTCGTATTGTTCTAATGTCGTATTAAGAAGCGAAAGCGCACGTACAGGTTGCTTTTCCATAATGATCATGTTCGCTCACGTTTGGCGTTAAACATACGCCAAATATTAAGCATGCCTTGCGCCTGTATCCATTATGGGAAAGTCCTGGGTTTCATCGGACCCGGACAATAATGCGCCCAAATGCCCCCACTACATTTCGTTTATCGGGCGATTAAAACGGAATTGTCTTCACTCAATATGTAATTGTTGTAAGTAAGATATGGATTCTAGTTTCGCATGCAAACCAGCAGCAATCTAAGTCGTTCTTAGGTTCTAGTGCTTCATTGCCATTTAACAAATTGCACTATAAGATGACAAAAGTTTTCTGAATTATTCATGACCTCTGTCACAAAGCATCTATGGTAGTTCCTTTGATTGCAATTTAAGTGTAAGTGCACTTTAATGCACCTAACATTATGACTCTGTATTTAGCAAGAATCTTGACTCGGCACTGTTAATTAGCAAAGCGTTCGGTTTGTTTTGACATACACATTGACATAGAATTGCGCAAAACAACTTCTATTTAATAATGAAATACCATATCATGTTGATGTCTTTCAACTTTTAACAACTAACTATTTTATCGACAACGTTAATATTACAATTGCATAAGCGTAGTGCGTTAACATTTCTTTTGATCTCTTGCACCTCATGGCACACCGTATGCACATTGTTGGTTTCATACGAACAAGTATTGTTTTTCATTAAATAAAATGAGTAATTGCATGTCGAGCACACACCAATTGAATCTCGCGCTACTGGTATAGGAACATAGAGAGTTTACTGTGACCCCCGTGGTTCTAAGATGACTGGTATTCAACCAGGCAGTTAAGTCACACATGCTTGCTTGTTGAATCACATTGTCACGATATTCATTGGACAAACAACATAGTAAAGTGTTCAAATGCCCTCACAACACCATGCTGTATACTGTACGGCGTAGATATGTTAGTCTAACAGCATCATATAAATGCTATCTGTTAAGATCACCTGGTATGGTAATTCAACAATTGTTTGACTAATTCAATATGTCCCTATGAGAGGCTACAACATTTGCTCTATCCTGCATCGATTATTATTATCACTAGACAACTTATAGTTCACATGTTCTGTGTTGTATATATAGCATAACTTACGAGAGCAGTTAGCTTTATAAGTACCACATGGCGAGGCCTGATACATGCATTAGCTGAAGTAAGGAGCTGACATTCATATGAAACCCCGGGACGATCCGCCCCCAGAACGATTTACCCTCGTGTCACAGAAAGGAAGCGAATGCATATACTGAATGCTACATGTTTCATTTCATTTGGCCAGGCCGTCGTCTCGGGACTATATGCCCCAAGAACAAACCGCGTGCAGACACAGGAACCGGGCACCTGACGAATGTGTAGTATATTTTATTGGGTGGAAATTTATCATGCTCCCAAACTGTTCATGCTTACCACTGCCACACATGTCATAAAATCGTCTGCGCATTATGTCAATAAGAATTGGTGTTGGTTATTCTTTTAATATGACATGAATTGTCGTCAATTGCTGTGGGTTAAAAACAATTAATGGATAATATACAAAAGTATTACTTATATCCATATGAATTATTGGAGTTCTAAGACCTTAATCACTTCAATCGATTTTGCTGTCAAACGCGTTTGGTCGTGTGTCATAAAGAAGATTTTTGTGGAATATTTTGTTGTTGGTGAGTTTTGCATGTAATGAATATAGACCTCTAGAAAGGATGATCAGTATTATCCGACTGACACGATAAACACACTAATGCAAGGCGCTTCGGGGCGACAATACAATCCCTTCTCCAGTTTCTGCTGCATAATGGATCAATTTAGCTGTGTCAATGTACCCTGAGACGTCTGACAACATAAAGCGGTTTTCATATTTGTTGCAGTCCAAGTATACATACGATCCTCTCCTGTATCTTTGAATCGCACGTTGCTTTCATCCAGTCTATAATTTTCCGCAGCTACTATCGTAGCATTGGTTAATGGCAATACCAACAATCTTGGACGGAACAAAAGTGCTCAACCGTGGCTCCCAATATCCATAGCATATCCCGGTTGGTCATCATGTTGGTTAAGATAAGAACAGTAACCACACAAAGATGATAAACAAATCATAAAAATTAATGTATACTCTGAGATTCTCGCAAAGAAGATAAACCAATCATCAAAATTAATCTACACTATGTGATTCTCATAAAACGTGTAATGAAGATTCAACTGTTGATAACATACGGATGACAGCAGACCAGGCATAAGTTATATTTGCCATTCGTTGAATTTCAGTTTTATACATGAAATAGGAATGAAAAATCGTTGTATGTGTATGTATCTGAAGGAATCCGGATGTTTTGACATTGCTAGATTCCAAAGTTTTATTATTTTTCTTTTACTTCCTATACTCAATCTGCCTACTCCGGTACATCAAGGTGTGTACGGGAATTGACCAATCAATCCAAGCCACGTGACGTTAAATTTACGCATTTATTTGTGACTTGGGTTTTACGCCGATCAGATAAATCAGTAAAAAGGATAATTCGCTTAGTGCATTTGCAATGAAAAGGGTTTTGTGTGGTGTGCAATGTCGTTTACATTGGTGCAATTTTGTCCGAATAAGTATTACTTCCCATACCATATATGGTCGGTTTGCCCCACGGCCATAATATGCTTATATTTTACAATAGAGTGCACAGGACACCCAACGCAACAAAACCAGTTTTGCGGTGTGCAATGGGTGATTGGTGAATACTAATATGTGTGATAGTTCAAGAGCTGGAGGATAAATATTTGCTTAACTGTGCTACAGAACAAGGAGGATGGTTTAAGTCTGAATAAATAGACAATACTTGTGAGGAAGAAAGACCCAATGAATAAATTATAAAAGGTATGGTGTCTACAGAGGCATCCTTGGATGTAATTTAATCTTGCCAAGGGGAGTAGCTACCTTTATAATGCAACTGAACTGCAGCGTAACCCTGCTTACTTTCTCTCTGGCTGTTCAGAGCAGCATGTCACGTGGAAAATAATGACATGATTACTAAATAAGTGGGTAGATGGGGGTGTATTTCATAGCTATTTATATGATTACTTTTATATTTGGTCTTGGATATCATCCGCATTGCCAGATAAATTGGTCGTTATCCCATGAATGT
This sequence comes from Urechis unicinctus, assembly GCA_034190875.2. Lineage (NCBI taxonomy): Eukaryota > Metazoa > Annelida > Polychaeta > Xenopneusta > Urechidae > Urechis > Urechis unicinctus. Next base: position 36,362,491 of record CM067350.1, on the reverse strand, counting down.
GCCGATATTTCGGCCACATTTTTGGCACCGTGACCTCGTCATGTGCATATGTCCATTAGCTATTTTCAGATCTGATAGAAGAAACAACTAAAACTAAACGAAGTCGATCATCCCGGTCACGAAATGCTGTGCTTCATTTTATAATACTCATATCATAACTACAGTGCATTGCTCTATTCAGCCATATTTAGTGCATTTCATGCGTTTGATGTTTTGTGCGGAACCCTGTAGAAATAAGAATAATCAGCGCCTAGTAGCAATATATCGCTGGCGTTCTTATTTCCGTTCGATCAAATTATTATTCACTAGATCATTCTGCTATTTGTGAACGAAACGAAATGCAGATAACATATCGCCACTCGCACTAGTCATGATGGACATGATTTAGGACCCCATCAGAAGATAGGCTTAACATTGACGACCAGCTGCTCAATGAATATCGGATCTACATTCTTGACCGTGCACATTTAGAATTATGTTACAGCTGGACTTCAGCGATTCATGTTACTGCTTTCGTTTGCTTTTAAGAAGACAACCCATGTACATTAAATGTACATGTAAATTAAGTAATTGTTCTGGCGCATCTTGATGATTTACGCCTTCTTAGTTAAATGATAACATTTGTTAAGAACGATATCTCAACTGTCATAGCTTATTTTGAATGAATCTTAACGTTTAAAGTAACTTTTGCATGTTTCTACTCGCTGTTCCGAGTGCTGCTGTCTGCCACAAGAGTAGCAATTGAGATATCTGAAGCGTTATATTTAGGGCCCATCAAGGTGGTAAATTATACAGTAATAAAGAGGTACATACCTACTCAGTTAGGTGATGCCTGGCATGATTGTTCTAAGGGTATATCTATGTCTATAGTGATTTTGATCGTGCACTTCCCCTTACGATTGAAGGCAGTTCCAGTAAGTTGGCTTAGTATTCAATGTTCAAATTTGTTATTCGTTACAAATGCATCAATGAATTGCATCTGATATTCGTTATTTCAATTACGCGTAGCGCGCATCATGCTCTAAGTTCCCTGTCTCAAAAAAGGACCAATTAACAAAATATCGATGTCATAATATGCTATGTATTAACGTTGATGGTTGCATGCAATATTCTGAATCCTGGATAGCTTTTTCTTGACCCAACAAAGCCGCACACAAAACAGGGACAATGTATATTTTACGCTGCATCCAATATTAGCAAATAATTCTCACTTGTAAGAGGCAAGTGTTCAGCAGTCATAATCTTTTAACGTTTCAAGGTAGCTAACAACCATCGGTAAGTCACGGTATTATCCCATCTCCCCGGAATCATGCTGAGGCGCGAAATTGTAACACCTGCCGAGCCGTGTCTACTGCGCTATAGTGTTGCTAACATCCAACAACGGCGAGGTCGGCGGAGCTGTGATTACTGTCTCACACAAATTATCGAAGCATAGCGTCGAAAAAAGATAAATCTCCGAGATCTCCTATAGTTGAAACCATCATGGCAGGCAGCTGAGGCCGAATGGGGGATAAAGAAACTATCTCTCATATTTACAGCTCCCAGGCAGATACCTTATATAACAAAGGTTTTCGCTAAATATCATTATTAGGAGACAGCGTCGTGCTTGATTATCACGTGTAGGTGCCATCGCGATAAGTATGTTATCGCTTGGTCACGTGGGTGATATGGGGTAAGAACACGAGGACGCTCACTATTAACACTTACGATACCAAGTTAGTCATCTGACTGCTTTTTGTCGGGTTTAATCACATCAGACGTATTTTCATTCATGCTAGTTATAGTGAAGCATTGGTTCAATAAACCGCCGATGTCCGAGTGAAACATATCCGTTATCCTTAAGTTGGTTATGTCTTCAGCTATTCGTTTTCACTAATGAATCAATGAATAGCACCGTGCACCGAGAGGGGTGTATTTAATGCCTCAGTAATATTTACGCTTGCACTCCGTCAACCCCAAAATATGACATAAGGCAGCCGTTTAGATAACTGATCACTGATAACATAATGACCAATGATAACAGCATGATCACTGATAGCAGAATGATCACTGATAACCGCATGATCACTGATAACACAATGATCACCGAGACCAGCATGATCACTGATAACAGTATGTTAGCATTTATATGGTGGAGCGCCCCAAATATATCTGGAATTTCTTTGGCTGCACACATGTGGCATGCTCACGTGTGAAGCTTCCTAGCGTAGGCATAAGTTTGTTGATTATAATCGCTCTGCATAACAACGACAATATTGCATGAGGACTAGGAAAACATCTACTTGAAAAACACCTCATTGCTCGCGAGCGCAGTCCGCATTAATGGCACTTTTTATATGGAGATGTTTTCAGCAGCCAGTTCGTTAAGCATCCTATTATACGTCAAGTGTAGTCATGCATAATTAATGATTCATAATCGTACTCTATTTCTTAGATTAGCGGAGATTAATCATCGTACTCAAATGCCGCTTTTGCCAACATTTTATTCAGTTTACGAAGATGACGACATAGGAAGAATTTATTATGCATTTACAATTCTACAGTTCTACGTAGCATTTATTCGAAATTGTTTACATTGTAACAATTTGGTTGATTGAGCCCATCCCAGGCAATATGAATTATACAATTATTCCTCGCATGATAATGAAATCAATAACGGAATAAAATAAAACTTTTTAATTTCTTTTCCGTATAATATTCTTGGATGAATACAGCGTTTCAATTGCTCAGCAATTCTGTATGATAAATTTGTTCTTGCAATTTGTGATTGCATAACTATTTTTCAGATGTTGAGTATATTTACGGCAACACGTGTATTTAGGTCAATATGCAAATATTGCGACAGAATAATTGCTGTGGCTGCTTTCCACTACATGCGCTCTTAAAATTGTTTAGGCTTTAAAGTTAAGTATGTTATTATTATTAGCATAGCTTAATATGAGCGGATTGTAGGTGTTGTATCAATTTCTAATACACTTCAAGTCATTCGCTTCTAGGAACATGCGGAATTATTCCTTGTTATGATTGCATATTCCAAGGTAATGCAGCACGCAAATGTTCGAGTGCAGTGGAGTAGTGACGAAGTGTTGTCAGAGAACGACAAAGGGTATTCGCCATGCACACGTCACCATGTCTTTACTCCCATATACAGTCGGCAATTTGCTCAGAGTCAGCGGTTTATCCATAGTAAGAATCACGAGCATTTAAACTTATCAACGTTTATAGGATTCGTTATCGTAAAGGAAATGCTGACATTAGAGCAACTGGCTAGGACGATAGGAGTGTTCATTGTTGATTTATTTGTTCATAAAGACATAAGAATGCGTTGGTGAGTCTATTCGATATATATCATGTTTCGCACATTATGATCCATACAAGCAGCAAAAGAAAAAATGATGTATCTGGAAGGCATTATGTTCGGGTGATGAGATCGATTAATATTCAACCAATATTAAACCAAGTAATGTTTGTACGCCCGACCGACCAGTCAGACCCATGTATTACACAGCATGCATTTTGATATCTGAGGGTAAGTAAAACTTACCTGTAGGTCATAGCAAAAGTTAGACTGTAATATTGTTGGCAATCATGAGTACGCTAGATTTATTGCATATTACCAATTAGAAACTATCCTTTAAGTCGAATGAGATTTGTATGATGCTGCCAAATCAAACCCCATATGTCATATACAGTCGGCAATTTGCTCAGAACCCGCGGCTAATCCATAGTAGAAGTCTCAATCATAAGCATTTAAACCTATTGACGTTTTGGCAGGTGATACCATTTCTTGTAGTTGCTGTCGCGGAATTATTCATAGGATTCGTTATCTTAAAGAAAATGCTGACATTAGAGCAACTGGCTAGGAAACCAAACGGTATTCATGCCTAACACATTATCCACCAACTGTGAATCACTCGTATAAAAAGGCCAAAGGTTATGAATGATATGGCTAGGATAAATATGGTTACGTTGCCCAAATAAGAGATAATGCAGTCAGACACTTGTGGTGTCACATCGCCGACCACAACTGCACTCATTAGTATGATAATGATAAATACTATCACGCTACAGATTACTCAATTTGTATTTGGGCCAATTGCGCAAGCCTTTATAATAAATACCAAAAAACCATGGATAACATGGTGCTTCTGGAAAACATTGTGTTCGAGCCCCGGTGTGTCTTAATGCAACGAGCAATAATATATGTTGCATAATGAATAATACGCATAACATCAAGGCTAAAAATAGACGGATGGTAAAACTGTAGTTGATGTTAAATGTAAGCAATGACATGGAAGGGATAGACAGACAGCCAGTACAACAAGAGTACAATGCACAATTTATATATCATGAATGTGCATTGTCATATTTATTTACTGTGCACTGTTCCAGCGCATTACGGACCGTAGGATCAATAACATATCTGGTACATGGCCCTAAGCTCTTTCAGACGCCAATTCTCAAAATTGTCTGATAGCGTATCAAGTATGTTTGCAATACTATATGTTCTTGCTTTTGTCTGGAGCGATTGCTATTGATACGTACACGACTAATTGTTATAAAATTCTAAAACGAAAACGATATTTGGTCAGCCACAGAATAAGCTTCTGTTGATAAAACCTAACTTTACAGCAAAGCACGTAGATTATTTTATGTAAAACAACAACCCCGGAGAAGAACATGCCATTTCGGAGGCAGCCGTTAAACTTAGTATTTTGGTTTGCACAGGAGAATGTGTGGGTTTCTACAAAAATCGTACAAAGGCGCGAAAGAAAACATCACCCTTTTTCAGAAGAAAATAATAAGTGAATTTATTGGACCACCATAATAAGCATGTAGATATCGAAAATGTTGAAACAAGGTGGCGTTAAATGCTGGCTTAAATTTACTGGCATTTTGTGTTTCGCAACTCTACATAGTGTTGATCGGGCAGTGCGCGAAACGAGCGCACGTTTTCTGACATTAAATATATCTGTGATGATTCACTTTTTATTACACTCGTGATCAAGGTGATTTTAATGTCATCTCATATGACATCAGAAATAAGTATATTAATCATTGATTTAAACTTATGATGCCAGTAACGAGCTTTTGAGAGCTCAGTTGAAGTCATCCTATACCACGATGACAAGTTCGTTTTGATGCCTAAAATGATGAAGTAAACCATGTATGCATTGCCAATCAACCAATGTGCATGATATGACAAAAGCGTATCGCCACACTTATTTCCGAATATATTGAAGAACTTGTATTTTCCAGTCTTGGTGTTTGTGACTCCCGTAGTGCGTGTTTTGCTGCATTTTCGCACATGAGCTATATACGCTGTTGCAATTGAGCAGTTGCTGTGTTACATAAACGTCCAACTAAGGTTATAACATTATGTACAGATTGATATTCATTGGAATATCATGAGGCACATATAACCAACATTCCGATTGAATGCTCAATAATCACTTAAATGTATCATTTCATATAAATTTGCTTATGCTCTGAAATAACTGAGGCTAATGGCTAATTCAAATAGTATATGGTGGCTACCGTGCAGCTGAAATAAGTAAGCTTTAGTATCACGAGGATGAGTGTGAAATTCCGAAAGTTAATTTTTCAAGCACTTCACCAAAGGGTTATTCATAATTATCTTTTATTGCATCTTATTGAACCAGTTGTGTCCCGTTGCACGTCGATAAATTATAAGATCGGATGAACTCCTGTTCATTTTTACTCGGTATGACACACTGCTACTGTATGATGTATGGCACACTGTTTTATGCCTTACCTTAGATAAGTCGACATCAAAACAATATCTTTGCTCTAACAGTAGAGAGGATGACTAACAATGTCCAAAGTGTCTGATAAAAGACGGCTACGCACAGCAAGAGGTATGACTGTTGGATCTGAATGCCATCGTTCTTGTAGTAGCATATTTTCTTTGCAACATGTTTGAATGAGGTCGATACTTAGTTCTGTAACAGCAATTATGGATTGCGCAAACGGTCACCTGTCACCACAAATCAGGTGTGTAATTTGGGGCTCACTTTGATGTGTCAACCCTATTTGCTGCAGATGTTCTTGCAATGAATGGAGCAAAACTACCTGCAATGTCAGTTTACTAGTTCAATTTCACTGGTCATGCCCCGTCCCAGTGGATTAATGATAGTGCTTTGAAATGCTATCCCTGTGACTAAAGTTGGTATAAGACACATTCCTTTTCAATACCAATGACAAATTCAAACGAGCACTTTTCTTTTTAACGCAAGGAACTTCTTGCAAAGACAAAATGCTTTGCAGGACCGTCTTCGATCATAACAGCACACTTACACAAATGGTTAGTATTCAACCGTAAGAAAATAACATGTCCCTTGAATATTAGAAAATATTTATACAATCAGGGCAGTAACAGGATAATAGCGTGCGAAAAATTGTCCAATATATAAATCAAACGAGTGCAATCATGTGGCAAGTAGGTCAATGTTATTCATAATTTATGTCAGGAATTACTACAGTGCATTATATGCTATGTAACAAACAAAATTACGTTAAAGCAATGAATTCAAATACGCACTTTATGAGGATAAATGTATTGACCCAAGTGCAATCAACTGCGACCATCCGTTTTACGTTAGTCCGCTTGGCATTGCGTAATCCTAATGTTGTATTTAAGTCAGTAACAATTACTGTGGAGCAGTTTGTAAAGATCAGCTAACTTGTCATTCAGAGATATATATCATTGCCTAGAATACGATATTATATCAGTTTGAACTTGATATCCGATAATCATCACAGTAAGCAGAAGCCAATGATTCCACAAATTACATAAATGCCACTAAACACAGCAACCATTTGTCCTTCAATCGTCATTTGATCAACAAAGAGGACAATTGCACGTTTATAAGGACACCTTGTTACGCTATTATCGGCTGCTTCTTGCGGACATAATTAATTACGCTAGAAAAGAAAACTCAATTTTGGTCACTCGGATGTCTTCAAGCTGGTGAGGCAGCAAATTGGATATTATATCATGATCACTTACAGCTACTTTGTCGGTTTGTTAGCAAGGTCAATGCATATTGGATAGCACATTTAGCTATTTGTTCATGCTTTTGTTGGGCGTTGGTCAACAAAACCATCTTCGTTTTTGTCAAGAAGATTAACGTGTGATATTCTTTCTATACGATGTGTTATGTTTCATTGTCAATGGTGCCCCAAACATTCATTTTCTTTTGCTCGCTTTTAATACATTGAATTGGCTACGCATAGATTCCTTGTCTTTCATAAAGTAATTAAGTAAACCACACTTACCAAGAAGCTCTTAATTGAATGCCGTAGTCTGTTGTAGATTTACGCCACGGAATATATATTTTTAAAACACCAACACGAAATGATACAGTTCCCGTTTTCGAATTTGCTGTTGAAATAATCGAGTATTTTTTGTCAAAATTGACTGCATTGTTAGAACAAGCAGGGAATTAACGGTTAAACCGAAAGCATCTCAGGGAGTTAATCATGACAAGAATATTGCCTTGAGTTTTACTTTCAGTGTAAAGGCTGACCTGTCATGTAGTATGGAGAGATGGCAATGAATTGGCAGGCTTACATTCATTGAATAATCTACTGCACCCATGCGCACATTCTTGCTTGAGGCGCTATTGGTCAAAGAATTATCATATGCTCCCTTCAACTTAATGCTTATTGCGTTCATGATCTTCGCACAAAAGTTGATTACATTCCAGGCAGTATTATTCATGAGTATATAAATGCCTCATAAAGCGGCACATTCGGGTACTGTCATTGTAGAGTTGTGTCAATTTCAACTTCATAAATCCCCCATGAAGATAAGTAGGCATCGAATTCACATGTATGAGTATGCATGTTCGAGCTTTCTATGTGAACATGCTTTATTAATTTGTCGAGCCTGCGGAAAGACACAAGGCAAGTTATTGCAAATATATAGTCTCTGCATTTGAATTTTGGTTGCAAAGCGCAATGACAACTTATGAGATATGTTTTACTGTTGGGGCGTCTGTGCCTCTTGTGTAATCCGTCTGATGTTGCGAACACTAAGTCCACTTAAAATACAACTCAAATGTATATACACTATACGGGGATAGCGACCATGGCATATTACATGCATAGATAATGTGACATACACAACGGGAAATTAAACGAAAATCAGGTGTGTTTCGTTGTTTACATCTACGTAAGGTAAAATGGCAGACTTTATTCACGACAGAAGCAAACGGCCAGTAGATATAAACAGGACTCGTCACCTGATAATGCAAATATTTAAACTTGTTCATACCAATATTTGCTCACCTTAATTAATTTGTCTCATTCTTCAGCACTCATTAAATATACAATTCGCTTAATAGAAGCGACATTTGAGGCACAATGATAAATACTTAGAAACAAATTAGGTGTCAATTGTTGTTTATAAATTTCTAACAATGACGTGAGTAGATTATATCCGTAGATTATATAAAAATATTCTTCAATATATATTCTATATATCACACTTTGGGACATCCACATATCCAACTAGACGACGTTATTACTGACAGTAAGACAGGATAAATTCACCGTATCTAACGGACAAATGTTATTCAGTCTATGAAATTATAACTGTTGAAACCCTTAACGTTTACAATTTGTGTTGTCGTCTAATTGTGTGGCATCATATAATATATACATTGTCTACGTACGGCACCCAACTATCCCTCCTTTGTTATTCGATTAGCCAAAAACAGCCCTTATTGTGTCCACATTACTTGCACCAGATACCCATCAACCGACTTGTGGCGTCCATCTTTGAAACATCTTCACTTGCATTTGGCAGGGCCACGAATTATATACCAGCAACTCTCTCCAGAGCAAAAGCACTCTCTTGAAGCCCAAAGACCAATAAAGACTGGCGAATCATTAATCATGGATGCATAAATCAACACATTTCATGGGAAAACCTATTTGATACACATGAAAGGCTGCTTTATATTATCCCAAATAACGTGGCACAATGAAATTGACCTTGGTACAACCAAATCCTTAGTAGTCAGTCTGCTGCATATAAGCACTTCAGATACCCAATAACTGTAGAAAGTTGCAGAGAATCTTTCTAAAAACCGCGCACCGGCACTGCTCCATTGACATCATATGCAACCAATAGAAAAAAAATATTGTGTTAAAATTCAGAATGTTAACATCGCTTTTGCAGCATCATTAAGCAAATAAGTAATTTGAGCCTTGATGAGGATACGATAAATTCATTAAATTGTCAACACATTTAACATATGCCAAATGCCGATGTTGCGAAAAATGAGAAGATGTTCACCTTGCATCAGAGATTACATGGTTCATATAAGCACCTGCCAAATTCATGACTGTGACTGATAGCTTTGCACTAATCACTTCGGTAATGCTCGTTTAATGGTATTAATTATAAAATGTTGCCCGTATATTTTACCAAATACGTGCCTGGGCATTTTATCAACAGTAACGTAGTTGCTATCTTTAATAAACGTGAAGTAATAGAGGTCACCGCTAACCATTGCCATGATATGTAAAGCATAGCTTGTGTTTATACCCTATGAAAAATAGCACATTATACACAATTAATTTTTTTAAATTTTCTCTGATCTTTCTTAATTAAACCTTTTTCCTCAGTGCTCGGGAGTAACCTATGTCTAGATATGTGTCCTGTATTCAGTAATTAAACCACTCATTTCCCAAAAGCTTTGCAAAACACACGCATGGGTCTTAGACACCAAACAATCTCTATTAGAGGTGTCTATGCATACACTCGATAGGTCCTCTACAAAATATGACTAACTTAGTTATTTTAGGAACAACCCGTTTTCAGCTTCATGGGGACCACACATGAACAATTCATGCATTGTATGTATTTCTCTGCGATGTTGAGTTGAAGCGTCTTAAACGCACATGGATTCTGCTAGGAAAATCTGACATCAGTATGCTGGAACCATCAATCATGTTGCCAACTATTCTACAGACACCATGCGTCTAATCATTGAATGCATGTTTGTCGTATTTATCAATTATGTTAGATAGCAGTAGTAAACGGGTCTTCATAAAGGCACAGTTGTGGCAGATGCTAGAGGCATTATGCTGGATTCGGACTTAGCCTTCATTAGTATTCTTGTAACATGTTGGAGCTTTTAGACAAATATAATTTGTTTCCAAGAAACCGGCGCATGTTTGCGTCATTCGATACGTAATTGCTGGTCATGGATTATTAAATGCACTATATTGTGTGTATAATGCCGACTGCTCTCTCTGAACGGTGGTGCGCTGTAAAAAGACACTTTATAGGGACCTATATAGCAAACCGTGAGCTGTATTATATTCCTTTGAATGCTACTGCTTGCAATTAACGATCTTGCATATATGTAATTGCTTCCACTTATGTCAGCCACAACAACGCATATTTTTTGCATGGTAGAGTATAGGGTCACGGAAATATACTATTAACGTGCATAATAACAATATAACTGACCAGTACATTTACGTAGCAATAGTTGATGTACGACCGAACAACAAGCCACTCCGCATCTTAGTCTAACTGTTAAGTCTCATCATATCTGAAGTGTTCAGGCACATTGGCAAGTCACACGACGCAACTGCTATAGCCCGCTGTCATGTTTGTACATTGTCCCTCAATTGGTTATATCATTTTGAAAACAATAACTGCAATGAACCACATGACATTATTTCTTTTATGATAAATGGGGCGTTATTCACTTCCCTGGATCAGTTGGAACATTTCTTTCACACGGAAGAATGTAAGCACTGATAGTTTGTTTTGATAATGACACTGGTGTTAGCATTTATCTATATATCGTTCAACATGTGGCTTTGAATTCATGTTTGAAAGTTACATTGCATTCGCGCATGTCACCTGATGTTGTTGATGGAAGTAATCAGGTGCAATAATTTTCTAGAGAATTGAATATATCACATGCCTTGGTTGAGAGTACCAAAACTTTCATTTTACAAAGCCAAAACACTTTTCCGCATTCTTTAATCTGGAATGCACATGAGTATCAAACACGCGAGAACATAACCCATCGTTGATGCTCAATCTAGTTAAACAACAAGGTCACACATTTATACCATTGTTTCACCAGCACAAGGTAGCCCCAAAACCTCGCTGATTGTCCAACGGACCGTGTAATTTTTTCAGTGTAAATCGACAGCGCTACACTGATTAATTTTAACAGGAACAAGAGACGAGCTTGAATGGCCGCCCCAACGCATTGCAGTGTTTTTATATTTTGGAACTTTTGAGACAATTACACTGATGGAAATGTATATCTATATATGAGCGACAGGGCGAATAAGTAGAACAAATATGTATCAGCACTTGAAAGAATGGCAATAAAGAGTTTTGGTTTTGCACCAGGTGGGACACTCGATCCGTTAATTTGGAATTACTATTAAATATATCTCTTGTCCTCTTGTTGATTCAGTCGATTAAACAATCATATTGGACTGTGAATCAATTATTCGACGATACGAAACACATATGTTATTATTCTTGCAATAGCACCTGCTGAGCCATTGAAGCAATACATTGTTCTTAGGTATATTCATTAAACTAGACAAGTGTGGTTAATAGGGTTTAAATGAGACAATTACAATTGGTTGTTGCACATTTGACGAATGCATCAGTGCTGCTGCAGTCGCCCCAGCAACCACGTAATGACAGCTCCCTCAAGTGTCAGCTATTACGTATCTGTGGATATGCTTTATTTGTCAACATAAGTGGCCCACTGGATCACTGTACCAATAAGAAGCTTACAACGCGCAATTTTTAGTTTCTACCAACTGACTGTTTTGTGGACACCATAGTATTCCATCGGATGAAAAAGAGGACAGCATCATAGTTTACTACGTATCATGTTTCTCAATACCTGTCGTAAGTGTATAAATACCAGGGGTCTTTGATGTAATGAATACATTTGCTTGTTATTACACTTGCTAAATCTTAATTTTAGCCATAATAACCTCTACTTCACTGACTATTATAAACTAAAACAGCATTCATATCGTGTAATGATAATAGAAGCCATACAAAAAAAAAATTCCGAAATGGATTGCCACAAGTCTGCGCATTGTTTATTCGACATCAATATGTGGTCTGTTATAGTCCACTATGCGATTCTTAGAGGAATGGATCCTATCTCAACCTATTACAACAAGTTATGACGGTATAGAATTATTGCAACATTTCGCCACATGGTTGATTTTGTATATATAATCACACTGATGGGATTGGCATTAATAATTACAGCAGCTTATATTATTGGCAAGTATGGCTTAGTCACTTATTGCTGACAGAATGTCAGATTCATGCCGTGAGAATATGATGGTTTTCTTGTAAATATATTATATACATTCATGGTTTTATCCATTGAATAATTAATTTGTCGTGAAATTCTCATTAAGGGTGAAAATGTGAAATCGCCCACAATACACCACTTATAATGCGTCATAGATTAGAATTGTGTATCATAAGGTGCCATACTTAGACGACATCAAATCAACCGCTTCACGTTGATGAGGCCATCCAATTAAATGTGAATATTGTGAAGCTGCGTTGGTAACGATCACTCAATCGTATGAAATTAAGTGTGAATTCGTAAAAAGTCAACAAATTGGGTGATTGCATTCAGTTGCTCTTGTTGACCCCCCCCCCCCCCCCCTTAAAATCATGGATTTTTGTATTACCTACTGGCGAAACAAGACATGATGCGAAGATTAAATGGTTCTTGATTTAAGGTTTCCAGGTCAAAGATGGCCATGTTGCTGCCTCCTTGGAGGCAGGGGATGTGGATGGTCTCTTTGTAAAATCATCGTTTCTCGATAATCCCTCAAGGAGGCAGCAAGTTGCCCATGTTTCCAAACATCTGCTCCGTCTCATCTGTCACATGGGTAGCAATATCGGTTCAACCACCTTACAAATGAAAACGTTTTACTTTCTCACGCGCCGTTATTTCTTGCTTAGAGACCTCTGCAGTCTAAAATTAACTCGGCAGATATTTCCATCTGATTCTGTGGTACGATTGAATAATAAAAAAATGTCGCAGCTGTTTTCGAAAGGACGTCAAGATCAGCCCGAGACCCACATGTTTACGTTGACAGACTGGTTTTACCCGTTCAGATGTTAGCACCACCAATATGCATCCAACCAATATCAGTAGTGCATAACATGAGAAAGGATTCATAAAAAGCGTTAACAATCTGATTGCATATCTTGCAAACCTGTGCAAGATTCGAAAGGCTTGATGTAACCCTAATTTTGCCACCAACCTGCTTCAACCATACAACTGGCTTATGTTTTCGCAGCTCACCTTTATACTCGGTTGCTGTTTCCCTAAATAACGTTGAAGAGATTATAGCAATACCTTGATTGTATATTTTGTGGGACATATAGAGCAGAAGCTTCTACGATGAAATGATGGCGTTGAATTGCTGTAGTTCCATTACACGTGTCTGAAAGATATATTCTGTGAATATTGTTATGCGTTGGAATATATTTAGTTTGAGTAAGAATACTCAAATAAGTAAACAAAACTGTTCAAATGCCAGCCATTACTTAGTGTGATTACATTTATTAAACTTTTTCTTCTATTTTAAATGGTTCCTAAAATATTCAAAGGTCACGTTCCCGAACTGCGTCAAAAATAGTGACGTTCTTTTGACTGGCTATACCTATATGCCGAGCAAACGTCACGTGCCCGAACTGCGTCAAAAATAGCGACGCTCTTGTGATTGGCTATCCTTCGACGCTCATGATAACCATTGCTTTTTATTGCATAGTCTATAAGAATCTTTCACAGTTGTGTGATTTGCAAAGTGGTGAACGCATGTTAGAATTAAAACCAAAACCTTCGTCGTTAATCGGAAAAAAGATCAATCGTTGTTCATCTTTATCATCAAAAAGACCGGCGAACATCTAATTAGGCCGGATATTGAACAATGCAACAACTAGTCATAAACGTTGTTGAAAGACGTATGCAATTCCACAAGGCTCGACGTAGTCATTGGTTAAGCAGATGTTGCTAATTATCACATACCAAAACACCACTGCGTCATATGTAGCTGCCACTAAAGACAGTAAAGCACCTGACACTTAACTCACATATTAGTCAGATATGTAACTATCACTTTGCGATTGTTTATATGACAACCACATGGTATTGTTTAATACAGAACCTATACAGTCTAACAAATATATTGTTTATACCAAGGAAAAGTTTTCATCCATGTAAAATGATAATTTCAGAAATTATTGATAGTTCGTTTAGAAACTCGCTATGATGCCGTGATGAATTGCAACATTCTATTTGGAGCGTATGTATATAAGTGAATGTTTATGACTGGGAAGAATTGAGTAATTGAAAAAAGCAATTGTTTCTCCCAAAACAAAACACACGCAACAATACTAGGGAAATCGCTTTTCACAAGCGCAAATGGAGAAAAGACTTGTTGACCGATACCGCTCTGATATGACTGCGTGCATGCAGTCATAGTCAATATCAAATACGACCAACAGAGAGTGTGTGGTCATAACCTTACATTGTTACTATTCCCCTGCTTAGTGTAGGGAAAGCTGAAATTAAATCATTGGTGGCATCCTTATGAATCTAATACAGCCAGACTACTGGCGTCACCAGGCAGCAAAGAGAGATGTGACTCCTCATTTCTTTTATTGTGTGATTGCAAAGACTGTGTCGGGTGTTCAGAACAATAACACAAGCTGATGCCTAGAGGGCCATTCTGGGGCGCTGCATAGTTATCCAATAGCGAGTGGGAGCTCAAATTGGTTCTTAACATATTTTTATCACATCCATGTCGCCGATATTGCCGATATACCTATTATTTTATGGCTTCATTGAGCAGATTGTAGTTCTGTGGCAGATTAATGCGCATTCTTCCATCAGCGATAATGTTGCCATAATGTAATTATTAGTAATTTTCGGGTGTAATTAAACGGGGAAATGCATGTCGTACATTCCCTTCAGGCTATTGGCCCGGCTATATAGATAAGAATGCCGCCCTTTAAATGTACATAAGTAATATTCCTCCGATGCGTTCTTCAGCAGTAACTGTGTATATATTAATGAGTAGCCATACGTGGCTGTAGCCTATGCAATAGCTATAATCGAAACGTTGAGTTCATATAGCTCCCAAACGTTGATTGACATGTTGTGGTACCAATTTATTGATTTATTGTGGTGCTTAAGGACTCCCGAATCGGCTCCCTATGCCTATGCGATTAGCAGGGCATTATGAAGAAAGTCTCTGAAGCATTCACTTATCAAGCACTTAGTTGGGCAAACAACCCGATACATTACATCAGCTTTTCTAATCCACTCAATAAGCTAAACAAACATCACTGAATAAAACAAATGCGATCATCTAATTAAATTTAATGCAATCCATCACAAGAGTGCACTGGGAATGTTTCGTTTGGATGTTAGGGGTGTGCAGCACTAATTATTATGTTGTTATGTTTTTGGCCAGTCTATTGGATCTCAAGCAGCAGCATAGGCATTATGGGGTAAACATGCCATGCTTTAAGTGATGATAGCTGCATGATAAGGAATGGAATTGCAATCAGGAACCTTGACCACAAATTCATAATCAACGAGGTCGTTCACAGTACATATATCGTGCGACTTAAGCTAACACTTTGATAACCCCTTGATGTTGTAAAAACAAGGTGTCACCTCAAACGACGGTGTGACTGCCATATGTCATATTATTGGATATGAGGTTTCGGGTTAAGTATAAAAAAATCAACTGTAAGACAAAATTTCCTTATTGAAATATTGCAATGCTATGGGATAGGAGAGCTTCTACTCCAATGGTTCACCAGATACCTTCATTGATTTTCAATTGATGTTGTACGATACTTGCTCCTAGACAGAGTATATATATATATATAATATATATATATATACATATATATATATATATATATATATATATATATATATATATATATATATATATATATATATATATATATATATATATATATATATATATATATAACTCTGGCATTACCATTTGGTGCACCTGCCGCAGCCAATGGAGGGTTCAAAGAGGGTTTAGTGTGTCGGCCCTATTTGCTCTAAACGCTTAAGGCTAGGTCTTCATTGTACTTGATCGCTTCTATTGACTGTTCAATTACGCGATTGCAAACTGGTAGTGCTCTTAAATTCTATCCCAGCGGCAGGGTGTGTAATCAGGTGTGGGCATCGGGTTTGCGACGTGCGAGCGAAGGAACAATAAAGACTAGGTCCAAGCCTCGTATCTGAGATCACCTAGTTTGTTGAAAGCTATTCAAATATCCAATTTTATTTTATGTACATTGTATGATGTAAGGCACATACCTGTATCATACGAAAAGAACATGTACATGTGCACTTTAACTAGAGGAGATTAATGTCATTCATGTCTGCGATGTAGCTCTCCATTAGCTAACACAACGAGCAAACAGAAGGCCTAAATATCTAATTTTCGCGGTTGGAATGACACCAACTAATGCAAATTAGCCATTTATGGAGTTGAATGTAGTCATATTTGACCGCAGTGCAATCCAAAGCTGCCACCTAGATTTACGTTGGACCAACTTTGCATTTCTTAACCAGATAAGATGAACCCCGTATTGTACTACCGTGAAATCAACCAAATTGCAGATGGTATGCGGTAGGAAGGCAAACTCTTAGTTCTCTTCGGAAGAATAGGTAAGTAAAATACAGCACACATGTTTGCTTAACACAAAGAAACCCGTCAGCAAAGTAGGCAATATTCCAATGGATGGCCTTAACTCGATTCGCGTGATTTTGGCAACTCCATATAGATCCACGTAAACGAAGATAGATATAACCAAGCGGAGTGGTAAACCGGAGTTTGTTTATTGCTTACTGAAATGGAGCTATATATCATGTCGCTACTGATGCACAACCAAAGGGTTATAAGCTACAAACGATGACGCAGTGGGTGATCATGTTGTAGAACTGCAATTCCTACACAATCCGTCCTTTTGTTTGAAGGACAGAAAGTGGATTTTAAATAACTGCTGATAGAATTATTATTTCATTATCGAATCTCATTTCCAAACACATTTCTGCTGAACTCATGCTATGAATCAGTGATGCAAAACTTGGTCTTTAGTGGTTATAGTAGTTGTTCTTTGGGGAATCTCTTTGTGCCGCAGCATACCATCACTTGGACCGAAATGCTGCGTCGACACATTTGTATTTAGGTACATAATGCCTAACGTGCATAATATATTATCCTGGTATCGAGCTACTGATGACAATTGATTCCTCGCGGTGCACCATGAATTCCGCGCTTGATATGCAATCGATGGATACAAATCTGCGTGGGGACCAATTTGCCATCGATGGATAACAATTTGGGCGTGATAGTTCCCCAGTGCGTGTGTATGTCCTCCTGCTCAGTAATAGGCTGACCGCATGCTTTGGTGAAAAAAAAGGTCGGGCAGGTTATGATTTATACAAGTCCAATGATGGTAACAGTTAGACACAAGGTTTTCAATAGAACATTTACTCGTAACATAACACTAGCATCTAATCGCTGGAGTCCTGATTGCTTTGATAGTGCAATCGCACTAAATGCACAAGCTGGACTTAAATAGTATAAATTTCTATAGAGCACGAGAAACAACTCGCTGTGTTAACCCAGTACCAAGTCAAACTAACCGGCATATGGCGCTATTACGTCTGCCCACCAATTATAATGTATGAGCATAATAGAGCGACTTGTCTCACATCTAATCGCACGCACGGTTGCAGAACGGCTCGTTATATAGGTAAATAACCTTACATGTATACAAGCAAAGCTATTCACATATTCTAAATGTCCAACGCTGCCTCCTTGCCGCACCACGCGTTCCCCTAAATAAAACCGAGATTCTGCATGGCAATGTGCGTAAGATATAGCGAGAAGTGCGATATTGCGAACAAAAAGGCAAGGATAAATCTAGCATGATGACTTTACACCACAATGAAGGGTTCTGATTGCGACACCAGTAAGATGTATTATTTCGAAAGGTTTCTCCAGTTGTCCTCCCTCGATTGGCCTCGTTTAAATTATTCGATTTTAGGAAATTGATTTCAACAAAAGTGAATGGCATATGTTCTGGCCTCGAACGCATATGTTTGAAAATGTTGATATTGCGCTTAGAGGTAATTGTCTTTCTAGCATATATATTATTTAATTTTGCATCCACCTAGCAAACGCTCTTGCCTTCCTCCCATTACGATCACCTGTTCCTCACCATCTGTCTCGCAAAAAAATCCCTCCAAAATGTTTGCTGCAGAGGCATTCTCCGAGTGTTGATTTACAAAGACCCTCCACCTGGCACACATTGAGCTCCTCTGATATCAAAGCCGTTTAGAGATGTAAAAAAAATTAAAGCATTTTCTTGTTCAGTACGACACAAGCTGGACTAAAAAAAAGTATAAATTTCTATAGAGCACGAGAAACAACTTGCTGTGTTAACCCAGTACCAAGTCAAACTAACCGACATATGGCCTATTATATCTGCCCGCCAATTATATATATATATATATATATATATATATATATATATATATATATATATATATATATATATATATATATATATATATATATATATATATATATATATATATATGTATATATATGTATAAATGAGCGTTTTTATGAAGAAAAAAATATTCTTTATCATTAAATATGTATATAAATTTATATATACATATATTTATATATACATATATATATATGTAATTATATATATATATACATATATATATATATATATATATATATATATATATATATATATATATATATATATATATATATATATATATATATATATATATATATATAATCAATCATCTTTCCAAGGTCAAGGGCAGGTAGGGCATCTTTCGCAATCATTATACTGGTCATTCGAGCCTATTAATGTGAGAAACCATGCTCAAAGCTTGCCTAGCTCGAAACATGAGACAAGGCTGACCTGGTGTTAACACATAAGACTGTTTGTTGATAATTTGGTATGATGCAAGACTTCAATAATAATGCTTCTCTACCATAACCTAGAATAAATAAGATTCTAACTCTATTCAAATGGGGGATACTGAAGCTGAAGGTCAATGGCATACATGTGTTGTCTTTTGTGTAACCGTAGTGTTTTATTGCGTTTTATTAAAATCATTAGATATAATCAACACACAAACACTCATACAAATACTCACACACCCGCGAGCGAGCAAAAACAAAAGAAATGGTACGACTAGAAAACCTAGTCATCAGCATATATTGTGTTCGTCGTTGGGAGTCATATATATGAGGCGATATGCGTCTAATTATTGAATACCTGATTTTCGTTTTGGCCACATTGGATGAGTACATACTTGCAGTAGCGAATGTTAATGTATTGATCATCATAGCAGAGCCCAAGTTTTATGGTATCCCACGAATACTTTCTTCACAAATACAAAATAGAAATAAATATCATGCTGCAATTCAGCGAAGCGTTAAGGGATTACGCGAAACTCGGCGAACATTTGAAGATGATGCTGTGCATATTGTGGCTTTGGTGCACGGTTAGTTTACAGAGAGAATACGCTGATGGAATGCTATTCCCAACAATTTACACAATTGCATGCACATAAACGTACAAGCATATACACATTCATACATCGTGTCACGCAAGACTTGGTGAAATAATAAATTCCAGAACGAGGCAATATATCAGAACGCTGCATACTGCCAACATCATTGTTACTCAATTTCAAGCACTTATAATAATGCAATAACCTTGCGAGTTGTAACGGGTGCACCAATAAACGGTTAAGTAACGCGTGTCTGGCTGTTGCATAATACTACCACGATATTAAATTACACTACAACTTCAGAATAAGTACTACCTACATATTAGGAGTGTATGTTGCCGTACATGATGCCAACATATGTCGGTCAAGAGCCGGCCTAATTTTATTATAGCCACCACCATAGAAATAGGTATCGCTCATGACAAAATGATCTATTTCGCCACAACACACAGCTCAACACATAATCTGATCCAACATCTAATTGCGCTGCATTTTGAGCATTTGTTGCGTAAATTAACAATGTATCATCCACCGCTCATGCTCGTTGTTACAAACATGAGCGGTGGGGATGGACAGATTATGCATGCCCGTTCAAGTGTCATTTGTTAACAACACGAAGTCTTGACGTCATAAGCCGCATGAACGCGACATTATTTTTACTCTTACTCTGATTTGCGGCGCGTATTCCTTCCAACCACCCTCTTGAGACCTCTATATATAGCTGTAACTCGTATCTTAAAGATCAAAACTAACGTTTTTTGGCATATCCGATTTGTATGTTGCAAAATGTAGGAAAATATCTTTTAATCTGACCACGGTAGATAATTTTACATTCTCTCAAGTACTGTGGACATAAATCCGCTGAGAATGTGGTGCTCGGGTTTAATTCCGATTGAATTCCCAGAGTCCATTTTGCACCAGTTGGTCGCTAGGAGGCAGGTCGCGTGACGTCACGTTTGCGGCTCGTCCCAAAACAAATTCGAAGGCGGTATTTCGGAAGCTGAGAAACATTATACGATCCGCGATTTTTTCCCTGCAACTTTCCTTTCTACTGATAGGTATCTATTAACATGTCGTCATCAGATGAAGATTATGAAGCCCCATTAGGTGAAATGGGTATTTATTTGAGCCCACACAATTGCGAATAACAAACGAGTCAGATAATGATGTTGGGAGCTCAGAAACGGATTCCGATTCGGAAAATGAATTCAGCAAAGACGCTTTGACTTTCAGGCCAGTGGAAGTGTGGTGGGTAGAAATTTTTCTTCTCTATTAGTCTAAATGGATTAGCACCGGTAGAAATAACATTTCCGTGTAATGGGGTCTATCTGGCCCACACACCCAAGTCAATAAATTCACCCAGCGCGTTCCCCGAGCGATAGTGACATGTATGATAATATACATAATTGACTTGGGTGCCTGTGAACTGGCCCCTTTCAGAATTTAGACGTCCTGTTAATATATCTCTCATCAGTGTATATTTAAAAGACTAAGTCTACTCTTTTGCTCACAAATAAAGTCAGAATGCTGAGAAGAACTTGTGAATCATGGACAAACATGGACTGCTGGGTCAGCTTTTGTTATGTGAATGATCTAACTTGGAGTTCAAAATGGCTAAAGTTTGATTTGGGCAACCTTTCAGGTGTAGCTGTAACAACTGCGATCAGATGACCACATTGCGGGAATGTGTTTGTTGTCGAAATTACCCGAAGATTGGCAACAATAGAAGAGTGGCCATGTATGACCGAACATCCAGGGTTCAAGTCAACCTGCTTGGACCGTTATGTCCTGCTTGCATGGAAATTCGAGTTCATACAGATAGATGGACATATAGGGGATGAAGTTAACACAAATGAGTTAGTTATGCCTTTATTAAAGCACTTATAAGACACACAGCCACTTCTGGACATGGACAATGTGTATCCCAAGTGTCCATGTTGTGCAATACATTTGGTAATCACGTTCAGTGCTACATGACAACAAACAGCAAAACCAGCAATACATTTATATCTGGAGTACATAGTTGACAAACAAAAAAGAGTTACAAAACATTACTTTCATATTTCCCTAAGAAATAATCAATTCTTTTTTACTCCAGGTTATTCAGATATTTGGCCTATCGCCGTTTCATCTACTGGGTGTGGCACAGATTAGGTAGACATAACAGAAAAGTATTGCCATCATGTGTCTTAAACAAAATAAGATCTACATTCCCAGAAAGTATTGCCATCATGTGTCTTAAACAAAATAAGATCTACATTCCCAGACCCAGAGGGCCTTTACAGAGGATACCTAGAAAGTAGCCGAGTAGATTTTGTTTGCATGATTGAAGCGGCATCGCCGTGCTCCCGCAAGGATGTCCTTTGCTGGCTTTTCAAATTGAGCAGCAATAGGGGGCAGAACACTCCTTTCCACAGAAAGAACTTTCGCCTGTCTGTAATTGGGATATTTCTCACAAAGCACAAACACTTCAGTAATGAGGTTGTCAACATAATCTGAAGCATAACCAGTTAATAAAAGATTAGTAATAAATTGTCTTTGAATCATTAAATGGAATGTTTGATCTTTTGTGCCAGTATAATTACCCTATGGGCATGGCAGAGACTCATAATAAATTTATCTTAATAAATGCCAGCATTACATTATTGTTTAACTCATATTTACATATATTGAAAAACAAATCCTGTGATATATACCAATCAAAAGTGATGGGAACTTTGACAGGCTTCACCACTGGATCCCCCTGTCTGGACTTTGGAAAGGACACTCCCCATTGTGCCTGGCCTTGTTGAGTGACTGCCTGAGCTCTATTGGAGTTTTCATTAAAATGCAAAACTGCAAGGAGTAATCTGGAAGTAAAGCACCAACAGTAGCAGATATAGCCTGGTGGTCTGGCATGCCTATGTGAGCTCACAATACACCAGCATGTCATAACTTTATAAGGACCAACATAAACCCGTGTTTTACATCAGGTATTTGCAATATATACCACACTACAGTCACAGCAAAGCTCAAATTACCTTGCTTCCATAGTGGCAAAGGGAAAGTGTACACTCTTGGGCACGAAGAAGATCACCACCTTGTGGAAAGTCTAAGCTGCCAATTTCTTTCAGAAGGTGTTTGTTGTTCATGACCAGGGTCATCCTCTAGCTCAATGTCACTATAAAACCAAAGTTGTAGGTGCTTTATTAGGCTTATGAGAGAGCACTGATTTGTATAAGTATGCAATACAATTCCACTGTTTACAGGGGTATTTTCAAAGTAATCTATCACTTACATTTCCTGGTGCACTGCATGTTCATCCATATCATCCTCGTCACTTTCCATGTCGAATATAGACATCTAGGTGACTCAATATACCTACAAGCAAGCATGTTTGAACTCCAAACGATTTGTGGGAGCCCTCTACCGGTTCAGTTGAGCTGGCCTCTATCTCGGGCACACCTGTCATCTCCTTTTCACATTCACTGGAGGCATCAAGCATCTCAGCTCCAGTTAACATTTCATGCAGCACCTACAAACAGAGGCATCATGTGTTTCAGTGTCAACCAGTTGTACACCAATGATATTTCCCAAAATAGGGATCAAAATCACCTATATCAATATACTTCTATGTACAGACTGTCTAATTTATCCTATGACATCAGTAGTACTCATGTAAATGGACCAATTAAACACAGTATGTAGTGTATCCAAATCCCTAAACAATAAACAGGCAATGTCAAGCAAGCATTTTGAGATCACATTGAAACACCAGTTATTCTGTTATTGAGCCATGCCCATGGGGCCTTTCTTTACCTGTTTACAAGTGATGCCTTAGCCTTAACACGGCCATGTCATTTGGGTCGTATGATTTATTCATATAAGAAATAAATTTTGCTGTCAATCAAATACAAAGGCACAACCATGACTGGGATTTAGTGGGAATGAAAATTGAATGGTCCTAGCTATCTTACCTGTTGACGTCGTCTTCTCTCAAAGGCACCTCGACGTTTTACTCGATCCTGGTTCACACCCATGTAATTGAAAATCGTTGGCATGGCACCTTGGCGAAACCTAGTTTGTGTAGAAAAGCCCAGACTTTTGAGCAGCTCTGGGTCAGTTTCATAGGCGTCCCTCGCAAAGTGGTCGGACTAAAGGACAGTTGTTTTGGTCGGCTTCCAATCCTTCCTCTTCACCTTTGCAATTCAATTCTTGTGCATGTTTCGGTCTTTCGGGAACCGAAATAAACTCTTACCCGACCTCTCGTCGTTTCTACACCCAACCGGCACAACAATAAGGCATAGTCCAAACTGTGAGTGTAACAAGCCGTGAAGACTTTTTCATAAACCATCAACGAGCCGCGACAACAATGGCGAACCTTGTTGACATTCTTGATCAGCGAGCACAGAGCAGCGAACGTGACGTCACGGGCCAAATAATTCCGAACGTTGCCGAGCGGGATGTTCAACGCGAGGAAGATGAAAACATACACTTTAAAATCATTTTTTAAAGGAATAGGGTGCTCCAAAGTAACCGCTATTGATATGAATACCATTATTGAAGTTTATTCTTTCGAATTTCGATTAAAAAAAAAATTGTGTTTATGATCTTTAAGGAGAACGGATGGTAGCGGCGTGGTCAATAAATGCCTATTCTAATCCCGTGCTGATTTTGGGTGCGCCCAAGAACAAACTTTGAAGTGACATTTGATTTGCAAATAACTATTTGCATGGGCAGAGTCTAAAAATAGTGATGTTTTCAACATGTCATGATAGTGCTTATGCAGAATTATTTCAACGTGTTTTTAACTAAAACAACTCGTATATATTGTCAATTTCGTTTCAGTTGCCATATCTCTTTCAAGTCTATTTTTAGCTCATCTATCATATCGCCGGTGAATATTATAACAAATACTATTCATACCATATGCATGTTTTATAACAAGTGAAATTTATACTCTTTCCTAAAGAGCAAGTATTGATGTACTTTGCATGAATAAATGGTATAGGTAAATGGTCTTGGTATTGTTGCAAATCCTGTGTCATATGATTTAACGGCCTCAGCCGTGTTGTGGTTGTCAAGGAGCGTGACACATAGAACAGCATTTTTTATATATATTCACACCATTAGGCAACGGTTTTTTCATCTTTTACCACTTCTTGGAAAGCTTGCTACCTGCACAACTTTTGAAAAATGATGGCAAGTGGGTTAGTTTTTGCAGTGGCTGTTGTTAAATTGGGTGGGCTCGAGAGGTTTTATTGTTTTGATCTTAGCATGAGCCAAGCGAAACGTGATTAAGTGAGTGTCATAGCTCAACTTCATTAATATTTCAAGCATAAGGGCACAGGATACTGTAGAAACAGGCCATCAGGAGAGATTCGCAACTAGGCGTTGGAAAAAGGATTCTGAGAGGAAGACGGTAGCAGTAAAGGGGTATTGTATTAGCATCACAATAATCCTCATCCGTCGCCGTCATAGAGTGACGTCGAAGTTGTGTGTTTGATGTTGGTAAGAAAACTGATGAGTCTAGTAAATATACCTTTATATAATATCAAACAAATCTGTACATCGTTTTCATACTGGGTCGTGGTTTGCGCTGAAGCATTTGTGCTCTTTAGCCTTAATACAGTGGCTGTTTCGGAACTGTTTCAGGTTTTGCAGCACAATCCTCTCCCGAATATGAATGGTGACTCGATGTTTTTAATCGAGTCAAATTATCCGTATAATACAATCATGTGATAAATTGAGATGTAGCGCTCTTAGGAACGGAGCGGTCCAATATATTCCATCGCGCAATTACCCCCGCTGAAAACTGCTATGACATCAGCTCCAAAATAACGCCCTTATGTTTATATCGTAGCATCTTTTTTGTGAAAGTATGAAGACAAAGCAACATATCGCGGGTGTTATTATCTGATCCCTTCTGTTCGCAACAGCGATTTGTCACGGAGCTAAAAATCCGAAGGATGTGCACGGGAAATGACAAATATAAAAACTGCTCAATTCACATTGATGACACCTCTAGGGGAAGTGATATATTCTAATTATTAACACACTTGCCCCTTTCCATGCACGCATTAATTGCTTATGGATTCCAATCATTTATCTTCTTGCTGTACAAGAAGATTAAACACCATTGAGCCATCGAAGATTGTGACATCGATCGTAGGCATTAAATAGCACGATATCTATCTCCATGGAAAATCACAGCGTGAATGAAATGTAAGATCAACTTTAAAATTAACAAGATTAATCTTCATCTCAAATTGATGCCCTTTCACAGGAGGTAAAACATCGAAATCAAGGAGAGATTCTTCGACTAAGGGAGCGGTATTTCCCACTGTTTGGTGGATTTTAATGACATACATCTTGGGTCTTGATTACAAGAAACAAAGGGTTATAAACATAGGTACACATGTTTGGACCATCCGTCAACACATGACAACAGACAACTTTAGTACCATACCAGCTAACGATTTGGAGACCATAGCCTGGTTCCAGGATTTGTACTGCGTTGGCTAGACCTGGGTAGGTATATAAAGAGGTAGGCATCAATTGTTCGTCAAATCATATGCCTTCTTATGAAGGATGTAGAGTTTATTACAAACTTTACTATGAAAAGCAATACAAATGTCGTTTTATCTGCGATCGTCCATAGTTCTCGACCAATCCGGTTGGATTCGTGCATCGCTGCATCACATCTTCCGATTCCCTCACATACCCCCAGACATATATGCAGTAGGCGCTAAATTAGGCTGTCATACTCAGCTCCTTCAAAACAAGTGATTGGGTAAAAGGCTCGGTATAGATATAGGGTGCAATTTCTGCCACAAAATAAATAATGACATAAAACTGTTGACTTTGCATACGTTCCTTCTAAGCAATCCGGCAAAAGTTGTATAGCACCTTTGGGCAACCTCGATCAAAATAAACAAACGGCCAATGCATTGATACCCATTGAGTTTTTGGATTAACATAATCATCAACATCTGTCAGCGAAACTAGATAAATAAAAAGCAGCCTGTTCTCACTGTCACATAAGCAAGCCATTGGCCACGATCAGAAGTTTTATTCAATATTCAAGTGGACAACGCACGAGAAAAAAAGTAACATCAATGATTGATGGCATCAAATTTGTTGGAACGATTATATTGAAGAAAGTAAAATCGAGCGCAATAGAGCTGATTAAGAGTTACACAGGACAAAAGATGGCCATCTAAGATACATATTGCAAACAGATAGATTGGCCTGATTCCATTATATAACATTGTTTAATTCAATAAAGCCTGATAGTTGGGAATGCCGTACATAGCTGTGGTGACGATTTGTCATAGCGACGCACAAGGTAGCGAAAACTGATTCACTGGTATTTGGTAACTAGACAACACAATATGAGTGCAAACTACCATAAATCATTATGAGTAGTTGTACGGTTTTGAAATGGTACATTTCGTATTAAAACATTAAGTGGTTTTTACCAGTGATACGATCCAATTGAACATAGAATACTGTCCAACATCTTCAAATCATAACTTGCATTTGCCTAGATGGAAAATTTGAGCACGGGCCATTTTCATTTTACGCTCCCAAATAAAGTGGCTTTATGCAATTACCGGCCATTTACAAAGCAGCGCTGAAAGTGGTTTATGAATCATTAACAAAACTCTTGTCACTGCGCATATATCATATTAAGCCTTACTTTAGTTAAATTACAATTGCAATACATTATGCATGGTTGTGCACCTACTACCAAGAGATGGTATGCTGAGCTGTTATGACAATTCAACTTAAGCACTAGCATTGTTCCAAGTGGTTCTAATGCTTTGTTTCTGTTGTACTGTCGTTAGAGATAGCAATGTCCTCCTCTTGAACGGTAATTTATATGAATCTATCACCCTTTACTATGCCGGGAGGGAAAACAACATGGTTCCCAAAATGAATGTTTACCCTAGATTGTCCTCTGATTGCTACAGATGAAAATGACAATCATACAAAGGCGTGAAACCAATCATCAAGGTCAGGAAAAATGCTGTGACTGTCGCATGATCTTGTTATGAAGAATATATTGGGGCATTATATAGACGCACAGGACCAGTCATATGTGCTATTTGACATCGATCTACACTTGTCTAGTTACAATCAAATTTACTTTACGGTTAAAGATATCAGAATTATCTGAATACAATCTGTACATATATATCACTATATCACAGCACAATATTCACACGCCTGCCTAATACTCAATGTATGAAGTGGTTTAAATAATGTGCTAGATCTAGCAATAAATGGAGAACATGTAGTAATTCTGCAACGTTGTTGTTTATACCTCAGTATGGACTCCATATTGGTACCTCTCAAAAATGATAGAATTATAGATCGTGTTAATTAAGTAGGAGATTGGCGTTTTCGATGTGACAGGTACATGCTTGACTAAATCTGGACCGACGCATAGATGAAGGTGACAAAAAAGTTGAGCATATTTGGCCGTCTTGATCGTGACAGCGTTTATGTAGCCTATGAACGCATGTCTACTGTAGTCGAATTTACCACGAACATTATTGTAATGAACAATTGTTGCGTGACTAGGGATGCCTGTTTTACCAGGCCAACGCAGGGAAAGCTAACCGAATTTTCAGAGTGATAGTTATATAATGATAGCGTAGGGTTAGTGGTGTTGGGGGGATACAACATAAATTTATCACTACGAGGCATCTAAACCAGTGATAAAAGTTGCTCGATAAACGCAACCTACATAATCGGATATCACAAAGCAGGAGAATTCATGCATTGACTGGCTGAAATGTCGCCCTATTTTTGATCCAGTTAATGTAAAATCAGTTGTTTGTCTAGAACACAATGCACAGTAGGTTTGGTGGTCCGTAAAATGTTCTTGAGATGACTTCTGGTGCATAGAATGCTGTTACTGATGCAGAGTTGATAAGTAAGGCAGGTGAGGAGTCTGCTGTCGTGATATAACTTCGTTGTTGAAAGCGATATAAAAACCTGGTTTTTCATTACTTTTATTTATGATGAAGATGAGATCCAGGATGTTACCCGCGTTATAAGAACTACTGAAAGGGGAGTCGAAATAGCTATTATAGCAATTACCACACCCAGCGTGGCTGAGAACGAAATCGTGACGACAAACAATATCAAGGCACAAAAACCGTATGTCTTTGTCGGAGGGGCACGGGTGATAGAACGGGTGCTTATTACAAGTGACGCAGACAATTTGTGGCATTCTTCTTACAGATTAAAATAAAAATAGGAGTCAACAATTCCCATTGTTATTCACGCGCATATAGCTATGACCATAGACGACCGGTTGGTGCCAGCAGTAGAGCAATCATACTATTGCTTGCTTTGCTCTGTTATGTAAAACTGCTGCTAGGCTCTTAAGATTTGTTCACGAATCTGTCCCTCTTCAAAAGGTGATTGTACTACATGAGCAATATTAAATTTTCGAATACCATGCTCTTATACGTGGTTACACTATCAAATTTTAATTAAACCTGAGTTTCATGGGTATCAAGACACTACATTATTTTAATGTTTAAATTATCAGAGACTCTCAGAATAAACAGCAATACGCTAAACAGACAACCTCATAAGAAAAGAAATCATGCAAGAACCATGTTGTGCGTCTCTAATCGCGGCTCACGGTGACTAGGTGCTATCTAATCAGCTTTTCCTGTTTTTTCAATTATTAGTTGCATTAAGCATCACGTAATCTTGTAGAAACTAATTTTAGCCATAATGATATTGGTTGACATCAGTTAATCACTTCACGGGACATGCTAAAGTGAATATCACACCTTATAGTATTATCCATGCATTGCATATCGGATCTAACTCGACATTGTCATTTCTTTCGTTTTGCATTTATATAGTTTTGTATAATCATTTGGTGTATAATGCGCGAATTTGATGCGTTAATGTGTACATTGACAGGCAAGAAAATAGATGGGGAGAATGCTACTTACTTACGTGTGTCCCATTAACTGAAAACAACGTCTGCATTAAGACGATTGCACGCAGTAAAACGACTTGGGAAACCTTATAAATCCAGTTTCTGTATTTTGCAGCAACCAAAGTGATCACATCAGTCGTGAACTGAGTGATATTTCATTTTAATGGCACCTTTAATTAGCAACAAAAAATTTCCTTGTATGTATTACTTGTATACATGTAAGCGCAGACCAGTAATGTCGCATTGATTAATTTAATGCTCATAACACGTGCCCGCGTTTGTTGAGAGTAAGGTGAATTCACCCTCAAAATCAGTCAATGGCATGATAGGTAGTAAAATGATTAGTACCGCGTTCGCTGTGGGTACGTATGGCACATAATCGCACATTGCGGCGAACTGAGGAGATACCATGATGTTAGATGAGACTATATTCCACACGTTATTGTTTATATATGCTTCCTTCATGCGATCGAGATTTTATGGCAATCACCCGCCAAATTCACGTTGTTAAATTCAGTTTTGTACCAATCAAAGATAAGCTCAGGCATTTTTCGTTGTAGCTGACAAACAAACTGTTTCTACAAAGTTATTACCTATTTGCTATGTCAGTAATATACATGATAATCATCTATGGCAGAATGCATATTGCCGTGCGCGAACAGAAAATACAAGCAATAGTGCATATACTGCCATGTAATGTTCCTTTGGAATGTGATCGTTTCAACAATACAGAATCAAGATAGAAGCCAATTATGTCATGAATAATGATTATATAGATGTTAGCAATTTATTGTTCGAAAAATTAAAAACAATAGATCAAATTGCTATAACCTCAAGTATGCTCCAAACATTCCGGGTAGTGGGGCTATGATGTCGGTCAAGTCTCTTATCTGGTTTATCTGAACAAATCCTTTGGCAATTTTATCATATCTATAATTTGTCTAAACATTTAGTTTAAGCATAGCTCTCGAAGCCACGCAGAAACTATGATATTCTATGGGACGAGTGCTGAAAAGTTTTTCCGCTGTAATCGCTAGTTTGATTGTCACGTCGGAAAAGTCAGTTTTGCACAAATCACTGATAGGCTCAGCACGATTTCTTTTGCTAAGCCCCTTAAGTTAATTTTTATTGAACGGCTACATAATTGGTCAATAGACAACGCATTAATTAATCGCCATTGACTGTAATTTTTATTGGTTATAGAAAAACATTTTTACTTAAGGGTGATAACCTGCTCATGTGACTTAAGCAATACAATGAATGCAATCATTTGTGCCTTGATTGGCAGATTTCAACTGTTGTTGATTCGGAAAATACTAAACCATATATGCGGTATGTGTTCTAGCATGCTTTCCTTGTTATAATCCATTGCATGAGATGTTTATCAAGCTTCTAATGTCACCCATTTAACCAGAAATCTCGGTGCATTTACATCAGGAATAAATGCAGTTGCACCATCCCACCTGGAAAAGCACACTCAGCCTTAATGCCATAACCATCACTCACATCTTGCTCTCTGCAATTACTGTCTCACAAAACCCGTTCTTTGACACCTGTGATATAGATATGAAGGCGAATGTCCTATTCCAAGGAGCATGGTTTTGGTGATCATTTGCTTTTGTTAAGTCAGGTTACACAAGTTAACTTGTCATGTGAATGAGATTTATAAGACAAATGGGGGATTCAGTTCCAAAACGCTCGAACATTGCCCCTGTCTGCATTAAGTGAAACCTCTACAATAAGAAAAAAAGCTGAGACCCGTTGGTTGCCGGGCATTGTGGTGTTCTCCTCCTATGACAGCTGTGTCTAGTATAACACGTGTAAAGTCTCCTTGTTTTAAAGGTTATATGAGCAGATCCAATTGTTTTTCATGAACATCTACTGTTTCATTCGATGGAGCAAGGCTTAGAACAGCTAGTAATTATCCACTATGTGTCTTTCCTTTTATTGCTTATCTCTCAGTCGCATTAATGGCCAACATGCTAGCTGTGCAATCCAGTATTCATTTCTGACTCAACAATATGAATTACGGAGTGCAGTTTATTAGACTAGAAAGGGTAGACGAAATGTGATCCTAATTAATGAGTCTTGCATGTGAGATTCTTTTGTTATAAAATGCATGGCTGATGCTTAATGGACTGTCACAAAAAATATTGGCATATAAATTTCCCATTTTTGCGGAAGGCTCACATGCAATCGGGTATGTTACAAGATGATGCATGCCGTGTCAGGGTGCGATATTGTTAGTGTAATATAAAGCGAGTATTATCGTTAGGAACTCGCTGCTACCAAGCAAATTGCGTACAATACGAGGGGGTAATGGGGGATATTTAGTGACAGGAAAGCCATTATGGCGCTATTCACCTTTGCGGTACGGCAAACTCGGCTTACATGTTTAGAAATTATGGTTGGTTCTAACTTAACTAACACTGTTTATTGTGACAGAAATGTTATGTTACCTTTGTTTCCCGATAAAAGAACTTCTTTGTCATTTTGGTGAGTGAGTAAAATCATTTATTTGCATGAATATACGCTATCGATCAACAAGTGTACGTGTCAAATGACATGACCTTATTTTGCCATATGCCCTAGTGGTCCGAGAACGGCTTACAAAATTCAACATTTCAATGATTAAATACTTTTATGAGTTTGATATCATCAAATACTATAAGATGCCCTTGTGTCATTGAGTACAAGAGAACAAATGCGAATTCGATAACGCTTATCCATATGTCAACGGTAATCGTACTCAAAGCATTATGTTTTGCACTAACAAATCATTACTATAATCTGCACCCTGAAGATAGTTATTGCACGGCAACTAAAATAAACCTAATATATCACATGAATAACGTCAAATCTAGCCTTAACCGTCGTCGATAATTTAGACTGACTCTTTGTTTCCGACTGACGCTGTGCTAATTAAGTGGAAGTTGAATAAAGAATATCAGGTTCGTCAACGATGACGTGTAAGGTAGTCGATGGGATCGCTGCTGCTTTATCCAGTCCAACGAGTTTATAGCTATGTTAAAAGGGCTCATTTGCCCTGCGCCCGACACAATATATGAATTTGCCACCTGTAAGTAGCGCGCTGCTTTGCCATAGTCTTCAACCCATATTCATGTTTAATTGAACCAAAGTACTAGATGTGATAGCTCATGATAACGTTTTTGTCCCAACATTCAGTATGAGGGAATTCACACTTTAGGTGTTCTCTTCTTGGTACGTATTACGAAATTATTAGTAAGACA